>CM038221.1:28502686-29229757 GCA_021442155.1 Cymbidium sinense | reverse complement strand
CACACCTTGACCTTTTTAAATAAAAATATTCACATACCTTAATCAATTGTAAAGTTCGAGAAATATTTTTGAATATTTTGCTGCTCTAAAATTTCCTAATATAAATTATCTAATTAATAAGTAAATACAAATAAAAAATTTAATATGATTTAAGACATAATAAATCTCAATATCACAGTATAAAAATAGGAATCATGAAAAATTTAACTTAAAAACATGAGATTTAGGAATCACAATACAAAAATATTAATCGCGCCACACAATAAAGATATTCATTTTAGCTATAAATATGTATAAATTAACAATGATTATGTGACACTTGAAGAGTATATGTACTAATAAAATACTTTGAGGCATGCACATTTTTAAAATAAATTGCCAAGTAAAGCATGAAGGTGACAGTTCAATAAACCCATGACTCATATAAAATCTGACACTAAAAGTGACATGTTCACATAGATTTAAATTTTGAAAAGAAAATTAACCTCGAGTATACATATAAGTCACTCATTAACTTGGACTTCTTATGTTTCGGCAATATTATTTTCATGGGAAGTCAAAATTATTTATTTTTACCTATTAAAAAGGATTAACCAAGTTATTACATGGGTCTTGTCATATAAAACTTGACTTAACTAATGTTTGGAAAAATACAAGTTTTCTAACCTTAGTTTGGGTCTATAGTAAGTGGAGTTTGATTAATTTGATTTACACCCAAGAATAGAAACTATGTAGATTAATGGCCATATAACCGACTTATTTTGTTGCACCACTCATGTAGTAATGTATTGTTTTAATGTTGTCTTTCTAAAAGCTTATTTTATAACTTACGAGAAATGCATATTCTGATGGAATACACATACAGATTTTGCAAATTGAATTTAACTTGTGAAAGCAGCTTTAACTGGATTACAAAAGCAACCTATTTAACTTGTCCAAAAATACCATTTGGCTGAATTTAAGTTAAATTCGACTTAAATCATGCTCAAAACCTATAGCCAAATAGCCCTGCTTTAATGGGATTACAAAGGCAGCGGATTTAACTTGTCCAAAAATACCGTTTGGCTGGATTTAAGTTAAATTTGGCTTAAATCCTGCTCAAATTCTGTAGCCAAACAGCCCTGCTTCAACGAATTAACTTGCCCAAAAATACCATTTGGCTGGATTTAAGTTAAATCTGGCTTAAATCTAGCTCAAATTATGCAGCTAAATAGCCATGCTTTAACATAATTGCAAAGGCTATGAATATAACTTTCCCAAAAAATACTATTCGGCTGCATTTAAGTTAAATCTGGCTTAAATCTTGCTCAAATCCTGTACTCTTAACTTGAAAGAGGCTTTAACGGATTATAAATTTACAATTTACAAAGGCGATTTAACTCATCCAAAATATCATTTGGATGGATTTAAGTTAAATCGGCTTAAATCGCTCAAATCCACAAGCAAAACCACGAAGCACACAAAGTAGTGATTGATGAAGTAGAATGAGAGGAAATGAGTTACCTTGAGTTCGGACTTTGTTCCTTCTTAACTCCAACCTACGTGGAGTAGAAAGATGAGGTTTGACGGACCTAGAAGGATTTATGGGATTTAGACAAGCAGAATTGCAAGGAAGGTGGGATAGTAGAAGGAAAGATGAGGGTTTCCTTCGCCGACTTGAGGCTTCGCGAGTCCGAGTCGGTCCAATGATGGATTCACAGGATGTAGAGAAGCTGAAAGGCACCAGGGTGGGAGGAAAACCAAGTATTTTGACTTAAATAGCATCGAATCCCATATCCGAACTTCTACTAGGGGCGAGTGGGGGCATGTGCCCCCTCTCCCTTTGCCTCTATGCATGAGTAAATGTGATTAAGAGGAAGATTTTGAACAGGCTTGGTCTAACATGCTAGAAGAAGGGAATTTGCATGATCATGCTTGGCTAACTGAGCTATATAGAATTATAAGCAATTAGTCCACCACATTTAGTAAAGATTCATTTTGCATGGGTATTTTATCAACGGAACACAGTGAGTCCATGAATAATATATGTCATGGAATCTCTAAACCAACAAGTTCTATCACATATTATTTTTTGGGATTGGAGAAGGTTATGAACAAATGATGTCAGAATGAATATGATGAAGATTCCAAGTGTATCGAATTGTTCCAGTTATTAGAACTAGTCCTATATTAAAGCAAGCTGTTATGTTTTACACAAGAAAGTTTTACACATTTTTTTGGAAAAGAATTTTTGCATGGAGTGGGTTGATTAGCAGCAAATGTCTCTGATGACAATCTCAAGGAATATTTTATAAGAAACTTAGAGAAAATAAGTATTTCCAAGACATGGACTGTTCATTTGAATAAGACATATCTAAATATAACTTGTAGTTATAAAATTTTTTGAAATGATGGGATTACTCGCACTACATTTGAGTCTAGAATCTAGAAGATATTTTGAGAATTTCGGATAAGTATCTTCTCATGCGATGATCTTCTAGAGCAAAGAATGATATTTACTTTGACAGTGCTTACAAAGATTTGAAAATTTTAAAAGTTAAGAATGGATGTCCTGTTGGCATCATTTTTTGGAATCACATCAGTTAATATTCAAATCAAATAAGCATCAGAGCACAACGTAATAAGGAAGCTGAGTAGTATATCTTGGATTCCTTAAAGAAATTATACGATGATGTTGATTCAATATTATGTGGGAGTTCACCTCAAAGGAGCATACAAAGAAGAATAAGAAGTCTATCATAAGAGTGCACAGATTAGGTAGTCTATCATATAATATCATTCAAATCCATAATTAGGTAGTCCCCCATTATTTAACTTCAAAAAAGGAGTATACTCTAGAGTGCACAAATTCTACACTTGGAAAACTGGACCAAAATTGATGGAATACTCTTAATTTCATTCAAATCCTATTGAAAAGCACTCCATGCAGCATATAATGTCATTTAGATCCATAATTAGGTAGTCTCACAATATTTAGATTTAAAAAAAAGAGTACACTCTAGAGTGTATAGATTGTACACTATGAAAAACTAAAGAAAAATTACTCAAATCCTATTGAAAGGCACTCCATGCAACATATAATGTCATTCAGATTCATAATTAAGTAGTCACACATTATTTAAAAATTTAAAATCTACACTCTAGTGTATAGATTGTACTATTGAAGAACATATAGTAAACAAATCCTCTTGATGTACTACAACATATAATATCATTTAGATCCATAATTGAGACTTTAAATTTTTTTTAAAAGGAGTAACTCCCAGTGTATAAATTATACACATGAAAAAAGTCATGCACATTTCAAAATTGTTAGACCCAAATTTAATGAAACTCAAATAAATCTAAAAAAATATATTTGAATAAAATCTAAATACAATTGAGCTTGGTTTGAGGTAATTGTCATTAACTCAATTTATTCTAAGTTCAAAATCACTTAAGTCCAAATAAAATTTGACATCAAAAATAAATCAAATTAAATCAAATCAAAAGCACAGAATGAATACATAAACATAAATGAACTCAAAAAATAAATTCAAAATGATTCAAAAGCAAATAGGTCGGTTGACAGAGTTGAAGTGGGCCCTTAAGTCAAAAGTCAACAAACAAAAATATCCAAATTAAATCTTTGAATCAAAAATCATCAAATGAATATCAAACATAAAACTAAGCAAATTTAAAACAAATAAGAACTCAAATAGGTTGTCAATCATTTAACCTTTAAGCAATTTGGATTAAAATAAATTAAATCAAAATCAACATCAAATCAAATGAAACTAATTACTGAATCATCATTCTTGATCAAAAATGATTGGAGCTTAAATAAATCATCACTAAGTAAAATAAAACATTTAACTCAATTGAATTTGATTTGACCCATTTGAACTCAAATGGTCAAATCAAATCAATCAAATTAATCAAACAATTGATCAAGAACATTCCAAATAATTCATAAAACATAATTGAAATATAATATAAACATAAAATGAAAAATTGAATCACATAAATCAACTTAACCAATTTTGGTCGAAGTTAATCAAACTTGGGTCAAATTAAAAATTAATCTAAAATAAATAAAATTAATCAATCAAAACCATCATAAATGATCAATCAAAGATAATTAAAGTAAATCCAAACTAATGAGTCAAATGTTGCTTAACCAACTAATTTGGGTAAACATGAGTTGACCCAATCCCAAATTAACCCCAAATTGGATAATAACACTTAAAGCATCATGTAAAAAGTTAAAATTCAACTTAATGGCATGAAACCAAGAGAGAGAGAGAGAGAGAGAGAGAGAGAGATAAAGAGGGACTAAATCTTACAAAATCCCTTCATCCAATCCTCCCCATCTCTTGCATTGATTGAGACTAACCTCACAACCATAAGAGAGGACTTTGGGAGCTAAAATCCAAAGTCTCCAATCAGCCATGGCCACCCAACCATAATCATAAATAAATGAACCATAATCAAATTAAATAAATAGATAACTAAATATAAACTCTAAAGTCATCAAACCAATCCAAATATAAATAAATGAACCATAATGCTCGCTAGGTTTCGTAATATCTTGAGCATTTTCTACTTATTCCTTTTGGCTTCCAAAAATAAGTCTTCTCCTTGAACTTTCCCAATTGATCTTCCAAATATAACTAATTTTTTGATAGTCTAGCCATAAAATCTTTAGAGACCATAATTGTCTATTTTAATCGAGATTATTCTTAGAAATTTTATTTCCTAGGAAGTAATTAACTATGGAGGCTTGCC
This sequence comes from Cymbidium sinense, assembly GCA_021442155.1. Taxonomy (NCBI): domain Eukaryota; kingdom Viridiplantae; phylum Streptophyta; class Magnoliopsida; order Asparagales; family Orchidaceae; genus Cymbidium; species Cymbidium sinense. The sequence continues at coordinate 29,224,990 of CM038221.1, read as the reverse complement.
TCCATAGGGAACTAAAGAATCTAGCTTAAAATAAACCCTATTTTACTTTTCCATGTAAAGTAGAGAAAAGATGTCTAGTATATTCGAAGATCCATTATGCCTTAGGAGTCCTTATTAAGTGATTAGGTCCATTGTGGGGTGATATTTCTATTTTTCAAGATAGTACATCATACCTTAATGTCATGCCCGATCACTTCAATAAGTACCCCTTAAGATCTGTGTGGTGTCCCATATCTAAAAGTAAACACCACAAGTGTACAGATTATACACTATCAAAAACTAAAAAAAATTACCCAAATCCTATTGAAAGGCACTCCATGCAGCATATAATGTAATTCAGTTCCATAATTAGGTAGTCCCACATTATTTAGATTTTAAAAAAAGTACACTCTAGAAAATTGAAAAAAAAAATCAAATCATATTGAAAGACACTCCATGTAGCATATAATGTTATTCGGATCCACAATTAGGTAATCCCACATTATTTAAATTTATAACAAAATGGAGTACACTCTAGGGTGTATAAATTGTACACTCTGAAAAAATAAAGAATACTGACTCAAATCTCGTTGAAAGGCACTCCATGCAGCATATACTGTCATTTAGATCCATAATTAGGTACTACCACATTATTTAGATTTTTTAAAAAAAAGGAGTACACTCTAGAGCGTGCAGATTGTACACTTTAAAAAATTGAAAAAAAACACTCAAATCCTGTTGAAAGGCACTCCATGCAGCATATAATGTCATTTAGATCCATAATTAGGTAGTCCCACATTATTTAAATTTTAAAAAAAAGGAGTGCACTTTAAAGTGTACATATTGTACACTCTAAAAACTGAAGAATACTGACTTAAATTATATTGAAAGGGTTATAATACAATTTAGATCTATAATTGGAAGTCCCACTGTGCTTTAAAATTAAAAAAGAGTACACTCTAGAGTGTACAGTTATACTTGAAAATAAATAGAAAATAGCCCAAATTCTCTTGGAAAGAACTCAAAATAACTTATAATACAATTTAGATCTAGAATTGGAAGTCCCACATGATTTAATTTTTTTTTAAAAAAGAGTACACTCCAGAGTGTACATATTGTACTCCTCCTAAACAGATAGAAAATAGCTTAAATACTCTTGGAAAAACTCAAAATAACTTATAATACCATTTAGATCTATAATTAGAAGTCTCATCATTTAAATTTTAAAAGGGAGTACACTCTGTGTATTGTACACTTGGAAAAATGAACCAAAATTATCCAAATCCTCTAAAAAAACACTCAAAACAATTTACAATATCATATGGATTCATAATTGGAAGGTACATAGTGCTTTAAAAATTTTAAAATGGAGTACACTCTAGAGTGTACAGATTGTACTCTAAAAAATAGATAGAAAACAGCCCAAATCCTCTTTGAAAGAACTCAAAACAACTTATAACAATTTAGATCCATAACGGAAGTTTTATAGTGCTTTAAAATTCAAAAAAAGTAGTACACTCTAGAGTGTATAGATTTACTCTTGAAAATTAGATAGAAAATAGCCCAAACCCTCCAGAAAGCACTCAAAATAGCTTCTAAAATCATTTAGATCCATAATTGGAAGTCCTATGTGCTTTAAAATTAAAAAAGGAATACACTCTAAAGTGTGCGATTGTACTCCTCTAAACAAATAGAAAACATCCCAAATCTTTTTGGAAAGAACTTAAAATAGCTTATAATTTCATTTATATCCATAATTGGAAGACTCATAGTGCTTTAAAATTAAAAAAAGGAGTACACTTTAGAGTATACAAATTGTACTCCTAAAAAATAGATAGAAAATAACCCAAATCCTCTTGGAAAGAACTCAAAATAGCTTATGATATCATTTTGATACATAATTGAAAGCCCCACAATACTTTAAAGTACTCCTAAAAAACATATAGAAAATAGCTCAAATCCTCTTAGAAAGAACTCAAAACAGCTTACAATACTATTTAGATCCATAATTGGAAGTCTCCCATCATTTAATTTTTTTAAAAAAAGGAGTACACTCAAGAGTGCACAGATAGTACTCCTAAAAAATAGATACAAAGCTACTCAAATCCTTTTGAAAAGCACTCCATAGAGCTTAAAACCTAAATTGGGGAGTACATAGTGCAATACTTAACAAAAAGGAGTACACTCCATAGTATAGATTGTACTCTACAAAATGGTGTCATTTGACCTCACTACCCATCAAAATAATTTAAATTAAAATATGAATTTGATCTCACAAATCTTAATACATTGCTATATAAACATAAAATAAAATAGTACAACATTGATTGTACTAAATGTAATGTGCTAAAGGCTCTAAGCTTAAAAAAAGTCTAGAATAATACCTTATATAGTCGTATTTGATGGAGAACATGAGATGCTAATAGTCCAACAAATGTGAAAACCCTAAAATCTCTAAAGTTTAAGAATAACTGAAATAATACCTCATGGAGTCATTTCGATGGAGAAGATGAGATAGTACCATGAATTTTAATGTCTGAGAATTAACACAATCACGGAGGAATGATGCTTATAGTGATGCATGTGAGGGAGGCTGAATACAATCTCCGCGAATGAACTTAGTACAAAATGAAATACTTAAACTTATCCCACACTGAAATAATAATATGTCGAAATGGCGTGCTTTGCAATCCCATTGTTTTAAGCGAGTTGGATCGGTCACATTAACGCTCAGTCTGTTACAAGGTGAAAGTAAAAATTCAATATTTTAAGCTTTGACACATGTCCAAATCGATTGGCGTCCAAATCGAGCTACATTCAGGACTTCACACATAATATTTTCTCCAATGGAGGGGCGGCAAGATCAAAATTTATGCATTCTTATCAATTTATAATACCAATATTTAAATATTTATAAAACATTTACATGCTACAACAACAATAATAACCTTTATTTCATTATATGTCTATTAAATAATAAAGTTTTATTTAATTCTATTAAAATAAAATTATTTTTATACTTCTTATCAACATTCATAATTAAAGAAAAGAGATATGGACTTAAAGCTTATCTTTGATGTAATCCAACTGAAAAAATAAAATACTTGATCAATCATCCTTTTGTTTGAGCACATGTAATAGCTCAAATTTACATATATCTTTAATGAATATAAACAATATTAACTCATTTCATTTCTAGAACTCTCCAAAACAATTTTCTTGAAACTTTATCATATATTCTCTTTAATCTCTATATACTTCTCTATCGAACTTCTCAACAATGTTTAGCATCCATAGTAGAACAACCCAGCATTAAACCAAACTAATTTTGAGAAACTTTTGTATTATATCGCAACCTATGCTCAATTATTCTCTCCCATAATTTTAAATGTATGGCATTTTAACTTAATTTCTCTACCATTTGCATACTATTGTGTATCATTTTATTCTTAAAATAGGAACCAACTAACTCTTTCTTCACTCATATGGCATCTTCTTAGTCTTTAAAATAATATTAAAAGATTATTAAGCAATGAAATTCCTTGATCTCTAAGTATTTTCACACTTATATTGAAATATTACTAAAATTGAAGTTAGAAAGGCCTTAAAGAAAAGAAAGGGTGAAAAAGCATAACCTTTTTAATTTTATTATTTTATGTTAATTACCTTTAAATTGGATTATTTAATATCTTCTACATCATAAGTTACATTAAAATGCCTCTCTTAAATATGTTCTTTCATGTGATGTAAAACTTGATTTATAGAAGACATTCTTTTTTTCAAAAATTTAAATCAATTTAAAGCTTTTAGTAATTAAAGGAAAATAATGTATAATATAGATTATTGCAATATTAGATATATTTGATGAGCATGATTTGACTTTTTTATGTTAACTTTTAATAATAACAAGCCTTTATCCCACTAAATGTGCTACATGAATCCTTGTCCATTGTGTCATATTATGTCAAATTCTCATTTAATTCGTGTACTAAGGTCATTTTTTATACATCTTAACCATATTTTTTAGGTCTACCTCTATCTTTCTTAACATAAGGCAAATCTAATGCATCTACTCTCTTAACGGGTCATTGGATGGCCGAATTTTATGTGGCCAAACCATCTAAGGTGACTCTTTCTAATCTTATCTAGAGCTACTCGACTTTTTTTACGAACATACTCATTTCACATTTTATCTCTAAGGTAATGCCCTCATCCACTTGAGAATCCTCATCTCTACAACACTTAACTCTGACTTTATTGAATGATATATCTATAAATAAAATCTTAAGTACCTAGCTAAATACTTCACTTTTTTTGTGTTTAATTTAAAAGTATAAATAGGTATTTCACTTTTACTATGTATTTAATTCAAATCACAATATATGAAAATTTTATGAAATGTTGAATACAACATCTAAATCTCAAACACCTAAATATGTACTTCAAAATTTTATTTTTAAATAAAATACCAAGCAAAGTACTTCACCTTTTGGATGCTTAATTTAAGTAGCAATATATGAGATATTTATGAACTAACATACATATCAATAAAACTTTACATGCCTAGCAAAGAACTTCACTTTTTATGAGGTATTTAATTAAAATCATAATATATGAAATATTTATAAAATGATGAATATAACAATAAAACTTCAAGTGTCGAAATCTGGAGATAAAAAATTTTACTTCTTTATAAAATACCTAGCTAAGTACTTCACTTTTTGTATGATTAATTTAAGTCACAATATATAAGCATTATATGAAATAATATACTTATCAATTAAACCTTAACTACTAGCTAAGTTCTTCTTTGTTTATATGCTCAACTTAAGACATCATGTGTGAGTTAGTTATGAAATGATATATACTAAAAAAATCTTAAGTATCTAGCTAGGTAGTTCACTTTTTACTACATATTTAATTTAACTCAAAATATATAAAAACTTTATGAAATGGTGAATGCACCAATAAAACCTCAAGTACTTAAAAAAGTACTTCAAAATTTTTATTTTCTACAAAGTATATAGCAAGTACTTTACTTTTAAGTGCTTTATTTAAGTAACAATGTAATAATTATTTACAATGATTTATATATATAAATCATAAGCACCATAAATCATTGCAGGTCTTAACACCATCTTGTACAATTTTCCCTTAAGTTTAAGCGGTACTTTTCTAACACACAATAGGCCAGAAGCATTCCTCTACTTCAACCATCCAACTTGAATTCTATTAATAATGTCTCCATCTATTCACCATGATTTTGAATAATAGAGCCTAAATATCTGAATCGCTCATCTTTTTAATAACTTATTCACCTAATGTCACAACACTACCACTATAACTTCTACAACTAAAATTACACTCTATATATTCAGTTTTAGATCTACTTAAATGAAAACCTTTAGACTCTAAGGTTGACCTCCATAATTCAAGTTTCTCTTGGACTCCATCTCTAGTCTTATCGATAAGAAGAATGTCATCAGCAAAAAGCATACACTAAGGTGCATCTTCCTATAAATGCCTAGTAAGCATCCATAATTAAAGCAAAAATATAAGGGCTTAAAACTGATCCTTGATGTAATCCAACTAAAATAGGAAAATATTTTGTCAATCGTCTTTGTGTTTGGACAGAAGTAATAGCTCTAGTATACATATCCTTAATGTCTTGAATATAACTAATATTAACTCCTTTCTTTTCTAGAACTTTTCAAAGAGTATCTCTTGAAACTTTATCATAAGCTTTCTCTAAATCAATAAATGTCATATGTAGATGCTCCTTGCTTTCTCTATACTTCTCCATCGAACCTCTTAACAAATGTATGGCATCCATAGTATATCTACTTGGCATAAAACCAAACTAATTGTGAGAAACTTTTGTATCACATCCTAAACTATGTACAATTGCTCTCTCCCATGATTTTAATGTATGACACATTAACTTAATTCCTCTATAATTTGCACACTCTTGTGCATCACCTTTATTCTTAAATATAGGAGCCAACAAACTCTTTCTCCACTCATCTGGCAACTTTTTAGTCTTTAAAATAAAATTAAAAAGATTTGTAAGCCAAGAAATTTCTTGATCTCCTAAATATTTCCAAACTTCTATTAGAATATCATCTGGTCTTACTATTTTTCCACATTTCATTTTATGTAAGGCTTCTCGAACTTCAGATTTACTAATATGAAGATAAAAACAAAATTCTCTATTTTTGTTTAAAGTATAAAGGTTGCTAAAATTAATCGTATTTTTAGATCTTTCATTGAAAAGTTTATCAAAATACCCCATCCACCTATTTTCAATATCCTTTTCTAAGAAAAGCACTTTATGATTTTCATCCTTAATACACCTTACTTGAGCTAGATCTTTACTTCTCCTATCTCTTTGGTTAGTTAACTTATACATACATCTTTCACCTTCTTTGAATTTAATCTGTATAAATCATTAAAAGCTAAATTTTTTGCATCATATTTTGCTTTCTTATAATCTCTACATGCCACTTTATATTTTTCTCAATTCTCTAAGTTTTTACATTTAAACCAAAGTTTTATAACAACACTTTTTTTATCTTTTCTTGAACATTCTGGCTCCACCACCAACTATTTTTATTGAAAGAAGCTTTTCCTTTTGATTCTCCAAGCACATTTTTAGCAACTTGCTTAATTTCACTTACTACTTTTTCTCACATAACATTAGCTTCCTTATTAACATCCAAAATTTAAAGCTCTTGTAGCTTGCTCTTTAAAATCTTTTTATTAGGGTTCTTTAAGTGGCCCCATCTAATCTTAGGATAATAATTTGATTTATTTTTCATCTTCCAATATTTTATCTTAAAATCTAAGATTAATAATCAAAGTTTGGTATTTAAACTTTCACTTGCAATGACCTTATAATCTTTACAATCAAAATGATCTATTTTTCTTATTAGAAAATAATTATGGTGTTTATTTTTGTGTTGGGTGTGTTTGTGTAAGGTGACACCACACAGATCCGCAGATGCACTCATTAGTATGATCAGGTATTACATTAAGGAATAGCGTACTATCTCAAGAGATAGAAATCACTATCCTGTAATGGACCTAATCACCTAATAAAGACTCCTAAGGCATGATGGGTCTTCGAATATACTAGATATTTTTTTCCTACTTTACATGGAGAAGTGAAGTAGGGTTTATTTAAATTGGGTTTGTTAAGTTCCCTATGGAGGAAATCCTCCATAGTTAATTACATCCTAAGAGAAATGAATCCCTTAAGAATACTCTAGATTAAAGTAGGTGATTGTTATCTCTGAAGAATTCAAAGATAGGACTATCAAAGGGTTAATTGTATTTTGGAAATCAAATAGGAGAGACCCAAAGGGAAAAGATATTATCGAAACCAAAGAGGATGAGTAAGGAGTGTGCATGATACTAGGAATCCTAGTGGGCACTCCAGTATATCCTATGGTTGGGCTTTATGTATTTGAAATCGAAGAGATTCATTTGTTTGAGTAGAAATTTTATTAGATTGCTAAGGCTTATAATCCATCAATACAAGATTGTGGAAATGCCTAAGAGGTGAGGATTCTTGTAGCCCAAAAGGAGACAACAACCTCATCATGAATCTAGGAAGCTTTGGAAAGGGCCAAAATATGACCTCAATCTAAGAAAAAAGGAAAAACTAGTTTATCTCCACTAGAGAATGAACCATCATTGGGCTTATTATCACCTACATGGCGTAAACTCCTCCTAGCTTTAAATCCATGTGGACAAGCCATATGTTTTGTAACATGGTTAGACTATTATTTACTTAAAAGAGAAACTAAGTCCTTAAACTCACTCCCTAAGAGGCTAGATCTTGAAGGGCATGAGTAATGACTTAAATCTAATGCAAATTCTTATCAAGTTTTACTTAATTTTGGATAATTTATCTTAACACAAGCTATAGGATTTTTTATTCCTAAATGCATGATAAATTGATTATGGGCCAAATCAAAAGAGAAAGAGGTGCCTTTCCATCTAAGGCTCTTACAGGTTAAGCCTTTATTGACTAGCACAGATGGAAGCCCACTCTTAGCAAGAGTGGAAGAATATGATATGCTTGACATTATACATTCAATCATCTAGCTAAAGGATGCTAAATATTTTATTATCTTGAGTAAAGCCTAATTTAGGTAAGGTTATGAATTATTTTAAAAAATTTGTTATGAGTTGGTAGTGGGATAGATAATTTATTTTTTTATCCTAAGAGGATAATCGCTCAAAGCCACACAATGTCCAATCATAAAGAAACTATGAAAAGACATGATGTTTCTAATGCACAAGTTAAACAATACATCAAATAATTTTATAAAGCTATCGCAAAAGAATAAGAGGCCGGAGCAGTCGGGTACTGCCGTACAATCTTAAAAGAAATATGGGTAGCTGAGCTCTACCCTTATACATCTCGATATAACGAAAGAATAATTATAATTATGAAATGATAAGTGTTTTGGGGGGGGTCTTCATTTTTCATCCCCCATTCTTCACTCTTCATCTTTCATTTCTTCATTTTTAATTCGCTCAATTTTCTCTCATTCTTTTGGTTTGAGTAGGCTGTAGTTTGCTCCAAAGACATCACATGATGTATAAGACATGGTCTTATAAACAATGTTTATCCTTAATCCCCATAATACTTATCTAATCCTAATGCAAAATTACATTAAAGGAAGGAAAGTAAATCAAGCTACTCAGAAACAAATGTTACACACCTTATAACCCAAGTAGTTATAGGAATAATTTGGACTTAGTACCCTACACATGGGTAACCAACTCCACCTGTCCTAACTTAGGTTATGCTTAGGGGTATAAGCAACCTATACAACAAAAAATATTTAGTATTTTTATTACAACGCCTTAGCAAAAGCATGATTAGGCTAATATTCTAACATTCATTACATACCATAACATCATAAAATAATACATCACAAAACTAAACATTCATCGGACCATACACCGCCCTAATATAAGGCTAGAAATGATCACTTAATTGATGTGTGTGTTAAGGCTTGTGTGGCATGTCTAACTAGGCTTTATAGTTATGGTTTGCTAAATGTGAGGGATTTAATTTATAAAAAGTTAATTTCTCTTTAAATGGTTTAGTTGATCTAGAGATTTTATTTAGTATTTTCTTTTGCTTCATATGGCTTACACTTAGCAACTAAGTATTGTAAAGAGAAGAAATAAAGACGGAGTCTCTCTTCCTCCCTACCTGAAGTCATTTCTAAGGTAAAAGGATTAATGAATTTCCTTTGGTGAATGGTTTATTATGTATTTTAATTAACCCTAAGTTTAGATTCATTCTAAATAACCCCATTTAATAAGAAAGGCATGTTATGATTAATTATTATGGATTACTATCACATAACACACATTAATTTTTTCTTTCCATCATGTATATCATGCATATGAATAACCTTAAGCATACCAATACATACAATGTAAATCTTAGCATACTTTGATGATGAATGCAAAGAAATGTAAATTTGAATGTTTCATTTAATGATTGAATTATGAATGCATGTTTTATTATGTAGAAAAGAGATTTTTCATCCATTAACTAAACACACATTTACATGTATAAAAGTTATAAGTGAGTATGCATCATTGTTTTCTACACCAGGGGCATAAGGTACAAGACCTACTTAGGGCTACTTAAAGCCTCGTAGCCTCGAGATGTACGGAATAATATACTACTTTACTTAGTTACATGTAAATGTATAAATAACTATGAGGATAGAAGAATCCATGCAAAAAGTTATATTTTATTTATTTTATTTTTGATTCTTTATTCATTGGCCACATCACACATGCATATGTATGAGAGGTTTTAAGAGAGTATGACGCCATTATTTTCTACACCAGGGGTGTAAGGTACAAGACCTACTTATGGTTATTTAAAGCCTTGCAACCCCAGGATGTGCTGACTAATATATCACTTTTCTCAAATACACGTGAATGTATAAAAAGAACTAATTGGATTAGGAATCATGCAAGAAATTGTGTTTGATTTGGTTGTATGATTTATGTGTATAATATGAAAACCCTTCCCATGTCTTAACATAGAGATGCATAGGAATAGATTTAGGCAAGTGTTGTGTTCTTCTCAAATGAACTATACACTTGCAAATCTATTGAACCCATGTTGAGAGAAGGAAAAGAATTTCATAGTATACATTTCATTTATCATCACATGCAAGCTTACAAATATTTGTAATAAACATTACTTCATTTATAAGAATTGGTTTATAGGTTTTGAAAGTGGTTTTGGTTTAAGAGTGATAATAGCCTCATTTTCTTAATTTTAGCCCATGCAATTGGACATAAAGGAAACATTTCATTTAATTAATTTAAAAATAAATAAATGCATGATTTCATATGGCAAGTAATATTTAACATGATTGGAAAGAACTAAAGGAATGTAAACACATGATTTCATTCATCCCAATTAATTCCTAAGGACAATCATATTAGATAATGCTATTAAAAAACAAAAATTCTTTAAAGACATTTTTTACTTTGATTTTGATTTGATTTAAGAAATATGAGAGAGGTTTGCCAATTCTAATCCATTTCCCCATGTGTGAATTGATTTGGTTTAATGAAGAATATTTAAGTTGATTTTATGTTTTGATTAGGTTAAGGTATGAATCAAATGAATTATTTATCCCTTACCTACATCACCTTAAGTTAATTAACTAATTAATAATAAGCCAACATGATATGCAACCACATGAAAATTAAATTTGTAATGATCCTAGGAAATGAAAGAGTCCTAATGCAATTGGCTTATGATTAATAGTTAATTAAGCTTAAGGGATCTTAATTACTTTTATGATTTTCTCACACATATGAGCTAATCATAATTTCATTATCTCTCATTTTGGGTTGTTGAATGCCCAAAGTGCTACCAAAATTTAATTAGGGTCGTTTAGATGTGAAGGAAATTTTAATTAAGTAATTAGGTTCATTAATCCATTTTGACTGAGCATAAACATCACTAATTAAAGAAATGAGATGGACTAAAGGAAAGAGATTAAGAAAGAGGCCTTGATCTCAATCCCTAAGTCCTACACTTAATGACTTAGGCTCTGATCTTTATATTTAAGCTTAATTTAATTAAGCTACTAATTACCTCATTAATCCCTAATTAGATTAATTCCAAAGTGAAAAAACTTAGAAAATGAATTAAAAATATCTCAATCACATTCCCAAGCTTTCTTATTGTTCAACGAGGTAATTAAGCTTAAATAATTAATTAAAGCATTGTTCATTTATTAATTATCACTAATTAAATAAAAAGAGTGATTAAGGCTTAATTAAGTGATTTCCCCAAATAAGCCACTAATAAAATATCAAAAAATTAGGGGAGGTAGAGGTCATCTCCCTAAATTCCCATAGAAAGTTTGCGATCAATTGGGTGATTAATTAAGGAGTAATTTAGCTAATTGAGTTTTTAATAAAACCTTAATTAACCTAAAAATCACTATTCAAAATTAATTAATATTAATTTTTCTAGATTCTACTTTAAAATACCTTTAAAATGAGCCTAAGTTCATATTTTTTAGATTTTTCTACAATTAGTTATAATTTTAAGAAGTTTTAGTATTAAAAATAGAATTAATTTGCCCTAATTATATCTCTAATACCGTCGAGCCACATGGTGGCCGAAGCAGTGTGCTTTCTACATGGCGTCAACTGATTGGTTATTTAAGTTGCCACATCTGCAGCGACTCGGGGGCGGATGCATTTTCTATTTATCGTCTAAGATCGACGGTGATACAATGGTTTAAGCTAAGAATCACAGCAGAGCTAGAGAGATTTGATCACGGCTATCCATTCCAATCACGTAGAATAGATGGTGCATGATTCTTCTCCTTTGCACATGATGAAAGATGAACACCGTTCATCTTTCCTTGTTCAATCCGAGCTTCTTGGGATCAAAATAATCCCACACCTTCGGAAGGAGGAGGGATGTATATCCAATGATCAAGATTGCATGGGATGACAATTCCCTTTGAAAAAGACCAACTAAAAATTCTCTATAGCTCCGGTTTTGAACAATTACCTCACCAGAGGCTATCACCGATGCTTCAAATGACAAAGGTAACTTCATCTAGTAGAGACGAAGCCCTGTTGAAAAAATTCGATCATGATTTGAAGTGGATTACTCGATCGAGCAAGCACCTCTTTAGTGGTGATCGGTCTTGATTGAAGTTACACTTCTTGTGGCTTAGGGGACTTGGGAAATGACTCGATCGAGCTCAGCGAGGTGTGGTGAGGGTATGGGTAAAAGGAATTTGAGTTTGGTGAAGAGGAGGAATTGCTTGGAATGGTGATGCCCTATTTCGGATTTGTACATAGAGGAGTAATGCCGATCGAGGGAGCTTAGGGAGGCCTTAGGAAAGCTCTATGAGAATTCGAAATCACTCTAGGGTCGAATGAGATTGAATTCTCTGCAAAACCAGTTGAATTGAGGGAGTATATCCCTCCATTTAGCCAAGTAGACGGACAAAATCATTCCCAAGAATTCCATCACTTTGCTGCCATCAACTCATCAGATTGATCGCCGTCAATCCGAGGTGCATGCCATGAGTGGCCAAAGCCATGTAAGGGGTTTTAAGGCTTGATATAGGCAAGTGGGAGGATTTTATTCTCCTTGCACCCATAGGGTTGGCCATGGATTGGGGAGAGTGAGCTTGGCTTGGTGAGTTTCCTTTGGTCTAGGTAAGTCCTGGGTGCTTAGAGTGGTTAGTGAGCTCTAGGGATGCCTCATTTGGTAAAAAGGCGCCATGGGAGTGCAAAATGAATTTTTCCACTAAAAGTAGGAATCCAAGGTGGGAGCTTTGTCCATTGGGTAGTCAACTTTGGATGAGTTTGTTTGGCTTTTGGGTTAACTTTGGAGTAGCCTAAGGCTAGTTTGGGGTATGCTTTGGTCGGTCAATAGCATCCCATGGCTTGGTTTTGGGTGACATGAGCTCATTTGGTCAAATGGGTTCATTTGGGTTAGGTTGGATTGGGTTGACCAATTGGTCAAATTAGGTCAAACCAAGGCTTCGGTTAAGTTCATATGATGATTTGGGATGTTTTGGTTCAATTAATTTGGATTGCTTTGGCTTAGGTTTGAATTTAACTCATTTGTATTCAAAAAGGTCAAATTGACCAATTTGACACATTTCACCAAATTGGGTTGGGTTAGGTGTTGCATTAAGTTCAATTGGTTGATTGAACATTATTGTAGGCTTTGGTTTGGTTTAATTTGGAATTAATTTAGATTTTGGTCAACGTGACCTTTTAGATCAATTTGGGCTACGTTGAGTCAAGCTGACCAATTGGTCTCTCAACTAATGACAAAATCTAAATATTCCAAATTAAACCAAACCAAAATAATTGTTCAATCAACCAATGAACTTAATCAACAACATTAATGTTCAAAATTTCAATTTGACCTTTTGAATCCAAATGAGTCAAATTCAAACCTAAGCCAATCCAAATTAATGAACAAACATCCCAAATCATCATATTAACCTAACTAGACAAAGCTACCTCATCATTAAGCTGATAGCCTGAGGTAATTGTTCAAAAATGGTAGCTTTAGAAAATTTTTAACGGTCTTTTTTGAAGGGGTACCCCATGCAATCTTGATTGTTGGATATGCATCCCCCCTCCTCCTGAAAGTGTGGGATCATTTTGGTCCCAATCTGAGCTCGGGTGAGCTCAGATTGACGAAAAGATGAACAATGTTCATCTTTTCGCCGTGAAGGAGAATGATCATGCACCATCTGTTGCATGATTGGAATGGACGTCCGTGATCAAATCTCACTAGATATGTTGTGATTCTTAGCCGAACTACAGTGTAATCCCGTCGATATGATCGAGCAACAAAGAAAATGCATTTGCCAGTCGGTCGCGTGAATGTGGTAACTAAAATAATTAATCTCATCACACCAAGTGGAAAGCGGCGTAGCCGCCATGTGGCCCGATGGGATTAGGGATATAATTACGGCTAATTAATTCTATTTTAATACTGAAACTTCCTAAAATCATAACTAATTGCAAAAATTTCCAAAAAGATACAAACTGAGGCTCATTTTAAAGGAATTTCAAAGTAGAATCTAGAAAAATTATTATTAGTTAATTTTGAATAGTGATTTTAGCTTAATTAGGGCTTTATTAAAAAATTAAATAGCTTAATTACTCCTTAATTAATCACCCAATTGATCTCAAACTTTCAGTGGGTTTTTGAGCGATGACCTCTGCCTCCCCTAATTTTTTGATATTTTATTGGTGGCTTAATTGGGAAAATCACTTGATTAAGCCTTAATCACTCTTTTAATATAATTAGTGATAATTAATAAATGATCAATGCTTTAATTAATTATTTAAACTTAATTACCTGTTGAATGAAAGCTTAGAATGTGATTGAGATATTTTTTAATTCATTTCCTAAGTTTTCTTCACTTTAAAATTAATCTAATTAAGGATTAATGAGATAATTAGTAGCTTAATTATATTAGCTATAAAGATCGAGCCTAAGTCATTAAGTGTAGGACTTAGATTGAGATCAAGGCCTCTTTCTTGATCTCTTTCTCATTTCTTAATTGGAGATGTTTATGCTTAATCAAAATGGATTAATGAACCTAATTACTTAATTAAAATTTACTTCATATCTAAACAACCCTAATTAACTTTTGGGTAGAACATTTGGTGTTCAATAACTCAAAATGAGAGATATTGAAAATATGATTAACTCATGTGTGAGAAAATCTTAAAAATAATTAAGTGAGATCCCTTAAGTTTAATTAACTATTAATCATAAGCCAATTGCATTAGGCCCCTTTCATTTCCTAGGAGCATTGCAAATTTACTTTTCATGTGGTTGCATATCATGTTGGCTTGTTATTAATTAGTTAATTAACTTAAGGTGATGTAGGTAAGAGATAATTAATTCATACCTTAACCTAATCAAAATATAAAATCAACTTAAATATTCTTCATTAAACCAAATCAATTCACACATGGGGAAATGGGTTAGAATTACCAATCCTCTCTCATATTTCCTAAATCAAATCAAACTCAAAGTAAAAAAAATGTTTTTGAAGAATTTTGATTTATTTTAAATAGCCTTATCTAATATGATTGTCCTAAGGAATTAATTGGGATGAATGAAATCATGTGTTTATATTCCTTTATTTCTTTCCAATCATGCTAAATATTGCTTGCCATATGAAATCATGCATTTATTTCCTTTTAAAATTAATTAAATGAAATATTTCCTTTTATGTTAAATTGTATATGTTGGCTAAAATTAAGAATATGAGTGTCTATTATCGCTATTAAACCAAAAACTACTTTCAAAACCTATAAACCAATTCTTATAAATGAAGTAATGCTTATTACAAATATTTATAAGCACGTATGATGATAACATAAAATGTATACTATGAAATTCTCTTACCTTCTCTCAACATGGGTTCACATAGGATTTGCAATTGTATAGTTCATTTGAGAAGAACACAACACTTTCTTAAATCTATTCCTATGCATCTCTATGTTAAGTCATGGGAAGGGTTTTCATATTATACATGTAAATCATACAACCAAATTAAACTCAATTTCTTGCATGATTCCTAATCCATTTGATTCTTTTTGTACATTCACGTGTATTTGAGAAAATTGATATATTAGTCTGGACATATTGGGGCTGTGAGGCTTTAAGTAGCCCTAAGTAGGTCTTGTACCTTATTCCCCTGGTGTAGAAAACAATGGCACCATACTCAGTTTAAACTCTCATACATATACATGTGTGATGTGGCCAATGAATAAAGAATCAAAAATCAAACAAATAAAATATAACTTTTTGCATGGATTCTTCTATCCTCACAGCTATTTATACATTTACATGTATCTAAGTAAAGTGGTATATTAGTTTGGACATCTCAGGATTATGAGGCTTTAAGTAGCCCTAAGTAAGTCTTATACCTTACGCCCCTAGAGTAAAAAATAATGGCATTGTACTCACTTATAACTTTTACACATGTGAATGTGTGTTTAGTTAATGGATGAAAAATCTCTTTTTTCTACATAATAAAAACATGCATTCATGATTCAATCAATAAATGAAACATTCAATTTTACATTTCTTTACATTCATCATCAAAGTATGTTAAGATTTACATTGTATGTACAGGTATGCTTAAGGTTATCCATATGCATGGCATACATGATAGAAAGAAATAAATAAATATGTGTTATGTCATAGTAATCAATAATAATTAATCCTAAGATGTCTTTCTTATTAAATGGGGTTATTTAGAATGAATCTAAACTTAGAGTTAATTAAAATACATAATAAACCATTCACCAAAGGAAATACATTAATTAATTTACCTTAGAAATGACTTAAGATAGGGAGGAAAAGAGACTTCCTCTCTCTTTCTTCTCTTTACAACACTTAGTTTCTATGTGTAAGCGATATGAAACAAAAGAAAATACTAAATAAAATCTCTAGATCAACTAAACCATTTAAAGAGAAATCAACCTTTTAACAATTAAATCTCACACATTTAGCATAACTCTAAAGCTTTTGACATGTCATACAAGCCTTAACACATGCACATTAGACTTAGTCACCATTTCTAGCCTTATGTTAGGGTGGTGCATGGTTTGATGAATGTTTAGTTTTGTGATGTATTATTTTAGACCAATGTTATGGTGTATATGTAGTTTGAATGTTAGTAATATTAGCCTAATTCTACTTTATGAGGGATTGTGCTAAAGGGGCGTTGTAATAAAATTATTAAATGCATTTTGTTGTACAGGTTACTTATCCCCCTAAGTGTAACCCAAGTTAGGACAGGTGGACTTGGTTACCCATATGTGGGATTGTGGTGAAATATTTCTGCCTTCATCTATCCTTTTGAAGAGGATAAATGAAAACATAAATATACACCTTTACTTGGGACACCACGTAGATCTGCAAATGTTCTTATTAGGCAGATCAGGTATGATATTGAGGAGAGGTGTACTATCTCAAAAGGTATAAGTCACCACCCTACAATGGATTTAATCATTTGAATAAGGACTCATAAGGACTATGGGTCTTCATATGTACCAGAGATTCTTCTCTTGCTTTACATGGAAAAGTAAAGCAAGGTTTATTTTAAATCGGGCTCATTAAGTTTCCTATGAAGGCAATCCTTTATAGTTAATTACATTTTAAGGAATTAGTTTCATTAAGAATACTCTTGATTAAGGTAAATGATCATTGTCTCCAAAGATTTTAAAGTTAGACTATCAATAAATTAGTTTATTTTGGAAGATCAAATGAGATTGATCAAAGGGAGGGAGTTATTATTGAAACCAAATGGAGATGAGTAGGGGATGCTCATGATACTAGGAAGCCTAGTGAGCATCCCAAACTATATTATGGTTGGGCTTTACATTTTTGAAATTAAGGGAAATTATTTGTTTGAGTTAAATTTCTATTAGAAGTTTAGGGCTTATAATTCCATGATGCAAGGTCATGAAAATACCTAAGAGGTGAGGATTTATGCTCACGAACCCGAAGGGAAATAGCAATCTTAGAACCTAAATCTAGGGAGCTCTGGTGAGGGCCAAGGCACGACATAAATATAAGGCAAAAATGAGCATATAGTTTACCTCCACAAGAGAGGATAAACCACCTGACTGTTAGACTTACAACTGCCAAGGGTGGCCGCCAACTAACTCCACCTACAATTTTAAATTCATGTAGTCAAGTCATATGTTTATGCAAGATAGCTAAGCTGTTATTTAATTTAGAAAGAAACTAAGTCCTTAAACTCACTCTCTAAGAGACTAGATCATGTAAGAGCATCAAAAATAGCCTAAATCTAATGCAAAACATATAACATTTTACTTTCATTTTTGGACAATCATTTGACTCGGGATTATAAGATTCATATATTTAATGCATGAGAAACAAGATTATGGGCCAAAATTAGGGAGAAGGGGGAGGAGTATTTTTTCCATGGCTCTCAAAGATTAAGCCAAGTTCTCTAGCACAAGTGGAAGCCCTCCAAATCAAGAGTGAAGCAATATGTTTTTATGTATGATGTTAGAAAGAAAATACAGCATCTAAATAAGGGATTGCTAATTCTTTTATCTTGATTTTTGGCCTAAGCTTTAGGTGAGGTTATGAGTTATTAATTTTTAATTTTGAGTTGATTAATTCTGTAGAAAATTTATTTTTTCTTAAGAGTCTAATCGTCATCCAGGTCATACCTCAAAGCAAGGAAGAAACTAGGAAAACATGATATTTCTAATGCACAAGCTAAACAAACATCAAACATTTTATAAAGTTAGCGCAAAAGAATAAGAGGTCAAGTGTGGTCGAGAACCACCGCACAAACCCTAAAATAAATTGGGTAGTCGAGCTCTACCCTTATACAACCCGGATTACAAATAAATTACAAAAAAGAATTCATGTTATAGGGGTCTTCATTCTTCTTTTCTTCTTTCTTCTTTCTTCCTTCTTCTTTCTTCTTTCTTCTTTTGCATCTTTCTTTTAGATGGTTGGAATGTGGATACTCCAAAGACTTCACATGGTACATAAGATGTGATCTTATAACCAATGCTATCCTAGTCCCCCATAACAATCAATCTAAAATCCTAATTATAAACTTACATGAAAAGGAAAAAGTAAATCTAACTAAAACCTGTAAAATAGATATTAGCTAAACAAACCGCACATTCCCAAGCATATATATAAACAAATTTGACTTAGCACACATAGTCCACCTAGCCTATTTTGGATTATGCTTAAGGTATAAGCAACTTACTGCAAGCTTACATTTTATTAAAGCATAATCTCATGAAGATAATGATTAGACTAAATCATCCTACCATTAATTCTACGGATATACACCCTAACATCCAAACTAAAACATCACATTATAAAACAAAAGTAAACATAAAACCATGCACCACCCTAAATAGGTCTAGAAGTGGTGACTTAGGCTAATGTGTGTGTTCTAAAAGATTTGAGTGGTGAGCTTAGCTAGGCTTTAAGGTTGAGATTTTCCAAGCGTAAAAAGGTTCAACTTAAAAGGGTGGTCTCATTTAAGTTGTTTACATGATATGGGTTAATTTTAATTGATGATTCGATTTTGTTTGAATGAACCTACTTAATTACTAAAGGTTGTAAAGAGAGGAAAAGAGAAGATAACCTCTCTTTCCTCCTTACCTTAAGTGATTTCTAAGATAGATTCATTAATGATTTGTATGTTTAGTGTATATTTTATTATGTATTTTAATTAATCTTAAGTTTAGATTTTTTTTTCTAAACAAACCTACTAAAAAAATAAAGGCATTTTAAGGTTAAGTAAAGTGAATTACTATCACAAAATACACTATATTTTATTTCTTTCCCACATGTGTATCATGCACATGAATGAATTCTAAGCATATCTATACATGCGATGCAAGTATTTATCACACCATAATAATGAATGCTAAGAGAGATTGCTTAAGGAAATTTGGAATGTTTCATGTATGCATGATTTTGTTAAGTAGAAGAGAGTGATTCTTTTATCCATTTTTCATATGCACATTTACAAGTATAAAAGACATAAGTGAGTACGACACAATTATTAACTCTAGAGGTATAAGGTACAAGACCTACTTAGGGCTACTTAAAGCCTCGTAATCCCGAGGTTTTCCAGACTAATATATCATTTTTCTTAAATACATATGCATGTACAAAAAGAAATGCATCAAAAGAGAATCATGCAAAAAATTTATATTTGTTTGTTTGATTTTGGTTGTTTAATTTATATGTGTGACGTGGAATTCCTTCTTGAGTCATGACATAGGAGTGTATAGGAATAGATTTCAAACAAGTATCATGTCCTTTTCAAACGGACTATACAATTTGCAAATCCTATGCAATCCTATGTTAAGAAAAAGAGGGAAAATCACACAACTTTGTACAAAGTCTTATGCGAATTTATTTCATTATTTGTATTACACACAGTAATGTATTACTCTCTAACCTTATTTTAGAATTTATATAGTTGTATACATATATTTTATGGCAATTTATTTTAATATAAGTGTTGGACACAGTTATATGTTGACCATTACACCCATATTTTCAATTATACATAATAATGTACATGTTTTATGAAAATTATTTCATTATCAATGTTGTACATGACGGCATACAACCCTCTAAACTCAAAATAAGGTTGTACATAGTTCTGTGTAGGGTTGTACTCAATTGGAGTTCATTGAAATATTGAAGCATCTTGACCTTTAGGCTTGTGAGCTAAGAATTTTTTAAAGTTTGACCCTTAAACTTATTAAATTGAATTTTATGTTCAAGCTCAATCATTGGACTGTTGAGCTTGAGATTTTAATATCCATTTGTCTCTTTGAGCTTATTAAATCAACAAAATAGTTTGACTTTTAGTTTTGTGAGCTAAGAATTTTTTGCTAGTTAAACCTTTAGGCATATCTTATTTGATTTGTAAGCTCAATACTTGGACTTGTAATCTTAAAATTTGCATGTTGATTCAAATTCTAGTGTCACTTAGTTAAAAAAAACAAGTAGGCTCTTGAGCTAAAGAGCCATTGTTATGAGCAATTTTATTTTGTTGTAAAGATGATTTGCCAATTAACTTCCACAATTTTGACAGTGAAGGAATTGCTTTGAATAAGATTTATATAAAATTTCCTCTATTTTGAAATAAAAAATTGATATAGTCCTAATTTACTCTTTTGATATTTAGGATGATCATAGTTTAAGAACTCAAGTTCTTTAAGCTAGCAATGTTAATAACAACATGGCTTTATGTTTGATCGGTTCACATAATGGCTTAACCAATAATGTATAATACTTTTTGAGATTGTAGTCATGTATAAGATGCATAGGCCTTACAGCTTTCATATTGGTAAGTTGTTAGGCCACTCTTATGCATTTGCAATGATGAAGGGACCTTCTCGATTCAAGTTAAAATTCTCACCAATACTTCGATGGCGAGTTATAGTTTTTCAATGATGTGAACTAGCTTACTCATTTTGAAGCTTCTTGTATTGATCATATGATAATAAGATCAAGTCATCTTTGCCTTGTGATTTTCTAAATTTTGATGAACATGAATTTATATTTTATCTAGGGCTTTAAGTTCAATAAACCTTAGACAATCAATTTTTTATTAAGGTAGTTCGACATTAAGAGGGAGTAGAGAGTATTGCCTATCTTTCAAACACAAGAAATTTTAGAGTGGCTTTTGTTACAATTTTATATGTGGTGTGAGGCCTTTAAAGCTTATGTTTGACATGTCATTACATCTTCTTCTTTTTTTTTTGGGAGAGGGTCTTCTCTAGTAGTTGTATCAAAGTATTGTTGATTATCTCTGCTAAATACTTAATTTTGGGTTATGTATTGAGGAATGGTGTGAATCTTATATCACTTGATGATTTAGTAAATTTTAGCTCTAATGAGATTATACTATCACATATAATTTAGCATAGTACCTTAAATCTAAAAACCACATGATCTCATAAGAATATCATTTTTTTCCCTTAACTTTAGCAGATTGTTTAAACTCACTTCGAAAAACACCTGATTGGCATGGAAATAAATCGATGCATTGGGGAAGAATGGAGATCTATGGGGTTGATTATGGCAGTACCCTAACTCTCAAATTACAAAGACGCTGCTCTAGGAAGCAACAATTAGATAGTCGATATAAATTGTAATGTAATACCAACACAATGGTCAAGAACAAGATCACAAACTAAGGCACTATATTAATAGTTGGATTCATCGTGCACAACTCTTTATGCAAGAGCATGAGTGACCCCTCTCACTCCAAGTCAAATTGCAATAAATGGAAATTTTAAATTGAATCCTTTGATCTTAAAGTCAACCTCTCCATGCAAAGAATAAAGGATATTGAAAGATTTCATGCTCTATCAACTACTTCATCTTCCTATTTTGACTAAGCCAAATCACATCTTCATGGAAGTATTTTTTGTATTTTTTTTTTTTGTTGTTTTCATTATTACTGCATTATGACAAGTTATCAAATCTAAACATTAATGTTGTATTGGCTTCAAGGGCTTTATTATAAATAAGCCTTGGGTAGCTATAGGCTTGAAGAATCCTATAAATATCTCCATGCTTTATACGAATTACTAAATAAAATTATTGTATTTGGTTGAGCAAATATTGCACGTAAAGATATGGTGGCTTCTTTGCTCTTCGGTGGAATATGGTAATTAATCCCAGTTTGCTTAGAAAAAATACAATCCCCCATCTTCGAGATTAAGATTCATTTTTCATGAGGTAGATTAAGTTTAATTTAACAAGAAGGCCATAGTTTTTTATAGGTGGAAGCCCTCATAATTAATTAACTCTCTTGCTTGCAGGAAATTACTCTCAAGCCAACATTTGGAGGAATGGAGACGAAGTCTATCAAAATCTCATGGTTTTGTCATTCTGAAAATATCACTGGTCTTAGTTTGGAAACATTAGAGTGATTATATTGTAATAACAAGATATGTTAAAAATATTAAATAGGTTTGACTTAGCACTGTGGGCTAAAGTGCAGGTGATATTTAAATATGGGTCTGATGACTTGATGTTATAGGCAAGATGGCCTGATGATGGCAACTCACAAGTTGGATCAGTTGGGAGTTAGCTAGGTTGAACTCAGCCCCTTGATTTGTAAGCTTGATTTACCAGGTTGACAACACTAAATTTGTCATTTATTTATCAAGTATACAATACTAAATTTGTCATTTTTAGAAAGTTACCTGTGGTTCTTCCTTGAACTTCATTGTTAACTACTGAAGCGGACTTAAGAGTGGAAAATAATGAATATCATTTTTTTTTCTCTTGGAATTCTTAATACTCATGCCTTAAAATTCTTATTTCTTGCACAAAATTGATCTAATTGTCAATTGATACTTGTAGGTATACTATTCAATTTTTGTTGATGAGGCAGGTATAATCATAGCCTGTGGATGTCATCTTCTCCCACTAAAAGCTTACATCAAGTGCCCTCATCCAGCCTCAGATCCAGGTTTCTATCCAAATATATCTTCCCAGTGAATTTTTTTCTCTCAAATTCTATTTATTAATCATCACTATTCACTTTTTTTTTTTGGCAGAAAAGATTGATATTGTTGATGAATCAATATCCTTCTTTCAAGCTAATGTCTTCTTCAGGAACTTTGACATTAGAAGCGCCGCAGATAAGCTGAACGTATACCTTACTTTTTACGTTAATGTGGCCCTGAAAAGACTTGAAGGGTATAACATTGGCAGTGGGAACTAAAGCAATCATTAACCTTGGTCTTGAAAGTGTTCCAATACCTGGAGAACAAGGCTTTCCTTTCCGAACTCTTTACTCTTCCACAATCTCAACAAGAAGCAGGCATACTTTACATACTTTTCTTTTTGACAATTTGTTGCTTTTGCCTTTCAATATTGATCTAAAAAATGAACATTTTTATTGATTAATATATATTTTAGTTCTGCAAATATTGATGTCATTATTCTTGAAAATATAGAGCTTTTTAGAAATTATCTAAAATAGATAAGGGAGGAGGCAAGTGGTAGAATGCTTAGTTGTGCTTATAGGTCTAATGGTACCCCTAACAAATGGTGGCTAGCTTTTGCAAAGAGGAAGTTTGTGAACATTGTTGTTACTTGAGGAGTTGGCTTAAAGCTTTATTGGGTCAATGTTTAAGTGGTGGGAAGGAGGTGAAATGGAGAATTAACTACACTTAAACAACCATCAAACTTTTCCAAGAATCACCATGTTTCTATTGCTTTTGTATTCTCTTATAATTGTTATATATACTTAACTTTTATAATGTTTAGATTCTTTTTTTTTTTTTGAATGAAAATTGATAATTTCTCTTTTACTTTTAATGAATAATTTCTTAAGCGTGTCAGCTAACATCTCTTAGAGAAAGACATCCAATGAGGGAGGAATGTACGACAAATGATTATTTATGGACTTCACGCCCCCTCCCCTCTCTATTTTAGTTATCTATACTTCACTCTTGCAAATTTTAATTTCATTATGATTAGTCTACTTTAGATGAGTTATTATTCTTACTATTGCAAGGTTAGAAGGCTTAGATTGATTAACATCTTTTAAACATAGTTATCAAGAGTTGAAATATTATGTTGTTAAGTTCATCAATATATTTATACAAGTATCATATCCTAATCATTCAAATCAAATAATTAAGAGTAAAGATTATGTCATTTTAGGGTAATTTTGAATTGCATTAGAAATTTGGTTTCTGAGCATATACTAGGATGAGTCAGGAGCTCGTTTCCTTAATTCTCTTCTATGACGGTCAACTGATCATTGATGATCAATTCATTCCAAGTTATGTCGATAGCAAAAATCGTCCCATGCAAGTATCATATCCTAATCATTCAAATCAAATAATTAAGAGTAAAGATTATGTCATTTTAGGGTAATTTTGAATTGCATTAGAAATTTGGTTTCTGAGCATATACTAGGATGAGTCAGGAGCTCGTTTCCTTAATTCTCTTCTATGACGGTCAACTGATCGTTGATGATCAATTCATTCCAAGTTATGTCGATAGCAAAAATCGTCCCATGCAAGTTTCACATTGTGCAAGCTTAGAAGAATTAAAATAGAAAGTGCTTAGATCTCTGCTTTATGATGTTGATAACTTTGTAGTGGAGATTACATGTTATTTTCCTATCGGTGCGGGATACATAGCTTCTACTGTTCCTGATGATGAACTCTGCGATCGCGATGAAGCTTGTTAGACATTAATTCTTTATGTGAAAATAAAGCCACAATGTCGCCCTGAATTGATACTAATATCATGTAGCATGTAGCATAATGTTCATCGATTACTCATGAGTTCACTTGGCCAACCACTGCTATACCGCAACAGTACTATGACGACCCAGAAATAAGGTAAGTAGTTACCTCAATAGTAGTCTTAGTGTCTTCATTTCTTGGTTTATACTAACTTATGTCGTTGAAAAGATTACGACTTTTTTAATACAGAACTGAGCTGCCTGTTCAAGCATAACTGCATGAGCAACCTAGTTCATCTAGAGTATTATCGGATGATGAGTACGAAATGATGAATAGCTAATCAAGCAATGTATCTGATGATAGCGATGCTGAGGAGGATTCTTTACTGGGTAATGCTAATTTATGTGACACCAATGTTGGTCACGAGCTTATTCGGAGTCATTCAATCCGGAATTCTTCTAATGATGATGCTATGATTTGCAATAATGACTATCTCTGCATATGCCAAATCAAAAAAGATTGAGATGCAGATATTATGTTTGACTTGGTTTGGCTCGATAATGATGATTTATGTTTATATTTGGATCCATGATTGAAGGAATTATTGAATCATGAAGAAATCCATAGGTTTTGAGTTGATTTGGGTTTCATTTAGCCAAGTTCAAAAGTTTGGCTAAAAGGGCTAAAGTTGGGAAATTGATTTGATTTGGGTTTGGTTTTGGTCATTTGAATTTATATTTTATTTATATTTATGAATATAAATGAAGATATAAATGAGTTGTGAGAAAACTTTTTGAGTTTGGAATGATTTGAAAGCAAATTTGATTAAGCTTAGGGATGTAAGTTGAAAGGGCTAATTTCAATTTTGATTTGGTTTGATTTATTTTGAGTTATTTTGAATGGTTTAAACTTGGATGTCATTTATATTTGTGGATATAAATGAAGGAATGATTGATTTATAAAGAAATCAACTAAGTTTGGGCTTAGTTTGAAGGGGTTTTTTGGCTAAGTATATGAGTGTAGTTCATATGACTTAGAATAGGATTTTGAGATTTAGATTTAATTATGGGTTTTAATCATTTGGTTTGATTTTAGATTGGAGTTAATTTGGAATTGGACTTGAATTTGAAGTTGAATTTGGTAATTGAGAAATTCAATTGAATAGATTTGGAAGAAGGAAATGGGTTTAGGATAGGGTGGCAAGTCCTCCTAACTCCCTAAGGCATAACTTATACATATGGCTAACTCTTCTAAATCTCTAGGGTTAGTTTAATTGTTCACCTAATCACTAGAAGTATCTTAGGACTATGGAACTCTTAGTGTCTGCAAGAGTCCTAGATCTACTACGAAAAAGTTAAGAGCTCACTCCAAAAGTGAGGTCAACAATAATCAATTTGTGTTTTACTAGATCTATTTTTATAAGTAATAATATCCTCATCTCTTTTCTAAAATAAAGTAATAACAACTACAAAATCTAATATAGTCATACCTTCTTCATTAGCCACTCCAAATCCATAACCACCATGAATACTTTAAAAATCTTCTACCACCCTACCAACATATTCATTTAAATCTCCTCCAATAAATACTTTTTCTTGAAGAGGCATCTTTTGTATTAATCCCTCTAATTCATTCCAAAAATTTTCTTTTGAGCTTACATCCAAACCTACTTTAGGAGCATAAACACTTATAACATTGATAATCTTAGTATCAACAATAATCTTTAAAACTATATCTACATATATATTAATAATTATAACATTATCCTTCAAACTTTTATCTATAATCACACATATGCCATTTCTAATTCGACTTCTACCTGAATATCTATTGACCTCACTTTTGGAGTGAGTTCTCAACCTCCTTTTCTTAGATCTTAGAATCTAAGACTTCCTTAGTCATAAAATACTTCTAGTGATTAGTGAATACTTAACCTAAGCCTGAGACTTAGAAGGGTTAATCATAAGATTGGGCCATGCCTTAGGGATTTTGGAAGACTTGCCCATCTTGTGGCCTAAATCTAACCTATGTTTACCTTCTCAAATCAAACCTCAAATTCAATACAAGTATCAAAATCCAAATTCAAATCCCAAGCCAAATGATTTAAGCCCTTGATCAAATCCTTCCTAAGCCTTATGATCGGAATACATGGACTTAGCCAAAATTTCCATCCAATTCAATCCAAACTTGATTTATTCATGAACCAATCATACCTTCAATGATCTTCGAAATATAAATCAAACCTACAACCAAATATCCAAAATAAATCCAAGTCAAATTAAAACCCAAATTTGAACCCTTTGAGCCAATTCCTTGGACTCAACCAAATGACATCCAAAGTCAAAACCGTGGATTTTCTCTTCAATCAATTATTCCTTCAATTACTTATCCAAATATAAATGAAATATACAATCATCAAGCCAAATCAAAATCAACTCAAGTCAAACCAAAGCTAGCCCATTTGACTTGAAATATTCAAATGAACCAAAACTCATTTAAACCCAAACCAATCATAATTGAATTTATATATCAATCCCAAATTCATATATAAACTCAACTAAATCAAACTCAACTCAAAATCAAGCCAATTAAACCCAATTGACTCAATTGACCCAAAGTGGCCAATTTGACCTATATGAACCAAAATCCAATTTGATCCAAATCAAAGTGAATTAAGCCAATCCAAACTTCATGAAATGATTGTTGATCATCCTAGGTTGATCAATTATCATAAATTGAGTCAAACCAAGTCAACCTAGCCCTTTAAACAAATCAACCCTTTAACCCACATGAACAAAAACTAGCCAAATTACAACCTAAGCGAAATCTCTTGAAACCAATGATTCATATCAACCCAAAATTAACATTTGAACATGACTTGACCTTCAATTTAGCCAAACCAAACCTAATTGGCCCTTTTGACCCAAGTTGACCCAAATTGACCTAAATGGCAAAAATAGGTCAAATCAAAATCCAATCCAAATTGATTGTAACTAATGGCTCAAGTTCATTTCAAATTGATTGTTAAACTTGACCAAGGCCATAATTGAATCTAATTTAGCCAATTAAACCTAATTGACCCACTTAGCCCGATTGACATAAAGGGTCAAATTAGACTAAACCAAATTTAAATCTAAATTAAATCAAACCAATGACACAAACACATCTCAAATGATCATATTTACTTGACCCAACCCTTGGTTTGATCTAATTTGATCAATTGGTCAAACTAACCCGATTTCACCCAATTTAATCTGAATGGGTCAAATTGAACCAAATGAACTTCAAATTACATTGAATTTGAACCAACTCACTTTTGACTCATTTCGAATCTGCTCAAATCAAATCTAATGCTAAATGATCACTCTAGCCTTGGGATAAGGATATCACATAAGACAAAACACCCATGTAAATGGTCACTGCTCTTCTTTGGTCACTTGAAACTCATCCATTGGTCCACCTAGGCTCCAAGGACATTGGCCAACCTGACATAAGAGGTGGTTGGGCTGGTCAGGACTCATGGGGAGGTGAATTCACCTCACCTCCCTCATTGGAACACTTCGCATGAAGGACCTCCAATTCCCCTTGCTATGATACACACTAATTCCTCTTGACCAACCAAATTAAACCACCCATGATGATTCTCTGCCATTCCTTACACCCTAAATCATAGGACATCCACTAGGAGCCAAAAAGCACCATTAGAGGGGATTTTTGGCCAAAACCAAAAACAACAGAATAGAGGCTTCCAAAATCATTCTCTTGCCCTCATTTCACTCTCCAAGAGCTCCCAATCGGATTCATCCCTACTTCCTTTGAGCTAAAGCCACCAAAAATCAAGCGGATTTCGGCGAGGAAGTGATGAATCTTAGTGGATACGTCATTCCAAAGGGAAGCAAAGACTAGGTCCATCCAAAAGCTTCTTCTTGCATCTAAGAGCTTGGTTGGATCAACATCGCCACCAAAAACCATCCCCGGTGAGGTAAATTTCAAAGAATCGTAGTTAGCCTTTGGAGATTTTGTTTGCTTCAATGTGTGCGCAATTTTACAAATTTCCCTCAGAAAATCCTTGCATCTTTCATTTTACATAATCCTAATGTAAAAATAGAAGTTTTCCAGTTAGAATCAACGCGAAATCGAGCCTGTTTGGATAAAATTTCATTTGATTTTGTGAAAAATCCCGTAAAATAGCTCTTGGCTTATTGTTCCCCATCGCTTTCATCTGTTGGGAAGCAGTAACCGTCTGATATCACTTTAGGGAATCAGAAGGTCTAGATTTCATGCTAGATCGCACGTTTCTAGCTGTTTAGATAGTCGATCGGATTGGACGGTCCGATTGGAACCACACACTCCGCGTGGTTTCGCTCAAGGGCCACGTGGCCCAATTGCACAGCGCTGCATGCCACGTGGAACCGCGCGGTCCAATCATGTGGTGTTGCATTGCCACATCAGCGTCGCGTGGTGCTGACTTGATTAAGTAGGAAATTCAGCTATTTTCAATTTTTAAAAATTATTTAAATCACTGAGAACTTAAAAAATTCATAGAAATAAAATACTCGATGAAAATTTATAAATAAGGGCTCATTGGATTCATCTTTTGGAGGGGAATCCAACAAATATAAAATACCTAAATTTCATCAAATATTTTGAGCTTAATTTGAGTTTTAGTGAAAATCAAACTTCAATAATTAAATAAAAAATATACAACATATTGATTTAAAATTTTTAGGGATTGGAATTGAAGTTAAAATAAACCTAGAATAAAAATTTCAACTCAAAAGAATTTCTACATTGATAGATATTGCATTCTAAAGCTCAAATAGTCTATTTTAGCAAAAATAAACTAATAGACTTAATAAAAATCTTGAAAAATCATTTAAATCAACTGAAATTTTGGGAAATTATAACAAACCATAGAAAAATCATAAAATGCAAGTAAATATTCATTTTGAGGGTATTTTAGAGAGAAATTTATTAAAAAGATCCTTAATTGATTTTGAACATTAATTAGAGCTTAATTAAAGTTTAATTAAAAAATTAATTACCTCAATTATTTCTTAATTAATTAATTAATTGCCTCAATAATTTTTTGAGATTGTTTAAGGGGATGATCTCTGCCTTCCCTAATTATCTTTGGATTTATAAGTTAATTAATTAGGAGAATTATCTAATTGGGCCTTAATTACTCTCTTAACTTGATTAAGGGTTAATTAATCACATGAACAGTAAATTAATTAATTAATTAATTATGCTCATTTGTCACTATTTAAGAGTGAGAGGACTTTACCCCACTCCCCTGGTTTAACAATAACGAAGTATCCGCTTAAAACTTTTATACACTTGTATGTGCATTTAGCTAACGAATGAAAATCTGCTTTTCAACTTTAGCTCACATACATAAATAATTCAATTGAAAGAAATACAACTTTTGCATGATTTTTCATTCTTGTAGTCATTTGTACATTCATGTGTATTCAAGAATAGTGGGTATATCTAGTTTGGATATTCCATGGATGCGAGGCTTTAAGTAGCCCCAAGGAGGTCTTTACCTCACTCCCCTAGTTAACAATGGGGAAGTACTTGCTTAATACTTTTATACACTTGAATGTGCATTTATCTAATTAGTGAAAATCATATTCTCTATAAAATACACATATGAATCTTTCATTTAAAGCGTGCTAAAAGAAATATGTTGCATGTATAGTTATACTTAGAATTAAGTCATATGCATGCTACATGTGATGGAAAGGAATAACTTGATATATGTCATATGATAGTAATTCAATTAAGTTAATCCTAAGATGCCTTTCATGTTGAATAGAATCATTTAAAGTGAACCAAAAATTATGATTAATTTAAAATGTGTAAGAAGTCATTCACTAAAAAGAACTAAATCAAATAAACATGCTTTAGAAAGTAGCTTAAGGTGGGGATGAAAGGAGGCAATCCTCTTTCTTCTCTTTATAACACTTTGATGCTAAGGTTAGATCATATGAAACTAAATAAAACACAAATTAAAATTCTCAAATCAATTAGACAACTTGAAGTGAAATCATCATTTATGATTAAATTAAATCTCTCTCACACTTAGAGAATTACAACTCTAATGCTTAGCAAGACTTATCACAAAAGCTTTAACACACACATTAGAATTAAGTCACTACTTCTAGATTTATGTTAGGGTGGTGCTTGGTATGATGTATATTTTATTTTGTGATGTAATATTTTATACTATATGTTAGGGTGTATATTTCGTAGACTGGATGTTAGGTCGTGATTAGCCTAATCATGTTTTCTACAGGGGATTGTGTTTGAGGGGCTGTTGTAAAAATAAATATAAATGCTTTGCTTATATGTTGCATGAGCCCCTAAGCATAATCCTAGTTAGGACAGGTGGATTTGGTTACCCATGTGCAGGGTACTAAGTCCAAATAATAAATATAACTGCTTGGATTGTTTGTGTTTAACTAACACTTGTCTTGTAGGTGTAATTAGATTTACTTTTCTTATTTTTAATGTAATTTTGTAGTAGAAATTAAGATTAGTGTTATGGGAGTTTAGGATGAGCATTGGCCAAAGTTTTAAATAATTCATAACCTCACATAAAGCCCAGGTATTAAATCAAGATAATTAAAAGATTTAACAACCCCTTAACTAAATATTGTATGTTTAACATCATGCATTCATATTATCTCACTCTTGTTAAGAGAAGGTTTCCATCATTACGATAGGGAAGACTTGATCTTTGAGGGTCTCCTCGTGGTGAAAATACCTCTCTCACGATTTAATCTATAATATCAATTCAATATGCATTTAGACATATGAAATCCTATAGCCTTTGTCAAAATGAAGAGTAAAAAATAAATAAATAAAAATTGAAAAGATTTGCATAAGACTAAGTCATTAATTATACCACTCATGCTCTAGTCTTTTTTAGAGGGTGAGTTTAAGTGAGTCTCTTCCTAAATAATAAACCTAACTATCTTGCAAAATCATATGACTTGCTTATATGGATTTAAAGCATAGAAGGAGTTAGCTGGCGACCACTTCAAGTGGTTGTAAGCCCAGCAATTTGGTGATTTATCCTCTCTTGTGGAGGTGAAACTTATACCCATCTTAGCTTAGATTTAGGTCACGCTTTAGTTTTTCCTAAAGCTCCCTAGATTTAGGATCCTAGGTAGTTGTTTCCTTCAGGCTACTAGCATAAATCCTCACCACTTAGGAATTTATGTAATCTTGTATTGGTGGATTATAAGCCCTAGTAATCTAATAAAATTTCAATTCATAACATATAAATCCCTTCAATTTCAAACATATAAAGCCCGACTATATGGTAGATTGGAATGCTCACTAGGTTTTCTAGTATCATAAGCATTATCTACTCATCTCCTTTGGCTTCGATAATAAGTCTTCTCCTTGAGTTTTCCCACGTGATTTTCCAATACAACCGATCCTTTGATAGTCTAGCCTTGAAATCTTTAGAGACATTAATTTCTACTTTAATCGAGAGTATTCTTAAGGGATTTCATCTCTTAAGATGTAATTAACTATGGGGGTTTGTCTGCATAGGAAACTTAACCAACCTGGTTTAATATAAACTCTGTTTTACTTTTTCATGTAAAGTAAGAGAAAAATCTCTAGTATATTAGAAAACCCATCATGCCTTGGGAGTCCTTATTTGGTGATTAGGTTCATTATAGGGTGATGATTTCTATTTTTTTGAGATAGTGCATCATTCCTTAATCTCGTTCCCTATCACTTCAATAAGTACACCCTCTAAGAATTGTGTGGTGTCCCACATCTCAGAAATAAACATCACAATATCAAAGTTTAAAACCTAAACTATCAATCTCCTTGGCTTTCTCCCCAACCCATTTTATTTCTTAAACACAAAATATTTATCTTCCTATGAACCATAATATCTATTAATTCCATTAATTTACCTGTAAGAGTACCTATATTCTAAGTTCCTAACCTAATTCTAGTTTCATGGACTAACTTCTTTGCCCGCATCCGTCCATAATGTGGGAACCCTTGCCTATTTAACACTACAGCCACGCATCGATGCAACGACCCATGCACACTTTTCAGATTCAGTTATACAATGCGTTTGAGGGGCCCTCATTAATACAATGTTTTAAAGGATTCATGTCATGATTATTTCAACAAGTTTTATCTTTGGATGTTTTTATCGCAACCCTCCACTTTTTTCGACTTGGGGTGCAATGATAGTGTTAACTTTTAAATTTAAATAGTTTATTTTTATTTAGGGAATACTATTTTAATAATTTTGGAGATTGCTCCATTTTAAAATTGAACTCTAATGTTCTTTTAAAGTTTTGAAGGAATTTATCTTTTTCATTATAATTTCATAATATTGAATAGACTAAGTAGATAGGTGCATTTAATGAATGCGTCTTTTTTGGGACATTTTGAGTAAATTTAACAGCAAATTCATACATATAATCTATGTGCAAAAGCTTGAACTCAAAAATTATTGATTGATAACCTAAGCTCTGAAATATTAGGCTAATGTGCCTTATATTAAATGAACATGTCTTAACTTGAACTTTGTTTTTCATATTAGGATAATAATATGTATAAAAAAATCTCATGCAATACATGGGAGACTGAAATTATAATTATTTAAGATACTATGTGTTATATAATAATTTAAACAAAATTCAAAATGTTCTCATATTCATTGTATGGGATTATTTTAAGAGATTAAAATGATAAATTTATGTTATGATACAAATTTGACACATTATAACAATTAATATATGATGTTTTTAATATAATCAATTTAAAGTATCATATTTTGAATTAGAACAATACTTAAAATTTACATTTTATTTTATATTTTAATAATTAAAATTTTCAATTAGGATTAATTTAAGTCTTGTAATAATTATTTAATAGAGAATTCATTGTAATTTGATAAGGGTATATATCCAACTTGTCATAAAAAAAATACATGTTGTGAGCATTACCCTTCATTTTCTATCCCTTTCAATGGATAACGTATCATAATTGGCTCATTAATATTATCTCAATTGATTTTTCAATGATCAACATGAAATGATGATACTTTTGTGCACCAAGTGATATTAAGTAAGACAACATTATATAATTAATAGATTGCACATTTGTTTTACTATAAATTGTCAATCATTTCCTACACATTGTAGCATTTGTAAAACATGCTAAAAACAAAGCTAGATATTCAAGTCAGATACAATTTCATCCGAAATAAAAATTGAACAAATCCTTAACTTGGACTAGATCAATCCAATCATTTTTTTATAGTGACAACATTCAATAACAAACTCTATCAAATTACATGCATCTTCATGCCCAAGGAAGCTTGATTGTCATGACTACTAGCCAATTTTTGGTTCTCACCTAAACATAAATAACCTTTTGGATCCTTCAGTAGGATCTTATTATTCCATTCCTCAAAAACCTAACATTGTAAATTGGCAAGCTTAAAATAACAGCCCTAACAGATATTACCAATGGATTTCATATTGCTTATATATCAAAGAAGTACATCAACACATTTCAATGCTACATTTGGTAATTTATTACTTCACCATTTCTCTTTTCCATCTTGGACATACCGCAATTTTATTTTTTGAGGAACCACAAAAAAGAAAGCCAATACCCTCTATGCACCTCTTCGTGACCACATGCCCATGAAGAACGCACTTGTAATGAGTTGCTCTATCACCTTTGTTTTGTAGCAGCAATTTTATTTCATAAAGCAGACCAGAAAATTTTTGAACAGCGCCTAATTTTACCCACCAGAGTAAACCCATTTAAAACTTTCACTCATGCCCAAATTACTAAACAGCATAGCATCAATTCGTGAGAGAATTTCTACGTTAAACGACCAAAAGCATAACTCTTCTCAGTTTTGCTTTAACGAGACTCCAATGTTTACTTGTATCTAACTGAGAATTGAGTTTGAGATGACATGAGATTGATTTTTAATCTGACTTGAAATTGATTTCAATTGGATTCTAAGTGAAAAAAGTCTCCAGAGTAAAGCGAAAAAAGTCTTGGAGATGTGTATTCCAAGCATGTGCCCAAACTCGGTCTCCAATCGCTTTCGCCGCCTCACATACTCAGTAGCTGATTTCTCTCCATGCACACTAGTAAATACTGTCGAGAAGCTGCATTTGCCACCAATTTTTTTCCAAATAATGAAACAAACACAATCCTTCTAACGAAGACTCCTACTATCGGAATCAACTGACCTACGAGAAGAGGGCGGAGGTCGATCGTTCCTTTCGAGTCTAGCGTCCAGACCCATCTCCCATGATAGAAAAGCTTTTGAAAAGCTACTACTATTGTTGATGAACAAACCTAAAAGAGTTTAAAAGAAAGATAAAGAAGTCATCATCTGGCATGAAAAGGTGGTGAGAGGACATGGAAAATAAATAAAAGAGAGAAATATCATAAGAAATCAGATGATTCCGGTGTCGATGTAGGATTGCGGCCAAAGCATTCCTCATTGACTAGGGTTTTAGCGCCGGCGCAGGCGTATCTCATGAGATGATAGAGAATAGAGAGAGATGGGAGGAAGGGAGCGAGAGAGAGAGTGAGAGAGAGGGTGAGTTGGGTGGCTTGGCAGTGGGGAGCGCGACAGAGCTAACCGCGAGGAATCGTTTCGGTGGCGAAAAATACTGCGGTAAATGAGGGAGTTGAGTCATTCTTCATGTATATTTTATCGAATTAGAGCTGAGCTTGTTTATGATTTAAATTTTAAATTTTTTAACTTGTTTATTAAATTGGTAATTAATATTCAATTTAATTTTAATTAAAATTAAACCTAATTAATTATTTATTTAGGACATTTACATAGATATACACAATTCTTATATATTTATATTTCTAATATCTGAATTTTAATATTTATATAAATAACATCTAAATATTTAATATCACCTCATAAATAACATTATTAATGTGAAATACACATTCTAATGCATAGAAAATAACTATAATGCACTTAAAAATTCAAATAATGAAGGAAAGATTTAGAAAATAAGAGAGATACAATCAATTAAATTATTATAATGTGCTCGTATTAAAATTGATTATTATAATTTAATATCTTAATAGAATAAAGTGACACTTAGATTTGAAAGACCTAAGAATGTTTAATTTATAGTATAAAAGTATGAGGATATTGAATAGAGCATTAATTTTAAAGTTAAAGCTAAGTGATGAAATGGTAACATGCCTCAAGAATACCATACAATTTGAGAATTCCATGAAGCCTCAAAAGATAGATTTATAAAACAAATAATCTCATTAACTATATCATATGAATCCAAATATTTATCAACAAAAATGTTATTCATTACAATAAAGTTGTGTGGTTAAAATATTAGGATGAAAAGATTGTGACAATAAATTATATTATATCATAAAGATGATAAATATAAACTAAATAATTCAATCTCAATGAGCTTATCATTCAATATTTATAAAAATCACATATAATGAATGAGAATTTCTCCTTAAGTTTTGTGGCATTTCACAATGATATGTAACATAAGAATGCAAGCTAAAGGAAATTAGAACAATATATAATTATCTCTGTTTTCAAATAAGAATATTAATATTTCAATTGATTTTATAGCATTCCTCCAACATCAAGTAAATGTATTACGAAATGAAATATCTTGTCATTTATACTAATGTTGATTCTTGATTGATGCGATCATAAAACTCTAGCATATATCTCTGTAGATCCATTAAAACAATCTTTCAACTTGAAGGTGGCGCGATGGTCTATCGTCCACGGTGGCAACTCCTACTCTCTCCACCTCAAGTAGCTCAGCGAGCTTGTTCAGCCCGCCATAGAGGTTGTTGCTGAACCTTATCAAATGCTTGATGTCGTAAACGTTGGGAAAATACAGCCGAAGATAATTGAAGAACTCCTCTTGAGTGTCCGGCAGATCGCGGGAAGTTAACATTTTGAGAAGATATCCGAAGTCGTAGCAACAGTGGAAAGCGATCCAATGGACGGAATCGTTTAGCACGGCGCCGGAGGACATGATGAGTTCGGCGAAGCGAGGGGCGGCGACACCGAGGCGGCGGTTCTTTTCAAAGTTCATTCCGCTCTGGCGGAGAAGCTCGATGGATTCGGGGGCGAAGACGTCGCTTGCAGCGTCGAACTCTCGGAAGTTGAACTGCCAAACGCAGGGGCAAAGGGGAGAGCCGAAGAGAGGGAGGCGGCCGAAAGAGTTGGAGAAGGTGAGCCCCAGTTGTATGAGATTGAGATGGTTGACGTTGCTTTTAAGAGTGCAGTAGTGTTCGGCGGCTGACCGGAAAATACCGACGGGGCGAAGCGGGACGCCGGGAAACTCGGTATCCATGGAGATGAAGGGGTATTCGTCGACAATGGAGCGGATTAGAGAGAATTCCTCCTCCAGGTTAGAGTCCCATACCTCGCGGATCTCAACGGACTCATCGGCGAAGTCGCCGTCGAGCTTCTCGAGGCTCGACATTATGCTCTCGCAACTAAGGGGGAAGCCAAGATAACCTCAAATCCTGCCAAACAACAAAAAAAATGACGACTTTAAAAAAATCCTTCAGAAATCAAAATCTTATATCAAGTTTCTCCTCCGTTATACCTTAAATTCCGGATCTAGTAAATCCAGGCATTGGAAAGGTTCAACTTGAATCCGCAACTCTCTCACGGACTCTTCTTCTCCCTCGCATAACGCTCGTCCCGTCGCCTTTTCCAGCGAGGGGTGACTATCTCGCCTCATCGTCGAGGATTTCGGAAACTTGGGCGACGCGATCTTTTGGAGGCAAGAGGGAGAGAGAGACGTGGGTTTCCGTTGTTTTTAGGCCGCAATTTATTATTATATATTTAAAAAAAGAAAATTTTAAGTTGTGTGATATATATATATATCTCTCTTTCTATATATTAATTAAAAAAATAAATTAATTTTCTTTATGATTTAATTTGACAATTAACCGATGAACACACGTTAAGATTATTTCAAGTGAGTAGTTAATTGAATATTTGAAATTAATAAGTGTTGGATATTTAATTCTTTTTAATGGAAGAAATTGAATAAAAAAATCAAAATATTTTTTGACATACATTTCATTCAGGTTCATTTTGAGTGGCTATAATTATTTATAAAAATAATTATAAAAAATTTGTAAATAAAATATATTTTTATCATAATTAAAAAAACAAAATATAGTAACAAAATAAATGAATAATATTGACCTAAAGAAATAATGCAATAAAAAATTACCCTAAAATGACCTAATCATTACTCTTAATTATTCGAAGTTGATTTAAATGATTAGGATATGATACTTGTATAAATATATATAGGTATTATTAATTAAATTCCTTTCCCTTGGTATTATTTAAATTGTATGTGCTTTTATATAAGTTAGTGTATTAGATTTGATTAACCTCATCATTGGTAAAGGAGGTTGACTTAATGTCTATGATGGGGAATGACACTCTTGAACAAGGTAGACAATTTAATAATTTGTATCCTATGATTATTTTTTAAATATAAATATATTAAGAAATATAAAAACTTATTAATTAGTCTATACTCATAACAATATTAACTCTTCCCGCTAAGATAATTAAATATGCTAAATTTAAATTCAACCTAAACTCATAAATGAGCTAATATCATATATAAAAGCCATCAAACAGATCTAATTGAAGCATAGGCCTTGATCAAGTCATTAAATTGAACGACTTAAGTTTGTGTGC
This sequence comes from Cymbidium sinense, assembly GCA_021442155.1. Taxonomy (NCBI): domain Eukaryota; kingdom Viridiplantae; phylum Streptophyta; class Magnoliopsida; order Asparagales; family Orchidaceae; genus Cymbidium; species Cymbidium sinense. The sequence continues at coordinate 29,186,412 of CM038221.1, read as the reverse complement.
GTTCAATAACATGCACTTGAGCTTATGAATGTGTTTGATGCATTTGTTAGGTCACAAAAGCCTTTTATTTTATCACCCTAAGTTGATCTAAGTTGGTTTATTCTCATTAGTTGATTTCTCTCCTTAAAAGGAACCAAGCATTCATGTAGTTTAGTCAAGCTCCACTTCTTAGATCTGCATTTCTAAGAAACTAATCTTACATTTGATATTAAATATAATGTTAGAATAGAGGAAAGATGCAACCCTAACTAATGCATAATTAAAAAACAAAATATAGTAACAAAATAAATGAATAATATTAACCTAAAGAAATAATGAAATAAAAAATTACCCTAAAATGACCTAATCATTACTCTTGTTATTAAGTTGATTTAAATGATTAGATATGATACTTGTATAAATATATATAGGTATTATTAATTAAATTCCTTTCCCTTGGTATTATTTAAATTGTATGTGCTTTTATATAAGTTAGTTATTGTAGTGTAGATTTGATTAACCTCATCATTGGTAAAGGAGGTTGACTTAATGTCTATGATGGGGAATGACACTCTTGAACAAGGTAGACAATTTAATAATTTGTATCCTATGATTATTTTTAAATATAAATATATTAAGAAATAAAAAACTTATTAATTAGTCTATACTCATAACAATATTAACTCTTGCTAAGATAATTAAATATGTTAAATTTAAATTCAACTAAACTCATAAATGAGCTAATATCATATATAAAAGCCATCAAACAGATCTAATTGAAGCATAGGCCTTGATCAAGTCATTAAATTGAACGACTTAAGTTTGTGTGCGTTCAATAACATGCACTTGAGTTTATGAATGTGTTTGATGCATTTGTTAGGTCACAAAAGCCTTTTATTTTATCACCCTAAGTTGATCAAAGTTGGTTTATTCTCATTAATTGATTTCTCTCCTTAAAAGGAACCAAGCATTCATGTAGTTTAGTCAAGCTCCACTTCTTAGATCTCGCATTTCTAAGAAACTAATCTTACATTTGATATTAAATATAATGTTAGAATAGAGGAAAGATGCAACCCTAACTAATGCACTTGTACAAAGCTTAAATGCTTTTTAAAGTTTCTTATGAATATACTCCAAGCTAAGGTAACTATTTTATTAATGGATGAACTTAACAACATAGTATTTCAACTCTTGATAACTATGTTTAAAGGATGTTAATCAATCTAAGCCTTCTAACCTTGCAATAGTAAAGATAATAACTCATCTAGAGTAGACTAATCATAATGAAATTAAAATTTGCAAGAGTGAAGTATAGATAACTAAAAAAGAGAGAGGGAGTGCAAAGTCCATAAATAATCATTTGTCATACTTTCCTCCCTCATTGGAAGTCCTTCTCTAAGAGATGTTAGCTCACACACTTAAACTATCAATTTTCATTCGAAAAAAAAAGAATCTAAACATTATAAAAGTGAAGTATATATAACAATTATAAGAGAATACAAAAGCCATAGAAACAGGGTGATGTTTGGAAATATAAGATAAATAAATATTTGAAAAACTTGAAGAGCATTTTCATAGAATTTATGTGAGTATAGTCAATAGCATAATTGAGAGAGGGAATCCAACAACTTCTCATAACTCAAAATGAGAGGAAAGAGAGGGGAGGGGCGCGAAGCATTGTAGAGAGAGAGAAAAATAGTGTGTGATGAGATGCCAAGATTAAAAGGTGATGTGAACGTTAAACAATAGTAAATGGGGGTAAAAAATAACTAAAAATCATGGTCAAATATATATATGCCAAGGCCTTCATATTTCCTTCTGGATATTGAAGTACACACCTAAAGACTCAAGAGCCTTCCCTTTAAAAGTCTCTCACTTCTCTAGCTGACCTTCAATAAGTTAGTGATAGCTAAACTCTTAAAACATTCATTTAGTTGTGTTTTTTACTCCTTCCATTCTCATGCACTATAATTTCCATTTGTTGCTACATAGAGATAGATCATTTAAGCTGTGTTTTAAATATTTGATTCAGTCCATTATTCAATATATCAAGCAATGGTAGTAGAGACTGGTAATTACATATGTACAATTAGAAAATTCATCAATTTAAGAGTAAATAAATCAAATTTGCACAAATTCAAGTAATAATCACATAATAGTTTTACAATGTTTTCTCATAATAGTTTTACAACTAATTTTTAAGTCAACTATAACAATATCAAACAGACATTAAAACAAACAAGGTGAGCTTAGTAATTGATATTATCAAAATCTATCAAAAACAAATTGAACCAAATATGAGAACAAAATTAAGAAGATAAATCCAGAGCCCAACCTCATTCAGGGGACACTTGCCTGGTCAATTTGATGGTTGTTTAAGTGTAGTTAATTCTTCATTTCACCTCCTTCCCTCCACTTAAACAGTAACCCAATAAAGCTTTAAGCCAACTCCTCAAGTAACAACAATGTTCACAAACTTCCTCTTTGCAAAAGCTAGCCACCATTTGTTAGGGGTACCATTAGACCTGTAAGCACAGCTAAGCAGTCTACCACTTGCCTCCTCCCTTATCTGCTTCAGATAATTCCTGAAAAGCTCTATTATCAAGAATAATGACATCAATCTTTGCATAAGTAAAATATATATTAATCAATAAAAATGTTCATTTTTTATATCAATATTGAAAGGAAAAAACAATAAATTGTCAAAAGAAAAGTATGTAAAGTATGCCCGCTTCTTGTTGAGATTGTGGAAGAGTAAAGAGTCCAGGAAAAGGAAAGCCTTGTTCTCCCGGTACTGGAACATTTTCAAGACCCAAGTTAATGATTGCTTTGGTTCCCCGCCAATGTTCAACCTTCAAGTTTTTTGTACATTAATGTAAAAGTAAGGTATATTAGCGACTTATCTGCGGCGCTTCTAACGTCAAAGTTCCTGAAGAAGACATTAGCTCGAAAGAAGGATATTGATTCATCAACAATATCAATCTTGTCTGCCCAAAAAAAAAAAAAAAAAAGTGAATGGTGATGATTAATAAATAGAATATGAGAGAAAAAATTCAATAGGAATGATATATTTGGATAGAAACCTAGATCTGAGGCTGGAGCAGGGCCCTTGATGTGAGTTTTTAGTGGGAGAATAGGGCATCCACAGGCTTTGGTTATACCCGTCTCATCAACAAAACTTGAATGGTATACCTGCAAGTATCAATTGACAATTAGATCAATTTCGGGGGTTGTGCAAGAAATAAGAATTTTAAGGCATGAGTATTAAGAATTCCAAGAGAAACAATAAAAACTGATATTCATTATTTGCCACTCTTAAGTCCATTTGAGTTAACAATGAAGTCAGGAAGAACCACATGAAACTTTTGAAAATGACAAATTTAGTATTGTAGACTTGTTAAATAAATGACAAATTTAGTGTTGTCAACTTGATAAATCAAGCTTACAAATCAAGGATCAGAGTTCAACCTAGCTAACTCCCAATTGATCCAACTAGTGAGTTTCCATCATCAGGTCATCTTTCCTATAACATCAAGTCATCAGACCCATATTTTAATATCACATGCACTTAAGCCCATAGTGATAAGCCAAACGTATTTAATATTTTTAACATATCGTGTTATTAAATTTGATACTCCTATTGAAGTTTGGAAAGACCATGCAAAGCTAGACATACATGGGTTTTCTATGAACATAAGCCCCACTTCAAAAAAAATTAAATTTTAGCATTAGATCGCATTGCCTAGAGGGAAAGATCATAAGACTCACCTTTCTGGTAGCTTTCCCAGCAAGGCAAGATTGTAAGAACCAATATTTTGGGAGACTTACAAATAGAGCTGTAAGCCTCATCAATCCAATTAAATTTGGGTCTTCAAATGAATATATGAGCTTCCCAATACAATTTATATTCTAAGTCAATATCATGCTACTAAGCCTGCTAAATTAATTATAATTAAAAATAACAAAAATTCATATAAGTCAAATAGAGTCAAAGCCTCATCATTCTAGTTAAATTTGGGTCTTCAAATGCATGAGCCCCAACACTATTTATATTCTAAGTCATCATGCTTTATAATTAAAAATAACAAAATTCATATAAGTCAAATAGAGTAAGCCTCATCATTCTAGTTAAATTTGGGTCTTCAAATGCATATGAGCCCCAACACTATTTATATTCTAAGTCAATATCATGCTACTAATCTTACTAAATTAATTATAATTAAAAATAACAAAAATCCATATATCCCATAGTTGCTAATCAGATTTATTGGATATTACAATATAATCACCAATGATATTTCTAGAACGACAAAACCATGAGATTTTGATCGACTTCGTCTCCATTCCTCCAAGCAACCCCCTTTTAATTAAAATCCAAACGTTGGCTTTGAACCTAGGTATGAAATCATGTTCTAGTCCTTGATTGAGAGTAATTTCCTACAAGCAAGAGAGTTAATTAATTACAAGGACTTGCACCTATAAAAAACTATGGCATTCTTGTTAAATTAAACTTAATCTACCTCATGAAAAATGAATCTTAATCTCAAGATGGGGATAGTGTTTTTCTAAGCAAATAAGGATTAATTACCATATTCCACCAAAGAGCAAAGAAGCCACCATATCTTTACATGCAATATTTGTTCAATCAAATACATAATTTTATTCAATACAAAGCATGGAAATATTTATAGGCTTCTACAAGCCTATAGCTACCCAAGGCTTATTTATAATATAGCCCTTGAAGCCAATAAAACATTAATGTTTAGATTGATAACTTGTCATAATGCAATAATAATGAAAATAACAAAAAAAAAATACAAAAAATACTTCCATAAAGATGAGATTTTGTTTAGTCAAAATAGAAGATAAAGTAGTTGATAGAGCATGAAATCTTTCAATATCCTTTATTCTTTGCATGGTGAGGTTGACCTTAATATCAAAAGATTCAATTTAAAATTTCCATTTATTGCAATTTGACTTTGAGAGAGTGACTTTGGAGAGAGGGACAACTCATGCTCTTGCATAAGAGTTGTGCACGATGAATCCAACTATTAATATAGTGCCTTAGTTTGATCTTGTTCTTGACCATTGTGTTGGTATCACATCACAATTTATATTGACTATCTAACATGTTGCTTCCTAGAGCAGCATCTTAGTAATTTGAGAGTTAGTCATAATCGACCTCATAGATCTACCTTCTTCCCTAATGCATCGATTTATCCCCATGTCGTATTTTTTTAGTGAGTGTTAAGGCAAAAAAATGATATTCTTATGAGATCATGTTGTTTTAGATTTAAGGTACTATGCTTATGTGATAGTGGCACAATCTCATTAGAGCTAAAATTTACTACATCATTAAGCGATATAAGATTCACACTATTCCTCAATATATAACCCAAAAATCAAGTATTTAGCAGAGATAATCAACAATACTTTGATACAACTACTAGAGAAGACCCTCTCCAAAAAAAAAAAAAAAAAAAAGAGAATGACATGTCAAACTAACATAAGCTTTAAAGGCCTCACACCACATATAAAATTGTAACAAAAGCCACTCTAAAATTGCTTGTGTTTGGAAGATAGGCAATACTCCCTGCTCCCTCATAATGTCAAGCTACCTTAATAAAAAAATGATTGCCTAAGGTTTACTGAACTTAAAACCCTAGATAAAATATAAATTCAAACTCATCAAAATTTGGAAAATCACACGGCAAAGATGACTAGATCTTATTATCATATAATCAATACAAGAAACTTCAAAATGAGTAAACTAATTCACATCATTGAAAACCTATAATTCCCCATCAAAGTATTGGTGAGAATTTTAACCTGAACCGAGAAGGTCACTTCATCATTGAAAATGCATAAGAGTGGCCTAACAACTTACTAATATGAAAGTTGTAAGGCCTATGTGTTTTATACATGACTACAATCTCAAAAAGTATTATATATTGTTGGTTAAGCCATTATGTGAACTAATCAAACATAAAGCCAAGCTGTTATTAACATTGCTAGCTTAAAGAACTTAAGTGCTTAAACTATGATCATCCTAAATATCAAAAGAGTAAATAAGGATTATATCAAAAAAAAAATTTCAAAATAGAGGTAATTTTATATAAATCTTATTCAAAGCAATTCAGCTTAATTTCACCGTCAAAATTATGGAAGTTAACTGGCAACTCATATTTATAACAAAATAAAATTACTCATAACAATGGCTCTTTAGCTCTAGAGCCTAAAGGTTAACTTGTTTTAATAACTAAGTGACACTAGAATCTGAATCAACATGTAAATTTTAAGATTACAAGTCCAAGTATTGAGCTAACAACTCAAATAAGATATGCCTAAAGATTGAACTAGCTAAAAATTTTTAGCTCACAAAACTAAAAGTCGAACTATTTTGTTGATTCAATAAGCTCAAAGAGACAAATGGACATAAAAATCTCAAGCTCAACAGGTCCGATGATTGAGCTTGAACATAAAGTTCCAATTTAATAAGTTTGAGGTAAGGGTCGAACTTAAAAAAAAATTCTTAGCTCACAAGCCTAAATGTCAAGCTGCTTCAATATTTCAATGAACTCCAATAGAGTACAACCCTACACACAACTATGTACAACCCTATTTTGAGTTCAGAGGATTGTATACCATCATGCATAACATTAATAATGAAATAATTTTCATAAAACATGTACATAATTATGTATAACTAAAAATATGGGTGTAATGGTCAACAAATAACTGTGTCCAACACTTACAATGAAATATTTTGCCATAAAATACATGTATACAATTATATAAATTCTAAAATAAATTTGGAGAGTAATACATGATTGTGTGTAATACAAATAATGAAATAAATTTGCATAAAAATTTGTACAAAGTTGTGTGCAACTTTTATTTTGAGTTTAAAGAGTTGTAAATAATTATGTCTTATACATAGAATGAATCAATGTGTCAGAAAATACTTGCATACAACTATGTACAAACCTTACTATGTGTGAATAGGGTTGTGCCTAGCATCTAAAATGAAATAATATGTCATAAAATACTAGTACACAATTAGGAATAGTCCTTGAATTTAGAGGATTGTATACAACCTACATGATACCAACAATGAAATAACTTTCAATCAAATATATATACATAATCATGTCCAATCCTTTTAAGTACATAACTTATCATAAAATGCTTTTGCATGGTTAAGTACAACTCTTACTTTAAGATTAAAAGGTTATGCGTACTTTTAGTGCAGAACAAAGAATGAAATAACTAACTAAAAAATAAAAATGCAAAGTTGTGTGCAACCTTTTAAGATTATAAGATTGAACACTAGTGTCCAACAATAAGAATGAAAAACTTGTACAGAGATATATACAATATTTAATTTGAGTTTGGAGTGTCGTACATAACTAAACACAACACCAAAAATAAAACAACTTATCATAAAACACGTGTACATAATTGTGTATAACATCCAAAATGAAATAATTTGATAAAGAACAAAATTACACACCAGCCATTAAGTATAAAAAATTGTATACAATTAAGTTTAAAAAATTGTATACAATTAAGCACAAAAGTTGAAAAAGTTTTCCATGAAAACTTATACATAGATGCATATTGCCCCCAATTTATTTCAAAGTTGTCAATTTGAGTTGAAGGGTGAAGTTTAGATCTAACCTCAAACTAACTTGTTCTAAATCTACTTGACTTAAACTTGACCTAATTATTATGAGTCCAAAGGTTTGACCCAAATTCAACTTAACTCAAACTTGTCTAACTGCAACTCAACCCGTTTAACCTGTTTATTATATAAATCATGCAAATTTTTTAAATCATTATGACCAATAAACTTGAATATACCTCATATGCATTTCTAGTTTATCAATGTATTTATAGCTTTTCAATACAAATAGTAACCATATCAACTTTAAGTTCATTTCAAGCTACTTAGGTCAACTTGAATACAACACAAAAGAAAAAACAAATATAAAGAAAAATTTGAATAGGTAAAAAATATAAAAAACCCTAATTTTAAATTTTGGATCAAATTGGATTTATAAAATGATTAAGAATATTGTTAGACAACTTTCAATCTACAATAGGCCCTCCACACATAAAGCTACGTGCGCACCAACTTTCAAGCTACAATAGGCCCATAAAATGAATTATGAAGAAACATAGAGCAAAAGAGCCATAGCCTAAACTTTAAAACATAATTGAGTGCCGAGAAAAAGGATAGTCTACTAACATATAACTATCGGTGATATGAATAGAATTCACCAACAAATGGATACCATGAGATACCCGGATGTCTAGATATGCTTGCCTATCGTTGTGGTCTATGTTTAGGCCCTCTCATAGAGAAATTGGGAGCAGTAGGGAAGGATAATTCCTATTAGGCAATCATGATGCTTCAACATGGAATCCGACCCTCTCCTAAATCTTGAGCCACCTAGCTGCTGACTCCATTGAAGCACCGCTTTCTTTCGCTATAATTTCTTCCAGGGTAGATGTTACATTAGCTGGCATTTTTGTTGATGAACCCGCCAAGTAAATTGCAGGTCCGTGAACTCAAAGATGCTCCAAATCCTTCTATTCATTTCCTTCATCTTATCGCACATAGATCTTTCTTGGTTGGTCTCTTGAAAAAGCAACAAAGAAACCCCCACCTTTTTCTGTTGATAGCATGCCTTGTTTTTGTGCGTGAGATAACCAAAACTCCTTGTAAAGGAAATCGTTTTCCTGATTCCTACAACCAAAGAAAAAAAGAATAGGAGCTATCGAACAACCCTCACATTGCATCGCTCGTTCCTCAATGAATGCATGAAAAGGAGCACACCCTCACGACCCTATGAGAATAAGAGGAAGAGATGGAGGAGGAGGAGGGGGAACCATTATGGATCCAAGCAGGTATATAGATTTCTCTATTATCATGAGGGTCTATTCCGGCCAGCCATGATGAGCAAAGACCATGTCGTTTTCTCTTGTATGGAGTTATCTAGGATACTACACTCACAGTTAAATGTACTTGTTTAGGATGAGCCAAAGGAGAAGAAGATATTGAAAATTTCCGCGTTCTTAAAGGAGGAACCAGTTGCACTAACCATTCAAATGGCTCTTGGACAGAGGGGAAGTCCTCTAATACCTCTAAGATAGTTCTCCTCTCCTTCTGATTGTATTGATAGAGATCATCCCTCCCTTCTGAAGAAGCAAAATTCTATAGTCTTTCCTTTTCATGCTCAGCTGTTGCATTAAAACTCATGACCTCAAAGAAATAACGTCGAAGAGAAGCGCAGGCAATATCCATTGTCAATGACACAAAAGTTTTCAATTTGATTGGGTTCATTTTCATGGAGCCATTAACTTGAGACCGAAAAGACCATTTGTTATTTGTTTTAGCCTGTACAGTGATGTAACAATTTAGATCAAGGTTACAACGTTTTATAAATGCATCAATTGCTATGGGATTCTGGCTTGGGAGAATTTCAAGCACATCACCCACTTGATACTCATATCTAGATGAAAGAAATTCGAATTCAAAATGATGCACATCTCTACTGGGATCACCTTTAGTCAACTGCTTATTTGTCACCATTCGTAGAGAACAACGTCGCATACGATCACCACTGCAATGTAATGCTGCAGGATAAATTGAACGAGCAGTCTCAACCATCTTCTCAAAACTATGAAAGACTAAAAATGATGAAAAATCTGACTGCAACTCGTTAGAACTATGATAAGTAACTTGATATTTACAATGATCTAAAGTTCTCCTACTGGCATCAAATATATCTGAAATTCTTGGTAAAAATACAGAATTCATGTGATTCAGCTTGTTCCACAATGACAACAACCAAGGATCGAGGGAACCTTAGTACCCGGATGGATGTTGATTATCTCCTAAGCCTCTCTTTATGATAGGTTTTGCCCCAAGATCCATAATCCTTTTATCCAACTTCTTTGCAGTAAAATTGTACTTTTGGTAACCATAATCTCCAAGTCCAAAAACTGCATAATTCAAACCATCCAACCAGCCATGACTCAAATTCGTCTGCAGCAGAAACTTCCAGAAAACCTGCATTGAATCCGGGTTCTCTCCCTGTCCAGTGGTTGACACGACAAATATGACCATTCGCTCTTTGGGTAAAAAGCTCGCATCGAATGCATCCATCGACAACACATCAACGGAAGGACAGCCACCGCGTCCGCCTCCCTTCCCACGCGATCTGCCACATCCATGGCATTTCCAGTATGGGAAGCGTAAAGCACAAGGAGACGTGGCGGTTCCCCTTCAAAATCCATTCACCCAAAAACCACGATAAATCAAAACGAAGTTGGTAGATCTTAACAGCGACAAAGTCTAAAACCTTCCGCCGAACTCTTCTCGAGCCAAGGCAGAAGTGTGCGTCTTCGCAGCCCTAAACGCAACAAAGGAAGCGTAAATCGGAGTTCAAGGAGGCGAGAACTAGCGCCACGGCGCCCGAGAGGCGGAGGACGGTGACCGCCCTAGTGAAATAAAAATACGCACGGAACTAAACCAAAAAGCTTTCCAGTAGGAAAAAAGCAATAGTTGAAATCAAATATTTATCTCCATAAGTTGCGCAGAAAGACATAGATTGCTGGTGAGATCAGGAAAAAGTACCATTTTGTACGCTGTAAATTTGGCCGGCGCAACTTACGGCAAGGTTCAGCCGGATCTGATTACTTGACCAGTGGTACAAAATATCCTTGCCCTTTTGAAGAACAGATGTAAGGCCGGCTATGGGAACAAATGGATTTTGGTAACTAGAATGGCAGGAAGGCCAAAGCAACCCTGGCTTACAAGTAAGGCCGTCAGCTCCTCGCGAAGGAGACGACGGACTTTTGTGGTGGAAATAAGAACCGCTGGCAATATTAAGTATGATTAGAAGTTTAATTAGGTAATTAAGTATTAACGAAAAAAAATTTAAGAATAGGTATAGTCGTCCAATTAGTGGGTGATTGGTCAGTCGTGCCGACTCCGACGCATGCGTGGTATCTTGGTCGTCTGGCCAGTCTCGGTGGGCGGCTTCGAGTTATTTTTTTTAAAATTTATGATTTGTGTGAGATAAGTAACAGCGTCACGGTTTTGGGCTTTGAAAAGAACCAGGATTTTCGCGTATACATAGAGTTCTGTACTCATCAAACAAATCTTAATTCTTAAATTTTTATTCTTCTAAAAAGTAGACAGTAATAAACCTACTTTAAAAACAAAGAAAAAAAAAGTGCAATTTAAACTTGAAATGGTTCGTGACCGCATCAAATTGATAATAGTTTAATGGATGACAATCATATGAAGTTAACCAATTTATTTCAGAAATGGACGAATAAAAAAAAGTTCATTATGACATAACCAAATTTAACGTGTACATGACTCTCAAGTTTGTAATGAAACAGATAAATAAAACGTAGTACAGACACAAAGTATACTGTCCTAAACCCTATACCATGTGACAACTTTCTTCCTCCGGTGTCTGTGTGGAATCGCACCACTCCTAGGTGTGTACTGGTCAGGTGCACGAGATGGACGATCATGTCACGGTGATGGTGGCCTACCGCAGTTCTCGGTGTAATGCGTCATATCATCGTCACGGAAGATAGGTGGGCTGCGACTCGTATGTAGGCGATATGTAGGGGACTGATCGATATCGTAGAAGGACTGGATCGAGGAAGTAGATGGCGGCTCAGTCATGGTGTGTGACACCCTCACCGGCCTAATATGTGTCACCAATATATCGCCATCCAGTCTTTGCATATATGCTCATCAACACATCCCAGAAAAGATCATCCACAACAAGTATGGTGAAAGATGTCAGTCGCTGATATGCTCCTTATCTGAAAAACGATATATAAAATTAGCTTACATAAATATTGAATTCGGATGAATACTTATATCGAACTTACATAAATATACTGCTAGCGTAGTAAGTGGTCGGAGGATCTATCGGGGTGGCCAGTAAATACAGAGAAGCCCACGTCTGGTAAGGGGTGTCGTCCCAACAAATCATCGCAACAATCAGGCCAAGTGTGCCATCTCTTCCCCTCACCAATCCTGTCGGACTGAGTTGCCCATCAACCCGTAGTCGGGATTATCGCCACGCGTCGAAGCGTCCACGGTCATCTCACTACAAGAGGTGGAAGGTATTGGTCTGCGGAGACCATCTCTCAACCAAGGTGGTCAACAAGTGATGATCTAGCCGGATGAAGCGTGGTGACCAGTCAACCGCTTCAGCCCATGGATGAATCGTCTGCACATGATGGGCCACTCCTTCAGCATAAGCAAGTGTGATGCGGCCTCAAGTACGATGCTCTGCAAAAAAAAAATGTCACTGACCGAAATAAATAATAAGCAGATGTAACACAGAAATAAAAAATAAAAATCACTTACAGTATCAGGGTAAGCGGCTCGATGCCGCCCACGCAGGGAGGCAATGCTAGGATGAACCTCAGTAGGTGTAGGCTCCAATGGTGGGGTGGCCTCCCTAGCATGGCTACGTCGTCGACATCTAGATGGCTGCTCCATCGTGCACAAAGCGCCAAATATAATGTTAATATTGTAAAATCTAAGTAGAGAAGTACAACCGGAAAGAGAAAGATAAGTATTATCCTATTAAAAAATGTACCGTCAACTATTAATATGGTACATCTATGGTTTTCACCAACTCTTGATATTCTCTAAGCACCCTCAAGCGTCTGCTGCTACAATGCAAACGCACTTATAGGGCCTTCTAGGACTATCGTGTGTTTTGGCCGTGTAGTTCTTACGGTTAGAATTGCGTTTGGAATTGAATATTATTAACTATGCACCACCCAACAATAACAAATTGCAGACTCCGTTTACTTGCGAAACACATACCTTCAACAAGGTCATTTGAAATTTCAATTTCATTTGTTAGGGCAGTTTCATCAGATGGGCCATCAAAGTAAACATCGTTGTCTCACTCTCTCGTAGTTTGACATCGGACATACTCCTTTGTGGACAACATATGACTCTCTTGTCGATATTGCGAAATGAGTTATTTTTCAGATTATGACGTATATTCTCGACACGAGCTTCTAACCCGTTGAGCGGTCATCATCACTAATATCACCGGACTCACTTGAGCCTTACTCATAGTCGATACTCATCTTTGATGCGCAATCGAGGCACATACGGTTTATCCGAGCGATATACAGCGTCAGTAATATAACTTATAAGTTCAAGAAAAATTATCATATTAATTATTACAAGTATAATCGGATAAATGTTGACCATATCTTGCACAGGGAACAACTCATCAAATTGCGTTGTATCCGGTTGAAATCCTGTGTATCCGTTAACGGTATATCTACTAACCTTACTACCGGATCAGCTGATGTGGATGCAATATTAATATCTTCCACTTCGATATACAACACCAACATCTAACGGGAAGCTTCGTCAAGTGTAACTTCGCAAACGTCATCACCAGATATTATATACGTTATAAATCCGCCACCCACTGCATAATGACCTGTTAGAGTGACTGTGTGGCGCTCTGGATCAATGTGCAAGATTCTCATAATTCGTTGCTTCAATTCCAGTAAGGTGTTGTGTGTAACTTTCATTGGACGATTTGACCTCCCGTAACTTGGGTGACTGCTCATCGATACTTAATTACTTCATAGAAAGGATCGATTGAAATAAATTCTCTGTTCATTCTTGCCAAACAAACTATATATACTTAACACTGAATAATGCACGCGCAAACATACAACTCAAAACCTAAACAAAAGTCTAAAAATACTACTCAAATTCCTACCATACATACTCTATTACTTTATAAATTGATAGAAGTAGGGATTTACCGTGAGTTTACAAATAACGATGAGGATGTGCGTAAAAATAAGTCGAATCCACCACAAGTAACTTCCCAAAACAAAATGGAGCCACTGGAATCGTCGTCGGAAGCTAATGTTGGCTTCGAAACCCTGCTATATGAGAGAGGAAAGTGTTAAACGCCGTAAATGCGGCTGTTGGCAAGAAAAATAAGTTTATTTCGTATACTCGAGGGAGACGACACAATGCAAGGGTTGGAGATCTGGACTGCTTGAAAAGCTCCGATGTTGCGAGAACGGCGGTCGGACGGGGATGTCGCGTGCTCGAGCTCGAGAGTGCGGAGGAATCGCGGCGGAACGACGTCGAAACAAACCGAGGTATTATGGTCGATCGGCCCTAATATTGAAGTCGCTTCGGTCGTAGGTGGGCTTTGTCTGACGTCGCCTCTTAATTGGCGGTCGAACTTGACACATGGCGTACGTCGAGTTGGCGTGGTGGATGCACTAATTGGGCTATCTACTCTTAATTTTTTTCGTTAATACTTAATTACCTAATTAAGCTTCTAATCATACTTAATTTAAAAAAATTGCTTCTTATTTCCACCACAAAAGTCCGTTGTCTCCTTCGCGAAGAGCTGACGGCCTTACTTGTAAGCCAGGGTTGCTTTGGTCTTCCTGCCATTCTAGTTACCAAAATCCATTTGTTCCCATAGCCGGCCTTACATCTGTTCTTCAAAAGGGCAAGGATATTTTGTACCATTGGTCAAGTAATCAGATCCGGCTGAACCTTGCCGTAAGTTGCGCCGGCCAAATTTACAGCGTACAAAATGGTACTTTTTCCTGATCTCACCAGCAATCTATGTCTTTCTGCGCAACTTATGGAGATAAATATTTGATTTCAACTATTGCTTCCTTCCCACTGGAAAGCTTTTTGGTTTAGTTCCGTGCGTATTTTTATTTCACTAGGGCGGTCACCGTCCTCCGCCTCTCGGGCGCCGTGGCGCTAGTTCTCGCCTCCTTGAACTCCGATTTACGCTTCCTTTGTTGCGTTTAGGGCTGCGAAGACGCACACTTCTGCCTTGGCTCGAGAAGAGTTCGGCGGAAGGTTTTAGACTTTGTCGCTGTTAAGATCTACCAACTTAGTTTTGATTTATCGTGGTTTTTGGGTGAATGGATTTTGAAGGGGAACCGCCACGTCTCCTTGTGCTTTACGCTTCCCATACTGGAAATGCCATGGATGTGGCAGATCGCGTGGGAAGGGAGGCGGACGGTGGCTGTCCTTCCGTTGATGTGTTGTCGATGGATGCATTCGATGCGAGCTTTTACCCAAAGAGCGAATGGTCATATTTGTCGTGTCAACCACTGGACAGGAGAGAACCCGGATTCAATGCAGGTTTTCTGGAAGTTTCTGCTGCAGACGAATTTGAGTCATGGCTGGTTGGATGGTTTGAATTATGCAGTTTTTGGACTTGGAGATTATGGTTACCAAAAGTACAATTTTACTGCAAAGAAGTTGGATAAAAGGATTATGGATCTTGGGGCAAAACCTATCATAAAGAGAGGCTTAGGAGATGATCAACATCCATCCGGGTACTAAGGTTCCCTCGATCCTTGGTTGTTGTCATTGTGGAACAAGCTGAATCACATGAATTCTGTATTTTTACCAAGAATTTCAGATATATTTTGATGCCAGTAGGAGAACTTTAGATCATTGTAAATATCAAGTTACTTATCATAGTTCTAACGAGTTGCAGTCAGATTTTTCATCATTTTTAGTCTTTCATAGTTTTGAGAAGATGGTTGAGACTGCTCGTTCAATTTATCCTGCAGCATTACATTGCAGTGGTGATCATCGACGTTGTTCTCTGAATGGTGACAAATAAGCAGTTGACTAAAGGTGATCCCTAGAGATGCGTCATTTTGAATTTCAATTTCTTTCATCTAGATATGAGTATCAAGTGGGTGATGTGCTTGAAATTCTCCCAAGCCGTAATCCCATAGCAATTGATGCATTTATAAAAGCGTTGTAACCTTGATCTAAATTGTTACATCCTTGTGCTAAAACAAATAACAAATGGTCTTTTCGGTCTCAAGTTAATGGCTCCATGAAAATGAACCCAATCAAATTGAAAACTTTTGTGTCATTGACAATGGATATTGCCTGCGCTTCTCCTCGACGTTATTTCTTTGAGGTCATGAGTTTTTATGCAACAGCTGAGCATGAAAAGGAAAGACTATAGAATTTTGCTTCTTCAGAAGGGAGGGATGATCTCTATCAATACAATCAGAAGGAGAGGAGAACTATCTTAGAGGTATTAGAGGACTTCCCCTCTGTCCATGAGCCATTTGAATGGTTAGTGCAACTGGTTCCTCCTTTAAGAACACGGAAATTTTCAATATCTTCTTCTCCTTTGGCTCATCCTAAACAAGTACATTTAACTGAGTGTAGTATCCTAGACAACTCCATACAAGAGAAAACGACATGGTCTTTGCTCATCATGGGTGTTCTGGTCGGAATAGACCCTCATGATAATAGAGAAATCTATATACCTGCTTGGATCCATAATGGTTCTGTCCCTCCTCCTCCATCTCTTCCTCTTATTCTCATAGGGCCAGGAACAGGGTGTGCTCCTTTTCATGCATTCATTGAGGAACGAGCGATGCAATGTGAGGGTTGTCCGATAGCTCATATTCTTTTTTTTTTTGGTTGTAGGAATCAGGAAAACGATTTCCTTTACAAGGAGTTTTGGTTATCTCACGCACAAAAACAAGGCGTGCTATCAACAGAAAAAGGTGGGGGTTTCTTTGTTGCTTTTTCAAGAGACCAACCAAGAAAGATCTATGTGCAGCATAAGATGAAGGAAGTGAATAGAAGGATTTGGAGCATGCTGAGTTCTGGAGCTGCAATTTACTTGGCGGGTTCATCAACAAAAATGCCAGCTAATGTAACATCTACCCTGGAAGAAATTATAGCGGTGCTTCAATAGAGTCGTGACTAGGTGGCTCAAGATTTAGGAGAGGGCTGGCAGATTCCATGTTGAAACGCGGTCATGATTGCATAAATTATACTTCCCTAGGAATTATTTTCTCGTTCTACTATTCCCAATTTATGTTTCTGGTAGCATGAGAGGGCCTAAACATAGACCATTGTACTACACGATAGGCAAGCATATCTAGACGCATCCAGGGTATCTCATGGTATCCATTTGTTGGTGAATTCTATTCATATCAGCTGATAGTTATATGTTAGTAGACTATCCTTTTTTCTCCTGGCACTCAATTATGTTTTATAGTTTAGGCTATGGCTCTTTTGCTCTATGTTTCTTCATAATTTATTTTATGGGCCTATTGTAGCTTGAAAGTTGGTGCGCACGCAGCTTTATGTGTGGAGAGCCTATTGTTAATTCTTAATCATTTTAATAAATCCAATCTGATCCAAAATTTAAAATTAGGGTTTTTTAAATTTGTTACCTATTCAATTTTTTCTTTACATTTTTTTTTTTTGTGTTATATTCAAGTTGACCTAAGTAACTTGAAATGAACTTAAAGTTGATATGATTACTATTTGTATTGAAAAGCTATAAATACATTGATAAACTAGAAATGCATATGAGGTATATTCAAGTTTATTGGTCATAATGATTTAAAAAATTTGCATGATTTATATAATAAACAGGTTAAACGGGTTGAGTTGCAGTTAGGCAAGTTTGAGTTAAGTTGAATTTGGGTCAAACCTTTGGACTCATAATAATTAGGTCAAGTTTAAGTCAAGTAGATTTAGAACCAGTTAGTTTGAGGTTAGATCTAAGCTTCACCCTTCAACTCAAATTGACAACTTTGAAATAAATTGGGTGCAATATGCATCTATGTATAAGTTTTCATGGAAAACATTTTCAACTTTTGTGTTTAATTGTATACAATTTTTTAAACTTATGGCTCGTGTGTAATTTTGTTCTTTGTCAAATTATTTCATTTTGGATGTTATACACAATTATGTACACGTGCTTTATGATAAGTTGTTTTGTTTTTGGTGTTGTGTTTAGTTTTGTACGACACTCCAAACTCAAATTAAATATTGTATATATCTCTGTACAAGATTTTCATTCTTATTATTGCACACTAGTGTGCAATCTTATAATCTCAAAAGGTTGCACACAACTTTGCATTTTTATTTTTTAGTTAGTTATTTCATTCTTAGTTCTGCACTAAAAGTACGCATAACCTTTTAATCTTAAAGTAAGAGTTGTACTTAACCATGTAAAAGTATTTTATGATAAGTTATGTACTTAAAAAGGATTGGACATAATTATGTATATATATTTGATTGAAAGTTATTTCATTGTTGGTATCATGTAAGTTGTATACAATCCTCTAAATTCGAAGGACTATTCCTAATTGTGTACTAGTATTTTATGACATATTATTTCATTTTAGATGCTAAGCACAACCCTATTCACACATAGTAAAGCTTGTACATAGTTGTATGCATGTGTTTTCTGACACATTGATTCATTCTATGTATAAGACATAATTATTTACAACTCTTTAAACTCAAAATAAAAGTTGCACACAACTTTGTACAAATTTTTATGTGAATTTATTTCATTATTTGTATTACACACAATCATGTATTACTCTCCAAACTTATTTTAGAATTTATATAGTTGTATACATGTATTTTATGGCAAAATATTTCATTGTAAGTGTTGGACATAGTTATATGTTGACCATTACACCCATATTTTTAGTTATACATAATTATGTACATGTTTTATGAAAATTATTTCATTATCAATGTTATGCATGACGATATACAATCCTTTGAACTCAAAATAAGGTTGTACATAGTTGTGTGTAGGGTTGTACTCTATTGGAGTTCATTGAAATATTGAAGCAGCTTGACATTTTGGCTTGTGAGCTAAGAATTTTTTTTAAGTTCGACCCTTACCTCAAACTTATTAAATTGGACCTTTATGTTCAAGCTCAATCATCGAACCTGTTGAGCTTGAGATTTTTATGTCCATTTGTCTCTTTGAGCTTATTGAATCAACAAAATAGTTCGACTTTTAGTTTTGTGAGCTAAGAATTTTTTCCTAGTTCAATCTTTAGGCATATCTTATTTGAGTTGTTAGCTCAATACTTGGACTTGTAATCTTAAAATTTACATGTTGATTCAGATTCTAGTGTCACTTAGTAATTAAAAATAAGTTAACCTTTAGGCTCTAGAGCTAAAGAGTCATTGTTATGAGTAATTTTATTTTGTTATAAATATGAGTTGCCAGTTAACTTCCATAATTTTGACGGTGAAATTAAGCTGAATTGCTTTGAATAAGATTTATATAAAATTACCTCTATTTTGAAAATTTTTTTTGATATAATCCTTATTTACTCTTTTGATATTTAGGATGATCATAGTTTAAGCACTTAAATTCCTTAAGCTAGCAATGTTAATAACAGCTTGGCTTTATGTTTGATTAGTTCACATAATGGTTTAACCAATAATATATAATACTTTTTGAGATTCTAGTCATGTATAAGGCACATAGGCCTTACAACTTTTATATTAGTAAGTTGTTAGGCCACTCTTATGCATTTTCAATGATGAAGGGACCTTCTCGGTTTAGGTTAAAATTCTCACCAATACTTTGATGGGGAGTTATAGGTTTTCAATGATGTGAATTAGTTTACTCATTTTGAAGTTTCTTGTATTGATTATATGATAATAAGATCTAGTCATCTTTGCTGTGTGATTTTCCAAATTTTGATGAGTTTGAATTTATATTTTATCTAGGGCTTTAAGTTCAGTAAACCTTAGACAATCATTTTTTTTTATTAAGGTAGCTTGACATTATGAGGGAGCAGGGAGTATTTCCTATCTTCCAAACACAAGCAATTTTAGAGTGGCTTTTGTTACAATTTTATATGTGGTGTGAGGCCTTTAAAGTTTATGTTAGTTTGACATGTCATTCTGTCTTTTTTTTTTTTTGAGAGGGTCTTCTCTAGTAGTTGTATCAAAGTATTGTTGATTATCTCTGCTAAATACTTGATTTTTGGGTTATATATTGAGGAATAGTGTGAATCTTATATCGCTTAATGATTTAGTAAATTTTAGCTCTAATGAGATTGTGCCACTATCACATATAATTCGGCATAGTACCTTAAATCTAAAAACAACATGATCTCATAAGAATATCATTTTTTTTTTGCCTTAACACTCACTTCGAAAAATACCTGATTGGCGTGGGGATAAATCGATGCATTGGGGAAGAAGGTAGATCTATGAGGCTGATTATGACAGTACCCTAACTCTCAAATTACTAAGTTGCTGCTCTAGGAAGCAACATGTTAGATAGTCAATATAAATTGTGATGTGATACCAACACAATGGTCAAGAACAAGATCACGAACTAAGGCACTATATTAATAGTTGGATTCATCGTGCACAACTCTTTATGCAAGAGCATGAGTTAACCCCTCTCTCTCCAAAGTCAAATTGCAATAAATGGAAATTTTAAATTGAATCTTTTGATATTAAGGTCAACCTCACCATGCAAAGAATAAAGGATATTGAAAGATTTCATGCTCTATCAACTACTTTATCTTCCTATTTTGACTAAGCCAACAAAATCTCATCTTTATGGAAGTATTTTTTGTATTTTTTTGTTATTTTCATTATTATTGCATTATGACAAGTTATCAATCTAAACATTAATGTTTTATTGGCTTCAAGGGCTATATTATAAATAAGCCTTGGGTAGCTATAGGCTTGTAGAAGCCTATAAATATTTCCATGCTTTGTATGAATTATTGAATAAAATTATGTATTTGATTGAACAAATATTGCATGTAAAGATATGGTGGCTTCTTTGCTCTTTGGTGGAATATGGTAATTAATCCTTATTTGCTTAGAAAAAACACTATCCCCCATCTTCGAGATT
This sequence comes from Cymbidium sinense, assembly GCA_021442155.1. Lineage (NCBI taxonomy): Eukaryota > Viridiplantae > Streptophyta > Magnoliopsida > Asparagales > Orchidaceae > Cymbidium > Cymbidium sinense. The sequence goes on along the minus strand of CM038221.1, from coordinate 29,165,677 downwards.
AAGATTCATTTTTCATGAGGTAGATTAAGTTTAATTTAACAAGAATGCCATAATTTTTATAGGTGCAAGTCCTTGTAATTAATTAACTCTCTTGCTTGTAGGAAATTACTCTCAATCAAGGACTAAAACATGATTTCATACCGAGGTTCAAAGCCAACGTTTGGATTTTAATTAAAAGGGGGATGCTTGGAGGAATGGAGACGAAGTCGATCAAAATCTCATGGTTTTGTCGGTCTAGAAATATCATTGGTGATTATATTGTAATATCCAATAAATCTGATTAGCAACTATAGGATATATGGATTTTTGTTATTTTTAATTATAATTAATTTAGTAAGATTAGTAGCATGATATTGACTTAGAATATAAATAGTGTTGGGGCTCATATGCATTTGAAGACCCAAATTTAACTAGAATGATGAGGCTTACAGCTCTATTTGACTTATATGAATTTTTGTTATTTTTAATTATAAAGCATGATATTGACTTAGAATATAAATAGTGTTGGGGCTCATGCATTTGAAGACCCAAATTTAACTAGAATGATGAGGCTTACAGCTCTATTTGACTTATATATGAATTTTTGTTATTTTTAATTATAATTAATTTAGCAGGCTTAGTAGCATGATATTGACTTAGAATATAAATTGTATTGGGAAGCTCATATATTCATTTGAAGACCCAAATTTAATTGGATTGATGAGGCTTACAACTCTATTTGTAAGTCTCCCAAAATATTAGTTCTTACAATCTTGCCTTGCTGGCAAAGCTACCAGAAAGGTGAGTCTTATGATCTTTCCCTCTAGGCAAGGCGATCTAATGCTAAAATTTAATTTTTTTTTGAAGTGGGGCTTATGTTCATAGAAAACCCATGTATGTCTAGCTTTGCATGGTCTTTCCAAACTTCAATAGGAGTATCAAATTTAATAACAAGATATGTTAAAAATATTAAATACGTTTGGCTTATCACTATGGGCTTAAGTGCATGTGATATTAAAATATGGGTCTGATGACTTGATGTTATAGGAAAGATGACCTGATGATGGAAACTCACCAGTTGGATCAATTGGGAGTTAGCTAGGTTGAACTTTGATCCTTGATTTGTAAGCTTGATTTATCAAGTTGACAACACTAAATTTGTCATTTATTTAACAAGTCTACAATACTAAATTTGTCATTTTCAAAAAGTTACATGTGGTTCTTCCCTGGACTTCATTGTTAACTACTGAAATGGACTTAAGAGTGGCAAATAATGAATATCAGTTTTTATTGTTTCTCTTGGAATTCTTAATACTCATGCCTTAAAATTCTTCCCGAAATTGATCTAATTGTCAATTGATACTTGCAGGTATACCATTCAAGTTTTGTTGATGAGACGGGTATAACCAAAGCCTGTGGATGCCCTCTTCTCCCACTAAAAACTCACATCAAGGGCCCTGCTCCAGCCTCAGATCTAGGTTTCTATCCAAATATATCTTCCTAGTGAATTTTTTCTCTCATATTCTATTATTAATCATCACCAATCACTTTTTTTTTTTGGCAGACAAGATTGATATTGTTGATGAATCAATATCCTTCTTTCGAGCTAATGTCTTCTTTAGGAACTTTGACGTTAGAAGCGCCGCAGATAAGCTGCTAATATACCTTACTTTTTACATTAATGTGGCCCTGAAAAAACTTGAAGGTTGCAGAACATTGGCAGTGGGAACCAAAGCAATCATTAACCTGGGTCATGAAAATGTTCCAGTATTGGGAGAACAAGGCTTTCCTTTTCCTGGACTCTTTACTCTTCCACAATCTCAACAAGAAGCAGGCATACTTTACATACTTTTCTTTTGACAATTTATTATTTGTTCCTTTCAATATTGATATAAAAAATGAACATTTTTATTGATTAATATATATTTTACTTATGCAAAGATTGATGTCATTATTCTTGATAATATAGAGCTTTTCGTTTATCAAGCGGATAAGGGAGGAGGCAAGTGGTATGCTTAAAGCTTACAGTCTAATGGTACCCCTAACGAATAGTGGCTAGCTTTTGCAAAGAGGAAGTTTGTGAACATTGTTGTTACTTGAGGAGTTGGCTTAAAGCTTTATTGGGTTACTGTTTAAGTGGAGGGAATGAGGTGAAATGAAGAATTAACTACACTTAAACAACCATCAAATTGACCAGGCAAGTGCCCCCTGAATGAGGTTGGGCTCTGGATTTATCTTCTTAATTTTGTTCTCATATTTGGTTCAATTTGTTTTTGATAGATTTTGATAATATCAATTACTAAGCTCACCTTGTTTGTTTTAATGTCCGTTTGATATTGTTGCAGTTGACTTAAAAATTAGTTGTAAAACTATTATGAGAAAATATTGTAAAACTATTATGTGATTATTACTTGAATTTGTGCAAATTTGATTTATTTACTCTTAAATTGATGAATTTTCTAATTCTACATATGTAATTATCATAGTCTCTACTACCACTGCTTGATATATTGAATAACGGACTTGATATATTGAATAACGGACTGAATCAAATATTTAAAACATAGGTTAAATGATCTATCTCTATGTAGCAATAAATGGAAATTATAGTGCATGAGAATAATTGAAGGAGTAAAATACACAACTAAATGAATGTTTTAAGAGTTTAGCTATCACTAACTTATTGAAGGTCACTAGAAGTGAGAGACTTTTAAAGGGAAGGCTCTTGAGTTTTAGGTGTGTACTTCAATATCCAAAAAGAAATATGAAGGCCTTGGCATATATATTTGACCATGGTTTTTAGTTATTTTTTACCACCATTTACTATTGTTTAACTTTCACATCACTTTTTAATCTTGGCACCTCATCACACACTACTTTTCTCTCTCTCTACAATGCTTCGTGCCCCCTCCCCTCTCTTTCCTCTCTTTTTGAGTTATGAGGAGCTGTTGGATTCCCTCTCTCAATTATGCTATTGACTATACTCACATAAACTCTATGAAGATGCTCTTCAAGTTTTTCAAATATTTATTTATCTTATATTTCCAAGCATCACCATGTTTCTATGGCTTTTGTATCTCTTATAATTGTTGTATATACTTCACTTTTATAATGTTTAGATTCTTTTTTTTTTTGAATGAAAATTGATAGTTTCTCTTTCACTTTTAATGAATAATTTCTTAAGCGTGTCAGCTAATATCTCTTAGAGAAAGACTTCCAATAAGGGATGAAAGTATGTACGACAAATGATTATTTATGGACTTCGCTCCTCCTCCCCTCTCTTTTTTAGTTATCTATACTTCACTCTTGTAACTTTTAATTTCATTATAATTAGTCTACTTTAGATGAGTTATTATCCTTACTATTGCAAGGTTAGAAGGCTTAGATTGATTAACATCCTTTAAACGTAGTTATCAAGAGTTGAAATATTATGTTGTTAAGTTCATCAATATATTTATACAAGTATCAAATCCTAATCATTCAAATCAACTTCAAATAATTAGGAGTAATGATTATGTCATTTCAGGATAATTTTTTATTGCATTATTTCTTTAGGTCAGTATTATGAAATATTATGTTGTTAAGTTCATCCATTAATAAAATAGTTACCTTAGCTTAGAGTATATTCATAAGAAACTTTAAAAAGCATTTAAGCTTTGTACAAGTGCATTAGTTAGGTTGCATCTTGCCTATTAGTTCCTTTTAAGGAGAGAAATCAACTAATGAGAATAAACCAACTTAGATCAACTTAGGGTGATAAAATAAAAGGCTTTTGTGACCAAACAAATGCATCAAACACATTCATAAGCTCAAGTGCATGTTATTGAACGCACACAAACTTAAGTTGTTCAATTTAATGACTTGATCAAGGCCTATGCTTCAATTAGATCTGTTTGATGGCTTTTATATATGATATTAGCTCATTTATGAGTTTAGGTTGAATTTAAATTTAGCATATTTAATTATCTTAGCGGGAAGAGTTAATATTGTTATGAGTATAGACTAAGTAATAAGTTTTTATATTTCTTAATATATTTATATTTAAAAAATAATCATAGGATACAAGTTATTAAATTGTCTACCTTGTTCAAGAGTGTCATTCCCATCATAGACATTATGTCAACCTCCTTTACCAATGACGAGGTTAATAAAATCTAATACACTACAATAACTAACTTATATAAAAGCACATACAATTTAAATAATACCAAGGGAAAGGAATTTAATTAATAATACCTATATATATATATTTATACAAGTATCATATCCTAATCATTTAAATCAACTTCAAATAATTATGAGTATGATTAGGTCATTTTAGGGTAATTTTTTATTGCATTATTTCTTTAGGTCAATATTATTCATTTATTTTGTTATTATATTTTATTTTTTTAATTATGATAAAAATATATTTTATTTACATCTTTTTTATAATTATTTTTAAAAATAATTATAGCCGCTCAAAATGAACCTGAATGAAATGTATGTCAAAAAATATTTTAATTTTTTTATTCAATTTCTTCCATTAAAAAGAATTAAATATCCAACACTTTTTTTTTTGGAAATTTTTTGAGGGCATTTGCCCAATTCATTCCAAAGTGTAAAGAGGTTACATGTATGAAAAAAAGAGAAAAGAAAAATACAACAAGATACTGAACAATAGAAAGACAATAAAAACCCCCAAAGAATGCATCCGATTAGATGCCAATCCAGTGGAAATGAAAAAAGTAAAAACTAAAAACATAACCTCGGTGTCATCTACAAAGGTGAGAGAACTGAACCATATACAAAACTCCAAATTTGCCAAACTTAAGGTAAAACAGTTCTGAAAAAAATCGAACTGAAAAAAACCGAATCTCTGTGAAGAGAGCTGGACTCAGACTCAAAAATCAGATAGAACTGAAAAAGCTATGTTGCCGAGCAGTACAACATCCAAATATTCCAACAAAATGAGAGCCTATGGTTACCTTCATAGCCTGGTAACCATCAAACTATGATAACCGTTGCTTTGAATGTCATCCAATAGGACTCTCCTGTATAAGTGTAGTCATCATCGTCCAGGCTTGGAACCGCGATTTAAGCCTTCGAGATATCATGGGGATATAAAATAGGGGGGGAGAGAAGAAAAAAGTGGTTTAACGGACTAAACCAACCAACCATTTTGACCGCTTAACCTGTAGGCCATTTCTCTTTTATTTTCCACCTCGAGACTTTATACCCAATTCTATTTGTAATTTGCGTCACAAGAGCTTGTGAACTAGAAGAGGTAGCCGCAAATAACCTGCAATTCCTTTCTTTCCAGATTGAATAAACCGACACAGCAGTGATAAGATAATATAGATGTTTGATAGTTTTATGTAAATGGACATCCACATTACCCAAAATTTGTTTCAGGGTTGAATCAAGAAGAAAGAACTTCCCATTTGGAAGGATATTTCTAATGATATTCATAGAAAAAGGGCATTCAAAAAATAAATGGTTGTGAGATTCCAATGAATTTTGGCAAAATATAAAGAAAGTGGAACCAATTCCACGCTTTTCAAGCACGCCAAGTCTTGAGGCCCCCAAATAGGCCATCCAACAATATAAAGCATAGTTTAGTGCACTCCCTTTAAACCAAATTTCCCTATACCAGCACATATGAGGCAAACTATCTAAAAAGAGCTTTAAAGGAACCGTTGGAAGGATGTTTTTCCCCCTCCCAAGTAATCCAATCAGCTCCTCCAAAAATCTGCACTCCATTAATTTTGTTAAGCAATAATGAAAATTCATGATTTGAAGCCCAAGGAAGACACCACTTGCCATCAACAATCAAAGAATTAACCTTTGCATCTAAGGGAAAACCCAGCAACCTGCAATTATTATCTCCCATTATCTGAAGTAAACAACAGTTTTCACACCAAGGGTCCCGATAAAGTGACAAAGAGTTTCCATCCCCAACATTGAAATGAAATTTTGCCGTAAAACGTAAAGCTAAAGTCCTCAATTCTTTCCAAAAAGAGGAAGCCCTATGATTCGATTGCTCCCAAATCGAGCCATATTTGTTTTCCAACCAGCTAGCAACAAATGTTTCCTTTTTAAGAATTTTCCAAAGCATTTTGAGTTTGTCAAAAGAATTCGAGCATCTGAAAGAAGACCTGACCCCTTATCCCTGGGAGAGTAGTTTTGGCCCAAGATATGGTATGTAGTTTCTTAAGACCACCTTTATGATAAAAGAAGTTTGAGGTGAAGGAGTCAAGTTTCCTTAATATGCTTTTTGGTATAGAGATCGATCGAAACCAATAGGTAAGAAGATTGTTAACAGATGATCTAATTAATTGATACCTTCCACCAATTGAAAGGAATTTGCACTTCCACCCTGCCAATCATCTATTAAGTTTGTCAAAAAGAATATTAAAGTGAGCCACTTTAATCTGACCTGCCACTAATGGAAGACCAAGATAAATAAGGGGCAAAGATCCTTTATTTATACTAAGGAGTCGTTTCTAGGTTTCCCATCCTTGAAGAACCATCGAGAAACATATAATTGATTTTTCATGATTGATCTTTAAACCCATGTAGGAATTAAGAGCTTCAAGACATCCTGATAGTGAGGATAGAGTGGAGTAGTTAGCTTTTCCCATAGTAAGAAGATCATCAGCAAACAATAAATGGGAAACATTACAGATCCCACGGAAAGGATTGTAAAGCTTGAGGTTTACTTCTCTATCCATCAAACAAGAGAATGTATCTATGGCTATTGTAAATAGAAAAGGGGAGAGGGGACAACCCTGCCTTAGTCCAGTTGTAGATATAAACCAGCCCTTAATTTCGCCATTAAGTACCACAGAGAATGGGACATCTTTTATGCAAGCCTCCACCCATTTTACAAAGCGCATTGGAAAACCTTTAGCCAACATCCTATGAATGAGAGATTGACGATTAATAGAGTCAAAGGCTTTTCTGAGATCTAATTTAGCAAGAAACGAACTACTATGTTTGTGACTTGAGAATTCCTTAGCTATCTCATTAGCCATAGCCAAGCAATGCAATATCTCTTCCCTTTATGAAAGCTGATTGCGCTGAATTTATGATAAAAGGGAGGGATTTCTTTAATCTGTTTGCTAAAACCTTTGCTATAACTTTATAGAAGATATTGCAAAGAGAGATCGGCCTGAAATCAGAAATAAAGCTTGAATGATTCCCCTTTGGTATAAGAGTAAGAAGTGTATGTTTGAAACATCTCGGCAATTTAGAAGTAGTGAAGAAATAATGTATAGCTTTCATGAAATGCTTCCCGTGTGCTGAAAAAAATTTAGAGGTAAAGCCATCGTGACCCTGAGCTTTGTTTTCATTAATGCTATTTAGTGCAAAGAAGAATTTCCTTGTCACGATATCACTCAAGTTCATCAACTGCCAAGAGGGACTGTTTTCCTCCCAAAGGAAGATCCAAGGGAATTCCAAGTGTTAGAATAGTTACAATTATAAAGAGAGGAATAAAACTTACATATCTCCTCCGCCATAGATTCCTGATTAGAGGCCAAACCAGTATTTGTGTGTAATTCCCTTATAAGATTAGAGTTTTTTTCCTCTAGAGCTATACAAGAGCAAATCATCATCATCCCAGGAGTGAACTTTAGCTCACCTTAACCCTGATGCTCTTTACGAATAAGATCAGAATAAATAAGGTTTGACTTCTTGACCTCCAGCAATAATAATCGGTTTTCTGGATCCTATTCTAAATTGGAACAAGCCTCCAATTGGTCACTTTTTGCCTGTGCTATTTGTGATTGAAGTGAATGAGTGTTCCACGGTTTCCCTTTCAAGATTTTCTTAACATTAGCCAACTTCCTAGAGAGCACATATAAGGGATCTCCAGGGATATAAATGTTCCAGGCTTCAGACGTGATATGAGCAAAATCAGGGTAAGTAGACCAATAGTTCCTAAACATAAATCTATGAGGAGTAGTAGGAACTTGCTTAGCAATTGTTATAAGTGGAGAATGATCGGAGGAGAGGGGAGAAGGAACCTTGTGAACAAGGGAAAATATCAAGCCAGTGGGTTGCATAGAACTCTATCCACTTTGAAAAAATTGGTTTAGAGGCACTTGATTGGACCAAGTAAAAAACAACCCCACACTAGGTAAATCCAAGAACTCACACATTCAAGCATTCTTGAACTCTGATGATTGAGAGACAAAGAATTTCCACCCGATTTCTCCAAACTATCCAAACAGCAATTGAAATCACCCATTACTATCCACGGTTCAACAGATTCAGATGCAATGGATCTCAGTGAATTCCAAAGAGAGGCAGAGAATGAACATCGCTCGTTCTTAAACACAAGTCATCATAAAAGTAACGCCTCCTAGTAATGTAACTTTGCCGTGAATTAATTGAGAATTTCTTAAGATGGGATAAAAAACAAGCTTGTTAATATCCCATTTAATCCATATACGTCCACCCGACGTTATATCGAAATTAGAACAAAACGATTCGAAGGGAAAAAGATCAAATTTCTTCAAATGAAAGGGATTAAGCATAAGTTCAGCATTGACCTTAGTTTCCAGCAGGCACATTATGTCAATTCGGTATTCATGAATTAACCTCTTACGGCCTCGGATCCGCCCTGAGCCCCCGACGCTCCTCCTAAAACCGGAAAGATCATTGCGAGGATGAAGAAGAGGGCTTTTTGCCCTTTTTCTGCTTACCTTTATTGGTGATAGGGGATGAAATTTTTTCCCCGATGGTCTGGGCTTTCCCCGGTGTAATTGGAATTTTGCCTCGCATTTTCAAAACCTCGAAGATTAGGAGAATTTCGCGATCTAGTTAATACACGGCCAATACACTTTCTGTTCCAAGGATTGATCATTCACTATGCTCTCCTCATTTAATTGAGTTAGCGCTTCTTGGTTTGGGGAGAAGAATGCCGTCTGAGAATCGTGATTTTAGTCAGGTGTACGCTAGGGACATATTTTGTTAGAGTCTTGACCTCTTGCTCCTGGAGCATCCGTCTCGGGGCATTTGCTAGGATTGACATACAACAAGAAGGTTTTTTGTTGTTCAAACTTCATACCATTTAGATTGATTGGGATTGAAGCTCGAAGAAGTATTTATTTGAACGCAGATCGCGAAGGTTATGGCTCTAGAGGCCGTGAGGTTGTCCACCGCCACATGCCCTATCGGCTAGCAACCTTCGAAAATCCTTTTTCATTCCAACAACACAAAGGGAAGTTGGGGAGCTTGATCCAAAGAGGGAAATTTGCTCTTTAGACGGCCTAAAATTCCACTTCCATTTCTGAAAAATAAATGGCCTACCGTTTAGGAAGCACGGACCGTTGTCCCAAACTATATCATAGTCTTCTTTGCAGGAGAATTTGAAGAGAAAGAAGTCTCCGTCCAGGGTAAGCAATTCCATATTCCCTTTAAATCTCCATTTCTTGTTTCTGACAGAGAAGAGACCCATAGAACGCCTTTTGCCTATCGTGCCCAACTAAGGACAAATCCCACTCTTTCTGCCCTTCTGATAAATCCTCTTCCGAGAAGCTCACTTCAGAAGAATCGGGGGGGATAAAAGACAGAGATAAAGATTTGCTTTTCATTTTGAGCAAGAAGGAGATCCTTCCAATTCCTAGAAGGTCTTGAATCGACGGTCTCTTCCCAAAAGAGAGGGGGTAGGAGAAGGAGAATTCAAAGGGGGGAAAGGTTGATGAGAAATGTCACCATTAGATGCCATAGTTAAGAGAATGGGTTGTGGTGAGCCCGACCTCCGGCCAAAAGCCGGAGGTCAGAAATGATAACTGATTTGTGGAGTAGAGAGAAGAAAGGAGGCAAGAATGGAGCTCTGAGCTGCAGTGGAGGAGGAACACTTACCTTGAGGGAACCCTAGCCGTCGTCGCATACCCCCTCAACTTTTTTCTTACTTGACGATCCCTCAAATTTATCCAACACTTATTAATTTCAAATGTTCAATTAACTACCCACTTGAAATAATCTTAACGTGTGTTCATCGTTTAATTGTCAAATTAAATCATAAAGAAAATTAATTTATTTTTTTAATTAATATATATATATATATATATATATATATATATATATCACACAACTTAAATTTTTCTTTTTTAAAATATATAATAATAAATTGCGGCTTAAAAACAACGGAAACCCACGTCTCGCTCTCCCTCTTGCCTTCAAAAGATCGCGTCGCCCAAGTTTCCGAAATCCTCGACGATGAGGCGAGATAGTCACCCCTCGCTGGAAGAGGCGACGGGACGAGCGTTATGCGAGGGAGAAGAAGAGTCCGTGAGAGAGTTGCGGATTCAAGTTGAACCTTTCCAATGCCTGGATTTACTAGATCCGGAATTTAAGGTATAACAGAGGAGAAACTTGATATAAGATTATGTTTTCTGAAGGATTTTTAAAGTCGTCATTTTTTTTTGTTGTTTGGCAGGATTTGAGGTTATCTTGGCTTCCCCCTTAGTTGCGAGAGCATAATGTCGAGCCTCGAGAAGCTCGACGGCGACTTCGCCGATGTGTCCGTTGAGATCCGCGAGGTATGGGACTCTAACCTGGAGGAGGAATTCTCTCTAATCCGCTCCATTGTCGACGAATACCCCTTCATCTCCATGGATACCGAGTTTCCCGGCGTCCCGCTTCTCCCCGTCGGTATTTTCCGGTCAGCCGCCGAATTCCACTACTGCACTCTTAAAAGCAACGTCAACCATCTCAATCTCATACAACTGGGGCTCACCTTCTCCAACTCTTCCGGCCGCCTCCCTCTCTTCGGCTGTCCCCCTCGCCCCTGCATTTGGCAGTTCAACTTCCGAGAGTTCGACGCTGCAAGCGACGTCTTCGCCCCCGAATCCATCGAGCTTCTCCGCCAGAGCGGAATGGACTTTGAAAAGAACCGCCGCCTCGGTGTCGCCGCACCTCGCTTCGCCGAACTCATCATGTCCTCCGGCGCCGTGTTAAACGATTCCGTCCATTGGATCGTTTTCCACTGTTACTACGACTTCGGATATCTTCTCAAAATGTTGTTCTGATCCGGACAAGAGGAGTTCTTCAATTATCTTCTATATTTTCCAAACGCGTTTACATCAAGATTTGATGAGGTTGGCAACCTCAGCAACGGGCTGAACAAGCTCATGAGCTACTTGAGGTGGAGAGAGTAGAGTCAGTACTGGATCGGATAGTTTTCTTTCAGTTGAAAGATTGTTTTTTAATGGATCTGCGAGATATCTTTGGAGTTTTGTATGGTCTTGGCGTCGATTGAATCAATCAACATTAGTATAAATGATTAAGAATATTTCATCGTTAATACATTTACTTGATTGGAAAGTATTCAGGAGGAATCTATAAAATCGAATTGAATTAATATTGTTATTCATTTGAAAATAGAGATAATGATATATTATTAATTTCCTTTAGCTTGCATTCTTATATTACATCATCGTTGAAATGCCACAAAACTTAAGGAGAAATTCATTCATTATATGTGATTTTTATAAATATTGAATGATAAGCATTGAGATTGAATTATTTAGTTTATATTTATCATCTTTATGATATAATATAATTTATTGTCACAATATTTTTATCCTAATATTTTAACCACACAACTTTATTATAATGAATAACATTTTTGTTGATAAATATTTGGATTCATATGACATAGTTAATGAGATTATTTGTTTTATAAATCTATCTTTTGAGGCTTCATGGAATTCTCAAATTGTATAGTATTCTTGAGGCATGTTACCATTTCATCACTTGGCTTTAACTTTAAAAGTAATGCTCTATTCAATATTCTCATACTTTTATACTATAAATTAAACATTCTTAGATCTTTCAAATCTAAGTGTCACTTTATTCTATTAAGATATTAAATTATAATACTCAATTTTAATACGAGCACATTATAATAATTTAATTGATCGTATCTCTCTTATTTTCTAAATCTTTCCTTTATTATTTGAATTTTTAAGTGCATTATAGTTATGTTCTATGCATTAGAATGTGCATTTCACATTAATAATGTTATTTATAAGGTGATATTAAATATTTAGATATTATTTATATAAATATGAAAATTCAGATATTAGAAATATAAATATATAAGAATTGTGTATATCTATGAAAATGTCCTAAATAAATAATTAATTAGGTTTAATTTTAATTAAAATCAAATTGAATATTTAATTACCAATTTAATAAATAAGTTAAAAAATTTAAAATTTAAATCATAAATAAGCTCAGCTCTAATTAGATAAAAATATACATGAAGAATGGCTCGACTCCCCTCATTTACCGCAGTATTTTTCGCCACCGAAACGATTCCTCGCGGCCGCGCTCCCCACTACCAAGCCACCCAACTCACTCCCTCTCTCTCACTCTCTCGTTCCCGCTTCGTCCCTCCCATCTCTCTCTATTCTCTATCATCTCATGAGATACGCCTGCGTCGACGCTAAAACCCTAGTCAATGAGGAATGCTTTGGTCGCAATCCTACATCGACACCGGAATCATCTGATTTCTCATGGTATTTCTCTCTTTTATTTATTTTCCATGTCCTCTCACCACCTTTTCATGCCAGATGATGACTTATTTGTCTTTCTTTTAAACTCTTTTAGGTTTGTTCATCAGCAATGGTAGTAGCTTTTCAAAAGCTTTTCTATCATGGGAGATGGGTGTGGACGCTAGACTCCTCGAAAGGAACGATCGACCTCCGCCCCTCTCTCAGGTCAGTTGATTCCGATAGTAGGAGTCTTCGTTAGAAGGATTGCGTTTGTTTCATTATTTGGAAAAAATTTGGTGGCAAATGTAGCTTCTTGACAGTATTTACTAGTGCGCATGGAGAGAAACCACCTGCTGAGTATGTGAGGCGGCAAAAGCAATCGCTGGGGACCGAGTTTGGGCACATGCTTGGAATACACGGCTCCAAGACTTTTTTCGCTTTACTCTGGAGACTTTTTTCACTTAGAATCCCATGTCATCTCAAACTCAATTCCCAGTTAGATACAAGTAAACATGGGAGTCTCGTTAAAGCAAAACTGAGAAGTGTTATGCTTTGGTCGTTTAACGTAGAAATTCTCTCACGAACTGATGCTATGCTGTTTAGTAATTTGGGCATGAGTGAAAGTTTTAAATGGGTTTACTCTGGTGGGTAAAATTAGGCTCTGTTCAAAAATTTTTTGGTCTGCTTTATGAAATAAAATTGCTGCTACAAAACAAAGGTGATAGAGCAACTCATTACAAGTGCGTTCTTCATGGGCATGTGGTCACGAAGAGGTGCATAGAGGGTATTGGCTTTCTTTTTGTGGTTCCTCAAAAAAAAAAATTATGTCCAAGATGGAAAAGAGAAATGGTGAAGTAATAAATTACCAAATGTAGCATTGAAATGTGTTGGTGTACTTCTTTGATATATAAGCAATATCAAATCCATTGGTAATATCTGTTAGGGCTGTTAGTTTAAGCTTGCCAATTTACAATGTTAGGTTTTTGAGGAATGGAATAATAAGATCCTACCGAAGGATCCAAAAGGTTATTTATGTTTAGGAGAACCAAAAATTGGCTAGTAGTCATGACAATCAAGCTTCCTTGGGTATCAAGGTTAATGTAATTTAATAGTGATTAAGACAATCAAGTTGCCTTGGGCATGAAGATGCATGTAATTTGATAGAGTTTGTTATTGAATGTTGTCACTATAAAAAAAGATTGGATTGATCTAGTCCAAGTTAAGGATTTGTTTAATTTTTATTTCGGATGAAATTGTATCTGACCTGAATATCTAGCTTTTTTTAGCATGTTTTACAAATGCTACAATGTGTAGGAAATGATTGACAATTTATAGAAAAAACTAATGTGCAATCTATTAATTATATAATGTTGTCTTACTTAATATCACTTGGTGCACAAAAGTATCATCATTTCATGTTGATCATTGAAAAATCAATTGAGATAATATTAATGAGCCAATTATGATACGTTATCCATTGAAAGGGATAGAAAATGAAGGGTGATGCTCACATGTATTTTTTTATGACAAATTGGATATATACCCTAATCAAATTACAATGAATTCTCTATTAAATAATTATCACAAGACTTAAATTAATCCTAATTGAAAATTTTAATTATTAAAATATAAAATAAAATGTAAACTTTTAAGTATTATTCTAATTCAAAATATGATACTTTAAATTGATTATATTAAAAACATCGTATATATTAATTGTTATAATGTGTCAAATTTGTATCATAACATAAATTTATCATTTTTATTCTCTTAAAATAATCCCATACAATGAATATGAGAACATTTTGAATTTTGTTTAAATTATTATATAACACATAGTATCTTAAATAATTATAATTTCAGTCTCCCATGCATTGCATGGGTTTTTTTATACATATTATTATCCTAATATGAAAAACAAAGTTCAAGTTAAGACATGTTCATTAAATATAAGGCACATTAGCCTAATATTTTTGAGCTTAGGTTATCAATCAATAGGTTTTGAGTTCAAGCTTTTGCACATAGATTATATGTATGAATTTGCTGTTAAATTTACTCAAAATGTCCCAAAAAAGAAGCATTCATTTAATGCACCTATCTACTTAGTCTATTCAATATTATGAAATTATAATGAAAAAGATAAATTCCTCCAAAACTTTAAAAGAACATTAGAGTTCAATTTTAAAATGGAGCAATCTCCAAAATTATTAAAATAGTATTCCCTAAATAAAAAAAACTATTTAAATTTAAAAGTTAACAACTATTGGGTCCCAAGTCAGGATGTAAAAAAGTGGAGGGTTTAGGCAGTCGACATCAGCATAAAACTTGTTGAAATAATCATGACATGAATCTTTAAAATATTGTATTAATCAGGGTGTCCCCAAGCGCGCATTGTATAATCACGAATTGAAAAGTGTGCATTGCAGTCGATTTGCGGTCTGTGTTAAATAGGCAAGGGTTTCCACATATGGATGCGGAAGTTAGTCCATGAAACTAATTAGGTTAGGAACTTGGAATATAGGTACTCTTACTGTAAATGGAATTAATAGATATTATGGTTCATAGGAAGATAAATATTTTATGTGTTCAAGAAACAAAATGGGTTGGGGAGAAAGCGAGATTGATAGTTTAGGTTTTAAACTTTGGTATTGTGATGTTTATTTTGAGATGTGGGACACCACTTAGAGTGTACTTAAGTGATTGTGAGCAGGAACAAGAATGAATGATGCACTATCTAAAAAAATAGAAATCATCACCCTATAATGGACCTAATCACCAAATAAGGACTCCCAAGACATGATGGGTTTTCGAATATACTAGAGATTTTTCTCTTACTTTACATGAAAAGTAAAACAGAGTTTATATTAAGCCTGGTTAGTTAAGTTCTCCATGCAGACAAGCCCCATAGTTAATTACATCTTAAGAGATGAAATCCACTTAATACTCTTTAAAGTTAATGTCTCCAAAGATTTCAATTTAGGCTATCAAAGGATGGGTTGTATTGGACATGGGGAAAACTCAAGGAAGACTTATTGAAGCCAAAGGAGATGAGTAGAGAATGCTCATGATCTTAGAAAACTAGTGAGCATTTCAATCCCATATAGTTGGCACTTTATATGTTTTAAAGTGGGATTTATATGTTATGAATTGAAATTTTATTAGATTGCTAGGGCTTATAATCCACCAATACAAGATTATAGAAATGCCTAAGAGGTGAGGATTTATGCTAGTAGCCTGAAGGAAATAACTACCTAGGATCCTAAATCTAAGGAGCTTTAGGAAGAACTAAAGCGCGAACCTAAATCTAAGCCAAGATGGGTATAAGGTTCACCTCCACAAGAGAGGATAAATCACCGAATTGCTGGGCTTACAACCGCTTGAAGTGGTCACTAGCTAACTCCTCCTATGCTTTAAATCCATATAAGCAAGTCATATGATTTTGCAAGATAGTTAGGTTGTTATTATTTAGGAAGAGACTACCTTAAACTCTCCCTAAAAGCGAGCATGAGTGGTATAAGTAATGACTTAGTCTTATGCAAATCTTTTCAATTTTTATTTAATTTTTTTTACTCTTCATTTTGACAAAGGCTATAGGATTTCATGTCTAAATGCACATTGAATTGATATTATGGATTAAATCAGAGAGAAAGAGGTATTTTTCACCACAGAGGAGACCCTCGAAGATCAAGTTTTCCCCTATCGTGTAATGATGGAAACCTGCTCTTAATAAGAGTGAGATAATATGAATGCATGATGTTAAACATACAACATTTAGTTAAGGGGTTGTTAAATCTTTTAATTATCTTGATTTAATACTTGGGCTTTATGTGAGGTTATGAATTATTTAAAACTTTAATTATGAGTTGTAGTTTGGTAAAAAATTTATTTTTTCCTAAGAGCCTACTCGCATCATCACATTAAATCATTCATTCATGATTTAACCAAAACATCAATTAATTTTATAACTAATGCAATGAATAAAAGTCGATCGTGAATTGATCGGTATAACCTAAAAATAGAAAAGCTCTACCCTTATACAACATAGGATATGAAAGAATAATTATAATTTATAAATGAATAAGTGCTATGGAGGGGTCTTTATTCTTCATGTCTCCTTCATTTCTTCGTGTCTTTGCTCCCTTTGATTTGGTAGACTTCAAGACAACACATGGCACCCCAAGAAAAAAATCCTCTGGCCAATTCTCATCATAAACCCCCATAGCACTAATCCTAATTTCTACTACAAAATTACATTAAAAACAAGAAAAATAAATCTAATTACACCTACAAGACAAGTGTTAGCTAAACACAAACAATCTAAGGAGTTATATTTATTATTTGGACTTAGTACCCTGCACATGGGTAACCAAATCCACCTGTCCTAACTAGGATTATGCTTAGGGGCTCATGCAACATACAAGCAAAGCATTTATATTTATTTTTACAACAGCCCCTTAAGCACAATCTCTTGTAGAAAATATGATTAGGCTAATCATGACCTAACATCCAGTCTATGAAACATACACCCTAACATATAGTATAAAATATTACATCACAAAACAAAATATACATCATACCAAGCACGACCCTAACATAAAGCTAGAAGTAGTGACTTAATTCTAATGTGTGTGTTAAGGCTTATGTTGTAAGTCTTGCTAAGCATTAGAGTTGTAATTCTCTAAGTATGAGAGAGATTTAATTTAATCATAAATGATGATTTCACTTCAAGTTGTCTAATTGATTTGAGAATTTTAATTTATGTTTTATTTAGTTTCATATGATCTAATCTTAGCATCTAAGTGTTATAAAGAGAAGAAAAAGGATTGCCTCCTTTCATCCCCACCTTAAGCTACTTTCTAAAGCATGTTTATTTGATTTAGTTCTTTTTAGTGAATGACTTCTTACACATTTTAAATTAATCTCAAGTTTTGGTTCACTTTAAATAATTCTATTCAACATGAAAGGCATCTTTGCATTAACTTAATTGAATTACTATCATATGACATATATCAAGTTATTCTTTTCCATCACATGTAGCATGCATATGACTTAATTCTAAGTATAACTATACATGCAACATATTTCTTTTATCACGCTTTAAATGAAAGATGCATATGTGTATTTTATAGAAAATATGATTTTCACTCATTAGATAAATGCACATTCAAGTGTATAAAAGTATTAAGCAAGTGCTTCACCATTGTTAACTAGGGTAGTGAGGTAAATACCTCCTTGGGGCTACTTAAAGCCTCACATCCACAGAATATCCAAACTAGATATACCCACTATTCTTGAATACACATGAATGTACAAATGACTACAAGAATGAAAAATCATGCACAAATTGTATTTCTTTCAATTGAATTATTTATGTATGTGAGCTAAAGTTGAAAAGCAGATTTTCATTCATTAGCTAAATGCACATACAAGTGTATAAAAGTTTTAAGCGGATACTTCGTTATTGTTAAACCAGGGAGTGAGGTAGAGTCCCCTCACTCCTAAATAGTGATAAATGAGCATAATTAATTAATTAATTAATTTACTATTCATCTGATTAATTAACCCTTAATCAAGTTAGGAGAGTAATTAAGGCCCAATTAGATAATTCTCTTAATTAATTAACTTATAAATCCAAATATAATTAGGGAAGGCAGAGATCATCCCCTTAAACAATCTCAAAAAATTATTGAGGCAATTAATTAATTAATTTAAAAATAAGTAAGGTAATTAATTTTTTAATTAAACCTTAATTAAGCTCTAATTAATGTTCAAAATCAATTAAGGATCTTTTTAATAAATTTCTCTCTAAAATACTCTCAAAATGAATATTTACTTGCATTTTATGATTTTTCTATGGTTTGTTATAATTTCCCAAAATTTAAGTTGATTTAAATGATTTTTCAAGATTTTTATAAAGTCTATTAGTTTATTTTTGCTAACATAGACTATTTAAGCTTTAGAATGCAATATCTATCAATCCAGAAATTCTTTTGACTTGAAATTTTTATGCTAGGTTTATTTTAACTTCAATTCCAATCCCTAAAAATTTTAAATCAATATGATGTATATTTTTTATTTAATTATTGAAGTTTGATTTTCACTAAAACTCAAATTAAGCTCAAAATATTTGATGAAATTTAGGTATTTTATATTTGTTGGATTCCACTCTAAAAGACGAATCCAAC
Organism: Cymbidium sinense; assembly: GCA_021442155.1. Lineage (NCBI taxonomy): Eukaryota > Viridiplantae > Streptophyta > Magnoliopsida > Asparagales > Orchidaceae > Cymbidium > Cymbidium sinense. The sequence continues at coordinate 29,147,022 of CM038221.1, read as the reverse complement.
TAGCCCTTATTTATAAATTTTCATTGAGTATTTTATTTCTATGAATTTTTTAAGTTCTTAGTGATTTAAATAAATTTTAAAATTTGAAAATAGCCGAATTTTCAACTTAATCAAGTCGACTGTGGTAACATGATGTGACACCACATGATTGGACCACGCGGTTCCACATGGAATGCGTACATGCAATTGCCCGCTGGCCGACCCTGGCGGAAACCACGCGAGTGTGGTTCCAATCGGACCGTCCGATCCGATCCACTATCTAAATAGCTAGAAAGGTGCGATCTTGCTTGAAATCTGGACCTTTTGATTCCCTAAAGAGATCGACGGTTCGCTTTCAATGGGCGATGAACAATAAACCAAAAGCTATTTTATGAGATTTTTCACAAAATTGAATGGAATTTTATCTAAACGGGCTCATTTTCGTGTTGATTCTCACTGGAAAACTCCTATTTTTACATTAGGATTATGTGAAATGAAAGATGCAAGGATTTTCTAAGAGAAATTTCTAAAATTGTGCACACATTGAAGCAAACAAAATCTTCGAAGGCTAACTACGATTCTTTGAAATTTACCTCACCGGGGATGATTTCTGGTGGCGATGTTGATCGAACCAAGCTCTTAGATGCAAGAAGATGCTTTGGGATGGACCTAGGCTTTGCTTCCCTTTGGAATGACGTATCCACTAAGAGTCATCACTTTCTCACCGGAATCCGCTTGATTTTTGGTGGCTTTAGCTCAAAGGAAGTAGAGGGATGAATGCTGATTGCTTGGGGAGCTCTTGGAGAGTGAAATGAGGGCAAGAGAATGATTTGGAAGCCTCTATTATGTTGTTTTTGGTTTTGGCCAAAAATCTCCTCTAATGGTGCTTTTTGGCTCCTAGTTGATGTCCAATGATTTAGGGTGTAAGGAATGGCTGAGAATCATCATAGGTGGCTTAGTTTGGTTGGTCAAGAGGAATTAGTGTGGGGGAAGTGGAGGTCATTCATGCCAAGTGTTCCAATGAGGGAGGTGAGGTGAATTCACCTCCTCATGAGTCCTGACCAACCCAACCACCTCTTGTGTCAAGTTGGTCAATGTCCTTGGAGCCTAGGTGGACCAATGGATGAGTTTCAGGTGACCAAAGAAGAGAAATGACCATTTACATGGGTGTTTTGTCTTATGTGATATCCTTAGGCTAGAGTGGTCATTTGGCATTAGATTTGATTTGAGCAGATTTGAAATGAGTCAAAAGTGAATTGGTTCAAATTTCATGTCATTTGGAGTTCATTTGGATCAATTTGACCCATTCAGATCAAATTGGGTCAAATCGGGTTAGTTTGACCAATTGATCAAAATAGATCAAACCAAGGGTTGGGTCAAGTAAATATGATCATTTGAGATGTGTTTGTGTCATTGGTTAATTTAGATTTAAATTGGGTTTAGTCTAATTTGACCCTTTATGTCAATCGGCTAAGTGGGTCAATTAGGTTTAATTGGCTAAATTAGATTCAATTGTGGCCTTGGTCAAGTTTAACAATCAATTTGAAATGAACTTGAGCCATTAGTTACAATCAATTTGGATTGGATTTTGATTTGACATATTTTTACCATTTAGGTCAATTTGGGTCAACTTGGGTCAAAAGGGCCAATAGGGTTTGGTTTGGCTAAATTTAAGGTCAAATCATGTTCAAATGTTAATTTTGGGTTGATATGAATCATTGGTTTCAAGAGATTTCGCTTAGGTTGCAATTTGGCTAGTTTTTGTTCATGTGGGTTAAAGGGTTGATTTGTTTAAAGGGCTAGGTTGACTTGGTTTGACTCAATTTATGATAATTGATCAACCTAGGATGATCAACAATCATGTCATGATATTTGGATTGGCTTAATTCACTTTGATTTAGATCAAATTGGATTTTGGTTCATATAGGTCAAATTGGCCACTTTGGGTCAAGTGAGTCAATTGGGTTTAATTGGCTTGATTTTGAGTTGAGTTTGATTTAGTTGAGTTTATATATGAATTTGGGATTGATATATAAATTCAATTACAATTAGTTTGGGTTCAAATGAGTTTTGGTTCATTTGAATATTTCAAGTCAAATGGGCTAGGTTTGGTTTGACTTGAGTTGATTTTAATTTGGCTTGATGATTATATATTTCATTTATATTTGGATAAGTAATTGAAGGAATAATTGATTGAAGAGAAAATCCACTGGTTTTGACTTGACTTGGATGTCATTTGGTTGAGTCCAAGGAATTGGCTCAAAGGGTTCAAATTTGGGTTTAATTTGACTTGGATTTATTTTGGATATTTGGTTGTAGGTTTGATTTATATTTAGATCATTGAAGGTATGATTGGTTCATGTATAAATCAATCAAGTTTGGATTGAATTGGATGGAAATTTTGGCTAAGTCCATGTATTTCGATCATAAGGCTTAGGAAGGATTTGATCAAGGGCTTAAATCATTTGGCTTGGGATTTGAATTTGGATTTTGATACTTGTATTGAATTTAAGGTTTGATTTGAGAAGGTACACATAGGTTAAATTTAGGCCACAAGATGGGCAAGTCTTCTAAAATCCCTAAGGCACGGCCCAATCTTATGATTAACCCTTCTAAGTCTCTAGGCTTAGGTTAAGTATTCACCTAATCACTAGAAGTATTTTATGACTAAGAAAGTCTTAGTGTCTAGAAGATTCTTAAGTCTAAGAAAAGGAGGTTGAGAACCTCCAAAAGTCAATAGGTATTGTCGTAGAAGTCAATTAATAAATTATGTGTGATTATAGATAAAAGTTTGAAGGATAATGTTATAATTATTAATAGATACAGAGATATATTTTTAAAGATTATTGTTGATACTAAGATTATCAATGTTATATGTGCTTATGCTCCCAAAGTAGGTTTGGATGTAAGCTCAAAAAATTTTTTTGGAATGAATTAGAGGGATTAATACAAAGATGCCTCTTGAAGAAAAAATATTTATTGGAGGAGATTTAAATGGACATGTTGGTAGAGTGGTAGAAGATTTATAAAGTATTCATGGTGGTTATTAATGAAGAATGTATGACTATATTAGATTTTGTAGTTGTTATTACTTTATTTTAGAAAGAGATGAGGATATTATTACTTATAAAAAAGTAAAAACAAATTGATTGTTGACCTCACTTTTGGAGTGTGCTTTTAACTTTCTCATAGTAGATATAGCACTCTTGCAGACACTAAGAGTTCCAAAGTCCTAAGACACTTCTAGTGATTAGGTGAACAATTAACCTAACCCTAGAGATTTAAAAGAGTTAGCCATAGGTATAAGTTATGCCTTAGGGAGTTAGGAGGACTTGCCTATCTTATAGCCTAAACCCTATCCTTACTTCCTTCTTCCAAATCTATTCAATTGATTTTCTCAATTACCAAATTCAACTTCAAATTCAAGTCCAAGCCAAATTCCAAATTAACTCCAATATAAAATCAAACCAAATGATTAAAACCCATAATTAAATCTAAATCTCAAAATCCTATTCTAAGTCATATGAACTACACTCATATACTTAGCCAAAAAACCCCTTCAAACTAAGCCCAAACTTAATTGATTTCTTTATAAATCAATCATTCCTTCATTTATATCCACAAATATAAATGAATCCAAGTTCAAACCATTCAAACCAACTCAAAATAAATCAAACCAAATCAAAATTGAAATTAGCCCTTTCAACTTACATCCCTAAGATTAATCAAATTTGCTTTCAAATCATTCCAAACTCAAAAATTTTTCTCACAAATCATTTATATCTTCATTTATCTTTAGAAATATAAATGAAATATAAATTCAAATGACCAAAACCAAACCCAAATCAAATCAAATTCCCAACTATAGCCCTTTTAGCCAAACTTTTGAACTTGGCTAAATGAAACCCAAATCAACTCAAAACCTATGGATTTCTTCATGATTCAATCATTCCTTCAATCATGGATCCAAATATAAACATAAATCATCATTATCGAGCCAAACCAAGTCAAACATAATATCTGCATCACAATCTTTTTTGATTTGGCATATGCAGAGATAGTCATTATTGCAAATCATAGCATCATCATTAGAAGAATTCCGGATTGAATGACTCCGAAGAAGCTCGTGGTCAATATTGGTGAATTAGCATTACCCAGTAAAGAATCCTCCTCAGAATCATTATCATCAGATACATTGCTTGATTAGCTATTCATCGTTTCGTACTCGTCATCCGATAATTCTCAAGATGAACTAGGTTGCTCATGTAGTTGTGCTTGAACAGGCAGCTCAGTTCTGTATTAAAAAAGTCGTAATCTTTTAAACAACATAAGATAATATAAACCAAGAAATGAAGACACTAACACTATTATTGAGGTAACTACTTACCTTATTTCTGGGTCGTCATAGTACTGTTACGGTATAACAGTTGTTGGCCAAGTGAACTCATGAGCGTAATCAGATTAAACATTATGCTACATGACATTAGTATCAATTTCAACACCAGCAGTACATCGTGGCTTTATTTCCACATAAATAATTAATGTCTAATGGGAAGCTTCATCCAGTACAGTACTGCAGACTTCATCATCAGGAACAGTAGAAGCTATGCATCCTGCGCCGACAGGAAAATGACACGTAATCTTAACTACGAAGTTATCAACGTCATAATGCAGAGATCTAAGCACTTTCAATTTTAAATCTTCTAAGCTTGCACGACGCGAAACTTGCATGGGATGATTTTTACCACCGACATAACTTGGAATGAATTGATCGTCAACGATCAGTTGACCGTCATAGAAGAGAATTAAGGAAACGAGCTCCTGACTCATCCTAGTATATCCTCAGCAACCAAATTTCTAATGCAATACAAAATTACCCTAAAATGACATAATCTTTACTCTTAATTATTTGAAGTTGATTTGAATGATTAGGATATGATACTTGTATAAATATATTGAGGAACTTAATAACATAATATTTCAACTCTTGATAACTATGTTTAAAAGATGTTAATCAATCTAAGCCTTCTAACCTTGCAATAGTAAGAATAATAACTAATCTAAAGTAGACTAATCATAATGAAATTAAAATTTGCAAGAGTGAAGTATAGATAACTAAAATAGAGAGGGGAGGGGGCACGAAGTCCATAAATAATCATTTGTTGTACATTCCTCCCTCATTGGAAGTCCTTCTCTAAGAGATGTTAGCTGACACACTTAAGAAATTATTCATTAGAAGTAAAAGAGAAATTATCAATTTTCATTCAAAAAAAAAAAGAATCTAAACATTATAAAAGTGAAGTATATATAACAATTATAAGAGAATACAAGAGCAATAGAAACATGGTGATGCTTGGAAAAGTTTGATGGTTTTTTAAGTGTAGTTAATTCTTCATTTCACCTCCTTCCCACCACTTAAACATTGACCCAATAAAGCTTTAAGCCAACTCCTCAAGTAACAACAATGTTCACAAACTTCCTCTTTGCAAAAGCTAGCCACCATTTGTTAGGGGTACCATTAGACCTATAAGCACAGCAGTCTACCACTTGCCTCCTCCCCTTATCTTTTAGATAATTCTGAAAAGCTCTATATTTTCAAGAATAATGACATCAATCTTTGAAGAACAAAAATATATATTAATCAATAAAAAGGTTCATTTTTTTAGATCAATATTGAAAGGCAAAAATAACAAATTGTCAAAAGAAAAGTATGTAAAGTATGCCTGCTTGTTGTTGAGATTGTGGAAGAGTAAAGAGTCCAGGAAAAGGAAAGCCTTGTTCTCCAGGTATTGGAACACTTTCAAGACCAAGGTTAATGATTGCTTTAGTTCCCACTACCAATGTTATGCAGCCTTCAAGTCTTTTTAGGGCTACATTAATGTAAAAAGTAAGGTATACGAGCATCTTATCTGCGGCGCTTCTAATGTCAAAGTTCCTGAAGAAGACATTAGCTCGAAAGAAGGATATTGATTCATCAACAATATCAATCTTGTCTGCCAAAAAAAGTGAATAGTGATGATTAATAAATAGAATCTGAGAGAAAAAAATTCACTGGGAAGATATATTTGGATATAAACCTAGATCTGAGGCTGGAGGAGGGCACTTGATGTGAGCTTTTAGTGGGAGAAAAGGACATCCACAGGCTTTGGTTATACCTGCCTCATCAACAAAAATTGAATAGTATACCTACAAGTATCAATTGACAATTAGATCAATTTGGGGGGTTGTGCAAGAAATAAGAATTTTAAGGCATGAGTATTAAGAATTCCAAGAAAAAAAAGATGAAATTCATTATTTTCCACTCTTAAGTCCGCTTCAGTAGTTAACAATGAAGTGCAGGGAAGAACCACATGTAACTTTCTGAAAATGACAAATTTAGTATTGTATACTTGATAAATAAATGACAAATTTAGTGTTGTCAACCTGATAAATCAAGCTTACAAATCAAGGGTCTGAGTTCAACCTAGCTAACTCCCAACTGATCCAACTTGTGAGTTGCCATTATCAGGCCATCTTGCCTATAACATCAAGTCATCAGACCCATATTTAAATATCACCTGCACTTTAGCCCACAGTGCTAAGTCAAACCTATTTAATATTTCTAACATATCATGTTATTACAATATAATCACTCTAATGTTTCCAAACTAAGACCAGTGATATTTTCAGAATGATAAAACCATGAGATTTTGATCGACTTCGTATCCATTCCTCCAAATGTTGGCTTGAGAGTAATTTCCTACAAAAAAGAGAGTTAATTAATTATGAGGGCTTCCACCTATAAAAAACTATGGCCTTCTTGTTAAATTAAACTTAATCTACCTCATGAAAAATGAATCTTAATCTCGAAGATGGGGGATAATGTTTTTTCTAAGAAAACTAGGATTAATTACCATATTCCACCGAAGAGAAAAGAAGCCACCATATCCTTGCATACAATATTTGCTCAACCAAATACATAATTTTATTCAGTAATTTGTACAAAGCATGGAGATATTTATAGGATTCTTCAAGCCTATAGCTACCCAAGGCTTATTTATAATAAAGCCCTTGAAGCCAATAAAACATTAATGTTTAGATTTGATAACTTGTCATAATGTAGTAATAATGAAAACAACAAAAAAAATACAAAAAATACTTCCATAAAGATGAGATTTGGCTTAGTCAAAATAGGAAGATGAAGTAGTTGATATAGCATGAAATCTTTCAATATCCTTTATTCTTTGCATGGTGAGGTTGACTTTAAGATCAAAGGATTCAATTTAAAATTTCCATTTATTGCAATTTGACTTGGTGAGAGAGGGGTCACTCATGCTCTTGCATAAAGAGTTGTGCACGATGAATCCAACTATTAATATAGTGCCTTAGTTCGTGATCTTGTTCTTGACCATTGTGTTGGTATTACATCACAATTTATATCGACAATCTAATTTGTTGCTTCCTAGAGCAGTGTCTTTGTAATTTGAGAGTTAGGGTACTGCCATAATCAACCTCATAGATCTCCCTTCTTCCCCAATGCATTGATTTATCCCCATGCCAATCAGGTGTTTTTCGAAGTGAGTTTAAACAATCTGCAAAAGTTAAGGAAAAAAAATATGATTTTCTTATGAGATCATGTGGTTTTTAGATTTAAGGTACTATGCTAAATTATATGTGATAGTGGTATAATCTCATTAGAGCTAAAATTTACTAAATCATCAAGCGATATAAGATTCACACCATTCCTCAATACATAACCCAAAATTAAGTATTTATCAGAGATAATCAACAATACTTTGATACAACTACTAGAGAAGACCCTCTCCAAAAAAAAAAGAAGACGGAATGACATGTCAAACTAACATAAGCTTTAAAGGACTCACACCACATATAAAATTGTAACAAAAGCCACTCTAAAATTGCTTGTGTTTAGAAGATAGGCAATACTCTCTACTCCCTCTTAATGTCAAACTACCTTAATAAAAAAATGATTGTCTAAGGTTTACTGAACTTAAAGCCCTAGATAAAATATAAATTCAAGCTCATCAAAATTTAGAAAATCACAAGGTAAAGATGACTTGATCTTATTAGGTATTTTTCATGCCCTTACATGATCTAGTCTCTTAGAGAGTGAGTTTAAGGACTTAGTCTCTTTCTAAAATAAATAACAGCTTAGCTATCTTGCATAAACATATGACTTGACTACATGAATTTAAAATTGTAGGAGGAGTTAGTTGGCGGCCACCCTAGGCAGTTGTAAGTCTAACAGTTGGGTGATTTATCCTCTCTTGTGGAGGTAAACTATATGCTCATTTTTTCCTTATATTTATGTCGTGCCTTGGCCCTCACCAGAGCTCCCTAGATTTAGGTTCTAAGATTGCTATTTTTCTTCGGGGTCGTGAGAATAAATCCTCACCTCTTAGGTATTTTCATGACCTTGCATCATGGAATTATAAGCCCTAAACTTCTAATTGAAATTCAACTCAAACAAATAATTCCCCTTAATTTCAAAAATGTAAAGTCCAACCATAGTATAGTTTGGGATGCTCACTAGGTTCTCTAGCTTCATGAGCATCCCCTACTCATCTCCATTTGGTTTCGATAATAACTCCCTCCCTTTGATCAATCTTATTTGATCTTCCAAAATAAACTAATTTATTGACAGTCTAACTTTAAAATCTTTGGAGATAATGATCATTTACCTTAATCGAGAGTATTCTTAAGGAAAGTCATTCCTTAAGATGTAATTAACTACGAAGGCTTGCCTCCATAGGAAACTTAACGAGCCCGATTTAAAATAAACCTTGCTTTACTTTTTCATGTAAAGCAAGGGAAGAATCTCTGGTACATACGAAGACCCATAGTCCTTATGAGACCTTATTCAAATGATTAGGTCCATTGTAGGGTGGTGACTTATACCTTTCGAGATAGTACACCTCTCCTCAATATCATACCTGATCAGCCTAATTAGAACATCTGCGGATCTACGTGGTATCCCAACTAAAGGTGTATATTTCTATTTTCATTTATCCTCTTCAAAAGGATAGATGAAGGCAGAAATATTTCACCACAACCCCACACATGGGTAACCAAGTCCACCTGTCGTAACTTGGGTTACGCTTAGGGGGATAAGTAACCTGTACAACAAAAAGCATTTAATAATTTTATTACAACGTCCCTTTAGCACAACCCCCTTCAGAAAGCATGATTAATTTAATATATCTAACATTGATTCATACATATACCATAACATTCGGTCTAAAATAATACATCACAAAACCAAATATTCATCAAATCATGCACTACGCTAGCATAAGGATAGAAATGGTGACTTAGGCTAAAATAATACATCACAAAACCAAACATTCTCATAGAGCTTTCTTAAAGCCTCCCTAAGCTCCCTCGATCGGCATTACTCCTCTATGTACAAATACAAAATAGGGCATCAGCATTCCAAGCAATACTCCCTCCTCTCTTCACCAAACTCAAATTCCTTTTACCCATACCCTCACCACACCTCGCTGAGCTTGATCGAGTCATTTCCCAAGCCCCCTAAGCCACAAAAAGTGCAACTTCGATCAAGACCGATCACCACTGAGGAGAAGCTTGGTCGATCGAGTAATCCACTTCAAATCACGATTGAATTTCTTCAACAGGGCTTCGTCTCTATTAGACGAAGTTACCTTTGTCATTTGAAGCATCGGTGATAGCCTCCGGTGAGGTAATTGTTCAAAACTGGAGCTATAGAGAATTTTTAGTTGGTCTTTTTCGAAGGGAATTGTCATCCCATGTAATCTTGATCGTTGGATATACATCGCCCCTCCTTTTGAAGGTGTGGGATCATTTTGATACCAATCCGAGCTCGGGTGAGCTCAGATTGAACGAGGAAAGATGAACAATGTTCATCTTTCATCACATGCAAAGGAGAAGGATCATGCACCATCTATTGTACGTGATTGGAATGGACGGCCGTGATCAAATCTCTCTAGCTCTGCTGTGATTCTTAGCTTAAACCACGGGTGTAATCTCGACCGTCCGATCTTAGATCGGACAGTCCGCATAGAAAATGCATCCGCCGCCGACTGAGTCAGTGCACAGATGTGACAACTTAAATAACCAATCAGGTGATGCCATGTGGAAAGCGCACTGCTTCGGCCGCCATGTGGCTCGACGGGATTATGGATATAATTAGGGCTAATTAATTCTATTTTTAATACTGAAACTTTTTAAAATTATAACTAATTATAGAAAAATATAAAAAATATGAACTTAGGCTCATTTTAAAGGTATTTTAAAGTAGAATCTAGAAAAATTATTATTAATTAATTTGGAATAGTGATTTTTAGGTTAATTAGGGTTTTATTAAAAACTCAATTAGCTAAATTACTCCTTAATTAATCGCCCAATTGAGCAAACTTTTTATGGGAATTTAGGGAGATGATCTCTACCTCCCCTAATTTTTTGATATTTTATTAGTGGCTTATTTGGGGAATTCACTTGATTAAGCCTTAATCACTCTTTTTATTTAATTAGTGATAATTACTAAATGAAAAATGCTTTAATTAATTATTTAAGCTTAATTACCTCTGTTGAACAATAGGAAAGCTTAGGGAATGTGATTGTAATATTTTTAAATTCATTTTCTAAGTTTTCTTCACTTTTGGAATTAATCTAATTAGGGATTAATGGTGGTAGCAATTAATTAATTAAGTAAACTTAAATATAAAGATCGAGCCTAAGTCATTAAGTGTAGGACTTAGGTAGTGAGATCAAGAGCCTCTTTCTTAATATCTTTCCTTTGGTCCATCTCATTTTTAATTGGTGATGTTTATGCTCATCAAAAATGGATTAATGAACCCAATTACTTAAAATTTCCTTCACATCTAAACAATCCTAATTAACTTTTGTATGCCTCAACAACCCAAAATGAGAGAGATAATGAAATTATGATTAGCTCTATGTGTGAGAAAATCATAAAAGTAATTAAGATCCCTTAAGATTAATTAACTATTAATCATAAGCCAATTAATTTCATTTCCTAGGATCATTACAAATTTACTTTTCATGTGGTTGCATATCATGTTGGCTTATTATTAATTAGTTAATTAACTTAAGGTATGTAGGTAAGGGATGATTAATTCATTTGATTCATACCTTATCCTAATCAAAACATAAAATCAACTTAAATATTATTCATTAAACCAAATCAATTCACACATGGGAAAATGGGTTAGAATTAGCAAACTTCTCTCATATTTCCTAAATCAAATCAATCTCAAAGTAAAAAAATGTTTTTAAAGAATTTTGGTTTATTTTAAATAGCCTTATCTAATATGTTTATCCTTAGGAATTAATTGGGATGAATGAAATCATGTGTTTACATTCCTTTTAGTTCTTCCAATCATGTTAAATATTACTTGACATATGAAATCATGCATTTATTTTTTTTAAATTAATTAAATGAAATGTTTCCTTTATGTCCAATTGCATGTCTAAAAATTAAGAAAATGAGTGGCTATTATCACTCTTAAACCAAAAACCACTTTCAAAACCTATAAACCAATTCTTATAAATGAAGTAATGCTTATTACAAATATTTCTAAGCTTGAATGTGATGATATCATAAAATTTATACTATGAAATTCTCTTTCCTTCTCTCAACATGGGTTCATTATAGATTTGCAAGTGTATAGTTCATTTGAGAAGAACAACACTTGCCTAAATCTATTCCTATGCATCTCTATGTTAATACATGGAAGGGTTTTCATATTATACAACGAATCATACAACCAAATCAAACACAATTTCTTGCATGATTCCTAATCCAATAGTTCTTTTGTACATTCAATGCTATTTGAGAAAAGTGATATACATACCGCACAGTGGTTGTGAGGCTTTTTTAAATAAGTAGTTTTGTACCTACACCCCGGGAAAAAAAACAATGTTGAGTCTCTTAAAACCTCTCATACATATGAATGTGTGATGTGGAAAATGAATAAAGAATCAAAAATAAAATAAATAAAATATAACTTTTTTTGCATGGATTCTTCTATCCTCATATTATTTATACATTTACATGTAACTAAGTAAAGTATATGACATCTTTAGGTTATTAGGCCCTAGCCCTAAGTGGTCTTGTCCTATGCTCCGTGTAAAAAACAATGATGCATACTCACTTATAACTTTATATACATGTAAATGTGTGTTTAGTTAATGGATGAAAAATCTCTCTTTCTACATAATAAAACATGCATTCATAATTCAATCATTAAATGAAACATTCAAATTTACATTTCTTTGCATTCATCATCAAAGTATGCTAAGATTTCAGATGTATCGTATGTATGCTTAAGGTTATTCATATGCATGATATACATGATGGAAAGAAATAAATTAATGTGTGTTATGTGATAGTAATCCATAATAATTAATCATAAGATGCCCTTCTTATTAAATGGGGTTATTTAGAATGAATCTAAACTTAGGTTAATTAAAATACATAATAAAACCATTCACCAAAGGAAATTCATTAATCAATTTACCTTAAATGACTTAAGGTAGGGAGGAAAGAGACTCCTCTTTCTTCTTCTCTTACAATACTAGCGTTAAGCCATACATGAAACAAAAAAGAAAATACTAAATAAAATCTATAGATCAACTAAAACCATTTAAAGAGAAATCAACTTTTTTATAAATTAAATCCCCTAACATTTAGCAAACCATAACTCTAAAGCCTGTTACAGACATGCCACACAGCCTTTAACACATATACATCGGACTAAGTGACCATTTCTAGCCTTTATGCAGGCGTTATCTGATGAATGTTTAGTTTTGTGATGTATTATTTTAGACTGATGTTATGGTATCAGCGTAGTATGAATGTTAAAGAATATTAGCCTAATCATGCTTTTTTTGCAAGGCAAAATGTAATTAATAAAAAACCAAATATTTTTTATCAGAAGCTGCTTATACCCCTAAGCATAACCCAAGTTAGACATGTGGAGTTGGTTACCCTCAGGTAGGTGCTAAGTCCAAATTATTCCTATAACTACTTTGGTTATAAGGTATGTTTAGCCAACATTTGTTTTGCTGGAGTAGCTTGATTTACTTTCCTTCCTTTTAATGTAATTTTTGCATTAGGATAAAAAAATCAATTGAGTTTGGGATTGTTTGGATAGATATTTGACTAAGCTCATGAGAGCACTTCATAAGACTTAGGAGGGAAATTTGATCTTAGATTTAATTTGAGATTGATTTGTTTGGTTTAGAATCGATTTATGATTTGATATTTGATTTGAGATTAAATTAATATTTGAGAAAATCAATTGAATTAAGGTTGATTTGAATTTGCTTAAGGCTAAGTCCATAAGATGAAATCAAAGGGCTTTGGAAAGGTTTTGGCATTTGGATTTGATCATGGGATTGAATCATTTGACTTGGAATTTAACTTATGATTTGGAGTTTGAATTGATATTTGAATTTGGTTTGAGAAGGATGGTTTTTGGTTTAAGGGTAGACAAGGTTTCCTAAGTCCCCAAGGCATGACCTATACCCATGGACAATCCTTCTAAATCTCTAGGTTTAAGTTAAGTGTTCACCTAATCACTAGAAGTGTCTTAAGACTAAGGAGCTCTTAGTGTCTATAAGAGTCCTAGATCTATGATGAGGAAGTTGAGAACTCACTCAAAAGTGAGTTTAACATCAATCGTTGGGACCACTGGTCATAAGCTCCGGTGAGGTATGCCACTAAAACTAAGCTTAAGCTTAAAATAGGTTGGTCCTTTATGAAGAAAAGTTCTATTTCGTGTAATTTCTACAATTAGATGTGTTTGTTGTGCTTCCTAGAAGGTATCAGATTGATTTGATCTCCATTTAAGCTCATATGAGCTCAGATCAAGCAACGATCGATGAACAGTCTCCATCTCTTGTCCCTCGGGAGGAGACATATAATGGATTGTCCATTCCACGTGATCAGAATGGATGGTCCTGATCTGATCACACTTAGATCTGTTGGTCTAATCCTTTAATTAGCTCGTTTAATCATGACTGTCTAATCTTAGATCAGACGTCCCACAAGAAAATGCATTCCACCGCCATCTGCGTCAGCATTTGACATGACAACTTAAATAAATAATCCCGCCGAACCATGTGGAATGCGCATGCGTCAGCCACCATGTGGCGCCGACGGGATTAGGGTGTTAATTAGGTTAATTAATCCATTTTTAATGCTTAAACTTCCAAAATTTATAATTAATTGTAAAAAAATCCAAAAAAAATACAAATGAGAACTCGTTTTAAAGGTATTCTAAAGAGGAATCTATTAAAATTATTATTAATTAATTTTGAATAGTAATTTCTACTTAATTAAGGTTTAATTAAAAATTTAATTAGGTTAATTATGCTCTGATTAATTACTAAATTAATTTCAAACTTTCCAGAGATGTTAGGGGGATAACCTTTACCTCCCCTATTTTCTCAGGATTTATTGGATAATTAATTAGGAAAATCAATGGATTAAGCCTTAATTACTCTCCTATCTTAATTAATAATAATTAATAAAATGAATAGTGGATTAATTAATTAATTAAGCTTAATGACCTCTGTTAACAATGGAGAAACTTAGGGAAATGGATTGAGACTCCTCTTCCAATCCTTTCCTTAAATCATCATCATTCTTTCTTTAAAAATTAATTAATTAAAAAATCATTAATTAATTAATTAACAAGGTCAATTAAAATTCAAATCATATGTGAACTTTAATTAACTATTTGAAAGGATTTAGGGATTGAGACTTATGCTTCCTTCTTTATCTCTTTCCCTAAGTCCATTTCATATTGTTGATTAAGGGAAATTAAGATTTAATTAATTAATGAACTTAATTAATTTGATTTAATATGTATTCCTTGATTAACTCTTGGGTAGCTCTTTGGGTGTTCAGTAACATAAAGAGAGTGTGTGGTGTTGATTTCTCAAACTCTTGGAATTTGAAAAATAAAATATTCTGTATGTTGGGACACCACATAGATCCGTAAGTGTACTTATTAGGGTGATCGGTGCAATAATGTGGAATGGTGTACTATCTCAAGAGATAGAAATCACCTTCCTGCAATGGAACTAATCACCTTATAAGGACTCCTAAGGACAATGGGTCTTCGAACGTACCAGAGATCTTTCCCTTACTTTACATGAAAAAGTAAAGTAGGGTTTATTTTAAATCAGGTTTGTTAAGTTCCCTATGGAGGCAAGCCCACATAGTTAATTACATCTTAAAGAATGAGATTCCTTAAGAATACTTTCGATTAAGATAAATGATCGTTGTCTCCAAAGATTTTAAAGATAAGACAATCAACAAATTAGTTATTTTTAGAAAATCAAGTGGGATTGATCAAAAAGAGGAAGTTATTATCGAAACCAAAAGGAGATGAGTAGGAGATGCTCATGATACTAGGAGATCTAGTAAGCATCCCAAACTATCCTATGGTTGGGCTTTATATTTTTGAAATTTGAAGAGGATTATATGTTTGAGTTAAATTTGTATTATAAATCTAGGGCTTATAATTCCATAACACGAGATCATGGAAATGCCTAAGAGGTGAGGATTTATGCTTGTAGCCCACAAAAGGAAACAACAACCTTAGAACCTAAATCTACGAAGCTTTGGTGAGGGCCAAGTATGACCTAAATCAAAGATCAAAATGGGTATATTGTTTACCTTCACAAGAGAGGATAAATCACCCGACTGTTGGACTTACAACCACCTGGGGGTGGCTGCCAACAACTCCTCCTATAATTTAAAATACATGTAGGCAAGTCTTATGCTTTGCAACATAGCTAAGCTGTTATTTATTTAGAAAGAAGACTAAGTTCTTAAACACACACCCTAAGAGACTATATCATGAAGGGTGTGAATAAATGAATTAATCTAATACAAATTTTGTTAAGTTTTATTTTCATTTTTGGACATTTTTATTTAACACAGGCCGTGGGATTTTATATGCCTAATGCATGAGAAAATTAGTTGTGGCCAAAATCAGTAAGAAGGAGGTGTGTTTTCACCATGGCTCTCAAAGGTCAAGCCATTTTCTCTAGCAAAGGTGGAAGCCCTCCATTAGCAAGAGTGAAGTAATATATTTTTATGCATGATGTGAAACATACAACATCTAGTTAAGGGGTTACTAAATCTTTTATTATCTCGATTTATGTCCTAGGCTTTTTAGGTGAGGTTATGAGTTATTTAATTTTAATTTTGAGTTGATTAATTGGATAGAAATTTTTTTTTCCCTAAGAGTCTAATCACATCCAGACTATTCAACAATCATCAGACAATTAAGAAACTAGGAAAATTATGTCATTTCTAATGTATAAGCTAACCAAACATCAAATAATTTTATAAAGCTAGAAGAAAGAATAGAAAATGGGCTCCACCGCACAAACCTGAAAAGAAAAATGGGTAGTCGAGCTCTACCCTTATACAACCTGGATTACAAATGAATAATTACAATTAAAAAGGAATTCATGTTATAGGGGTTTTCATTCTTCATTTCTTCATTTATTTATTAATTTCTTTCTTCATTTCTTTATTTGGACTTGGGATGTAGTTTGCTCTAAGGCTTCACATGGTACATAAGATATGATCTTATGACCAATGTTCATCCTAATTCCCCAATAACATTCATTCCAAATCTTAATTATAAATTTTATATTAAAATGGTAAAGATAAATCTAACTAAACCTGCAAAACAGGGATTAGCTAAACATACCACACAACCCAAGCAATTATATGAATAATTTGGACTTAGCATCCCCACACATGGGTAACCAAGTCCACCTATCCTAATTTGAATCATGCTTAGGGGTATAATCAACCTGCACAGTAAAAATATCTATATTTTTATTACAACACCCCTTAAGAACAATCCCTTGTAGAAGATATAATTAGACTAAGATCGTCCTATCATCCAGTATGCACACATGCACCCTAATATCTAGTCTAAAAATATTACTTCATAAAATAAAATCAGGCATCAAACCATGCACCACCCTAACATAGAGTTAGAAATGGTGACTTAGCCTAATGTGTGTATCATTTAAGCCTTGTGTGGCATGTCTTAGCTAGGCTTTAAAGTTGGAATTTTCTAACTGTGAAGGGTTCAACTTATAGGGTGGTTTCATTTTAAGTGATTTAGTTTATTTTTCAATTTTATTTGATGATTTGATTTGGTTTGAATGAACCTACACTTAGTTACTAAATGTTGTAAAGAAAAGAAAAGAAAAGAGAACTTCTATTCATCCCTACCTTAAGTAATTTTTAAGGTAGATTCATTAATGATTTATCTTTAGTGAATATTTTATTATGTGTTTTAATTAATCCTAAGTTTAGATTTGCTATAAATAAACCTATTCAATAAAAATGACATCTTAGGATTAATTAGGGTGAATTGCT
The DNA here is from genome assembly GCA_021442155.1 of Cymbidium sinense. Classification (NCBI taxonomy): domain Eukaryota; kingdom Viridiplantae; phylum Streptophyta; class Magnoliopsida; order Asparagales; family Orchidaceae; genus Cymbidium; species Cymbidium sinense. The sequence continues at coordinate 29,129,621 of CM038221.1, read as the reverse complement.
ATCACATAACACACAAATATTTCTTTCTTTCCACCATGTATACCATGTATATGAATAATCCTAAACATATATATACATGCAATGCAAAGTTTTAGCACACTTTGATGATGAATGCTAAGAGATATTGCTTAAGAAAGTTTGGATATTCTATAAATGCATATTTTTATTATGTAGAAAAGAGAGGGATTCTTTTATCCATTAACAAAATGCACATCCACATGAATAAAAGACATAAGTGAGTACGATGCCATTATTTTCTACACCAGGGGTGTAAGGTACAAGACCTAGTTGGGCATACTTAAAGCCTCACAACACCGGGATGTCCAAACTAATATACCACTTTTCTTAAATACATGTAAATGTACAAAAAAAAAAATGGATGAAGAATCATGCAAAATATTTTTTTTGTTTGATTTGGTTGTGTAATTTACATGTGTAAATGTGAAGATCCTTCTCAAGTCATAACATGAAAGTGTGATTTAAGCAAGTGTTCTGTTCTTTTGAAATGAATTGTACACTTTTCAAATCCTATTGAAATCCATGTTAATAGAAGAGAAGAAAATCACATAATACACATCTTATGCTATAATCACATGCAAGCTTATAAGTACTTATAAGTAACATCACCTCATTTATAATCTTTGATTTTACAAGTTCTGAAAATAATTTTTGGTTTAATAGTGATAATAACAACTCATATTCTTACTTTAGCCAAGACATGCAATTTGACCTAAAAGGAAACAATTTATTTAAAGAGATTTTTCAAAGGAGATGAATGCATGATTTCATATGGCAAACATCATTTAGCATGCTTGGAAAAAAATAAAGTGATGTAAGCATATGACTTCGTTCACCCTAATTAATTCCTAAAGACAATCCTATGAAATAAGATCACTTAAAGTGAATCAAAATTCTTTAAAGAGATTTTTATTTTTGAATTTGATTTGACTTAGGAAATGTGAAAAAGTTTGCTGGTCCTAACCCATTTCCCCTATGTGTAAATTTGATTTTGTTTAATTTTAGAATAATTACGTTGATTTTATTTTTATTTAGGTTAAGGTGTGAATTAAATCCATTAATTACCCCTTACCTACACAATTTTAACATAATTAAACAAATAATTATGTGCCAACATATGATATGCAACCACATGAAATTTAAATCAGTAATATACCTAAGAAATAAAGGGGCCTAATGCAATTGGCTCATAATTATTGATTAATTAAGCTAAAGGGTTTTCATTAAGTAATTTCATAACCTTCCCATACATGTGAGTTGGTTATGATTTTCTCAAACTTTCTTAGGCTTTTGAACACCTAAGGATCTACTGAGCAAAAGATTGAATAACCTCAGATTGGTTTAGAAAGTTTGATTAGACTAATTAAGTAGATCATTAGTGGATTAATTCTTAATTATATTTGGATTAAGGAAGAAAGGGAGTTTAGAGAATAACTTAGGGAAAATATCTCAAGCCCAATCCATACACCACCTCCTTACTTAAATAATGTTTAATTATCTCAATTAAGGGATTAAATTATTGTTCATATTCTTAATTACACTTAATTACATTAAGGGGGTGATTAAGGGTTCATTAATTAATTTTCCTAATTAACTCATTGATAAATTCCAAGAAAATTAAGGGAGGCAGAAGTCATCCCACTAAACTTGTCTAAGAAATTTTGAATTAATCAATTAAGTAATTAGGGAATAATTAAGGTAATAAAATTTTAAATTAAACTTTAATTAAGGAAAATTCACTATTTAAAATCAATTAGGAATAATTTTATTGGATTATCCTTTGAAATACCTTTAAAATGAGCCCTCATTTATATGTTTTTTTATTTTTCTATATTTAATTATGATTTTAAGAATTTTTTGTGATTAATGTATAGTTAAAATAGCCTAATTAATTAACTAATCCCGTCAGCGCCACGTGGACTACTGATGTGGTGCGCTTTCCATGTGGCACAATGGGATTGGTTATTTAAGTCACATCGCTCACGGCATCAGCTGGTGGTGTAATGCGCTTTCCCATTGGATTAATCTCGTGGTTCTAAAGGGTTTAAATAGAGATCTAAGCGGGATTAAATCACAATCGTCCATCCAAAACACGCGGGATGGATGATGTATGATTTATCTCCTCCGGAGCGGTGAGAGACGGATGCCATCCATCGATCGTCGCTCGATTCAAGCTACTCAAGCTCAGATGGAGCTCAACCTCTACCCACACCTTTGAAAGAACACAAGCAAGAGATCCAACGGCTAAGATATAAAGGGATTACAATTCCCTTCATAAATGACCAAGTATTTTTTTTAACATAGGATCAATTTTGAATAATACCTCACCTGAGGCTATCACCGACACTTTTAATGGAGGAGGTAGCTTCGTCTAGTGGAGACGAAGCACTCTTGAAAGTATCAAGCCTTGATTTGAAGTGGATGTCTTGGTTGATCAAGCTCCCCTTCAATGGCAATCGGCTTTGATCGAAGACCCATTCCCATGGCTTGGAGACTTAGGATACACCTTGGGTGAGCTCGACTAGGTCCTTTGATGGTGCTTGCAAAGTGAATATAGGTTTGGTGGAGAATTGGATGAATTGGAGTTTAGAATTACCTCCACTATTTTGATTTGAGAAAAACCTAGAAGGAGAAAAGTGGGGGGAGCTAGGGAATGGTTGCCAAGGCTTGGAGAAGCTTGGTTTTGGTTCTTAGGGCTCAATCAAATTCAATGTGTCTGATTTGAGTTGGAATGAGGGGGAGTATATCTCCACATATTTGGATCAGATGGCTGAGAATAGCTTTGTCATTTTTGATCAATTGCTTAGATTGATTGATTTGTTTAGGCTGTTAGGCACTCCATGTGGTTCGTTTTAGGCAGACGAGTGGAGGAGAGGGAGTGCCCATGTGCTAGGTGAGTGTATGAGGTGATCCAAGTGTCCAATTTGCATTGGAGGGGTCAGTTTGGCCTTGGGTTCGGTCATGGCTGACCGAAGGTGATTGGGTCATGTTCACCACCCTTCTTAGTGTTCAAATGGACTACTAGGAAGATGTCAAATGGTCATGAGAAGGAATTGGCCAAATTCCAAGTGAATTTGGCCATAGGATACCCTTTGACGTAAAGGTAAAATGGTCATTTGGCCTTGATTTTGATTTGAACAAATTTGAAATGATTCAAAAATAGGTTGGGCCAAACTTCAAGTGATTTGTAGTTCATTTGGTTTGAATTGGTTCAATTTGACCCATTTATGTCAAGTTGGATTAATTTGGGTTAGGTTGATCAATTGGCCAAATTGGGTCAAACTATGGGTTAGGTCAAGTTCAAATGATCATTTGGAGCCTATGGGTATCATTAGTTTGGTTCAATTTGATTTATATTTGGTTTTGGTTCATTTAGGTTCACTTAGGTCAAATGGGTCAAGTGACCAATTTGACCCATTTGACCTAATTGGGTTATGTCATGGGTTGGTTTAGGCTTGGTTGATCATTTGAAAAGTATTGTAAGCTTTGGTTTGATTTCAAGTTGATTTGACCTTTTAGGTCAAGTTGGGTTCATGGCCAATTGGGCTAGGTTGGGTCTAGATAGCTAATTGAAGCTTTGGTCAAGTTCAACAAGTGATTTAGAATGAATTTGACCCATTGGTTGCAATCAATTTGGCTTAGATCAAGGTTTGACCCATTATGACTTTTTAGGTCAACTTGGGTCAACTTAGGTCAAGTGGCCAATTGGGCTAGGTTTGGCTCAAATGATGATTTGGTCAAGTTTAATCACTGATTATGAATTAGTTTAGATCAATGGTTTAAATCAATTTGGCTTATAGTAGATTTTGGCTAGTTTGGATTTCATTTGGGCTAAGTGTTGACTTAGTGAAAGGCTAAGTTTGACTTGGTTTAACCCAATTTCAGTGATTGATCATCCTAGGATGATTGTTGCTCATAATGTGAGGCTTAGATGGGCTTAGTTCAATCTAATTTGGGTTGGATTAGAATTTGGCTCGAAAAGGTCCTTTAGGTCACTTTGAGTCAAGTGAGCTTAAGTGGGTCAATTAGCTTGATCAAGGCTTGATTCAAGTTGGTTGAACTCACATATGAACTTATGATTGAAATATAAATCCAATTGGAAGTGATTTGGAGTCATATTGGTTTTGATTCATGTGACTATTTCAAGTCAAATTGGTGAACATGGGTTTGACTTGGGTTAGTTTGATTTTAGTTTGATGATTAAATTTTATGTTTATATTTGGTCTGTGATTGAAGGACGAATTGTTTGAAGAGAAAATCATTGAATTTGGATTGATTTGAGGATGGTTTGGCTAAGTTCAAAAATTTGACTTGAAAGGGTATAGGTTGGATTTTGGTTAGATTTGGACTTGAGTTTTGAATTCAGTTTTGGTAATTTGAATTTATATTTCATTTATATTTGTAAATATAAATTAGAATATAAATGGGTTATGAGAAAATATTTTGAGTTTGGAGTGATTTGAATTTGGTTTGATTAAGTTCAAGGATTTGACTTGAAAGGGTATAAGTTGAACTTAAGTTGGATTAGAACTTGAGTTTTGAGTTTAGTTTTGGTTATTTAAATTTATACTTTATTTATATTTGTGAATATAAATGAGAATATTTATGAGAAAATCTTTTGAATTTGGAGTGATTTGGATTTGATTTGAGCTAAGTCCATAAGATGAAATCAAAGGGCTTAGGAAAGATTTGGGATTTGATTTAAGATTTGAGAAAATCAATTGAGCTGAAATTGATTTAAGATTTGATGGAATTGAATTGAATTTGAAGTTTATTTGAATTTGAAGTTGATTTGAATTTAAAGTTGATTTGAATTTAAAGTTGACTTGAATTTGAAGTTGATTTTAATTTGAAGTTGATTTGAATTTGATGTTAGACTTGAATTTGAAGTATGGATTTGGTTCAAGCAATAGGGTAGGCAAGTTTTCCTAATACACCTAAGGCATGACCTATTCCTATGGATAACTCTTCTAAGTCTCTAGGGTTAGTTCAAGTGTTCACCTAATCATTTGAAGTGTCTTAAGACTAAGGAACTCTTAGTGTTTAGAGGAGTCCTTATGCTTAGGATGAAGAAGTTGAAAGCTCATTCCAAAATTAAATAACCTTGGAACTTAAATCTAGGGAGCTTTGGTGCGGGCCAAAGCATGGCCTAAATCTAAGGTAAAAATGGGTATATAGTTTACCTCCATAAGAGAGGATAAATCACCCGACTGTTGGACTTACAACCACCTGGGAGTGGCTGCCAACTAACTCCTCCTACAATTTTAAATACATGTAGGCAAGTCTTATGCTTTCCAAGATAGCTAGGTTGTTATTTATTTAGAAAGAAGACTAAGTTCTTAAACACACTCCCTAAGAGACTAGATCATGAAGGGTGTGAATAAATGACATAATCTAATATAAATTTTGTTAAGTTTTATTTTTATTTTTGGACATTTTTATTTGACACAGGCTATGGGATTTCTTATGCCTAATGCATGAGAAAATTGGTTATGGGCCAAAATCAATAAGAAGGAGGTGTGTTTTCACCATGGTTTTCAAAGGTTAAGCTATTTTCTCTAGCAAAGGTTGAAGCCCTCCATTAGCAAGATTGAAGCAATATATTTTTATGCATGATTTGAAACATACACCATCTAGCTAAGGGATTGCTAAATCTTTTAATATCTTGATTTATGTCATAGGATTTTTAGATGAGGTTATGAGTTATTTAATTTTAATTTTGAGTTGATTAATTGGATAGAAAATTTCTTTTTCCCTAAGAGTCTAATTTCATCCAGACCATTCAACAACTATCAAACAATTAAGAAACTTAGAAAATCATGTCATTTCTAATGTACAAGCTAACCAAACATCAAATAATTTTATAAAGCTAGCACAAAAGAATAAGAGGCCGATGCAGTCAGGCTCCATCGCACAAACCCGAAAAGAAAAATGGGTAGTCGAGCTCTACTCTTATACAACCTGGATTACAAATGAATAATTACAATAAAAAAGGAATTCATGTTATAGGGGTCTTCATTCTTCATTCTTCATTTCTTCATTTCTTTATTTCTTTCTTTCTTCATTTCTTTATTTGGACTTGGGATGTAGTTTGCTCCAAGGTTTCACATGGTACATAAGATATGGTCTTATGACCAATGTTCATCCTAATTCCCAAATAACATTCATTCCAAATCTTAATTGTAAAATTTACATTAAAATGGTAAAGATAAATCAAACTAAACTTGCAAAATAAGGATTTGCTAAACATACCAGACAACCCAAACCCCACACATGGGTAACCAAGTCCACCTATCCTAGTTTGAATCATGCTTAGGGGTATAAGCAACCTGCATAGCAAAAGTATTTATATTTTTATTACAGCGCCTCTTAAGCACAATCCCTTGCAGAAGACATAATTATACTAAGATCGTCCTATCATCTAGTCTACGCATGCAAACATCCAAAAAAAAATATTACAAAAAGTATCAAACCATGGACCACAAGCTAGAAATGGTGTAATGTGTGTGTCTTAGCTCAGCCTTTAAAGTTGGAATTTTCTAAGTGTGAGGGGTTCAACTTAGAGGGTGGTTTCATTTTAAGTGATTTAGTTGATTTGTCAATTTTATTTGATGATTTGATTTGGTTTGAATGAACCTACACTTAGTTACTAAATATTGTAAAGAGAAGAAAAAAATAGAAAACTTCTCTTTCATCCCTACCTTAAGTAATTTTTAAGGTAGATTCTTTAAAGATTTTTCTTTAATGAATGTTTTATTATGTATTTTAATTAACCCTAAGTTTATATTTTCTCTAAATAAACTTATTCAAGAAAGACATCTTAGGATTAATTAGGGTGAATTATTATCACATAACACACAACCATTTATTTCTTTCCAAAATGTATACCATGTATATAAATAATCCTAAACATATCTATACATGCAATGCAAAGTTTTAACACACTTTGATGATGATTGCTAAGAGATATTGCTTAAACAAATTTGGATATTTCATGAATACATGTTTTTATTATGTAGAAAAGAGAGGGATTATTTTATCCATTAATAAAATGCACATCCACATGTATATAAGACATGAGTGAGTACGACGCCATTATTTTCTATACCAGGGTTATAAGGTACAAGACCTACTTAGGGCTACTTAAAATCTCGTAACCCTGGGATGTCCAGACTAATATACCACTTTTCTTAAATACATGTAAATGTATAAAAAGAAACAAATGGATGAATAATCATGCAAAATATTTTTGTGTTTGATTTAGTTGTGTAATTTACATGTGTAAATGTGAAGATCCTTCTTACGTCATAACATAGAAATGTATATGAATAGATTTAAGCAAGTGTTATGCTCTTTTCAAATGAACTATACATTTTGCAAATCCTATTCAAATTCATGTTAAGAGAAGAGAAGAAAATCAAATAATACACATCTTATGCTATAATCACATGCAAGTTTATAAGTACTTATAAGTAGCATCACCTCAATTATAATATTTGATTTTACAAGTTTTGAAAATAATATTTGGTTTAATAGTGATAATAGTCACTCATATTCTTACTTTAGCCAAAACATGCAATTTGACCTAAAAGGAAATATTTTATTTAAAGAGATTTTTCAAAGGAGATGAATGCATGATTTCATATGGCAAACCACATTTAGCATGCTTGGGAAAAAAATAAAGTGATGTAAGCATATGACTTCATTCACCCTAATTAATCATTTAAAGTGAATCAATATTCTTTAAAGAGTTTTTTGGTCGTAACCAATTTCTCACATTTAGCATGCTTTGAATTTTATTTAGCTTAAGAAATGTGAAAAGAGTTTGTTGGTCGTAACCCATTTCCCTCATGTATGAAATTGGTTTAGTTTAATTTTAGAACAATTATGTTGATTTTATGTTTTATTTAGGTTAAGGTGTGAATTAAATCTATTAATTACCCCTTACCTACACCACTTTAACATATAATTAAAACAAATAATTGAGAGCCAAATATAATGATATGAAATCACATGGAATTTAAATCAGCAATGCACCTTAGAAATAAAGGGGCCTAATGCAATTGGCTCACAATTATTGATTAACTAAGCCAAAGGATTTTCATTAAGTACTTTCATAACCATCCTACACATGTGAGTTGGATATGATTTTCTCAAACTTACCTTAGGGTTTTGAACACCTAAAGATCTACCCAGCAAGAGATTGATTAACTTCAGATTAGTTTTAAAAGTTTGATATAGACTAATTAAGTAGATCATTAGTGGATTAATCCTTAATTATATTTGGATTAAGGAAGAAAGGGGGTTTATGGAATAACTTAGGGAAAATATCTCAAACCCATTCCATAAACCTCCTCCTTACTTAAACAATGCTTAATTATCTCAATTAAGAGATTAAATCACTATTTATATGCTTAATTACTCTTTATTATATTAAGGGGTGATTAGGGATTCATTAATTAATTTCTCTAATTAACTCATTGAAAAATTCCAAGAAAATAAAGGGAGGCATAAGTCATCCCACTAAACATGTTTAAGAAATTTGGAATTAATTAAGTAATTAAGGAGTAATTAAGGTAATTAAATTTTTTTAAGTAAACCTTAATTAAGAAAATTCACTATTTAAAATCAATTATGAATAATTTTATTTAATTCCCCTCTGAAATACATTTAAAATGAGCCCTCCTTTATATTTTTTTTAGATTTTTCTACATTTAGTTATGATTTGATGAACTTTCTATGATTAATGGATAATTAAAATAGCCTAATTAACTAATCAATCCCGCTTATGCATGGACCGCTGATGTATGATTTCCACGTGATGCAACGGGATTGATTATTTAAGTTGTGACATCATGTGCCGTGTCAACTGGCAGGGCAACGCGCTTTCCCCTAGGTCGTTCGATCAAGGATCGGATGGCCAGGATTAATCTCATGGTTCTAAAGGGTTTAAATAGAGATTTAAGCGTGATTAAATCACAATCGTCCATCCAAAACATGCGGGATGGATGGTGTATGATTTATCTCCTCATGAGTGATGAGAGACGGATGTCGTCCTTCGATCATCGCTCGATCTAGCTCACCCGAGCTCGGATGGAGCTCAAACTCAACCCACACCTTCAGAAGAACACTAGTAAGAGATCCAACGGCTAAGATCTAATAGGATTACAATTTTCTTTACAAAGGACCAAGCATTTTTTTAATTTAGGATCAGTTTTGAACAATACCTCGCTGGAGGACCGACGCTTCCAATGGAGGAGGTAGCTTCATCTAGTGGAGACGAAGCCCTATTGAAAGTATCAAGCCTTGATTTGAAGTGGATGTCCTGGTTGATCAAGCTCCCCTTCAACGATAATCAGCATTGATCGAATTCTCCCTTCCCGTGGCTTGGAGACTTGGGAAACACCTTGGGTGAGCTCTACTAGGTCCCTTGATGGTGCTTGCAAAGTGAATTTAGGTTTGGTGGAGAATTGGATGAATTGGAGTTTGGAATTACCTCCCCTATTTTGGTTTGAGCAAAACTAAGGAGAAAAATAAGAGGAGCTCAGGAATACTTGCCAAGGCTTGGAGAAGGTTGGTTTGGGTTCATAGGGCTCAATCGAATTCAGTGTGTATGGATTGAGTTGGAATGAGGGGGAGTATATCTCCCCCTACTTAGATCGGACGACCGAGAATAGCTTTGTTATTTTTGATCAATTTCTTGGATTGATTAGTTTGTTTAGGCTATTAAGCACTCCATGTGGTTCATTTTAAGCAGAGGAGTGGAGGAGAGGGAGTGCCCATGTGCTAGGTGAGTGTATGAGGTGATCTAAGTGTCCAATTTGCATCAAAGGGGCCGGTTTGGCCTTGGGTTGGGGTCATGGCTGACCCAAGGTGATTGGGACATGTTCACCACCATCCTTAGTGTCCAAATGGACCACCAGGAAGATGCCAAGTGGTCATGAGAATGAATTGGCCAAATTAAGTGAATTTGGCCATAGGATACCCTTTGACCTAGGGGTAAAATGGTCATTTGGCCTAAATTTTGATTTGGACAGATTTGAAATGATTCAAAAATGGGTTGGACCAAATTTCAAGTGATTTGGAGTTCATTTGGTTTTAATTGGTTCAATTTGACCCATTTAGGTCAAGTTAGGTCAATTTGGAATAGGTTGACTAATTGGTCAAATTGGATCAAACCATGAGTTAGGTCATGTTCAAATGATCATTTGGAACCAATGAGTATCATTGGTTTGATTCAATTTGATTTATATTTGATTTTGGTTCATTTAAGTTCACTTAGGTCAAATGGGTCAAGTTGACCAATTTGACCCATTCAAACCAATTAGTGGGTTGGAGGCTTGGTTGATCATTTGAAATGTATGTGCTTTGGTTTCAATCAATTTTGGTTTGGTATGATTTCAAGTTGATTTGACCTTATTAAATCAAGTTCATTCATCAAGTTGGGTCTAGCTAATTAAAGCTTTGGTCAAGTTCAATAAGTGATTTAGAATGAATTTGACTCATTGGTTGCAATCAATTTAGCTTAGATCAAGATTTGACCTATTTTAACTTTTTAGGTCAACTTGGGTCAACTTAAGTCATGTGGTCAATTGGCCTAGGTTTGGCTTGAATGATGACTTGGTCAAGTTCAATCATTGATTATGAATTAGTTTAGATCAATGGTTTCAATAAATTTGGCTTATAGTAGATTTTGGCTAGTTTGAGTTTCGTTTGGGCTAAGTGTTGACTTGGTCAAAGGCTAGGTTTGACTTGGTTTGACCCAATTTGAGTGATTGATCATCCTAGGATGATTGTTGCTCATAATGTGAGGCTTAGATGGGCATAGTTCAATCCAATTTGGGTTAGATTAGAATTTGGGTCAAAAAGGTCATTTAGGTCAGTTTGGGTCAAGTGAGCCTAAGTGGGTCAATTGGCTTACTCAAGGCTTGATTCAAGTTTATTTGAACTCACATATGGACTTATGATTGAAATATAAATCCAATTATAAGTGATTTGGAGTCAAATGAGTTTTGATTCATTTGACAATTTCAAGTCAAAAGGGTGAACATGGGTTTGACTTGGGTTAGTTTGATTTTGGTTTGATGATTGAATTTTATGTTTATATTTCATTTGTGATTGAAGGAATGATTGTTTGAAGAGAAAATCTTTGAATTTGGACTGATTTGCAGATGGTTTGGCTAAGTTCAAAATTTTGACTTGAAAGGGTATATGTTGGATTTTGGTTAGATTTGGACTTATGTTTTGTATTTAGTTTAGGTTATTTAAATTTATTTTTCATTTATATTTGTGGATATAAATGAGAATATAAATAGGTTATGAGAAAATATTTTGAGTTTGGAGTGATTTGAATTTGGTTTGGTTAAGTTCAAGGATTTGACTTGAAAGGGTATAAGTTGAACTTAAGTTGGATTAGAACTTGAGTTTTGAGTTTAGTTTTGGTTATTTGAATTTATACTTCATTTATATTTGTGAATATAAATGAGAATATAAATGGGTTATGAGAAAATCTTTTGAATTTGGAGTGATTTGGATTTGATTTGAGGTAAGTCCATAAGATGAAATCAAAGGGCTTAGGAAAGATTTTGGATTTTATTTAAGATTTGAGAAAATCAATTGAGTTGAAATTGATTTAAGATTTGATAGAATTGATTTAAATTTGATGTTGATTTGAATTTGAAGTTGATTTGAATTTGAAGTTTGACTTGAATTTGAAGTAAGGATTTTGTTCAAGCTATAGGGTAGGCAAGTTCTCCTAATACCCCTAAGGCATGACCTATTCTTATAGCTAACTCTTCTAAGTCTCTAGGGTTAGGTCAAGTGTTCACTTAATCACTAGAAATATCTTAAGACTAAGGAACTCTTAGGATTTAGAGAAGTCCTTATGCCTAGGATGAAGAAGTTGAAAGTTCACTCCAAAAGTGAGGTCAATAGAGAGCTAATGAAATTATGATTAGCTCACATGTGTGAGAAAATCATAAGAGTAATTAAGTGAGCTTCTTAAGCTTAATTAATTAATAATTATGAGCTAATTGTATTAGGCCTCTTTCATTTCATAAGAGCATTGAGATTTACTTTCTATGTAGTTGCATATCATATTAGCTTATTATTATTTAATTGATTACCTTAAGGTGACATAGGAAAGGGTTAATTAAATGATTTAATCCATGCTTAACTTAATCAATCCATAAAATAAACCTAATTGCTTTTTATTGAATCAAATTAACTCACACATATGGGAATGGGATTAGGACCAATAAACATCTTTCACATTTCATAAATTAAATCAAATATGAAATCAAAAATGGCTTTAACAAACTTTGGTTTACTTTAAATAAGCTTGTTTAATGTAATTGTCCTTAGGAATTAGTTGGATTGAATGAGATTGTATGCTTTTGTTTCTTTATTTTTTGCTAATCATATTAAAATTTTGTATGTCACTTGTAGTTATGTATTTATTCTTTTCAAAAAATAATTAACTAAAAAATGATTTCTTTTATGTCAAATTAGCATGTGTTGACTTAATCAAAAATATGTGTGGCTATTATCACTATTAAATTGTAAATATATTTTTAAAATATTCTTAATGAATAAGAATATGTGTTGTGACTTTAGTTATATATGTATAGGAAGTGCATGTGAATATAGACTTAGTGTATGAAGTGAAGTTTCTTTCTTCTATGCATATATTGATTTGCATAAGTAAGAATGTTAGTAGGTATATTAGTCTGGACATCCGAGGGATGCACAACCTTAAGTAGCCCTAAGGAGGTTCCTACCTCACTCCTTTAGTGTAGAACAATGACGATGTACTTGCTTGATTTCATTCTTATGTATCTTTGGCATTATAATTTAGATAAAGCTTTAATTCATTTACACAAATAAATCAATTAAATTGAATCCAACTTTTGTATAGTTTTTATTTCTATAGTTGCTTGCACATTCACACACACACACACATATATATATATATATATATATATATATATATATATATATATATATATATATATATATATATATATATAAGAATAGTTGGTATATTGATCCATGAACTTGGATTAAGTAGCCCTAAGGAGATTCCTACCTCACCCTCGCAAACAATATGCACTACTTAAATTCTTATATGTGTGTGATACAACTAGTGAATGAAGACTATAATTTAATTAAATCAATTTTTGCATGATTCATTCATTCTTGTAGTTGCTTATACATCCATATGTATATAATAGTAATGGGTATATTGGACATCCTGTGACACAGCTTTAAGTAGCCCTAAGGAGGTTCCTACTTCACTCCCTTGGTGAATAATTGCTTAAAAATTTATACATGTGAATGTGTATTTAACTAATGAATGAAAATCTCTCCTTTTATTAAAAAAGACATCCATTCATATTTTGTTCAAGTGGTTGGATTTATTAGTCATATGATTTGAAGTTCTTTTCTTATGCTTTTGTATAAGAATTTAGATAAAGCTTTAAAATAATATGACAAAATAATTCAACCAAATGAAACGTCATTTCTAAATACATTTGCTTACATTCATCATTCAAGTATGCTATAATATAAATTGCATGTATAAGTATATTTAGGACTTACTCATATGTATTCTATACATAATGGAAAGAAATGAACAAACATGTGTTATGTGATACTAATTCATTCCAATTAATCTTAAGATGCCTTTCTTATTGAATGAGTTATTTAAAATAAACCTAAACTTAAGGTTAATTTAAAATATGTAAAGTCACCAAAGAGAATTGTTTAATTAATTAGTTTTAAGATGTGACTTAGGGTAGGGATAAGAGAGAGTGACCCTCTCTTTTCTTGTCTTTATAACACTTAGTTGTTTAGTGTATGTCAAATGAAATAAAAGAAAACACTAAATAAAATTTACAAATTAATTAAACCACTTAAAGTGAAACCACACTTTAAACTGAACCTTTATATACTTAGAAATTCTTAACTCTAAAGCATAGTTAGGATATACCACATAAGCCTTAATACACACACATTAGAAGAAATCACTACTCATAGCTTTATGTTAGGACAATGCATGGTTTGATGTATGTTTATTTTGTGATGTATTGTTGTAGACTGGATGTTATGGTACATGCTTCATAGACTAGATGTTAGGCCGTTATTAGGGTAATTATATTTTTGCAGATGCAAAGTAAAGGGTGCTTAAAATAAATATAAATGCTCTTTTTGCTGTTTAACCCCTAAGCATAATTTAAATTAGGACATGTGGACTTGGTTACCCATGTGCAGGATGTTAAGTTCAAATCATACATATAAATGCTTTGGGTTATATGGTGTGCTTAGCTAACACCTGTTTTGCAGGTGTAGTTAGATTTACTTTTCTTATTTTTAGTGTAATTTTGCATTATGAATTAGGATTAGTATTATAGAGGATTAGGATGAGCGGAGGCTAGAAGGCTTTGCCTTGGGAGGTCTTCGTGATGCAAGCAAACCCAAATAAAGAAATGGAGGAGATATAAAGAAGAAAAAAGATGAAGTCCCCCATAGCATGTAGTCATCCTTAATTGTAATTATTCTTTTGTAGTTCGGGTTGTATAAGGGTAGAGCTTGGCTACCCATTTTCTTTTGGGTTGATGGTACCCAATTCACTAGATTTATTCTTTTGCATTAGCTATAAAATGTTTGATATTTTGTTTAGCTTGTGCATTAGAAATTACATGCCTTTTTATAGTTTCTTTATGATTGGTGTTTGTTGTATGACCTGTATGCAATTAGGCTCTTAAAAAAATTAAATTTTCTACCCAACTACAACTCATAATTAAATTTATAAATAATTTATAACCTCATATAAAGCCTAGGCATTAAATCAAGATATTTAAAAGATTTAATAACCACTTAGCTGAATATTGTATGTCTAATATCATACATGTATATTCTACCACTCTTGTAAAATGTGGGCCTCTATTCTTGCACACATGGTAACCGCTTGACCTATGAGAGCAATTCCTACTAATGGGGCTTCACCATCTTCTTTTTGGATTTGGCCCATAACTTACTTCTTCATGCATTTAGGCATACAAAATCCTGAAGCTTTTGTCAAAATGAAGTGTAAAAAAATAAATAAATAAAATTGAAAAGATTTACATTAGACTAAGTCATTACTCATACCACTCATACTCTAGTCTCTTTAGAGAGTGGGTTTAAGGACTTTAGTCTCTTTTTAAATAATAACAACTTAACTATCTTGTAAAACATATGACTTGACCACATGGTTTTAAACCATAGGAAGAGTTAGTTTGCTGTCACTCTAGACGGTTGTAAGTCCAGTAGTTGGGTGGTTTGTCCTCTCTTGTGGAGGTAAACCATATACCCATCATTGCTTAGATTTAGGTCATACTTTAGTTCTTACTAACGCTCCTTAGATTTAGGATTCAAGGTACCTATTTTCTTCGGGCTAAAAGCATAAATCCTCACCTCTTAGGTATTACCACAATCTTGTGTTGTGGAATTATAAGTCCTAACTTTCTAATAAATTTCAACTCAAATATATAATTCTCTTCAATTTCAAAGATATAAAGCTCAACCATAGGATAGATTGGAATGCTTACTAGGTTTCCTAATATCATGAGCATTCTTTATTCATCTCCCTTTGGCTTTGATAATATCTCTCTCTTTTTGATCTAACTCGATTGATTTTTCAAACATAACTAATTTATTGATAGTCCTATCTTTAAAATCTTTGAAGGCAATAATTGTCTACTTTAATCGAGAGTATTCTTAAGGAACTCACATTCCTTAGGATGTAATTAACTATAGGGGCTTGTCCCCATAGGGAACTTTAGAACCTAATTTAAATAAATCCTTCTTTATTCATCCATGTAAAGTAAGGGAAAAAATCTTTGGTATATTCGAAGACCCATCATGCCTTTGGAGTCCTTATTAGGTGATTAGGTCTATTGTAGGGAGGTGATTTCTATCTTTTGAGATAGTACACCAATACTTGATGTCGTACCCGATCACCTCAATAAGTATACCCTCAGATCTGTGTGATATCCCTCATACACTTAATCAAAAATAAACACCACAATGGTTTAATTATTACTTCAGATATAAATGCCACTCTAAATAAAATATTTTGTCAATGATGATTAACTCCAAGAGAAGGTGCACAAACGATATTATATTTATTAAGTCGATAACTTGTATAAAAAATTATGATATTTCCAAAACAGTTGTAGCCTATCCTTGACATGCCATCACTCCAGAAAAAATTCACCAAACCATCTGGCTCATCAATTTGGACATCTCAAGCTAACATTCCATTTTCTACTTACCTTTCTGTGAACAATTGTATTAATGCATCAGTATCAACATTCACAATCGTTGTTCTTCTTTCTTTTGAATATAATTGAAAGCATATCTTTTGTAAACCCACTATTCTCCACTCATCCAACTTACTCAATAAGATAGCTGAATATATCAGTTGCTCTAATTCTAGCCTCTATCATTGACTTTAACATAGTCGTCTTCTCTTCGTTGATGCCTTTATAAGATCTTAGAAGATCTTGGTCACCCGACTTTGCTAAGGAATGATTATGACTTTCTATAAATTTTTTAACCTTCCAATTCCCATTTTAATCAATTAAAAATTTATTCATGGCTAGACAACCAATCATAGTAAATATTTTCTTAAATTTGATTAAGCAGTTTAGATTGAAACCTTTTTTTAAACCTGGTTTTGCACATAAGAAATCTTTTGATTTCAAATTCTTCGAGTTCAGCCAATAACTAGCATGATCCTTCCGAACACTAAATCTAGTTTGATGTGCATAATCACAATAGAGTTCATATGTCTCCTTTTCATTGTGAACAATAATGCCAAAGAGTTAGCCTAAAATTGATTCATGAGACATAATAGCTTCATCATTGCACCGATATTTTACCTCATTCACATGCACACATACACACACACACACATGTATTATGAAAAAGTATATAACATGTATAATTATGTGCCCAAATCCTCTTGGAAAACACACAAAATATTTTATAATATCATATGGATTCATAATTAGAAGGTACATAGTGCTTTAAAATTAATAAAAGTGAGTACACTTTAGAGTGTACAAATTATACTCCTGAAAAATAGATTTAAAATAGCCTAAATTTTCTTGAAATGAACTCAAAACAGCTTATAATACTATTTAGATCCATAATTGAAAATCTCCTATCATTTAATTTTTTTTTAAAAAAGGAGTACACTCTAGAGTGTACATATTGTACACTTAGAAAGATGAACCAAAATTCCCCAAATCCTCTTGGAAAGTACCAAAATAGTTTATAATATCATATGGATTCATAATTGGAAGGCACACAGTGCTTTAGAATTTTTTTAAAAAAGTAGTACACTCTAGTGTGTATAGATTTTACTCTAGAAAATAAATAAAAAGCAGCTCAAATCCTCTTTGAAAGAACTCAAAACAGCTTATAATACCATTTATATTCATAATTGGAAGTCCCACAATGCTTTAAAATTAAAAGAAAAGGAGGACACTCTAGAGTGTGCAGATTGTACATTTGAAAAAATGAACCAAAATTACTCCAACCCTCTTGGAAAGAACAAAATCAAGCTTATATAATATTATTAGATTCATAATTAAGAGTCTCATAGACTTTAAAATTTAAAGAGGAGTACACTCTGAGTGTACATGTAAGAAAAATGAGCCAAAATTACCCAAATCCTCTTGAAAATCACCAAAAATAGTTTATAATATTATATAGATTCATAATTGGAAAGTACACTGCTTTAAAAAAAATTCAAAAACTAAAAAAAAGAAGTACACCCTATAGTGTACATATTGTGTTATTGCAAAACATCCCAAACCCTCTTGGAAAGAACATAAGAGAGCTTATAATACCATTTATATTTATTATTGGGAAGTACACAATGCTTTATATATGAAAAAAAAATGGAGTACACTTTAAAGTATACAGATTGTACTCTTGAAAAACTGTAGCAAAACTATCCAAATCATCTCGGAAAAGAACTCAAAATAGTTTATAATATTATTTAGATCCATAATTAGAAGTACACAAAAAAAAAGTACACTCCACAATGTACAAATTGTACTCCTGAAAAATTACAGCAAAATTATTGAAATCCTCTTAGAAAGCACTCAAAATAGTGTAAAAAATTTATATTTCAAAAAAGATTTCAAAGAAGATCACTAAGTAGTATTTTAAAATAACTATATATATACAACTGTATATGAAATTTATCGATATATTCATATTTATGACATCATCTGCTAAATTAGTCTTCATATATATACCACTTCTCGAGTTCATTTGAATGAAAATTTAAATATATTTCTTGTTTATTTGAGTGTCATAAATATATTTATATATTAATTTTAAATTTTTTTCAAAAATAACATCTAATCATGCTAAAAAATGACGTGCAATACAATCTCATTATTTTAATCATGAGATGAAAGTCAAAAATTAACATTTTAAATTTAGACATGTGTACAAATCTGATTTTAATCCACACGTAATATTTTCTCACTCCATCAAGCGGTTCTTATTTCCACCACAAAACTCCGTCGTCTCCTTCGCGGAGGAGCTGACGGCCTTCTTTGTAAGCCAGGGTTGCTTTGGCCTTCCTGCCATTCTAGTTACCAAAATCCATTTGTTCCCATAGCCGGCCTTACATCTGTTCTTCAAAAGGGCAAGGATATTTTGTACCACCGGTCAAGTAATCAGATCCGGCTGAACCTTGCCGTAAGTTGAGCCGGCCAAATTTACAGCGTACAAATGGTACCTTTTCCTGATCTCACCAGCAATCTATGTCTTTCTGCGCAACTTATGGAGATAAATATTTGATTTCAACTATTGCTTCCTTCCTACTGGAAAGCTTTTGGCAATTTTTTTAAAATAGGTACCGTTAAAATCTGAAATTATTAGTATCGTTAAAAAAATTTAAGAATAGGTATGCCAATTGGTGGTACATTTTCGGCGTGTGTGGTATATCTCCGTGAAGTCCGTTGCCAAGATGGCCGGACTATGCCTACCAATTCGGGATCTGAGATCGCTCAGTGGTTAGGCGACTCCGATTTTACTGACGCCTAGCTCTCGGTTTCCTCGATTCCTCCGCGATCTTGTTTCTGAAGAGTCCGAATTTTGTACCGCCATCCTCCTCGCGAATTCCGTAGATCTAACCGGTGCGTCTTTTGTAATGAAACTTTTATTTTTGTTAACTTTAACGGCGTTTAACTACTTCTCTCATTTACCATGGAAGTCAACAGGTTTATTTGCGGCCATTTGGTTGAGAAAATTGCCTTTGGATTCTATTTTTTTAGTTTAAGATGAATAGAATATGTTTACATTATATGGAGGAGTATCGATGGCAATTATCAGTTATATGGGAGGTGAACTTCGTCATAGGTTGGATACATTGCGGCATTGAGCAGAATTCTTGAACATCGATCCAGCGCCACCTCATTATGTCGTTATCTGGTAAGCGGTTGTCATATAAGCGGATGTTTGAAGTTAGCATTTTTGGATGTTTCTTATGTCAAGTGGAAGATGTTAATATTGCATCCACATGTGATCCGGTAGTGAGGTCAATAGATATCCACATACACATGATTTCCGCGAGAACATACGACTCGATGAGTTCATTCCGAAGTTTATCGTCATAATTTATCGATTAAACTTGTATTAATATGATATTCTTGAACTTATAAGTTATGTGTGATGATATTGTCTACCGTTGGATGAACGAGTCTTTCTGGAGATGGTATTTATGATGTAGCTCAAAGTAGTGAATAAACAGTTATTAAATGATATTGTTAGAAGAAATTGGAATATGCAGTCATACTCTGGCGAGAAATCACTCATTTCGCATTTGGCATGAGAGTCAAATGTTGTCCACAAAGCAGTATGCACTAAAACTACGGCATGGGACAACGATGTTTATTTTGGCACCCTCAGTAAATGATGAAATTGAAATTCCAAATATTCGAAGGTATGTGTTTTGCAAGCGGAGTTTGCAATTTCTTATTATCGGGTGGTCCAAGTAAATAATGTACAATTAGTTACCTCTAATCGGAAGAACTACTGCGGTTGTATGTGTGCGACGATAGTCAAGATGTAATTGGCGTTTACATTGTAGCGAAACAAGCGATTAGGGTGCTTGGAGAATATCAAAAGTTGGTGAAAATCATAGATGTGTCAATGAGAAGTTCATCTTCATGTAGTTCAGTTTCATAGCATACTACATCGTGATCGCATCGATTGATTTGAAACTAGAGATTATAGGTAGGATGGAGTCAAAATTTAATGTTAAAGTTTCATATATGAAAGCATGGGATAAATAAAGGCAATAAAGCAATATTCGGTGGAAGAGTCTAGACTCTCTTTTTATATTCTTTCTACTACTTACAGTACGATTGTTATATAGCGTTAGAGACTTTTTTGGGCTTGTTCTCTGGGATGGAGTTCTTGCCTGTTTTTTAAGCGACGATACATTTATGTTTATGTGAATTTAAATGTGCCAACCGATAGGATGGAATATGCTTTGAAAGGCTTAAAATGTTGTATGAAAAGAATTTGATATGATACAAATATTAACTATTTTTGTTCTTATATACTTAAATCATTATCAACAATCCAACTCTTAAGCACAAATGCACATGGTTCATTGATGAATACTCAAAGTGATGATGTATTACATCAAGGTGAAATGGACGGATTTTCAAATAAGCATTGGCGGTTTGGTTCTTAGCATCATCAAGCGGTTATTGAAGCATCGCCCATACAATTTTGACATACCATTAAAGATCTTAACTCGCTTGCTTTTCTTTTGGCTATATGGCCGATCCATTAACTTCAGGAGGGTAAAAAATGTTTCATTTATTGATATCTTTGAGCAAGTAATCTCACAAAAAACTTTCTTTGAACAGATTATCTCCAATTTCTTGGCATTAAATTACCAGTTAAAGTTTAGACTTTTATTAAACATTTTCTATTTTTTACATCTTTGGAAGAATATCAACAAAGGACTTTAATAGGTCCCAATACTTTAATCTTTGGGCTACTCCTATATGGCTGTAAGATATTAAAGAAATATTTATAATTGACTTATTTGGATTGTTGACTTAAATAAGCTAATAAATCAATGCATAATAATAACCACCCGATGAGTATTTTAAGTAAATACATTTGCTACATTACATAAAAAAAAAATTTTGAAACAAAACTTATAAACATTTATTATGTCATAATCAAGGTTAACATGTACATGACTGAATCGTTTGTAATGAATCGAAAGGCAAATGTATGTTTTTTCCTTATTGAGACAAGCTTTATTATTATGCAATTTGTCAGGTGTGTATTCAGCGAGATGGGCGATCAAGTGATGGCCTCTAGAACAACATTATCTTAACATCCTGTGATGTGAATATGGGTTTTGAGTAAAATTATGTACGTGATCAGAGGATTTTATGGATCTTGGGGCACCGTCCTTTCGGGCGCCGTGGCGCTAGTTCTCGCCTCCTTGAACTCCGATTTACGCTTCCTTTGTTGCGTTTTGTGCTGCGAAGACGCACACTTCTGCCTTGGCTCGAGAAGAGTTCGGCGGAAGGTTTTAGACTTTGTCGCTGTTAGGATCTACCAACTTCGTTTTGATTTATCGTGGTTTTGGGTGAATGGATTTTGAAGGAAACGTCTCCTTG
This sequence comes from Cymbidium sinense, assembly GCA_021442155.1. NCBI lineage: Eukaryota > Viridiplantae > Streptophyta > Magnoliopsida > Asparagales > Orchidaceae > Cymbidium > Cymbidium sinense. The sequence continues at coordinate 29,107,884 of CM038221.1, read as the reverse complement.
TGCTTTACGCTTCCCATACTGGAAATGCCATGGATGTGGCAGATCGCGTGGGAAGAGGCGGACACGGTGGCTGTCCTTCCGTTGATGTGTTGTCGATGGATGCATTGATGCGAGCTTTTTTTGCCAAAGAGCGAATGGTCATATTTGTCGTGTCAACCACTGGACAGGAGAGAACCGGATTCAATGCAGGTTTTCTGGAAGTTTCTGCTGCAGAAGAATTTGAGTCATGGCTGGTTGGATGGTTTGAATTATGCAGTTTTGGACTTGGAGATTCTGGAAAAGTACAATTTCACTGCAAAGAAGTTGGATAAAATTATGGATCTTGGGGCAAAACCTATCATAAGAGGCAGGAGATGATCAACATCCATCCGTACTAAGGTTCCCTCGATCCTTGGTTGTTGTCATTGTGGAACAAGCTGAATCACATGAATTCTGTATTTTACCAAAATTTCAGATATATTTGATGCCAGTAGGAGAACTTTAGATCATTGTAAATATCAAGTTACTTATCATAGTTCTAACGAGTTGCAGTCATTTTTCATCATTTTAGGCTTTCATAGTTTTGAGAAGATGGTTGAGACTTTTCAATTTATCCTGCAGCATTATATTGCAGTGGTGATCGTATGCGACATTGTTCTCTACGAATGGTGACAAATAAGCAGTTGACTAAAGGTGATCCCAGTAGAGATGTGTGTCATTTTGAATTCAAATTTCTTTCATCTAGATATGAGTATCAAGTGGGTGATGTGCTTGAAATTCTCCCAAGCCAGAATCCCATAGCTATTGATTTATAAAATGTTGTATCCTTGATCTAAATTGTTACATCACTGTACAGGCTAAAACAAATAACAAATGGTCTTTTCGGTCTCAAGTTAATGGCTCCATGAAAATGAACCCAATCAAATTGAAAACTTTTGTGTCATTGACAATGGATATTGTGCTTCTCCTCGGCGTTATTTCTTTGAGGTCATGAGTTTATGCAACTGAGCATGAAAAGGAAAGACTACGATTTGCTTCTTAAAAAGGAGGGATGATCTCTATCAATCAAAAGGAGAGGAGAACTATCTTAGAGGTATATAGAGGACTTCCCCTGAAGAGCCATTTGAATGGTTGCAATTGGTTCCTCCTTTAAGAAGCAGAAATTTTCAATATCTTCTTCTCCTTGGCTCATCTAAACAAGTACATTTGTGAGTGTAGTATCCTAGAAAACTCCATACAAGAAACGACATGGTCTTTGCTCATCATGGCTGAATAGACCCTCATGATAATAGAGAATCTATATAATATTGTGGTTGTCCCTCCTCCTCCTCCATCTCTTCCTCTTATTCTGGCAGAATAGGTGTGCTCCATGCATTCATTGAGAAGCTTGAATGAGGGTTGTAGATCTATTCTTTTTTCTTGTAGGAATCAGGAAAAGCGATTTCCTTTACAAAGTTTTGGTTATCTCACAAAAAAACAAGCGTCTTATCAACGAGAAAAAAAGGTTTTCTTTGTTGCTTTTCAAGAGACCAAGAAAGATCTATGTGAACAAGATGAAGGAAGTGAATAGGATTTGGAGCATCTTTGAGTTTAATTTACTTGCTTCATCAACAAAATGCCACTAATGTAACATCTGAAGAAATTAAGCGGTTGGAATTCATGTGGCTCAAGATTTAGGAGAGGGCTGGCAGATTCCATGTTGAAACGTGGTCATGATTGCATAAATTATATTTCCCTAGGAATTATTTTCTCATTCTATTGTTCCCAATTTCTGTAAGTAGCAGAGGGCCTACAAATTACGATAGGCAAGCATATCCAGACGTATCCAGGGTATCTCATGATATCCATTTTTTGGTGAAATCAATTCATATCTGCTGATAGTTATATGTTAGTAGACTATCCTTTTTTTCTCCTGACACTCAATTATGTTTTAAAGTTTAGGCTATGGCTCTTTTGCTCTATGTTTCTTCATAATTCATTTTATGGTCCTATTGTAGCTTGAAAGTTGGTGCTTACGTAGCTTTATATGTGGAGAGCCTATTGTAGATTGAAAGTTGTCTAACAATATTCTTAATCATTTTAATAAATCCAATCTGATCCAAAATTTAAAATTAGGGTTTTTTAAATTTGTTACCTATTCAATTTTTTCTTTACATTTTTTTTTGTGTTATATTCAAGTTGACCTAAGTAACTTGAAATGAACTTAAAGTTGATATGGTTACTATTTGTATTGAAAAGCTATAAATACATTGATAAACTAGAAATGCATATGAATATTCAAGTTTATTGGTCATAATGATTTAAAAAAATTTGCATGATTTATATAATAAAAGGTTAAGCGGGTTGAGTTGCAGTTAGGCAAGTTTGAGTTAAGTTGAATTTGGGTCAAACCTTTGGACTCATAATAATTAGGTCAAGTTTAAGTCAAGAGATTTAGAACAAGTTAGTTTGAGGTTAGATCTAAACTTCACCCTTCAACTAAAATTGACAACTTTGAAATAAATTAAGCAAATCTATGTATAAGTTTTCATGGAAAACTCTTTCAACTTTGTGCTTAATTGTATACAATTTTTTAAACTTAATGGCTCGTGTAATTTTGTTTGTCAAATTATTTCATTTTGGATGTTATACACAAATGTACATGTGTATGTTTTTGTAAGTTGTTTTATTTTTGGTGTTGTGTTTAGTTATATACTCAAACTCAAATTAAATATTGTATATATATCTCACAAGTTTTTCATTCTTATTGTTGTACTAGTGTGCAATCTTATAATCTCAAAGGTTTCACACTTTGCATTTTTATTTTTAGTTAGTTATTTCATTCTTAGTGCTGCACAAGTCTTTTAATCTTAAAGTAAGAGTTGTACTTAACCATGTAAAGCATTTTATGATAAGTTATGTACTTAAAAGGATTGGACATAATGTATATATATTTGATTGAAAGTTATTTCATTGTTGGTATGTAGGTTGTATACAATCCTCTAAATTCGAAGGACTATTCTAATTGTGTATTTTATGACATATTATTTCATTATAGATGCTAGGCACAATATTCACACATAGTAAGGCTTGTACATAGTTGTATGCAAGTGTTTTGACACATTGATTCATTCTGTATGTAGACATAATTATTTACAACTCTTTAAACTCAAAATAAAGTTACACAACTTTTTTTTTTATTTATTTCATTATTTGTATTACACACAATCATGTATTACTCTAAACTTATTTTAGAATTTATATAGTTGTATACATGTATTTTATGGCAAAATATTTCATTGTAAGTGTTGGACATTATATGTTGACTATTACACCATTTTTAGTTATACATAATTATGTATATGTTTTATGAAAATTTTCATTATTAATGTTATGCATGATGGTATACAATCCTCTCAAAATAAGGTTTACATAGTGTGTAGGGTTGTACTCTATTGGAGTTTATTGAAATATTGAAGCAGCTTGACATTTTGGCTTGTGAGCTAAGAATTTTTTTTAAGTTCGATCCTTACCTCAAACTTATTAAATTGGAACTTTATGTTCAAGCTCAATCATTGGACCTATTGAGCTTGAGATTTTTATGTCCATTTGTCTCTTTGAGCTTATTGAATCAACAAAATATTTCGATTTTTAGTTTTGTGAGCTAAGAATTTTTTGCTTGTTCAATCCTTAGGCATATCTTATTTGAGTTGTTAGCTCAATACTTGGACTTGTAATCTTAAAATTTACATGTTGATTCAGATTCTAGTGTCACTTAGTTATTAAAAACAAGTTAACCTTTAGGCTCTTGAGCTAAAGAGTCATTGTTATGAAAATTTTATTTTGTTATAAATATGAGTTGCGGTTAACTTCCATAATTTTGACATGAAGTTAAGCTGCATTGCTTTGAATAAGATTTATATAAAATTACCTCTATTTTGAAAAAAAAATTTGATATAATCCTTATTTACTCTTGATATTTAGGATGATCATAGTTTAAGCACTTAAGTTCTTTAAGCTAGCAATGTTAATAACAACTTGGCTTTATGTTTGATTAGTTCACATAATGGCTTAACCAATAATATATAATACTTTTTTAGTTAGTCATACAAGACACATAATTTACAACTTTCATATTAGTAAGTTGTTAGGCCACTCTTATCATTTTCAATGATGAAGGACCTTCGGTTGCTAAAATTCTCACCAATACTTTGATGGGGAGTTAGGTTTTCAATGATGTGAATTTGTTTACTCATTTTGAAGCTTCTTGTATTGATTATGATAATAAGATCTAGTCATCTTTGCCTTGTGATTTTCCAAATTTTGATGAGTTTGAATTTATATTTTATCTAGGGCTTTGAATTGAAGAATCCTATCTCTTAAACACAAGCAATTTTAGAGTTCTTTTTTTGCAATTTTATGTGATGTGAGGCCTTTAAAGCTTCTTTGATGATCTCCTAAGTATTGTTGATTTTAAATACTTGATTTTGGGTTATATATTGAGGAATAGTGTGAATCTTATATGCTTAATGGTTTAGTAAATTTTAGCTCTAATGAGATGTCACTGTCACATATAATTGATAGTACCTTAAATCTAAAAACAACATGATCTCATAAGAATATCATTTTTTTTGCCTTAACACTCACTTTGAAAAATACGTGATTGGTGTGGGGATAAATCGATGCATTAGGGAAGAAGGTAGATCTATGAGGCTGATTATGGCAGTACCCTAACTCTCAAATTATTAAGGTGCATCTTGCCTATTAGTTCCTTTTAAGGAGAGAAATCAACTAATGAGAATAAACCAACTTAGATCAACTTAGGGTGATAAAATAAAAGGCTTTTGTGACCTAACAAATGCATCAAACACATTCATAAGCTCAAGTGCATGTTATTGAACGCACACAAACTTAAATCGTTCAATTTAATGACTTGATCAAGGCCCATGCTTCAATTAGATCTGTTTGATGGCTTTTATATATGATATTAGCTCATTTATGAGTTTAGGTTGAATGTAAATTTAACATATTTAATTATCTTAGCGGGAAGAGTTAATATTGTTATGAGTATAGACTAATTAATAAGTTTTTATATTTCTTAATATATTTATATTTAAAAAATAATCATAGGCTACAAGTTATTAAATTGTCTACCTTGTTCAAGAGTGTCATTCCCCATCATAGACATTAAGTCAACCTCCTTTACCAATGACGAGGTTAATCAAATCTAATACTACAATAACTAACTTATATAAAAGCACATACAATTTAAATAATACCAGAAAGGAATTTAATTAATAATACCTATATATATTTATACAAGTATCATATCCTAATCATTTAAATCAACTTCAAATAATTAAGAGTAATGATTAGGTCATTTAAGGGTAATTTTTTATTGCATTATTTCTTTAGGTCAATATTATTCATTTATTTTATTACTATATTTTGTTTTTTAATTATGATAAAAATATATTTTATTTACAACTTTTTTATAATTATTTTTATAAATAATTATAGCCGCTCAAAATGAACTTGAATGAAATGTATGTCAAAAAATATTTTGATTTTTTATTCAATTTCTTCCATTAAAAAGAATTAAATATCCAACACTTATTAATTTCAAATGTTCAATTAATTATTTGGATGTATAAAAAAATGATCTTAGTATACTTGGATTAAATGAGAATTTGACACATAATATAACATAATAAAGAAGGATTATGTACTTATATTAAAAAATTGTTGTTGTTGTTGTTGTTTTATTAATTAAAATAATTTTAACGTGTGTTCATCGGTTAATTGTCAAATTAAATCATAAAGAAAATTAATTTATTTTTTTTAATTAATATATAGGAAGATATATATATATATATATATATATATATATATATATATATATATATATATATATATATATACAACTTAAAATTTTCTTTTTTTAAATATATAATAATAAATTGCGGCTTAAAAATAACGGAAACCCACGTCTCTCCCTCCCTCTTGCCTCCAAAAGATCGCGTCGCCCAAGTTTCCGAAATCCTCGACGATGAGGCGAGATAGTCACCCCTCGCTGGAAGAGGCGACGGGACGAGCGTTATGCGAGGGAGAAGAAGAGTCCGTGAGAGAGTTGTGGATTCATGTTGAACCTTCCAATGCCTGGATTTACTAGATCCGGAATTTAGGTATAACGGAGGAGAAACTTGATATAAGATTTTGATTTCTGAAGGATTTTAAAGTCGTCATTTTTTTTTGTTGTTTGGCAGGATTTGAGGTTATCTTGGCTTCCCCCTTAGTTGCGAGAGCATAATGTCGAGCCTCGAAGTTCGACGGCGACTTCGCCGATGTGTCCGTTGAGATCCGCGAGGTATGGGACTCTAACCTGGAGGAGGAATTCTCTCTAATCCGCTCCATTGTCGACGAATACCCCTTCATCTCCATGGATACCGAGTTTCCCGGCGTCCCTTCTTTATTTTCCGGTCAGCCGAATTCCACTACTGCACTCTTAAAAGCAATGTCAACCTTCTCAATCTCATACAACTGGGGCTCACCTTCTCCAACTCTTTCGGCCGCCTCCCTCTCTTCGGCTCTCCCCTTCGCCCCTGCGTTTGGCAGTTCAACTTCCGAGAGTTCGACGTTGTAAGCGCTCCCGAATCCATCGAGCTTCTCCGCCACAGCAAAATGGACTTTGAAAAGAACCGCCGTGTCGCCGCCTTCGAACTCATCATGTTCTCCGGCCGTGCTAAGCGATTCGTCCATTGGATCTTTCACTGTTCTACGACTTGGATATCTTCTCAAAATGTTAACTTCCCGCGATCTGCCGGACACTCAAGAGGAGTTCTTCAATTATCTTCGGTTGTATTTTCCCAACATTTACGACATTAAGCATTTGATGAGGTTCAGCAACAACCTCTCTCTGAACAAGCTCAGCTACTTGAGTGGAGAAAGTAGGTTCACCGATCGGATAGTTTGCTCCTTCTTCTTCAGAAGTTGAAAGATTGCTTTTTTTAATGGATGCAGAGATATCTTTGGAGTTTATGATCTTGGCATTGATTGAATCAAGAATCAACATTAGTATAAATGATTAAGAATATTTCATTTGTGTTACATTTCTTGATTGGAAAGTGTTGAATCTTATAAAATTTGAATTGGTTTAATATTGCTTTTCTATTTGAAAAGCGAGATAATGATATATTATTCTAATTTCTTGCATTCTTATGTTACATATCATTGTGAATGCCACAAAACTTAAGGAGAAATTCTCATTCATTATATGTGATTTTTATAAATATTGAATGATAAGCTCATTGAGATTGAATTATTTACTTTATATTTATCATCTTTATGATATAATATAATTTATTGTCACAATTTTTTCATCCTAATATTTTAACCATAACTTTATTGTAATGAATAACATTTTGTTGATAAATATTTGGATTCATATGATATAGTTAATGAGATTATTTGTTTTTATAAATCTATCTTTTGAGGCTTCATGGAATTCTCAAATTGCATGGTATTCTTGAGGCATGTTACCATTTCATCACTTAGCTTTAACTTGAAAATTAATGCTCTATTCAATATCCTCATACTTTTATACTATAAATTAAACATTCTTAGATCTTTCAAATCTAAGTGTCACTTTATTCTATTAAGATATTAAATTATAATAATCAATTTTAATACGAGCACATTATAATAATTTAATTGATCGTATCTCTTATTTTCTAAATCTTTCCTTCATTATTTGAATTTTTTAAGTGCATTATAGTTATTTTCTATGCATTAGAATGTGCATTTCACATTAATAATGTTATTTATGGTGATATTAAATATTTAGATGTTATTTATATAAATATTAAAATTCAGATATTAGAAATATAAATATATAAGAATTGTGTATATCTATGTAAATGTCCTAAATAAATAATTAATTAGGTTTAATTTTAATTAAAATTAAATTGAATATTTAATTACCAATTTAATAAACAAGTTAAAAAATTTAAAATTTAAATCATAAACAAGCTCAGCTCTAATTCGATAAAAATATACATGAAGAGCCAATAAAAATATACATGAAGAATGGCTCGACTCCCCTCATTTACCGCAATATTTTTCGCCACCGAAACGATTCCTCGCGGTTAGCTCTGCCGCGCTCCCCACTGCCAAGCCACCCAACTCACTCCCTCTCTCTCACTCTCTCGCTCCTGCTTCCTCCCTCCCATCACTCTCTATTCTCTATCATCTCATGAGATACGCCTGCGTCGGCGCTAAAACCCTAGTCAATGAGGAATGCTTTGGCCGCAATCCTACATTGACACTGGAATCATCTGATTTCTCATGGTATTTCTCTCTTTTATTTATTTTCCATGCCAGATGATGACTTCTTTGTCTTTCTTTTAAACTCTTTTAGGTTTGTTCATCAACAATGGTAGTAGCTTTTCAAAAGCTTTTCTATCATGGGAGATGGGTCTGGACGCTAGACTCCTCGAAAGGAACGATCGACCTCCGCCCTCATCTCGTTGGTCAGTTGATTCCGATAGTAGGAGTCTTCTTTAGAAGGATTGCGTTTGTTTCATTATTTGGAAAAAAATTGGTGGCAAATGCAGCTTCTCGACAGTATTTACTAGTGTGCATGGAGAGAAACCAGCTGCTGAGTATGTGAGGTGGCGAAAGCGATTGGAGACCGAGGTTGGGCACATGCTTGGAATACACGGCTCCAAGACTTTTTCGCTTTACTCTGGAGACTTTTTTCTTAGAATCAATTGAAATCAATTTCAAGTCAGATTAAAAATCAATCTCATGTCATCTCAAACTCAATTCCCAGTTAGATACAAGTAAACATTGGATTCTCGTTAAAGCAAAACTGAGAAGAGTTATTCTTTTGGTCGTTTAACGTAGAAATTCTCTCACGAACTGATGCTATGCTGTTTAGTAATTTGGGTATGAGTGAAAGTTTTAAATGGGTTTACTCTGGTGGGTAAAATTAGGCGTTGTTCAAAAATTTTCTGGTCTGCTTTATGAAATAAAATTGCTGCTACAAAACAAAGGTGATAGAGCAACTCATTACAAGTGCGTTCTTCATGGGCATGTGGTCACGAAATAGAGGTATTGGCTTTCTTTTTTTGCGGTTCCTCAAAAATAAAATTGCGGTATGTCCAAGATGGAAAAGAGAAATGGTGAAGTAATAAATTACCAAATGTAGCATTGAAATGTGTTGATGTACTTCTTTGATATATAAGCAATATCAAATCCATTGGTAATATCTGTTAGGGTTGTTATTTTAAGCTTGCCAATTTACAATGTTAGGTTTTTGAGGAATGGAATAATAAGATCCTACCGAAGGATCCAAAAGGTTATTTATGTTTAGGAGAGAACCAAAAATTGGCTAGTAGTCATGACAATCAAGCTTCCTTGGGTATCAAGGTTCATGTAATTTAATAGTGATTAAGACAATCAAGTTGCCTTGGGCATGAAGATGCATGTAATTTGATAGAGTTTGTTATTGAATGTTGTCACTATAAAAAAAATGATTGGATTGATCTAGTCCAAGTTAAGGATTTGTTCAATTTTTATTTGGATGAAATTGTATCGACTTGAATATCTAGCTTTGTTTTAGCATGTTTTACAAATGCTATAATGTGTAGGAAATGATTGACAATTTATAGTAAAACTAATGTGCAATCTATTAATTATATAATGTTGTCTTACTTAATATCACTTGGTGCACAAAAGTATCATCATTTCATGTTGATCATTGAAAAATCAATTGAGATAATATTAATGAGCCAATTATGATACGTTATCCATTGAAAGGGATAGAAAATGAAGGGTGATGCTCACAACATGTATTTTTTTATGACAAGTTGGATATATACCCTTATCAAATTACAATGAATTCTCTATTAAATGATTATTACAAGACTTAAATTAATCCTAATTGAAAATTTTAATTATTAAAATATAAAATAAAATGTAAATTTTTAAGTATTGTTCTAATTCAAAATATTATACTTTAAATTGATTATATTAAAACATCGTATATATTAATTGTTATAATGTGTCAAATTTGTATCATAACATAAATTTATCATTTTATTCTCTTAAAATAATCCCATACAATGAATATGAGAACATTTTAAATTTTGTTTAAATTATTATATAACACATAGTATCTTAAATAATTATAATTTCAGTCTCCCATGCATTGCATGGGATTTTTTTTCTCATATTATTATCCTAATATGAAAAACAAAGTTCAAGTTAAGACATGTTCATTAAATATAAGGCACATTAGCCTAATATTTGAGCTTAGGTTATCAATCAATAATTTTGAGTTCAAGCTTTTGCACATAGATTATATGTATGAATTTATGTTAAATTTACTCAAAATGTCCCAAAAGAAGCATTCATTAAATGCACCTATCTACTTAGTCTATTCAATATTATGAAATTATAATGAAAAAGATAAATTCCTTCAAAACTTTAAAAGAACATTAGAGTTCAATTTTAAAATGGAGCAATCTCCAAAATTATTAAAATAGTATTCCTAAATAAAAATAAACAATTTAAATTTAAAAGTTATATCATTGCTCCCAAGTCGGATGTAAAAAAGTGGAGGTTGTGATAGGCGATGACATTCAGTAAAACTTGTTGAAATAATCATGACATGAATCCTTTAAAACATTGTGTATCGAAGGCGTCCCAAAGCGGCGCTTTATGCACATGAAAAGTGTGCATGGGCCTCTGCATCGATGCGTGGGTGTAGTGTTAAATAGGCAAGGGTTCCCACATTATGGACGGATGCGGGCAAAGAAGTTAGTCCATGAAACTAGAATTAGGTTAGGAACTTGGAATATATGTACTCTTACAGGTAAATTAATGGAATTAATAGATATTATAGTTCATAGGAAGATAAATATTTTATGTGTTCAAGAAACAAAATGGGTTGGGGAGAAAGGTAAGGAGATTGATAGTTTAGGTTTTAAACTTTGGCATAGTGATGTTTATTTCTGAGATGTGGGACACCACACAATTCTTAGAGGGTGTACTTATCAAGTGATGAGAGAAGGAATGATGCACTATCTCAAAAAATGAAATCATCACCCTATAATGAACCTAATCACCAAATAAGGACTGAGGCATGATGGGTTTTCAAATATACAGATTTTCTCTTATTTTACATGAAAAAGTAAAACAGAGTTTATATTAAGCCGGGTTGGTTAAGTTCCCTATGCACACAAGCCCCCATAGTTAATTACATCTTAAGAGATGAAATCCCCAAGAATACTCTAAGTAGAAATTAATGTCTCCAAAGATTTCAAGGCTAGGCTATCAAAGGATGTTGTATTGGAAAATCAGGGGAAAACTCAAGTAGAAGACTTATTATCGAAGCCAAAGGAGATGAGTATATATAATGCTCATGATACTAGAAAAGTGAGCATTGATCTACCATATAGTTGGGCTTTATATGTTTGAAATTGAAGGATTTATATGTTATGAATTGAAATTTTATTAGATTACTAGGGCTTATAATCCAATACAAGATTATAAAATGCCTAAGAGGTGAGGATTTATGCTAGTGGCAAGAAACAACTACCAGGATCCTAAATCTAGGAGCTTAAGGAAGAAAGCTCTAAATCTAAGCCAAGATGGGTATAAGGTTCACCTCCACAGAGGATAAATCAGTAGGCTTAAGCAGTGGTCACTATTAACTCCTCTATGCTTTAAATCCATATAAGCAAGTCATATGATTTTGCAAGATAGTTAGGTTGTTATTATTTAGGAAGAGACTACAGTCCTTAAACTCACTCCCTAAAGAGACTAGAGCATGAGTGGTATAAGTAATGACTTAGTCTTATGCAAATCTTTTCAATTTTTATTTAATTTTTTTTTACTCTTCATTTTGACAAAGGCTATATGATTTCATATGTCTAAATGCATATTGAATTGATATTATAGATTAAATCAGAGAGAAAGAGGTATTTTTCACCACAGAGGAGACCCTCAAAGATCAAGTCTTCCCCTATCGTGTAATGATGGAAACCTTCTCTTAACAAGAGTGAGATAATATGAATGCATGATGTTAAACATACAACATTTAGTTAAGGGGTTGTTAAATCTTATAATTATCTTGGTTTAATACTTGGGCTTTATGTGAGTTTATGAATTATTTAAAACTTTAATTATGAGTTGTAGTTTGGTAAAAAATTTATTTTTTCCTAAGAGCCTAATCGCATCTAGGCCACACATTAAATCATCATTCATAAAGAAACTATGAAAAGGTATGCCATTTCTATTGCGCAATTTAACCAAAACATCAATTAATTTTATAACTAACGTAAAAGAATAAAAGTGTCGATTAAGTCAGCATTCCTAAAAAGAAAAGTAAGGCTCTATATACAACATAGGATATGAAAGAATAATTATAATTTATAAATGAATAAGTGCTATGGAGGGGTCTTTATTCTTCATGTCTCCTTCATTTCTTGTCTTTGCTCCCTTTGATTTGGTAGACTTCAAGACCACATGGAAGAAAATCCTTTGCCAATGCTCATCCTAAACCCCATAACACTAATCCTAATTTCTACAAAATTGCATTAAAATAAGAAAGTAAATCTAATTACACACAAGACAAGTGTTAGCTAAACAAACAATAGTTATATTTATTATTTGGACTTAGTACCGCATGGGGAAATCTGTCTAACTAATTATGCTTGCAACATACAAACAAAGCATTTATATTTATTTTTTACAACCCTTAAGCACAATCTCCTGTAGAAAACATGATTAGGTTAATCACGACCTAACATCCAGTCTACGAAACATACACCCTAACATGTAGTATAAAATATTACATTACAAAACAAAATATACATCATACCAAGCACCACCCTAACATAAAGCTAGAAGTAGTGACTTAATGTGTGTGTTAAGGCTTATGTGGTAAGTCTTGCTAAGCATTAGAGTTGTAATTCTCTAAGTGTGAGAGAAATTTAATTTAATCATAAATGATGATTTCACTTCAAGTTGTCTAATTGATTTGAGAATTTTAATTTGTGTTTTATTTAGTTTCATATGATATAACCTTAGCATCTAAGTGTTATAAAGAGAAGAAAGAGGATTGCCTCCTTTCATCCCCACCTTACATTCTAAAGCATGTTTATTTGATTTAGTTCTTTTTAGTGAATGACTTCTTACACATTTTAAATTAATCTTAAGTTTTGGTTCACTTTAAATGATTCTATTCAACATGAAAGACATCTTAGGATTAACTTAATTGAATTACTATCATATGACATATATCAAATTATTCCTTTCAATCACATGTAGCATGCATATGACTTAATTCTAAGTATAACTATACATGCAACATATTTCTTTTAGCATGCTTTAAATGAAAGATGCATATGTGTATTTTATAGAAAATATGATTTTCACTCATTAGATAAATGCACATTCAAGTGTATAAAAGTATTAAGCAAGTACTTACCATTGTTAACTAGAGTGAGGTAAAGACCTCCTTGGGGCTACTTAAAACCTGCATCCATGGAATATCCAAACTAGATATACCCACTATTCTTGAATACACATGAATTGTACAAATGACTACAAGAATGAAAAATCATGCAAAAGTTGTATTTCTTTCAATTGAATTATTTATGTATGTGAGCTAAAGTTGAAAAGCAGATTTTCATTCATTAGCTAAATGCACATACAAGTGTATAAAAGTTTTAAGCGGATACTTCGTTATTGTTAAACCAGGGGAGTGGGGTAAAGTCCCCTCACTCTTAAATAGTGACAAATTAGCATAATTAATTAATTTACTATTCATGTGATTAATTAACCCTTAATCAAGTTAGGAGAGTAATTAAGGCCCAATTAGATAATTCTCCTAATTAATTAACTTATAAATCTAAAGATAATTAGGGAAGGTAGAGATCATCCCCTTAAACAATCTCAAAAAATTATAGAGTTAATTAATTAAATAAGAATTAATTAAAGTAATTAATTTTTAATTAAACCTTAATTAAGCTCTAATTAATGTTCAAAATCAATTAAGGATCTTTTTAATAAATTTCTCTCTAAAATACCCTTAAAATGAATATTTACTTGCATTTTATGATTTTTCTATGGTTTCTTATAATTTCCTATAATTTCAATTGATTTAAATGATTTTTCAAGATTTTTATAAAGTCTATTAGTTTATTTTTGCTAAAATAGACTATTTGAGCTTTAGAATGCAATATCTCTTAATCTAGAAATTCTTTTAACTTGAAATTTTTATGTTAGGTTTATTTTAACTTCAATTCAAATCCCTAAAAATTTTAAATCAATATGATGTATATTTTTTATTTAATTATTGAAGTTTGATTTTCACTAAAACTCAAATTAAGCTCAAAATGAAATTTGATTATTTTATATTTGTTTGGATTCCCCTCTAAAGATGAATCCAGAGCCCTTATTTATAAATTTTCATGGAGTATTTTATTTCTATGAATTTTTTAAGTTCTTAGTGATTTAAATAATTTTTAAAATTTGAAAAATGGCAATTTCCTACTTAATCAAAATTGGCACCGCATGTGTGGCAATCGACACCACATGATTGGATGTGCGGTTCCATGCGTGGCATGCACATTATTGGTACGTGACGGGTTGGGCGGAAACCACGCGGAGTGTGTGGTTCCAATCGGACCGTCTGATCCGATCCACTCTCTAAACAGGTAGAAACATGCGATCTAGCATGAAATCTAGACCTTCTGATTCCCTAAAGCGAGATCGGGGTTCTTTGCTTCCCAGCGATGAGACAATAAACCGAACTATTTTAAGATTTTTCACAAAATCGAATGAAATTTTTATCAAATGGGCTCAATTTGCATTGATTCTCACCGAAAACTCTATTTTACATTAGGATTATGTAAAATGAAAGATGCAAGGATTTTCTAAGGGAAATTTGTAAAATTGTGCACACATTGAAGCAAACAAAATCTCCGATGGCTAACTACGATTCTTTGAAATTTACCTCACCGGGGATGGTTTCTGGTGGCGATGTTGATCCAACCAAGCTCTTAGATGCAAGAAGAAGCTTTGGGATGGACCTAAGCTTTGCTTTCCTTTGGAATGATGTATCCACTAAGAATCATCACTTCCTCGCCGAAATCCGCTTGATTTTTGGTGGCTTTAGCTTAAAGGAAGTAGAGGGATGAATGCTGATTGCTTAGGGAGCTCTTGGAGAGTGAAATGAGGGCAAGAGAATGATTTTGGAAGCCTCTATTCTGTTGTTTTTGGTTTTGGCCAAAAATCCCCTCTAATGGTGCTTTTTGGCTCCTAGTGGATGTCCTATGATTTAGGGTGTAAGGAATGACAGAGAATCATCATAGATGGCTTAGTTTGGTTGGTCAAGAGGAATTAGTGTGTCATAGCAAGGGGAATTGGAGGTCCTTCATGCGAAGTGTTCCAATGAGGGAGGTGAGGTCCAATGAGGGAGGTGAGGTGAATTCACCTCCCCATGAGTCCTGACCAGCCCAACCACCTCTTGTGTCAGGTTTGCCAATGTCCCTGGAGCCTAGGTGGACCAATTGATGAGTTTCAAGTGACCAAAGAAGAGAAATGATCATTTACATGGGTGTTTTGTCTTATGTGATATCCTTAGCCCAAGGCTATAGTGGTAATTTGACATTAGATTTGATTTGAGCAAATTTGAAATGAGTCAAAAGTGAGTTGGTTCAAATTCAATGTCATTTGGAGTTCATTTGATTCAATTTGACCCATTCAGATCAAATTGGGTCAAATCAGGTTAGTTTGACCAATTGATTAAATTAGATCAAACCAAGGTTTGGGTCAAGTAAATAAGATCATTTGAGATGTGTTTGTGTCATTGGTTTGATTTAATTTAGATTTAAATTGGGTTTAGTCTAATTTGATCCTTTATGTCAATCTGGGCTAAGTGGGTCAATTAGGTTTAATTGGATAAATTAGATTCAATTATGGCCTTGGTCAAGTTTAACAATCAATTTGAAATGAACTTGAGCCATTAGTTACAATCAATTTGGATTGGATTTTGATTTGACCTATTTTTGCCATTTGGGTCAACTTGGGTCAAAAGGGCCAATTGGGTTTGGTTTGGCTAAATTGAAGGTCAAGTCATGTTCAAATGTTAATTTTGGGTTGATATGAATCATTGGTTTCAAGAGATTTCACTTAGGTTGCAATTTGGCTAATTTTTGTTCATGTGGGTTAAAGGGTTGATTTGTTTAAAGGGCTAAGCTGACTTGGTTTGACTCAATTTATGATAATTGATCAACCTAGGGTGATCAACAATCATGTCATGAAGTTTGGATTGGCTTAATTCACTTTGATTTGGATCAAATTGGATTTTGGTTCATATAGGTCAAATTGGCCACTTTGGGTCAAGTGAGTCAATTGGGTTTAGTTGGCTTGATTTTGAGTTGAGTTTGATTTAGTTGAGTTTATATATGAATTTGGGATTGATATATAAATTCAATTTGATTGGTTTTGAGTTTTGGTTCATTTGAAGTCAAATGGGCTAGGTTTGGTTTGACTTGAGTTGATTTTGATTTGGCTTGGTGATTGTATATTTCATTTATATTTGGATAAGTAATTGAAGGAATAATTGATTGAAGAGAAAATCCACTGGTTTTGACTTGACTTGGATGTCATTTGGTTGAGTCCAAGGAATTGGCTCAAAGGGTTCAAATTTGGGTTTTAATTTGACTTGGATTTATTTTGGATATTTGGTTGTAGGTTTGATTTATATTTCTGAAGATCATTGAAGGTATGATTGGTTCATGAATAAATCAATCAAGTTTGGATTGAATTGGATGGAAATTTTGGCTAAGGCCATGTATTCCGATATAAGGCTCAGGAAGGATTTGATCAAGGGCTTAAATCATTTAGCTTGGGATTTGAATTTGGATTTTGATACTTGTATTGAATTTGAGGTTTGATTTGAGAAGGTAAACATAGGTTAGATTTAGGCCACAAGATGGGCAAGTCTTCCAAAATCCCTAAGGCATGGCCCAATCTTATGATTAACCCTTCTAAGTCTCTAGGCTTAGGTTAAGTATTCACCTAATCACTAGAAGTATTTTATAACTAAGAAAGTCTTAGTGTCTAGAAGATTCTTAAGTCTAAGAAAAAGAGGTTGAGAACTCACTCCAAAAGTAAGGTCAATAGGTATTAAGGTAGAAGTCAAATTAGAAATGGCATATGTGTGATTATAGATAAAAGTTTGAAGGATATTATTATGATTATTAATAGATACAGAGATATAGTTTTAAAGATTATTGTTGATACTAAGATTATCAATGTTATAAGTGTTTATGCTCCTAAAGTAGGTTTGTATGTAAGCTCAAAAGAAAATTTTTGGAATGAATTAGAGGGATTAATACAAAAGATGCCTCTTGAAGAAAAAGTATTTATTGGAGGAGATTTAAATGGACATGTTGGTAGAGTGGTAGAAGATTTTTAAAGTATTCATGGTGGTTATGGATTTGGAGTGGCTAATGAAGAAGGTATGACTATATTAGATTTTATAGTTGTTATTACTTTATTTTAGAAAAGAGATGAGGATCTAGTAAAGCACAAATTGATTATTGTTGACCTCTCTTTTGGAGTGAGCTCTTAACTTTCTTGTAGTAGATCTAGGACTCTTGCAGACACTAAGAGTTCCATAGTCCTAAGACACTTCTAGTGATTAGGTGAACAATTAATCTAACCCTAGAGATTTAGAAGAGTTAGCCATATGTATAAGTTATGCCTTAGGGAGTTAGGAGGACTTGCCTACCCTATAGCCTAAACCCTATCCTTACTTCCTTCTTCCAAATCTATTCAATTGAATTTCTCAATTACCAAATTCAACTTCAAATTCAAGTCCAAGTCAAATTCCAAACTAACTCCAATCTAAAATCAAACCAAATGATTAAAACCCATAATTAAATATAAATCTCAAAATCCTATTCTAAGTCATATGAACTACACTCATATACTTAGCCAAAAAACCCCTTCAAACTAAGCCCAAACTTAGTTGATTTCTTTATAAATCAATCATTCCTTCATTTATATCCACAAATATAAATGGCATCCAAGTTCAAACCATTCAAGCCAACTCAAAATAAATCAAACCAAATCAAAATTGAAATTAGCCCTTTCAACTTACATCCCTAAGCTTAATCAAATTTGCTTTCAAATCATTCCAAACTCAAAAAATTTTCACAACTCATTTATATCTTCATTTATATTCATAAATATAAACGAAATATAAATTCAAATGACCAAAACCAAACCCAAATCAAATCAAATTCCCAACTTTAGCCATTTTAGCCAAACTTTTGAACTTGGCTAAATGAAACCCAAATCAACTCAAAACCTTTGGATTTCTTCATGATTCAATCATTCCTTCAATCATGGATCCAAATATAAACATAAATCATCATTATCGAGCCAAACCAAGTCAAACACAATATCTGCATCACATTCTTTTGTGATTTGGCATATGCAGAGATAGTCGTTATTGCAAATCATAGCATCATCATTAGAAGAATTCCGGATTGAATGACTCCGAATAAGCTCGTGACCAACATTGGTGTCACATAAATTGGCATTACCCAGTAAAGAATCCTCCTCAACATCGCTATCATCAGATACATTGCTTGATTAGCTATTCATCATTTCGTACTCGTCATCCGATAATACTCTAGATGAACTAGGTTGCTCATGCAGTTATGCTTGAACAGGCAGCTCAGTTCTGTATTAAAAAAGTCATAATCTTTTAAATGATAGAAGATAGTATAAACCAAGAAATGAAGACACTAATACTGCTATTGAGGTAACTACTTACCTTATTTCTGGGTCGTCATAGCATTGTTGCTGTATAGCAGTGGTTGGCCAAGTGAACTCATGAGCGTAATCGGACTGAACATTATGCTACATGATATTAGTATCAATTTCAGTATCAGCAGTACATTGTGGATTTATTTCCACATAAAGAATTAATGTCTAACGAGATGCTTCATCCAGTACAGTATTGCAGACTTCATCATCAGGAACAGTAAAAGCTATGTATCCCGCGCCGATAGGAAAATGACATGTAATCTCCACTACGAAGTTATCAATGTCATAACGCAGAGATCTAAGCACTTTTTGTTTTAAATTTTCTAAGCTTGCACAATGTGAAACTTGCATGGGATGATTTTTTCTATCGACATAACTTGGAATGAATTGATCATCAACGATCAGTTGACTGTCATAAAAGAGAATTAAGGAAACGAGCTCCTGACTCATCCTAGTATATGCTCAGCAACTAAATTTCTAATGCAATTCAAAATTACCCTAAAATGACATAATCTTTACTCTTAATTATTTGAAGTTGATTTGAATGATTAGGATATGATACTTGTATAAATATATTGATGAACTTAACAACATAATATTTAAACTCTTGATAACTATGTTTAAAATATGTTAATCAATCTAAGCCTTCTAACCTTGCAATAGTAAGAATAATAACTCATCTAAAGTAGACTAATCATAATGAAATTAAAATTTGCAAGGGTGAAGTACAGATAACTAAAATAGAGAGGGGAGGGTGCGTGAAGTCCATAAATAATCATTTGTCGTACATTCCTCCCTCATTGGAAGTCCTTCCCTAAGAGATGTTAGCTGACACGCTTAAGAAATTATTCATTAAAAGTAAAAGAGAAATTATCAATTTTCATTCAAAAAAAAAAAAAGAATCTAAACATTATAAAAGTGAAGTATATATAACAATTATAATAGAATACAAAAGCAATAGAAACCTGGTGATGCTTGGAAAAGTTTGATGGTTGTTTAAGTGTAGTTAATTCTTCATTTCACCTCCTTCCCGCCATTTAAACATTGACCCAATAAAGCTTTAAGCCAACTCCTCAAGTAACAACAATGTTCACAAACTTCCTCTTTGCAAAAGCTGGCCACCATTTGTTAGGGGTACCATTAGACCTATAAGCACAACTAAGCAGTCTACCACTTGCCTCCTCCCTTATCTGTTTTAGATAATTCCTGAAAAGCTCTATATTTTCAAGAATAATGACATCAATCTTTGCAAAACTAAAATATATATTAATCAATAAAAATGTTCATTTTTAGATCAATATTGAAAGGCAAAAGCAACAAATTGTCAAAAGAAAAGTATGTAAAGTATGCCTGCTTCTTGTTGAGATTGTGGAAGAGTAAAGAGTCCAAGAAAAGGAAAGCCTTGTTCTCCAGGTATTGGAATACTTTTAAGACCAAGGTTAATGATTGCTTTAGTTCCCACTACCAATGTTATGCAGCCTTCAAGTCTTTTCAGGGCCACATTAATGTAAAAAGTAAGGTATATGATCAGCTTATCTGCGGCGCTTCTAATGTCAAAGTTTCTAAAGAAGACATTAGCTCGAAAGAAGGATATTGATTCATCAACAATATCAATCTTGTCTGCAAAAAAAAAGTGAATAGTGATGATTAATAAATAGAATCTAAGAGAAAAAATTCACTGGGAAGATATATTTGGATAGAAACCTGGATCTGAGGCTGGATGAGGGCACTTGATGTGAGCTTTTAGTGGGAGAAGATGACATCCACAGGCTATGGTTATACCTGCCTCATCAACAAAAATTGAATAGTATACCTACAAGTATCAATTGACAATTGGATCAATTTGGGGGGTTGTGCAAGAAATAAGAATTTTAAGGCATGAGTATTAAGAATTCCAAGAGAAAAAAATGATATTCATTATTTTCCACTCTTAAGTCCGCTTTAGTAGTTAACAATGAAGTTCAGGGAAGAACCAAATGTAACTTTCTAAAAATGACAAATTTAGTATTGTATACTTGATAAATAAATGACAAATTTAGTGTTGTCAACCTGATAAATCAAGCTTACAAATCAAGGGTCTGAGTTCAACCTAGCTAACTCCCAACTGATCCAACTTGTGAGTTTCCATCATCAGGCCATCTTGCCTATAACATGAAGTCATCAGACCCATATTTAAATATCACATGCACTTTAGCCCACTGTGCTAAGTCAAACCTATTTAATATTTTTAACATATCATGTTATTACAATATAATCACTCTAATGTTTCCAAACTAAGACCAATGATATTTTCAGAATGACAAAACCATGAGATTTTGATAGACTTCATCTCCATTCCTCCAAATGTTGGCTTGAGAGTAATTTCCTGCAAGCAAGAGAGTTAATTAATTATGAGGGCTTCCACCTATAAAAAACTATGGCCTTCTTGTTAAATTAAACTTAATCTACCTCATGAAAATGAATCTTAATCTCGAAGATGGGGGATAGTGTTTTTTCTAAGAAAATAGGGATTAATTACCATATTCCACCAAAGAGCAAAGAAGTCACCATATCTTTACGTGCAATATTTGCTCAACCAAATACATAATTTTATTGAATGCACAAAGCATGGAGATATTTATAGGATTCTTCAAGCCATAGCTACCCAAGGCTTATTTATAACAAAGCCCTTGAAGCTAATAAAACATTAATGTTTAGATTTGATAACTTGTCATAATACAGTAATAATGAAAACAACAAAAAAAATACAAAAAATACTTCCATGAAGATGATATTTGGCTTAATCAAAATAGGAAGATGAAGTAGTTGATAGAGCATGAAATCTTTCAATATCCTTTATTCTTTGCATGGTGAGGTTGACTTTAAGATCAAAGGATTCAATTTAAAATTTCCATTTATTGCAATTTGACTTGGAGAGAGGGGTCACTCATGCTCTTGCATAAAGAGTTGTGCACGATGAATCCAACTATTAATATAGTGCCTTAGTTCGTGATCTTGTTCTTGACCATTGTGTTGGTATTACATCACAATTTATATCGACTATCTAATTTGTTGCTTCCTAGAGCAGCGTCTTTGTAATTTGAGAGTTAGGGTACTGCCATAATCAACCTCATAGATCTCCATTCTTCCCCAATGCATTGATTTATCCCCCGCCAATCAGGTGTTTTTCAAAGTGAGTTTAAACAATCTGCTAAAGTTAAGGAAAAAATGATATTCTTATGAGATCATGTGGTTTTTAGATTTAAGGTACTATGCTAAATTATATGTGATAGTGCTATAATCTCATTAGAGCTAAAATTTACTAAATCATCAAGCGATATAAGATTCACACCATTCCTCAATACATAACCCAAAATTTAGTATTTAGCAGAGATAATCAACAATACTTTGATACAACTACTAGAGAAGACCCTCCAAAAAAAAAAAAAAAAAGACATGTCAAACTAACATAAGCTTTAAAGGCCTCACACCACATATAAAATTGTAACAAAGCCACTCTAAAATTGCTTGTGTTTGGAAGATAGGCAATACTCTCTACTCCCTCTTAATGTCGAACTACCTTAATAAAAAAAATGAATGTCTAAGGTTTCTTGAACTTAAAGCCCTAGATAAATATAAATTCAAGCTCATCAAAATTTAGAAAATCACAAGGCAAAGATGACTTGATCTTATTATCATATGATCAATACAAGAAGCTTCTAAATGAGTAAACTAGTTCACATCATTGAAAACCTATAACTCGCCATCGAAGTATCGGTGAGAATTTTAACTTGAATCGAGAAGGTCCCTTCATCATTGCAAATGCGTAAGAGTGGCCTAACAACTTACCAATATGAAAGCTATGAGGCCTATGCATCTTATACATGACTACAATCTCAAAAAGTATTATACATTATTGGTTAAGCCATTATGTGAACCGATCAAACATAAAGCCATGTTGTTAGTAACATTGCTAGCTTAAAGAACTTGAGTGCTTAAACTATGATCATCCTAAATATCAAAAGAGTAAATTAGGACTATATCAATTTTTTTTTCAAAGTAGAGGAAATTTTATATAAATCTTATTCAAAGCAATTCCTTCCATCAAAATTATGGAAGTTAGCAACTCATATTTACAACAAAATAAAATTACTCATAACAATGGCTCTTTAGCTCAAGAGCCTACTTGTTTTTATTAACTAAGTGACACTAGAATTTGAATCAACATGCAAATTTGAAGATTACAAGTCCAAGTATTGAGCTTACAAATCAAATAAGATATGCCTAAAGGTTGAACTAGCAAAAAATTCTTAGCTCACAAAACTAAAAGTCAAACTATTTTGTTGATTTAATAAGCTCAAAGAGACAAATGGATATTAAAATCTCAAGCTCAACAAGTCCAATGATTGAGCTTGAACATAAAATTCCAATTTAATAAGTTTAAGGTAAGGGTCAAACTTTAAAAGAATTCTTAGCTCACAAGCCTAGAGGTCAAGCTGCTTCAATATTTCAATGAACTCCGATTGAATACAACCCTACACACAACTATGTACAACCTTATTTTGAGTTTAGAGGGTTGTATGCCATCATGCACAACATTGATAATGAAATAATTTTCATAAAACATGTACAAAATTATGTATAACTAAAAATATGGGTGTAATGGTCAACACATAACTGTGTCCAACACTTATAAAAAAATAAATTGCCATAAAATATATGTATACAACTATATAAATTCTAAAATAAGTTTAGAGAGCAATACATGACTATGTGTAATACAAATAATGAAATAAATTCGCATAAAACTTTGTACAAAGTTGTGTGATTTTCCCTATCTTTCATAACATAGGATTGCATAGGATTTGCAAAGTGTATAGTCCATTTGAAAAAGACATGACACTTGTTTGAAATCTATTCCTATACACTCCTATGTCATGACTCAAGAAGGAATTCCACATCTCACATATAATTTTAACAACCAAAATCAAACAAACAAATATAAACTTTTTGCGTTATTCTCTTTTGATGCATTTCTTTTTGTACATGCACATGTATTTAAGAAAAGTGGTATATTAGTCTGGACAATCCCGGGGTTGCAAGGCTTTAAGCAAAGTAGGTCTTGTACCTTATACCCCTAGAGCTAATAATAATTGCGTACTCACTTATGTCTTTTATACTTGTAAATGTGCATATGAAAAATGGTTAAAAGAATCACTCTCTACTTAACAAAATCATGCATACATGAAACATTCCAAATTTCCTTAAGCAATCTCTCTTAGCATTCATTAATATGGAGCGATAAATACTTGCATCATGTATAGATATGCTTAGAATTCATTCATGTGCATGATACACATGTGGGAAAGAAATAAAATATAGTATATTTTGTGATAGTAATTCACTTTACTTAACCTTAAAATGCATTTATTTTTTAGTAGGTTGACTTTAAGATCAAAGGATTCAATTTAAAATTTCCATTTATTGCAATTTGGCTTGGACAGAGAGGGGACACTCATGCTCTTGCATAAAGAGTTGTGGACGCTGAATCCAACTATTAATATAGTGCCTTAGTTTGTGATCTTGTTCTTGACCATTGTGTTGGTATTACATCACAATTTATATCGACTATCTAATTTGTCGCTTCTTAGAGCAGTGTCTTTATAATTCGAGAGTTAGGGTACTGCCATAACCAACCTCATAGATCTCCCTTCTTCACCAATCATCTATTTATCCCCACGCCAAGCATGTGTTTTTCAAGTGAGTTTAAACAATCTGCTAAAGTAAAGGGAAAAAATATGATATTCTTATGAGATCATGTGGTTTTTAGATTTAAGGTACTATGCTAAATTATATGTGATAGTGGTATAATCTCATTAGAGCTAAAATTTACTAAATCATCAAGCGATACAAGATTCACACCATTCCTCAATACATAACCCAAAATTAAGTATTTAGCAGAGATAATCAACAATACTTTGATACAACTACTAGAGAAGACCCTCTCCAAAAAAAAAAAGATAGAATGACATGTCAAACTAACATAAGCTTTAAAGGCCTCACACCACATATAAAATTGTAACAAAAGCCACTCTAAAATTGCTTGTGTTTGGAAGATAGGCAATACTCTCTACTCCCTCTTAATGTCGAACTACCTTAATAAAAAAATGAATGTCTAAGGTTTACTGAACTTAAAGCCCTAGATAAAATATAAATTCAAGCTCATCAAAATTTAGAAAATCACAAGGCAAAGATGACTTGATCTTATTATCATATGATCAATAAGCTTCTAAATGAGTAAACTAGTTCACATCATTGAAAACCTATAACTCGCCATCGAAGTATCGGTGAGAATTTTAACTTGAATCGAGAAGGTCCCTTCATCATTGCAAATGCGTAAGAGTGGCCTAACAACTTACCAATATGAAAGCTATGAGGCCTATGCATCTTATACATGACTACAATCTCAAAAAGTATTATACATTATTGGTTAAGCCATTATGTGAACCGATCAAACATAAAGCCATGTTGTTAGTAACATTGCTAGCTTAAAGAACTTGAGTGCTTAAACTATGATCATCCTAAATATCAAAAGAGTAAATTAGGACTATATCAATTTTTTTTTTCAAAGTAGAAAATTTTATATAAATCTTATTCAAAGCAATTCCTTCCGTCAAAATTATGGAAGTTAATTAGCAACTCATATTTACAACAAAATAAAATTACTCATAACAATGGCTCTTTAGCTCAAGAGCCTACTTGTTTTTATTAACTAAGTGACACTAGAATTTGAATCAACATGCAAATTTGAAGATTACAAGTCCAAGTATTGAGCTTACAAATCAAATAAGATATGCCTAAAGGTTGAACTAGCAAAAAATTCTTAGCTCACAAAAAAAAAGTCAAACTATTTTGTTGATTTAATAAGCTCAAAGAGACAAATGGATATTAAAATCTCAAGCTCAACAAGTCCAATGATTGAGCTTGAACATAAAATTCAATTTAATAAGTTTAAGGTAAGGGTCAAACTTTAAAAGAATTCTTAGCTCACAAGCCTAGAGGTCAAGTCGCTTCAATATTTCAATGAACTCCGATTGAATACAACCCTACACACAACTATGTACAACCTTATTTTGAGTTTAGAGGGTTGTATGCCATCATGCACAACATTGATAATGAAATAATTTTCATAAAACATGTACAAAATTATGTATAACTAAAAATATGGGTGTAATGGTCAACACATAACTGTCCAACACTTATAAAAAATAAATTGCCATAAAATATATGTATACAACTATATAAATTCTAAAATAAGTTTAGAGAGCAATACATGACTATGTGTAATACAAATAATGAAATAAATTCGCATAAAACTTTGTACAAAGTTGTGTGATTTTCCCTATCTTTCATAACATAGGATTGCATAGGATTTGCAAAGTGTATAGTCCATTTGAAAAATACATGACACTTGTTTGAAATCTATTCCTATACACTCCTATGTCATGACTCAAGAAGGAATTCCACATCTCACATATAATTTTAACAACCAAAATCAAACAAACAAATATAAACTTTTTGCGTTATTCTCTTTTGATGCATTTCTTTTTGTACATGCACATGTATTTAAGAAAAGTGGTATATTAGTCTGGACAATCCCGGGGTTGCAAGGCTTTAAGCAGCCCTAAGTAGGTCTTGTACCTTATACCCCTAGAGCTAATAATTGCGTCGTACTCACTTATGTCTTTTATACTTGTAAATGTGCATATGAAAAATGGTTAAAAGAATCACTCTCTTCTACTTAACAAAATCATGCATACATGAAACATTCCAAATTTCCTTAAGCAATCTCTCTTAGCATTCATTAATATGGTGCGATAAATACTTGCATCACATGTATAGATATGCTTAGAATTCATTCATGTGCATGATACACATGTGGGAAAGAAATAAAATATAGTATATTTTGTGATAGTAATTCACTTTACTTAACCTTAAAATGCATTTATTTTTTAGTAGGTTGACTTTAAGATCAAAGGATTCAATTTAAAATTTCCATTTATTGCAATTTGACTTGGACAGAGAGGGGACACTCATGCTCTTGCATAAAGAGTTGTGGACCAACTATTAATATAGTGCCTTAGTTTGTGATCTTGTTCTTGACCATTGTGTTGGTATTACATCACAATTTATATCGACTATCTAATTTGTCGCTTCTTAGAGCAGTGTCTTTATAATTCGAGAGTTAGGGTACTGCCATAACCAACCTCATAGATCTCCCTTCTTCACCAATCATCTATTTATCCCCACGCCAAGCAGGTGTTTTTCGAAGTGAGTTTAAACAATCTGCTAAAGTAAAGGGAAAAAATATGATATTCTTATGAGATCATGTGGTTTTTAGATTTAAGGTACTATGCTAAATTATATGTGATAGTGGTATAATCTCATTAGAGCTAAAATTTACTAAATCATCAAGTTTACAAGATTCACACCATTCCTCAATACATAACCCAAAATTAAGTATTTAGAGATAATCAACAATACTTTGATACAACTACTAGAGAAGACCCTCTCAAAAAAAAAAAGATAGAATGACATGTCAAACTAACATAAGCTAAGGCCTCACACCACATATAAAATTGTAACAAAGCCACTCTAAAATTGCTTGTGTTTGGAAGATAGGCAATACTCTACTCCCTCTTAATGTCGAACTACCTTAATAAAAAAATGAATGTCTAAGGTTTACTGAACTTAAAGCCCTAGATAAAATATAAATTCAAGCTCATCAAAATTTAGAAAATCACAAGGCAAAGATGACTTGATCTTATTATCATATGATCAATACAAGAAGCTTCTAAATGAGTAAACTAGTTCACATCATTGAAAACCTATAACTTCGCCATCATCAAGTGAGAATTTTAACTTGAATCGAGAAGGTCCCTTCATCATTGCAAATGCGTAAGAGTGGCCTAACAACTTACCAATATGAAAGCTATGAGGCCTATGCATCTTATACATGACTACAATCTCAAAAAGTATTATACATTATTGGTTAAGCCATTATGTGAACCGATCAAACATAAAGCCATGTTGTTAGTAACATTGCTAGCTTAAAGAACTTGAGTGCTTAAACTATGATCATCCTAAATATCAAAAGAGTAAATTAGGACTATATCAATTTTTTTTTCAAAGTAGAGGAAATTTTATATAAATCTTATTCAAAGCAATTCCTTCACTGTCAAAATTATGGAAGTTAATTAGCAACTCATATTTACAACAAAATAAAATTACTCATAACAATGGCTCTTTAGCTCAAGAGCCTACTTGTTTTTATTAACTAAGTGACACTAGAATTTGAATCAACATGCAAATTTGAAGATTACAAGTCAAGTATTGAGCTTACAAATCAAATAAGATATGCCTAAAGGTTGAACTAGCAAAAAATTCTTAGCTCACAAAACTAAAAGTCAAACTATTTTGTTGATTTAATAAGCTCAAAGAGACAAATGGATATTAAAATCTCAAGCTCAACAAGTCCAATGATTGAGCTTGAACATAAAATTCCAATTTAATAAGTTTAAGGTAAGGGTCAAACTTTAAAAGAATTCTTAGCTCACAAGCCTAGAGGTCAATTTCAATGAACTCCGATTGAATACAACCCTACACACAACTATGTACAACCTTATTTTGAGTTTAGAGGGTTGTATGCCATCATGCACAACATTGATAATGAAATAATTTTCATAAAACATGTACAAAATTATGTATAACTAAAAATATGGGTGTAATGGTCAACACATAACTGTCCAACACTTATAAAAAAATAAATTGCCATAAAATATATGTATACAACTATATAAATTCTAAAATAAGTTTAGAGAGCAATACATGACTATGTGTAATACAAATAATGAAATAAATTCGCATAAAACTTTGTACAAAGTTGTGTGATTTTCCCTATCTTTCATAACATAGGATTGCATAGGTAAAGTGTATAGTCCATTTGAAAAGACATGACACTTTGTTTGAAATCTATTCCTATACACTCCTATGTCATGACTCAAGAAGGAATTTCACATCTCACATATAATTTTAACAACCAAAATCAAACAAACAAATATAAACTTTTTGCGTTATTCTCTTTTGATGCATTTCTTTTTGTACATGCACATGTATTTAAGAAAAGTGGTATATTAGTCTGGACAATCCCGGGGTTGCAAGGCTTTAAGCAGCCCTAAGTAGGTCTTGTACCTTATACCCCAGAGCTAATAATTAATTGTACTCACTTATGTCTTTTATACTTGTAAATGTGCATATGAAAAATGGTTAAAAGAATCACTCTCTACTTAACAAAATCATGCATACATGAAACATTCCAAATTTCCTTAAGCAATCTCTCTTAGCATTCATTAATATGGTGCGATAAATACTTGCATCACATGTATAGATATGCTTAGAATTCATTCATGTGCATGATACACATGTGGGAAAGAAATAAAATATAGTATATTTTGTGATAGTAATTCACTTTACTTAACCTTAAAATGCATTTATTTTTAGTAGGTTGACTTTAAGATCAAAGGATTCAATTTAAAATTTCCATTTATTGCAATTTGGCTTGGACAGAGAGGGGACACTCATGCTCTTGCATAAAGAGTTGTTGTGGAATCAACTATTAATATAGTGCCTTAGTTTGTGATCTTGTTCTTGACCATTGTGTTGGTATTACATCACAATTTATATCGACTATCTAATTTTGGCTTCTTAGAAGCGTGTCTTTATAATTAGAGTTAGGTGCCCATAACCAACCTCATAGATCTCCCTTCTTCACCAATCATCTATTTATCCCACAAGCGGTGTTTTTTTAGTGAGTTTAAACAATCTCTAAAGTAAAGGGAAAAATATGATATTCTTATGAGATCATGTGGTTTTAGATTTAAGGTACTATGCTAAATTATATGTGATAGTGGTATAATCTCATTAGAGCTAAAATTTACTAAATCATCAGCGATACAAGATTCACACCATTCCTCAATACATAACCCAAAATTAAGTATTTAGCAGAGATAATCAACAATACTTTGATACAACTACTAGAGAAGACCCTCTCCAAAAAAAAAAAGATAGAATGACATGTCAAACTAACATAAGCTTTAAAGGCCTCACACCACATATAAAATTGTAACAAAAGCCACTCTAAAATTTCTTATGTTTGGAAGATAGGCAATACTCTCTACTCCCTCTTAATGTCGAACTACCTTAATAAAAAAATGAATGTCTAAGGTTTACTGAACTTAAAGCCCTAGAAAAAAATATAAATTCAAGCTCATCAAAATTTAGAAAATCACAAGGCAAAGATGACTTGATCTTATTATCATATGATCAATACAAGAAGATTCAAAATGAGTAAACTAGTTCACATTATTAAAAACCTATAACTCGCCATCAAAGTATTGGTGAGAATTTTAACTTGAATCAAGAAGGTCCCTTCATCATTGAAAATGCATGAGTGGCCTAACAACTTACCAATATGAAAGCTGTAAGGCCTATGCATCTTATACATGACTACAATCTCAAAAAGTATTATACATTATTGGTTAAGCCATTATGTGAACCGATCAAACATAAAGCCATGTTGTTAGTAACATTGCTAGCTTAAAGAACTTGAGTGCTTAAACTATGATCATCCTAAATATTAAAAGAGTAAATTAGGACTATATCAATTTTTTTTTCAAAGTAGAGGAAATTTTATATAAATCTTATTCAAAGCAATTCCTTCAATTATGGAAGTTAATTAGCAACTCATATTTACAACAAAATAAAATTACTCATAACAATGGCTCTTTAGCTCAAGAGCCTACTTATTTTTATTAACTAAGTGACACTAGAATTTGAATCAACATGCAAATTTGAAGATTACAAGTCCAAGTATTGAGCTTACAAATCAAATAAGATATGCAGGTTGAACTAGCAAAAAATTCTTAGCTCACAAAACTAAAAGTCAAACTATTTTGTTGATTTAATAAGCTCGTGAGACAAATGGATATTAAAATCTCAAGCTCAACAGGTCCAATGATTGAGCTTGAACATAAAATTCCAATTTAATAAGTTTAAGGTAAGGGTCAAACTTTAAAAAATTCTTAGCTCACAAGCCTAGAGGTCAAGCTGCTTCAATATTTCAATGAACCCCAATAGAGTACAACCCTACACACAACTATGTACAACCTTATTTTGAGTTTAGAGGGTTGTATGCCATCATGCACAACATTGATAATGAAATAATTTTCTTAAAACATGTACATAATTATGTATAACTAAAAATATGGGTGTAATGGTCAACATATAACTTGTCCAACACTTATAATAAAATAAATTGCCATAAAATAAATGTATACAACTATATAAATTCTAAAATAAGGATAGAGAGTAATAGATGACTGTGTGTAATACAAATAATGAAATAAATTTGCATAAAACTTTGTACAAAGTTGTGTGATTTTCCCTCTCTTTCTTAACATAGGATTGCATAAGATTTGCAAAGTGTATAGTCCATTTGAAAAGGACATGACACTTGTTTGAAATCTATTCCTATACACTCCTATGTCATGACTCAAGAAGAAATTCCACATCGCACATATAAATTAAACAAACAAAATCAAGCAAAACAAATATAAATTTTTTGCATGATTCTCTTTTGATGCATTTCTTTTTGTACATGCACATGTATTTAAGAAAAATGGTATATTGGTCTGGACAACCTCAGGATTGCTAGGCTTTAAGTAGCCCTAAGTAGGTCTTTTACCTTATACCCATAGAGCTAATAATTGCGTCGTACTCACTTATATCTTTTATACTTGTAAATGTGCATATGAAAGCTAGATAAAAGAATCACTCTCTTCTACTTAACAAAATCATGCATACATGAAACATTCCAAATTTCCTTAAGCAATCTCTCTTAGCATTCATTATTATGGTGCGATAATACTTGCATCGCATGTATAGATATGCTAGAATTCTTTCATGTGCATGATACACATGTGGGAAAGAAATAAAATATAGTGTGTTTTGTGATAGTAATTCACTTTACTTAACCTTAAAATGCCTTTATTTTTTAGTAGGTTTGTTTAGAAAAAAAATCTAAACTTAAGATTAATTAAAATACATAATAAAACATTCACTAAACATACAAGTCATTAATGAATCTATCTTAGAAATCACTTAAGGTAAGGAGGAAAGAGAGGTTATCTTCTCTTTTCCTCTCTTTACAACCTTTAGTAATTAAGTAGGTTCATCCAAACAAAATCAAATCATCAATTAAAATTAACCCATATCATCTAAACAAATTAAATAAAACCACCCTTTTAAGTTGAACATTTTTACACTTGGAAAATCTCAACCTTAAAGCCTAGCTAAGCTCACCACACAAACCTTTTAGAACACACACATTAGCCTAAGTCACCACTTCTAGTCCTATTTAGGGTGCTGCATGGTTTGATGTTTACTTTTATTTTATGATGTGATGTTTTAGTTTGGATGTTAGGGTGTATATCCGTAGAATGAATGGTAAGATGATTTAGTCTAATCATTATCTTCTGCATGGGATTGTTCTTAAGGGGCACTTTAATAAAATGTGCTTTCTTTTCGTGAGGTTGCTTATACCCTTAAGCATAATCCAAAATAGGCTAGGTGGACTTGGTTACCCATGTGTGGGTGCTAAGTCAAATTTGTTTATATATATGCTTGGGAATGTGCGGTTTGTTTACCTAATATCTATTTTGAAGCTTTTAGTTAGATTTACTTTTCCCTTTTCATGTAAGTTTATAATTAAGATTTTGGAATGATTGTTATGGGGGACTAGGATGAGCATTGGTTATAAGATCACATCTTATGTACCATGTGAAGCCTTTGGAGTATCCACATTCCAACCATCTAAAAGAAAGATGCAAAAGAAGAAAGAAGAAAGAAGAAGGAAGAAAGAAGAAAGATGAAAAGAAGAATGAAGACCCCTATAATATGAATTCCTTTTTGTAATTTATTTGTAATCCGGGTTGTATAAGGGTAGAGCTAGGCTACCCAATTTATTTTCGGGTTTGTGTGGTGGTTCTCGACCACACTTGACCTCTTATTCTTTTGCGCTAACTTTATAAAATGTTTGATCTTTGTTTAGCTTGTGCATTAGAAATATCATGTTTTCCTAGTTTCTTCCTTGCTTTGAGGTATGGTCTGGATGACGATTAGACTCTTAAGAAAAAATAAATCTTCTACAGAATTAATCAATTAAAAATTAAAAATTAATAACTCATAACCTCACCTAAAGCTTAGGCTAAAAATCAAGATAAAAGAATTAGCAATCCCTTATCTAGATGCTGTATTTTCTTTCTAACATCATGCATAAAAATATATTGCTTCACTCTTGATTTGGAGGGCTTCCACTCGTACTAGAGAACTTGGCTTAACCTTCGAGAGCCATGAAAAAAATACACCTCCCCCTTCTCCCTAATTTTGGCCCATAATCTTATTTCTTATGCATTAAATATATGAATCTTATAATCCCGAGTCAAATGATTGTCCAAAAATGAAAGTAAAATGTAATATGTTTTGCATTAGATTTAGGCTATTTTTCATGCCCTTACATGATCTAGTCTCTTAGAGAGTGAGTTTAAGGACTTAGTCTCTTTCTAAAATAAATAACAACTTAGCTATATTGCATAAATATATGACTTGACTACATGACTTTAAAATTGTACGAGAAGTTAGTTGGCGGCCACCTTAGGCAGTTGTAAGTCTAACAGTCGGGTGGTTTATCCTCTCTTGTGGAGGTAAAATATATGCTCATTTTCACCTTATATTTATGTTGTGCCTTGGCCTTCAGCAGAGCTCCCTAGATTTAAGTTCTAAGATTGCTATTTCCCTTCGGGGTCGTGAGCATAAATTCTCACCTCTTAGGTATTTTCATGACCTTGCATCATGGAATTTTAAGCCCTAAACTTCTAATAGAAATTCAACTCAAACAAATAATTCCCCTTAATTTCAAAAATGTAAAGCCCAATCATAGTATAGTTTGGGATGCTCATTAGGCTTCCTAGTATCATGAGCATCCCCTACTCATCTCCATTTGGTTTCGATAATAACTCCCTTCCTTTTATCAATCTCATTTTATCTTCCAAAATAAACTAATTTATTGATAGTCTAACTTTAAATTCTTTGGAGACAATGATCATTTACCTTAATCGAGAGTATTCTTAAGGAAACTCATTCCTTAAAATGTAATTAACTATGAAGGCTTTCCTCCATAGGGAACTTAACGAGCCCGATTTAAAATAAACCTTGCTGTACTTTTTCATGTAAAATAAGAGAAGAATCTCTGGTACATACGAAGACCCATAGTCCTTATGAGTCCTTATTCAAATGATTAGTTCGATTGTAGGGTGGTGACTTATACCTTTCGAGATAGTACACCTCTCCTCAGTATCATACCTGAGCAGCCTAATAAGAACATTTGCGGATCTACGTGGTGTCCCAACTAAAGGCGTATATTTCTGTTTTCATTTATCCTCTTCAAAAGGATAGATGAAGGCAAAAATATTTTACCACAACCCCACACATGTGTAACCAAGTCCACCTGTCCTAACTTGGGTTACACTTAGGGGGATAAGTAACCTGTACAACAAAATGCATTTAATAATTTTATTACAATGTCCCTTTAGCACAATCCCCTGCAGAAAGCATGATTAGGCTTATATCGGCCTAACATTCAAACTACACACATACACCATAACATTCGGTCTAAAATAATACATCACAAAACTAAACATTCATCAAACCATGCACCACCCTAACATAAGGCTAGAAATGATGTCTTAGTCTAATGTGCATGTGTTAAGGCTTGTATGATATGTCCTGACTAGGCTTTAGAGTTACGGTTTACTAAATGTGTGAGATTTAATTGTTAAAAGGTTGATATCTCTTTAAATGGTTTAGTTGATCTAGAGATTTTATTTAGTATTTTCTTTTGTTTCATATCGCTTACACATAGAAACTAAGTGTTGTAAAGAGAA
This sequence comes from Cymbidium sinense, assembly GCA_021442155.1. Taxonomy (NCBI): domain Eukaryota; kingdom Viridiplantae; phylum Streptophyta; class Magnoliopsida; order Asparagales; family Orchidaceae; genus Cymbidium; species Cymbidium sinense. The sequence continues at coordinate 29,073,034 of CM038221.1, read as the reverse complement.
GAAAGACAGAGGGAGTCTCTTTTCCTCCCTATCTTAAGTCATTTCTAAGGTAAATTAATTAATGAATTTCCTTTGGTGAATAGTTTATTATGTATTTTAATTAACCCTAAGTTTAGATTCATTCTAAATAACCCCATTTAATAAGAAAGGCATCTTAGGATTAATTATTATTGATTACTATGACATAACACATATTTATTTATTTCTTTCTATCATGTATGTCATGCATATGAATAACCTTAAGCATACCTGTACATATAATGTAAATCTTAACATACTTTGATGATGAATGTAAAGAAATGTAAAATTGAATGTTTCATTTATTGATTGAATTATGAATGCATGTTTTTATTATGTAGAAAAGAGAGATTTTTCATCCATTAACTAAACACACATTCACATGTGTAAAAGTTATAAGTGAGTACGATGCCATTATTTTTTACTCTAGGGGCGTAAGGTACAAGACCTACTTAGGGCTACTTAAAGCCTCATAACCCTGAGATGTCCAAACTAATATACCACTTTACTTAGATACATGTAAATGTATAAATAGCTGTGAGGATAGAAGAATCCATGCAAAAAGTTATATTTTATTTGTTTGATTTTTGATTCTTTATTCATTGGCCACATCACATATGTATATGTATGAGAGTTTAAACTAAGTATGGTGCCATTATTTTCTACACCAGGGGAATAAGGTATTAGCTATTTAAAGCCTCACTAATATGTTGACTAATATATCAATTTTCTCAAATACGTGAATGTACAAAAGAATCAAATGGATTAGGAATCATGCAAGAAATTGAGTTTAATTTGGTTGTATGATTTACATGCATAATATGAAAACCCTTCCCAAGACTTAACATAGAGATGCATAGGAATAGATTTAAGAAAGTGTTGTGTTCTTCTCAAATGAACTATACAATTGCAAATCCTATGTGAACCCATGTTGAGAGAAGGTAAGAGAATTTCAGAGTATACATTTTATGTTATCATCACATGCAAGCTAATAAATATTTGTAATAAGCATTACTTCATTTATAAGAATTGGTTTATAGGTTTTGAAAGTAGTTTTTGGTTTAATAGCGATAATAGCCACTCATATTCTTAATTTTAGCCAACATATACAATTTAACATAAAAGGAAATATTTCATTTAATTAATTTTAAAAGGAAATAAATGCATTATTTCATATGGCAAGCAATATTTAGCATGATTGGAAAGAAATAAAGGAATATAAACACATGATTTCATTCATCCCAATTAATTTCTTACAACAATCATATTAGATAAGGCTATTTAAAATAAATCAAAATTCTTCAAAAACATTTTTTTTTACTTTGAGTTTGATTTGATTTAGGAAATATGAGAGAGGATTGCTAATTCTAACCCATTTCCCCATGTGTGAATTGATTTAGTTTAATGAAGAATATTTAAGTTGATTTTATGTTTTGATTAGGTTAAGGTATGAATTAATTATCTCTTACTACATCACCTTAAGTTAATTAATTAATAATAAGCCAACATGATATGCAACCACATGAAAAGTAAATTTGCAATGCTCCTAGGAAATGAAAGGGGCCTAATGCAATTGGCTTATGATTAATAGTTAATTAAGCTTAAGGGATCTCACTTAATTGTTTTTAAGATTTTCTCACACATATGAGTTAATCATATTTTCATTATCTCTCATTTTGAGTTATTGAACACCAAAAGTGCTACCCAAAAGTTAATTAGGGTTGTTTAGATATGAAGGAAATTTTAATTAAGTAATTATGTTCATTAATCCATTTTGATTAAGCATAAACATCTCCAATTAAGGAAATGAGAAAGAGATCAAGAAAGCGGCCTTGATCTCAATCCCTAAGTCCTACACTTAATGACTTAGGCATTACTCCTCTATGTACAAATCCGAAATAGGGCATCACCATTCCAAGCAATACTCCCTCCTCTCTTCATCAAACTCAAATTCCTTTTACCCATACCCTCCCCACACCTCGCTGAGCTCGATTGAGTCATTTCCCAAGCCCCCTAAGCCACAAGAAGTTCAACTTCAATCAAGACCGATCACCACTGAAGAGAAGCTTGGTCGATCGAATAATCCACTTCAAATCACGATCGAATTTCTTCAACAAGGCTTCGTCTCTACTAGACGAAGTTACCTTTGTCATTTGAAGCATCGGTGATAGCCTCCGGTGAGGTAATTGTTCAAAACCGGAGCTATAGAGAATTTTTAGTTGATCTTTTTTGAAGGGAATTATCATCCCATGCAATCTTGATCGTTGGATATACATCCCCCCTCCTTCCGAAGGTGTGGGATCATTTTGATCCCAATCTGAGCTCGAGTGGATTGAATGAGGAAAGATGAACGGTGTTCATCTTTCATCACGTGCAAAGGAGAAGAATCATGCACCATCTATTGGTATGCTAAGATTTACATTATATGTATTGGTATGCTTAAGGTTATTCATATGCATGATAAACATGATGGAAAGAAAAAATTAATGTGTGTTATGTGATAGTAATCCATAATAATTAATCATAAGATACCTTTCTTATTAAATGGGGTTATTTAGAATGAATCTAAACTTAGGGTTAATTAAAATACATAATAAACCAATCACCAAAGAAAATTCATTAATCAATTTACCTTAGAAATGACTTCAGGTAGGGAGGAAGAGAGACTCCCTCTTTATTTCTTCTCTTTACAATACTTAGTTGCTAAGTGTAAGCCATATGAAACAAAAGAAAATACTAAATAAAATTTCTAGATCAACTAAACCATTTAAAGAGAAATTAACTTTTTATAAATTAAATACCTCACATTTAGCAAACCATAACTCTAAAGCCTAGTTAGGACATGCCACACAAGCCTTAACACATACACATCAGACTAAGTGACCATTTCTAGCCTTATGTTAGGGCAGTGTATGGTCTGATGAATGTTTAGTTTTGTGATGTATTATTTTAGACTGGATGTTATGGTGCATGTGCGTAGTATGAATGTTAGGCCAATATTAGTCTAATCATGCTTTCTGTAGGGGGTTGTGCTAAATGGGCATTGTAATAAAAATACTAATATTTTTTATTGTACAGGTTGCTTATACCCCTAAGCATAACCCAAGTTAGGACAGGTGGAGTTGGTTACCCATGTGTAGGGTGCTAAGTCAAAATTATTCCTATAACTACTTGGGATATAAGGTGTGTTTAATATTTGTTTTCAGTAGCTTGATTTACTTTCCTTCCTTTTAATGTAATTTTTGCATTAGGATTAGGATAAGTGTTATGGGGATTAAGGATGAACATTGATTATAAGACCATATCTTATACATCATGTGATGTCTTCGGAGCAAACTACAGCCCACTCAAACCAAAAGAAAGAGAGAAAATGGAGCGAATTAAAAATGAAGAAATGAAAGATGAAGAGTGAAGAATGGAGGATGAAGAATGAAGACCCCCAGAACACTAATTATTTTATAATTATAATTATTCTTTCATTATATCGGGTGATAATAAGCCCAACAGTCAGGTGGTTCATTCTATCTAGTGGAGATAAACTAGATGCCCATTTTTTCCTTAGATTTAGGTCATATTTTGGCCCTTTCCAAAGCTTCCTAGATTCATGATCTGAGATTGTATCTCCTTTTTGGGCTACAAGCATAAATCCTCACCTCTTAGGAATTTTCACAATCTTGTGTTGATGGATTATAAGCCTTAGCAATCTAATAAAATTTCTACTCAAACAAATGAATCTCTTCGATTTCAAATACATAAAGCCCAACCATAGGATAGATTGGAGTGCCCACTAGGATTCTTAGTATCATTCTCACTCCTTACTCATCCTCTTTAGTTTTGATAATATCTCTTCCCTTTGGATCTCTCCCATTTGATTTCCAAAATACAATTAACCCTTTGATAGTTCTATCTTCGAATTCTTCAAAGATAACAATCACCTACTCTAATCGAGAGTATTCTTAAGGGATTCATTTCTCTTAGGATGTAATTAACTATGGAGGCTTTCCTCCATAGGGAACTTAACGAACCCAGTTTAACTAAACCCTACTTTACTTCTCTATGTAAAGTAGGAAAAAAATATCTAGTATATTCGAAGACCCATCATGCCTTAGGAGTCCTTATTAGGTGATTAGGTCCATTACATGATAGTGACTTCTATCTCTTGAGATAGTACAATATTCCTTAATGTAATATCTGATCACACTAATGAGTGCATCTGCAGATCTACGTGGTGTCACCTCAGACAAACACACCCAACACAAAAATAAACACCATAATTATTTTCTAATAAGAAAAATAGATCATTTTAATTGTAAAGATTATAAGGTCATTGCAAGTAAAACTTTAAATACCGAATATTGATTATTAGTCTTAGATTTTAAGATGAAATATTGGAAGATAAAAAATAAATCAAATTCTTATCCTAAGATTAGATGGGGCCACTTAAAGAACACTAATAAAAATATTTTTAAGAGCAAGATACAAGAGCTTTAAATTTTGGATGTTAATAAGGAAGCTAATGTTATGTGAGAAAAAGTAGTAAGTGAAATTAAGCAAGTTGCTAAAAATGTGCTTGGAGAATCAAAAGTAAAATCTTCTTTTAATAAAAATAGTTGGTGGTGGAGCCAGAATATTCAAGAAAAGATAAAAAAAAGTGTTGTTATAAAACTTTGGTTTAGATGTAAAAACTCAGAGAATTGAGAAAAATATAAAGTAGCATGTAGAGATTCTAAGAAAGTAAAATATGATTGAAAAAATTTAGCTTTTAATGATTTATACAATAGATTAAATTCCAAAGAAGGTGAAAGATGTATGTATAAGTTAGCTAACCAAAGAGATAGGAGAAGTAAAGATCTAGCTCAAGTAAGGTGTATTAAGGATGAAAATCATAAAGTGCTTTTCTTAGAAAAGGATATTGAAAATAGGTGGATGGGGTATTTTGATAAACTTTTCAATGAAAGATCTAAAAATACAATTAATTTTAGCAACCTTAATACTTTAAACAAAAATAGAGAATTTTGTTTTTATCTTCATATTAGTAAATCTCGAAGTTGAAGCCTTACATAAAATGAAATGTGGAAAAATAGTAAGACTAGATGATATTCTAATAGAAGTGTGGAAATATTTAGGAGGTCAAGAAATTTCTTGGCTTACAAATCTTTTTAATTTTATTTTAAAGACTAAAAAGTTGCCAGATGAGTGGAGAAAGAGTTTGTTGGCTCCTATATTTAAGAATAAAGGTGATGCATAAGATTGTGCAAATTATTGAGGAATTAAGTTAATGTGTCATACATTAAAATCATGGGAGAGAGTAATTGTACATAGTTTAGGATGTGATACAAAAGTTTCTCACAATCAGTTTGGTTTCATGCCAGGTAGATATACTATGGATGCCATACATTTGTTAAGAGGTTCGATGGAGAAGTATAGAGAAAGCAAGGAGGATCTACATATGACATTTATTGATTTAGAGAAAGCTTATGATAAAGTTTCAAGAGATGCTCTTTGAAAAGTTCTAGAAAAGAAAGGAGTTAATACTAGTTATATTCAAGACATTAAGCATATGTATACTAGAGCTATTACTTCTGTCTAAACACAAGGATGATTGACAAAATATTTTCCTATTTTAGTTGGATTACATCAAGGATCAGTTTTAAGCCCTTATATTTTTTGCTTTAGTTATGGATGCTTACTAGGCATTTATAGGAAGATGCACCTTAGTGTATGCTTTTTGCTGATGACATTCTTCTTATCGATAAGACTAGAGAGGGAGTCCAGGAGAAACTTGAATTATGGAGGTCAACCTTAGGGTCTAAAGGTTTTCATTTAAGTCTAGATATATAGAGTGTAATTTTAGTTGTAGAAGTTATAGTGATAGTGTTGTGACATTAGGTGAATAAGTTATAAAAAAGAGTGAGCGATTCAGATATTTAGGCTCTATTATTCAAAATCATGGTGAATAGATGGAGATGTTATTAATAAAATTCAAGTTGGATGGTTGAAGTGGAGGAATGCATCTGGCCTATTGTGTGTTAGAAAAGTACCGCTTAAACTTAAAGGGAAAATTGTAAAAGATGGTGTTAAGACCTGCAATGATTTATAGTGCTTATGATTTATATATATAAATCATTTTGTAAATAATTATTACATTGTTACTTAAATAAAGCACTTAAAAAGTAAAGTACATTGCTATATACTTTGTAGAAAAATAAAAATTTTGAAGTGCTTTTTTAAGTACTTGAGGTTTTATTGGTGCATTCACAATTTCATAAAGTTTTTATATATTTTGAGTTAAATTAAATATGTAGTAAAAAGTGAACTACCTAGCTAGATACTTAAGATTTTTTTTAGTATATATTTCATTTCATAACTAACTCACACATGATGTCTTAAGTTGAGCATATAAACAAAGAAGAACTTAGCTAGTACTTAAGGTTTAATTGATATGTATATTATTTCATATAATGCTTATATATTTTGAATTAAATTAATCATACAAAAAGTGAAGTACTTAGCTAGGTATTTTATAAAAAAGTAAAATTTTTTATCTCCAGATTTCGACACTTGAAGTTTTATTGTTATATTCATCATTTTATAAATATTTCATATATTATGATTTTAATTAAATACCTAATAAAAAGTGAAGTTATTTGCTAGGCATGTAAATTTTTATTGATATGTATCTTAGTTCATAAATATCTCATATATTGCTACTTAAATTAAGCATCCAAAAGGTGAAGTACTTTGCTTGGTATTTTATTTAAAAATAAAATTTTGAAGTACATATTTAGGTGTTTGAGATTTGGATGTTGTATTCAACATTTCATAAAATTTTCATATATTGTGATTTGAATTAAATACATAGTAAAAAGTGAAATACCTAGCTTATATATTGTGCTTTAAATTAAATACAGAAAAGTGAAGTATTTAGCTAGGTACTTAAGATTTTATTTATAGATATATCATTCCATAAAGTCAGAGTTAAGTGTTGTAGAGATGAGGATGCTCAAGTGGATGAGTGGCATTACTCTTAGAGATAAAATGCAAAATGAGTATGTTCAAAAAAAAGTCAGAGTAGCTCTAGTGGCAGATAAGATTAGAAAGTGTCACCTTAGATGGTTTGGCCACATAAAGTGTCTCCGTCAATGACCCGTTAAGAGTAGATGCATTAGATTTGCCTTATGTTAAGAAAGATAGAGGTAGACCTAAAAATATATGGTTAAGATGTATAAAAAATGACCTTAGTATACCTGAATTAAATGAGAATTTGACACATAATATGACATAATGGACACGAAGGATTCATGTAGCCGACCCCATTTAGTGGGATAAAGGCTTGTTGTTGTTAAAAGTTAACATAAAAAAGTCAAATCATGCTCATCAAATATATCTAATATTACAGTCAATCTATATATTATACATTATTTTCCTTTAATTACTAAAAGCTTTAAATTGATTTAAATTTTTGAAAAAATAATGTCTTCTATAAATCAAGTTTTACATCACATGAAAGATCATTTTTAAGAGAGGCATTTTAATGTAACTTATAATGTAGAAGATATTAAATACTACAATTTAAAGTTAATTAACATAAAATAATAAAATTAAAAAGGTTGTGCTTTTTCACCCTTTCTTTTCTTTAAGGCCTTTCTAACTTCAGTTTTAGTAATATTTCAATGTAAGTGTGAAAATACTTAGGAGATCAAGGAATTTCATTGCTTAATAATATTTTTAATATTATTTTAAAGACTAAGAAGATGCCATATGAGTGAAGAAAGAGTTAGTTGGTTCCTATTTTTAAGAATAAAAATGATACACAATAGAATGGTAGAGAAATTAAGTTGAAATGCCATACATTTGAAATTATGGGAGAGAATAATTGAGCATAGGTTGTGATATAATACAAAAGTTTCTCAAAATTAGTTTGGTTTAATGCTGGGTTGTTCTACTATGGATGCTAAACATTGTTGAGAAGTTTGATAGAGAAGTTTGATAGGTTGTGATAAATAATTTTGACTTCCCATGAAAATAATATTGCCGAAACATAAGAAGTCCAAGTTAATGAGTTACTTATATGTATAATCGAGGTTAATTTTCTTTTCAAAACTTAAATCTATGTGAACATGTCACTTTTAGTGTCAGATTTTATATGAGTCATGTGTTTATTGAACTGTCACCTTCATGCTTTACTTGGCAATTTATTTTAAAAATGTGCATGCCTCAAAGTATTTTATTAGTACATATACTTTTCAAGTGTCACATAATCGTTGTTAATTTATACATATTTATAGCTAAAATGAATATCTTTATTGTGTGGTGCGATTCATATTTTTGTATTGTGATTCCTAAATCTCATGTTTTTAAGTTAAATTTTTCATGATTCCTATTTTTATACTGTGATATTGAGATTTATTATGTATTAAATCATATTAAATTTTTTATTTGAATTTACTTATTAATTAGATAATTTATATTAGGAAATTTTAGAGCAGCAAAATATTCAAAAATATTTTTCAGTGGAATAGTCTTTACAATTGATTAAGGTATGTGAATATTTTTTATTTAAAAAAGGCTGAAGGTGTGCCTTTTTTTAAAAATTTATTGATTTGTAATTTCTTAATAAAGATCAACAGTGTGTCTTTATTAAGAAATATTATTGATTTATTTTTTGAGTACAGGCCGACTATGTGCTTTTATTTTCAGAAATTATTATTTTTTTAGAAAAAGCTGAATGTGTGCCTTTATTTTATTTTTTTTGAAATATGATTGAAAGTATGCCTTTTAATTTTTTTATGCATATTAATCTTCAATACTTTACATTAGTATTTTAATTGATTCTTATAATTAGATATGGAGAGATTTTTTAAGAGAAAGATTGAACAAGAAGAGTCAAGCGATTCACATATTATTATTTGTGAAAGTAGTAATTCAAAGTCTAAATAAGTGCACACAGAGTTCAAGTTAGAAGATGTTTTAGCAGATCCTGGATTAAGAAAAAAATTTCAGAGTATCATTCTAATGATTATGGTAGAGTCCGAAGAGGGCCATGTTAGCCTCGTGATCATGAATTTCCTCAAATATAGACTGAAAATTAATTACATAAATTTAATCCAAAATGGTTTGATGAATTTAAAGGTTGGTTAGAGTACAGTATTATAAAAGATGTAGCATATTGTTTATTTTGTTTTCTTTATAGACCTGATATTGGTGAACAAGCAAGTGATAATAGTTTTGATTTTAAGAGATTTAGAAATTAGAAAATAGAGATAGATTTTAAGTTCATATTAGTCAAGTTAATAGTGCACATAATATTGCTCAAAGAAAGTGTGAAGATTTAATGAATCAAGATCAACACATTACATTTCATTATTGAAGACATTCTGATCAAAACTGAAGGGAATACAAAATACAATTAAGTGCTAGGATTGATTGTCTAAGTTAAATACAATTAAGTGCTACGATTGATTGTCTAAGTTATCTTTTACCCTAAGGATTAGCTTTTCGTGGTTATGATGAATTACAGGATTCTAAAAATCATGGAAATTTTCTTAAACTTCTGCACTTTTTGGCTAATCATAATGAAAGCATTAAGAATGTTTTTCTTGAAAATGCTCCATGAAATAATAAATTAATTGCTCCTTAAATTCAGAAGGACATTGCACATGCAGCTACTATTTAGACTTCAAATAAGGTGTGGAGAACTAAAAGATGGCAGATGTTTAAATTAAGAAATAACTCATCAACGATCTAGAGATATGCATTGGGGATCACAATATGCTGCATTAATTAATATTCTTATTTTATTTGGGTCTGTTATAGATGTTCTTGATATAATTACAGAAGATGGTTTGAACAATGAATAAAGAGGTGAAACAAATTCTCTACTTGATTCGATTCAATGTTTTGAGTTTGTTTCCAATCCACACATGATGAAATCTATGTTAGGAATCATAAATGAGTTATCTCAACTTTTATAGAAAAAGGATCAAGATTTTATAAATGACATGCTCTGGTTAAAGTATCAAAACAAAGACTACAAAATATAAGAGATGATGGTTGGAACATTTTACTTGAATAAGTTCATGCATTATATGAGAAAAATAATATAATTGTGCCAAACATGAGTGAAAACTTTATTATAAGTGGGAGGTCAAGAAGATATGCTTAAGGAATCACAAATTTATACTGCTATCAAGTTGAGTTATTTTATTCTATTATTAATATGCAACTTCAGGAGCTTAATAATAGATTTGATGCGGCCAATACTGAATTACTTTTATGTGTGGCATACTTGAATCCATGTGATTCTTTCCAACTATATTTGGCAAAATTCTATCATGCATATTTCTCAAAAGTTTCCATTATAATTTTAGATAATCAACCTGAGAATTATATTATCGACATGAAATCCAATGATGCATTTTTGAAGTTGAAAGGGATTGGAGAACTTGCACAAAATTTAGTAGAGATAAAGAAAAATGATGTTTATCCGGTTGTATATTTGCTAATAAAGCTTTGTTTGATATTGCCAATCGCTATAGCAACTCTTGAACGAGCATTTTCTGCAATGAAGATCATAAAGAATCATTTGCGTAATTGAATGAGAGATTATTGGATGAATGATTTTCTTGTTACATTTATTGAAAAATATATATTTAAGAGTGTTGACAAAGAATTGATTGTACAATGATTTCAAAATATGAATACTTGGAGGGAAAAGTTATAAATGGTATGTAATGTGAAAAAAATTTATATCGTTATGATATTTTATTTCTTTATTTTATTATATAAGATGCTCTATTTTTAATTTCATTTAAAAGTGATTTATTTTTTATTTTATTGTGCCCCACTAAAATAAGTTTCTGGATCCGCCCCTACTCATGTATGTATAAAAGAGACTTTGTACATTTGTGGTATTTATTTTTGGTTTCATTTGTGTATATGTGTGTGTGTGTGTGTGTGTGTGTGTGTGTGAGCCGGGGGAGGACACCACGCAAATCTAATCTGAGGGTGTAATTATTGAGATGATCAGGTACGACATTGACAAATAGTGTACTATCTTGAAAGATAGAAGTAACTACTACAATGGACCTATCTAGATGGGACTTGAATATACATTTTTCATACCTTAATTGGATGAATACCATAGGGTTTATTTAAACTGGGTTCTAAAGTTCCCTATGGGGGAAGCCCCCGTAGTTAATTACATCTTAAGAAAAATGAATCCCTTAAGGATACTCTTAATTAAAGTAGGTGATTATTGTCTCCAAAGAATTCAAAGATAGGATTATCAATAAATTAGTTGTGTTTTAGAAAATTAAGTTGGTTGGATCAAAAAGGGGAGAGTTATTATCAAAACCAAAGGAGTAGGAGCTCATGATACTAAGAAGCCTAGTGAGCCCTCTAATATTTCATATGGTTGGGCCTTATATATTTGAAGTTGAGGAGATTTATTTATTTGAGTTAAAATTTTATTAAAAATCTATGACATATAATCCCACAATACAATATTATAAATGCCTTAGAGGTGAGGATTTATGCTTATAGCCTGTAGAAAACATCAAACTCAAATTCCAAATCTAGGAAGCTTTGACGACAGCCAAAGCATGACCTAAATCTAAGGCGAAAGTGGGTATATGATTTACCACTACAAGAGAGAGTAAACCACCAGACTGCTGGACTTATTATCGCCTAGAGTGGCAGCCAGCTAACTCCTCCTATGCTTTAAATCCATGTAGGCAAGTCATATGCATATGCTTTTTCATGATGGCTAGGTTGCTATTATATAGAAAAGAAACTAAGTCCTTAAACTCTCTCTCTATGAGACTAGAGCATGAGGGGTATAATTAATGACTTAATCCAATGCAATTGTTTTATCAAATTTTATTTAATTTGGGACTTTTTATTTTGACACAGGCCATAAGATTTTGTACAACTAAATGCATGAGAAGTTGATTATGGGCCAAATCAAAAGGTAAAGATGTATTCTTCCATCATAGGCTCTCAAAGGTTAAGCCCTTACTATCTAACAAAGATGGAAGCCCTCCCTTAACAAGAGTGAAATAAGATGATTATGCATGATATTAAATATACAACATCCAGTTATGGGGTTGCTAAATATTTTATTATCTTGATTTAATGCTTAGGCTTTTATATAAGGTTATGTGTTATTTTAGAGGCTTAGTTATGAGTTATTAGTTTGGGTAGAATAATTAATTTTTATCCTAGGAGCCTAATCACATCCAGACCATACAACAATCACTAATCATAAAAAAACTATGAAAATGCATGCTTTTTCTAATGCATAAGCTAAACAAAATATCTAACAATTTTATAAAGCTATGCAAAAGAATAAAAAGTCGATGTGGTCGGGTACCACCGTACAACCTAAAAAGAAACGTGGGTAGCCGAGCTCTTCCATTATACAACTTGAATTACAAGAGAATAATTACAAATGATGAATGTTATAGGGGTCCTCATTCTTCATTCTTCATTTCTCCATCTTTCATTTCTTCATTTAATTTGCTCCATTTCTTTCTTCCTTTTGGCTTGATTTGGATGTGCTTATTCCAAAGGCATCACATGGTACATAAGACTTGGTCTTATAACCAATGCTCATCCTAATCCCTCATAACACTCATCTTAATCCTATTGCAAAATTACATTAAAAATGGAAAATAAATCTAGCTACACCTGCAAAATAAATATTAGCTAAAAGCACCATACACCTAAGCAATTATATGAATAATTTGGACTTAGCACCCCGCACATGATTAACCAAGCCCACCTAGCCTAACTTGAATTATGCTTAGGGGCTAAGTAACCTGCACAGCAAAACTATTTATATTTTTATTACAACGACCCCTTAAGCAAAACCCCCTGCAGAAAGTATGATTAGGCAAATATCAGCCTAACATTATATATACCCTAACATCTAGTCTCTACAATAATACATCACAAAATAAGCATACATCAAACCATACACCGCTTTAACATAAAAGAAGTGGTAATGTGTGTGCATTAAAGCTTGTGTGGTATGTCCTAACTAGGCTTTAGAGTTGTAATTTTGTTAAGTGCGAAAGATTCAATTTATAAATGGTTGATTTCTCTTTAAGTGATTTACTTGATTTAAAGATTTACTTAATAGTTTCTTTTGTTTCATATGCCCTACACTTAACAATTAAGTGTTATAAAGAGAAGAAAGAGAGAAAATCTCTCTTTCATCCCTACCTTAAGTCACTTCTAAAGCAAGTTAATTAATTAATTCTCTTTAGTGAATGGCTTATTATATGTTTTAATCAATCCTATGTTTAGGTTCACTCTAAATGACCTTATTCAATAAGAAAGAAATCTTAAGTTTAATTGGAATGATTTATTATCACATGACACATGTTAATTCAATTCTTTCCATCATGTATATCATGCATATGATTAAATCCTAAGCATGCTTATACATATGGTGTATGTCTTAGCAAACTTAAATGATGAATGTAAAGAAGTGTATTTGGAATTTAAATATTTTATTTTGATTGAATTATGAATGCATGTCTTTTTAATAAGAAAAGGGATTTTTCATCCATTAGCTAAGTACAGATTCACATGTATGAAAGTTTTAAGTGAGTACGACACCTTTGTTATACACCAGGGGCATAAAGTACAAGAGGGCTACTCAAAGCCTCGCAGCCTCGTGGTGTCTAGACTAATATACCACTTTTCTTAGATACATACAGATGTATAAGTAACTATAAGAATAAGAAAACCCATGCAAAAGTTATGTTTGATTTATTTGGTTTATGATTTTTATTCATTGGTCATATCATACATACATATGTATAAGGGTTTTAAGTGAGTATGACATCATTGTTCTACACCAAGGGTGTAAGGTACAAGACCTACTTATGGCTACTTAAAGCCTTGCAGCTCTGGGGTGTCCAGACTAATATACCACCTTCTTAGATACATGTGAATGTACAAAAAGAACCACAAGAACGATAAGTCATGCAAGAAGTCATATTTGATTTGATTGTGTGATTCACATATGTGATATGAAATTCTTCCTAAGTCTTAGCATGGAGATGCATAGGAATAGATTTAGATAAATGTTGTGTTCTTTTCAAATGAACTATACATTTATAAATCCCATGCAAATCCATATAAGGTAAGGAAAGAAAGCTTCATATTGCATATATTATATTATCAATATTTGTAATTTTATAGATATTTGTAATTAACATCATATATTACAATTGATTTGTAGGCTTTTGAATATAACTATTGAATTAATAGTAATAATAGCCACACCTATTTTTAATTTAAATCATGACATACAATTTGACATAAAAGAAAACATTCCATTTAGTTAATTTTAAAAGAAATGAATGTATGATTACACATGGCAAGCATCATTTAACATGATTGAAAAAAAAATAAATGAACATTAGCACATGATCTCATTCATTCCGATTAATTCCTAAGGACAATCATACTAAATAAGGCTACTTAAAATAAACCAAAGTTCTTTAATGACATTTTTAGTTTTGAGTTTGATTTAATTTAAGAATGAAAGAGGTTTGTTGATCCTAATCCCATTCCCCATTTGTGAGTTAATTTGGTTTAATGAAGAAGTAATTAGGTTGATTTTATGGTTTAACTAGGTTAGGATATGAATTAAGCCTTAATTAACCCTTACCTTAAGTTAAAACTAATTAATAATGAGCCAATATGATATGCAATCATATCAAAAGTAAATTTGCAATGCTCTTAAGAAATGAAAGGGGTCTAATGCAATTGGCTCATGATTAATTCTTAATTAGGCTTAAGGGATCTCACTTAACTACTTTTATGTTTTCTCAAACATGTGAGCTAACTATAATTTTATTATCTCATACTTTCGGTTATTGACCGCCCAAAGAACTACCCAAGATTAATTAAGGGTTGCTTAGATGTGACATGAATTTTAGATTGAGTTAATCAAGTTTGTTAATTAATTGATTGAATTCTTTGATTATATTTTGATTAGAATGATGAAATTAACTTTTGGATGGGGATCAAGGATAGGGCCTCATAACCCCTAAGTCATTTCAAACACTCAATTAATCTCTAATATCTTGTAGATTAATTAATTAAGAAATTAATTATCTCATTAATCATTAACTAATCAAATTCCAAAAGTGAGAAAAGAAATGGAAATGAATTAAAGTATCCCAACCACATTCCCTGAGCTCCCTTATCAACAGAGGTAATTAAGCTTAAATAATTAATTAAACCACTATTCATTCACTAATTATCACTAATTAAATTAAAAAAGTGATTAAAGTTTAATCAATTGATTTTCCTAATTAAGAAACCAATAAAATTCCAAAAAAATGGGGGAGGCAGAGGTCATACCCCCAAACATCCATAGAAAGTTGGAGATCAATTGGGTGATTAATTAAGGAATAATTAAGCTAATTATATTTTTAATTAAATAAAAATTACTATTTAAAATCAATTAATAATATTTTTCCTAGATTCTACTCTGAAATATCTTTAAAATGATCCCAAGTTTGTATTTTTTAGATTTTTTTAGGATTAGTTATGATTTTTAGAAGTTTCAGGCTTAAAAATAGATTAATTAACCCTAATTAAAGCCTTAATCCCGGCACATGGACGACCGATCTTTCCACATAGCGCGATGAGAGTGGACTTATGTTGTCACATCGGCGACGGATGGTGATGGATGTAACTCTATGGTCGATGATGACCAATTAAATGCACTGTTTAAAGGAATTAATCAAAGGTTCTACGCATGATCAGATCAAGATCGTCTATTTCAATCACGCGAAATGGACGGCCCATGATTTATCTACTTCTAAGTGGCGAATGTTGGATACCGTCCATTGATTGTCGATCGATCCGAGCTCACCCAAGCTCGGATGGAGATGAAATTTATCCACACCTTGGGGCATAACAAGTAAATCTAATGGTGGAAATTGCATGACATAGAACTTTCTTTCATAAAAGACCAACCTATTTTCATACAAGGATCAATTTTAATGGCATACCTGGCGGCTGGATTCCAACGATCGGGGAAGCGTAGTTTGGTAGAAATGAAGCTCTATTGAGCTGCACGAGCTTTGATTTGGTGTAGTTTAGTGTGAAGACCAATCCACGGAATGTAGGCAATCAGTTTTGATTGAAATCCTCCCTCCAGCCATTGGGAAGATTAGGAAATGATTCATTATCACTCGTTTAGCTCCAAGGAAGGTGTGTGCAAAGTTAATTACACTTTGGTGGAGGTTTAAGAAAATGGCAATCGTAGGTGACCTCCCCTATATCGGTTCTCTATAAAATTGAGAGTGGAGGATTTGGGGAGCTCGATAAACATAAGAGGAAGCTCTAGAATGGAGTTCTCTAACTGTTAGGGTTGAATCAAATATGGCTCCCAGTTTGAGTGAGAATGAGGTATACCCCTCATTCCTTGGATTGGATAGTATGGCTACTGGTTTAGCTTTTTCTTGATTATTTGGCCATTTGAGAGGGTTGTGGAGGTCCTTGGATGGATGATATGGCTTAGTTTGGTTGGGTAAGGGTGTGGAGGTGGGGAGGTGATTTCACCTCCCCATGGGTCATGGCCTACCCAAGCACCTTTGGGTTAGGTCAACAATGGTCATAGGTGCCTAAGTGGACCTATGAATGGGTGCCAAGTGGACTAGGGGAGAGAATGACCAAATATGCATGTGTCTTATCTCATGGGATGCAATAGACTGAAGGGCAAAGTGGTCATTTGGCTATGGGTTTTATTTGGCCATATTTGAAATAGGTCAAAAGTGGGTTAGCCAAAATTTCAAGTGGTTTGGAGTTTATTTGATTTAATTTGGATTTATTTGACCTATTTAGGTCAAATTGGGTAAGGTTGGATCAAGTTGACTAATTGGTCAAATTGAGTTAAACCAAGCGTTAGGTTAAGTTTACATGATCAATTAGAGTGCATTGGTGTCATTAGTTTGGTTCAATTTTCTTTGGATTTGATTATGGCTCATTTGGGTTGGGTTAGGTGTTGAGACAAGTTCAATTGGCAAATTAAAAATGATTGTAGGCTTTAGTTTGGTTTAATTTAGATTTAATTTGGATTTTGGCAAATCTAACCCTTTAGGTCAATTTGGGCTAGGTTGGGTCAAGTTTACTAATCAGTCAACTTGGGCTCAATTATGGCTTCGGCCAAGTTCAATAAGTGATTTGGAATGAACTGGAGCCATTGGTTGCAATCAATTTGGATCAAATCATTATTTGACCCATTTTTGGCTTTTTAGGCCAATTTAAGTCAACTTGGGTTAAATGGCCAATTAAGCTTGGTTTGGCACAAGTGAAGGTTTGATCATGTTCAATCATTGAATATGAGTTGGTTTGGAATTAATGGTTTTGGCAATGGTGGATTTTGGCTAGTTTGGGTTTCATTTAGGTTAAGTGTTGACTTGGTCAAAGGCTAGGTTTGACTTGGTTTGACCCAATTTAAGATAATTGATCACCCTAGGGTGGTTGTTTGTTATGTTGTGAGATTTAGATGGGCTTAGTTCAATCAAATTTGGGTTGAATTAGAACTTAGCTCAAAAAAGGTTTCTTTAGGCTACTTTGGATCAAGTGAGCTTAAATGGGTTAATTGGCTTGATCATGGCTTGATTCAAGTTTAGTTGAACTCACACATGAGCTTAGGATTGAAATATAAATCCAATTGCAAGTGGTTTGGAGCCAAATGGGTTTTGGTTCATATGATAATTTTAATCCAAAAGGGTCAACATGGTCTTGACTTGGGTTTGGATTGATAATGATGGTTTTTTTTTTATATTTGGGTCAATGATTGTAGGAATGATTGAATCATGATGGAATCCATTAGTTTTGAATTGCTTTGGGTATTATTTAGCCAAGTTCAAGAATTTGGATATAAGGGCTAAAATTGGGAATTTCATTTGATTTGGGTTTCAATCATTTGGCTATTTGAATATATATTTCATTTTTATTTATGAATATAAATGAAGATATAAATGGGTTATGAGAAAATCACTTTAATTTGGAGTTGATTTATGATTTGGAATTTGATTTGAGAAAATCAATTGGATTGGGGTTGATTTGATTTTGGTTAAGGCTAAGTCCATAAGATAAAATCAAAGGGCTTAGGAAGAGATTTGTAGTTTGAATTTAATCATGGATTTCAATCATTTGATTGTTGGATTTGACTTTGGAATTTGGATTAGATTTTGAGATTTGGTTTGGAAGAAGGAAGCAATGATTGGGTTGAGGCTATAGGGTAGGCAAGTCCTCCTAAATCCCTAAGGCATGACCTATTCCTATGGCTAACTCTTCTAAGTCTTTAGGGTTAGGTTAAGTGTTCACCTTAGAAGTGTCTTAAGACTAAGGAACTCTTAGTGTCTATAAGAGTTTTAGATCTATAATGAGAAAGTTGAGAGCTCACACTAAAAGTGAGGTCAACAACAGTCTTATAACTATTAAAGCAATATACTTTCGAAGGAGCTTTCTCATAAATATGTTGTTGGCACAACCAATGGTGAGTATGAGGTAATGCAATTTTAATAGGTCTCGCCATTGCTTGATCTTGATCAGTGAATATTGTTATAGGAATGCCTCTTATTCATTATCCAGAGAAATGTTTTGAATAGCCATATGAATGATTGTTGACCTCACTTTTGGAGTGAGTTCTCAACTTCCTCATCATAGATTTAGGACTCTTATAGACACTAAGAGTTCCTTAACTAAGACAATTCTAGTGATTAGTGAACACTTAACCTAAGCTTAGAAACTTAAAAGAGTTAGCTAAAAATAAGTTGTGCCTTAGGGACTTAAAACTTGCCTATAGCTACACCCAATCCAAGCTTCTCAAACCAAATCTCAAATTCATGCCAAACTAAAACCAAATTTCTAAGACTCATAATCAATCTCATGATCATATTCAAGCTCAAAATTTCTCCATAAAATCTCATGATTAAATTCAAAACCCTTTTCAATCCTTTGATTTCATCTTATGGACTTAACTAAATTCAAATCGATCTCAACTTATTTGATTTTCTCAAATATCAATTCAATCTTTCCATCAAACTATCAAATTCCAATTCAAATCTAACTTCAAATGATTCAATCCCATGTTCAAATCCAACTCAACCAAATTTTTTCTAAGCCCTTTTGACCTATCCATGAGCTTGGTCAAATCACTCCAAACTCAAGTGATTTTCTCATGAATCATTTATATCTTCATTTATATTCCTAAATATAAATGAAATATAAATTTAAATAGCCAAAACTAAATCCAAAATCAAACCAAAATCTAATTTATACCCTTTAAACTAATTCCTTGAACTTAGCCAAATCCTATCCAAATGAAGCCAAAACCACTCGATTTTCCCATGAATCAATAATTCCTTCAATCATTTAGCCAAATATAAACATAAACTACAATCATCAAGCCAAATCAAAATCAACTCAAGTCAAACCCAACCTAACCCATTTGACTTGAAATATTCAAATGAGCCAAAACTCATTTGAACCCAAACCAATTATAATTGAATTTATATGTCAATCTCAAATCCATATATAAACTCAATGAAATCAAACTCAATTCAAAATCAAGCCAACTAAACCTGGCTCACTTTAAGTGTCCAATTTAACCTACATGAACCAAAATCAAATTCAATCCAAATCAAAGTGAATTAAGCCAATACAAACTTCTTGTCATGATTGTTGATCATCCTAGGTTAATCAATTATCATGAATTGGGTCAAAACAAGTCAACCTAGACAGTTGAACAAGTTTACCCTTTAACCCATATGAATCCAAACTACTCAAATTACAACCTAAACCAAATTGATTACAACCAATAGCTCAAGTTCATTCCAAATTGATTATCGAACTTGACCAAAGCCTTAATTGAGCCCAATTTGACCAATTGGTCAACTTAACCAAACTTAGCACAAATTGACCATCAGGGTCAAATCAACTTAAAACCTAGTCAAATATAAAATATTATAAATGATCAACCAAACCAAAACCAACCCATAATTCAAGCCAATTTGGTCAAATAGGTCAAATTGGTCAATATAGCCCAAATTGACCTAAAAAATCAAATTGGACAAAATCTAAATTTAATCCAAATTAAACCAAATTGATGTAAACCAATTGAACCAATATGCTCCAAATGATCATTTGAACCTAACCCAACCCTTGGTTTGACCTAATTTAACCAATTGGTCAACCTAACCTGATTTGACCCAATTTGGCCCAAATGGATCAAATTGAACCAAATTAAACCAAATGAACTCCAAATGGCATGAAATTTGGTCAAGCTCACTTTTGACTCATTTCAAATCTTCCCAAGTCAAATTCATAGCAAAATGACAACTTTGCCCTTGGTAGGGCATCCCATGAGATAAGACACTTGCACTTTTGGTCATTTCCTTCCCTTGGCCACTTGGCACCCATTCATTGGTCAACTTAGGCACCAAGGACCCTGGATACATGACCCAAGGGTGGTTGGGTCAGTCATGATTCATGGGGAGGTGAAATCACCTCCCCATTCCCATTGGAGCACTTCACATCAAGGACACCCACTTTCTTTAGCATGGAAGCCACCTCCCACCCTTCCTCCACTCATGAGAGGCCAAATAGAATGATTCCCTACCAACCCTGACCTCCCCATCACAACCATTGATCCAAAAATGCCAAAAAAGCCATTGATTCACATTCTCACTTAAACCAACCCACTCAACACTCGATTCAACCCTAGCACACTCTCGTCTCCTTCCCATAGTCATTTCCACTATTTCCCGAGCTCCTAAATTCCCCATCTCAGTTTTATGTGAAACCAAAATAAGGGAGGATACCAATTATTATCATTTCCTCATTTCATAACCAAAATACAATTAACTTTGCGCACACCATCCTTAGATTGAGACAGAAATGAAATCACTCACTCTCGCTTTGAGCCGAAAGTGGGACTTTGACTAAAATCACATGTGTATGTGGGTTGGTCTTCCAGCGATCTATACCAAATCAAAGCTCTGCACTTAAGCTTCATTTCTACCAAATGAAGCTTCCTCGCTGGTGTTTATTTTTGATCATGTGTATGGGGACTCCATGGTCGAGGGTGTACTTGAGGTGATGGGTATGACATCAAGAAATGGTGCACTATCTCAAAAGATAGAAATCACTATCCTACAATGGACCTAATCACTTAATAAGGACTCCTAAGGCATGGTGGCTCTTTGAATATACGAGAGATTTTTCCCCTACTTTACATGGATGAATAAAGTAGGGTTTATTTAAACTGGGTTCTAAAGTTCCCTATGGGGGCAAGCCCCTATAGTTAATTACATCCTAAGGAAGGTGAGTTCCTTAGAAATGTGAGTTCCTTAGGAATGCTCTTGATTAAAGTAAGCAATTATTATCTCCAAAGATTTTAAAGATATGACTATCAATAAATTAGTTATGTTTGGAAAATTAAGTGGGATAGATCAAAAGGAGAAACTTATTATCAAAGCCAAAGGAAAATGAGTAGGGAATGCTCATGATACTAGAAAACCTAGTGAGCATTCTAATCTATCCTATGGTTGGGCTTTATATGTTTGAAATTCAGAGGATTGATTTTATTAAAGTTGACACTTTATTAGAAAACTAAGGCTTATAATCCCACAACACAAGATTGTGAAAATGCCTAAGATGTGAGGATTTATGCTTGTAGCTCGAAGGAAATAGCTTCTTTGGATCCTAAATCTAGGGAGCTTCAGCATAAGCCAAAGCATGTCCTAAATCTAAGCGAAGATGGGTATATGGTTTACCTCCACAAAAGAGGATAAACCCATTTATTGGACTTATCTTGGAGTGGCCACTCCTCCTATGCTTTAAAACCATGTGATCAAGTCATATATTTTGTAAGATGGTTAGGTTATTATTATTTAGAAAGAGAATAAGTCCTTAAACCCACACCCTAAGAGACTATAACATGAGTGGTATGAATAATGACTTAATCTAATACAAATTTTTTCATATTTTACTTGATTTTAGACTCTTCATTTTAACAAAGGCTTTGGGATTTAATATGCCTAAATTAGCAAGAAGGGGTGTTTTCCACCACAAGGGATGCCCTCATAGTTCAAGCATTCCCCTATCATGCAAGGATGGAAATCCCCTATTTTCAAGAGAGAAAGAATATGCATGCATGATGTGAAACATACAACATTCAGCTAAGGGGTTACTAAATCTTTTAATTATTGTGATTTAATGTATAGACTTTATGGTGAGGTTATGAGTTATTTAGAAATTTAATTATCAATTATAATTGGGTAGAAAATCTATTTTTTTTCTTAGGAGCCTAATCGCATCTAGATTATAGAACAAACACCAATCATAAAGAAACTATGAAAAGGCATGTCATTTCTAATGCACAAGCTAAACAAAATATCAAACAATTTTATAGCAAGTGCAAAAGAATAGAAGGCCAGTGTGGTCTGATACCGCCATATAGCCCAATAAGAAAAATGGGTAGCCAAGCTCTACCCTTATACAACCCAAATTACAAAAGAATAATTATAAATAAGAATGAATACATGATATAGGGGTCTTCATCTTCTACAAATCTTCATGTCTTCTTTCCTCCTCTTTGTTTCTTTGATTTGGCTCACTTTAAGGCATCACATGGCACACAAGACATAGTCTTTCTTTCCAATGCTCATCCTAATTCTCCCATAGCACTAATCCTAATTCCTAATTACAAAATTACATTAAAATGGAAAAGTAAATCTAACACAGACAAAAGCGGTTAAACATACATTCCACCCAAACAATTATATTTATAATTTAGACTTAGCACCCGCATATCGGTAACCAAGCCCACATGTTCTAACTTGGATTATGCTTATGGGCTTAAGCAACCTACAATGAGAGAGCATTTATATTTATTTCTCAATGGCCCCTTAAGCATAATCCCCTGTAGAAAATATGATTAGGCTAACAACAGCCTAACATCCAGTCTATGAATTATACACCCTAATATGCAATATAAACATTACATAACAAAATAAAACATACATCAAACCAAGCACCATCCTAACCTAAAGCTAAAAGTAGTGACTTAATCTATTGTGTGTGTATTAAGGCTTGTATGGTATCACTAGGATTTAGAGTTATAGTTTCCTAAGTGTAGAAAGATTCAATTTAAATGGTGGTTTCACTTTAAGTTGCATAGTTGATTTGCAAGTTTTAACTTCATGTTTTTTTTCATTTGACCTACATAAGATAACTAAGTGTTATAAAGAGAAGGAAAGAGAGGATCACTCTCTTTTATCCCTACTTTAAGCCATTTCTAAAGCTAATTAATTAAATAATTCTCTTTTGTGAATGACTTTTTATATGTTTTAAATAATCCTAGGTTTAGGTTCACCTTAAATAAACTCATTCAATAAGGAAGACATCTCAATATTAATTGAAATGAACTATCATCACATGATACATGTTTGCTTATTTCTTTCCATCATATATTGCATGCATATGGTTAACTCATAAACAAACCTATACATGCAACTTATATCTTAGCATATTTGAATGATTAAAGTAAGCAAATGGATTTGGAATTGATGTTTCATCTGATTGAATTATTTTGTCATATTAATTTGAATTTCTATCTAAATTCTTATACAAAAAGCATTAAGAAAAGGATTTCAAATTATATGATTAATCAATTCAACCACTTGAACAAAGTATGAATGCATGTCTTTTTAATAGAAAAGGGGGGATTTTCATTCATTAGTCAAATGCACACTCACATGTATAGAAGTTTTAAGCAAGTACGTTGCCATTGTTACACCAAGGAGGTAGGAACCTCCTTAGGTTATGGCGTGAGTCCTGGATGTCCAGACTAATATACCCGCTATCCTCAAATACATATGGATGTATAAGAAACTATAAGAATGAGAATCATACAAAAGTAGAATTTGATTTGATTAAATTATGGTTGTTATCCACTAGTTATATCACACATACACATGTACATAAAAATTTTAAGTAGGTATGATGCCGTTGGTTTGCACCAAGGGAGTGGGGTAGGAACCTCCATAGGGTTACTCAAAGTCGTGTGTCCCTGGGATGTCCAGACTAATATGCCCACTATGCTCATATATATATATATATGAATGTGCAAACAACTGTAGAAATGAAAAACTATACAAAAGTTGGATTCAATTTAGTTGATTTATTTATGTAAATGAATTGAAGCTCTATCAAAATTCTAATATCAAAATGGCATAAGAATGAAATCAAGGAGGTACGTCGCCATTGTTCTGCACCAAGATAGTGAGGTAGGAACCTCCTTAGGGCTACTTAAAGGCGTGCGTCTATGGGATGTCCAGACAAATATAGCTGCTAACATTCTTACTTATGCAAATCAACATATTAATATAAGAAAGAACTTTCACCTAATACACTAATTTTATATTCACATACACTTCGTATGTATATATAACTAAAGTCACAATACATATTCTTATTCATTAAGAAGCTTTTGAAAATATGTTTGAGATTTAGTAGTGATAATAGCCACACATATTTTAAATTAAGTCAACACATGTAAATTTGACATAAAGGAAATCATTTTTAGTTAATTAATTTTTCAAAGGAATGAATACATAACTAAAATAGCATACAACATTTTAATATGATTGGAAAAAATAAAGAAAAACAAGCATACAATCTCATTCAATCCAACTAATTCCTAAGGACAATCATATTAAAAAAGCTTATTTAAAATAAACCAAAGTTTCTTAAAGTCATTTTTGATTTCGTGTTTGATTTGATTTATAAAATGTGAAAGATGTTTGCTTGTCCTAATCCCATTCCCATATGTGTGAGTTAATTTGATTCAATGAAAATAAATTAGTTTGATTTTATGGATTGATTAAGTTAAGCATGGACTAAATCAATTAATTAACCCTTACCTATGTCACCTTATGGTAATCAATCAAACAATTATAAGCTAATATGATATGCAACCACATGGAAAGTAAATGACATTGCTTCTATGGAATGAAAGGAGCCTAATGTAATTAGCTCAAAATTATTAATTAATTAAGCTTAAGGAGCTCACTTAATTACTCTTATTATTTTCTCACACATGTGAGCTAAACATAATTTCATTAGCTCTCTCTTTGGGTTATTATTGAACACCCAAAGAGCTACCCAAGAGTTAATTAGAGAAGTAGATTCAATCAAATTAATTAAGTTCATTAATTATCTAATTAAATCTTAATTATCTTTAATCAACGTATGGTCGTAGGGAAAGAGACAAAGAAGGAGCCTAAGTCTCAATAGCTAAATCCTTTCAATTTGTTAATTAAAGTTTAGATATGATTTGAATTTGATTTATTTTATTTATTAATTAATTAATTAGTTGTAATAAATTAATTATTTTAGAGGGAATGTAGAAGCCTTAATAAAAAGATTGGAAGAATGGGGTCCCAATCCATTTCTATAAACTTCATCACCATTAACAGAGGTTAATAAGCTTAATTCATTGATTAATTTACTATTTCTTTTGTTTAATTATCATTAATTAAGATAGGAGAGTAGTTAAGGCTTAATCCATTGATTTCCCCAATTAATTATCCAACAATCCCAAGAAAAAAATGGTCATCCCCTTAAACATCTCTAGAAAGTTTAAAATTAATTAATAATTCAGAGTAATTAGGCTAATTAAATTTTTAATTAAAAATTAATTAAGTATAAATTACTATTTAAATTTTATTAATAATAATTTTAATGGATTCTCTTCTGAAATACCTTTAAAATGAGCCCTCATTTGTAATTTTTGGATTTTTTACAATTAGTTTAGAATTTTGGAAGTTTCAGCATTAAAAATAGTTTAATTAACCTAATTAATGCCCTAATCCCATTATGCGTGGCGACTGACACGGCTTGCTTTCCATGTGGCACGATGAGATTGGTTATTTAAGTTATCACGTCGAATGCTAATGAGAACGGTGGTGGAACGCGCTTTCTGTGTGGGCCATCCGATCTAAGATCGGATGGCCATGATTAAATGTGTCGTTCTAAAGGAGAAAAGAGGGGTTATATGCATGATCAGATCAGGACCATCCATTTTGATTATGCGAAATATACGGTCTGTGATCTGTCTCCTCCTGAGCGGCGAGCGATGGACACCATCCATCGATCATCGCTTGATACAAGCTCACCCATGCTCGAATGGAGATCAAATTGATCCAACACCTTTGGGGAAGCACAACAAACACATCTAATGGTGGATATCGCATGTGATACAAATTTCCTTCATAAGGGACCAACCAATTTTAAGCTAAGGATTGGTTTCAATAGCATACCTCACTAGAGCTTATGACTGGTGGTTCCAACGATTAAGGAAGCTTCGTTTGGTAGAAACTAAGCCTTATTAAGCCGCACGAGCTTTGATTTGGTGTAGTTTGCTCGAAAGACTAACTCACGACACATAAGCAATCTACCTTGATCGAACTCCATCCTCTGATCATCGGGAAGCTTGGGAAATGATTAATTTTGGCTCTTCTAGGTCCAAGGATGGTGTGAGCAAAATTAATTGCACTTCGGTGGAGGTTCGAGCAAATGGTAATTTGAGATGGCCTCCCTTATATTTTTTTTGCATAAAATCGAGAATGGGGAATTTGGGAGCTCGGAAAATGCAAGGGGAAGCTCTGGGATCTCTCTCCTTGGTCAGGTTGAATCGAGTGTGAGTGTGCGTGTTTGAGACAGAATGAGGGGTATACCCCCTCCTCTCTTGGCTTGGACGGTGATGATGATTTTAACTTTTTTGATCAATGGTTGTGATATGGAGCTCAGTTTGGGTAGAGAATCACTCCACTTGGCCTCACATGAGTGGAGGAAGGGTGAGAGGTGGCTGCCACGGGAGTAGTGGGTGTCCTTGGTGGTTTGAAATGCCCTAATGGGACTAGGGAGGTGATTTCACCTCCCCATGAGTCATGGTCGACCCAACCACCCTTGGGTCAGGTTAGCCACAGTCTTTGGTGCCTAAGTGAACCTATGAATGAGTGCCAAGTGGCCAAGGGGTGGAAATGACCAAAAGTGCAAGTGTCTTATCTCACAGAATGCCCTAGACCCAAGGGCAAAGTGGTCATTTGGCTATGAGTTTGATTTAGGCAGATTTGAGATGGGTCAAAAGTGGGTTACCCAAATTTCAAGTGGTTTGGAGCTTATTTGATTTGACCTCTTTATGTCAAATTAGGTTAGGTTGTTTGACCAATTGGTTGAAATTAGGTCAAACCAAGGGTTTGGTCAAGTTTACATGACTATTTGGAGTGTATTGGTGTCATTGGTTTGGTTCAATTTTCTTTTAATTTGGATTTTGGCCAAATTGATCCTTTAATTTAGGATTGGGTTGACCAATTGGTCAAATTGGGCTTAATCATGGCTTTGGTCAAGTTCAATAATCAGTTTGGAATGAACTTGAGCCATTGGTTGTAATCAATTTGGGTTGGATTATGATTTGACCTATTTTAGTTTTTTAGGCCAATTGGGTCAAATGGCCAATTGGACTTAGTTTGGCTCAATTGAGGGTTTGGTCATGTTTAATCATTGATTATGAATTGGTTTGAATCAAAGGCTTCAATCAATTTGACATATGGTGGGTTTTGGCTAGTTTAGGTTTCATTTGGCCTAAAGTTTGACTTGATCAACGGACTAGGTTGACTTAGTTTGACCCAATTCAAGATAATTGATTAACCTAGGATTATTGTTGATTATGTTATGAGGTTTATATTATCTTAGTTCAATCAAATTTGAGTTGGATTAGAACTTGGCTCAAAAAGGTCTTTTAGGTCACTTTGAGTCAAGTGGACCTAAATGGGTCAATTAGCTTGATCATGGCTTGATTCAAGTTTAGTTGTATTTATAAATGGGTTTGAGAATAAAAATTTCAAGTCAAAAGGGTTAACTTTGGTTTGACTTAGGTTATCTTGATTTTATTTGAAAATTATAGTTTATATTCATATTTGGAATAATGATTGAAGGAATGATTGAATCATGAAGAAATTCATAGGTTTTGAATTGATTTGGGTATCATTTAGCCAAGTTCAAGAAATTGGCTAAAATTGGAAATTTTATTTGATTTGGGTTTGATTTTAGCTATTTGGAATTATATTTCATTTATATTTGAGAATATAAATGAAAGTATAAATAGTTCATGAGAAAATCACTTGAGTTTGGTGTGATTTGGAAGAAAATTTGACCAAGTTCATGGGTATAGGTCAAAAGGGCTTAAGTAGGAAATTGATTTAATTTGATTTAGTTTGATTTGATTTTGGTCATTGGAGGGTGGATTTCATTTATATTTGTGAATATAAAAGAAGGAACAATTGATTTATAAAAAAAATCAATTGAGTTGGGGATAGTTTGGATTGATATTTGACTAAGCTCATGAGAGCAATTCATAAGACTGAGGAGGGAAATTTGATCTTGGATTTAATTTGAGATTGATTTGTTTGGTTTAGAATTGATTTATGATTTGATATTTGATTTGAGATTAAATTAATATTTGATAAAATCAATTGAATTGGGGTTGATTTGAATTTGGTTAAGGCTAAGTCCATAAGATGAAATCAAGGGCTTTGGAAGGGTTTTGGCATTTGATTTGATCATGGGATTGAATCATTTGACTTGGAATTTAACTTATGATTTGGAGTTTGAATTGATATTTGAATTTAAGGTTTGGTTTGAGAAGGAAAGCATGGATTGGGTTTAGGCCATAGGGTAAATAAGTTTTCTTAAGTCCCCAAGCCATGACCTATACCCATGGACAATCCTTCTAAGTCTCTAGGTTTAGGTTAAGTGTTCACCTAATCACTAGAAGTGTCTTAAGACTAAAGAGCTCTTAGTGTCTATAAGAGTCCTAGATCTATGATGAGCAAGTTGAGAACTCACTCCAAAAGTGAGTTTAACATCAATCGTGGGACCACCGGTCATAAGTCTGAGGTATGCCATTGAAACCAAGCTTAAGCTTAAAATAGTTATGAAGAAAGTTCTATTTCATGTAATTTCCACCATTGATGTGTTTGTTGTGCTTCCCAAAAGGTGTGGGATTGATTTGATCTCCATTCAAGCTCAGATGAGGATCGTTTACGATAGATGAAGCTCCATCTCTCGCCCCTCGAGGAGAGCATCATGGATCGTCCATTCCACGTGATCAGAACGAATGGTCCTGATCTGATCACACTTAGATATGTTGGTCTAATATTTTAATTAATCATTTGGTCTGCCTAATCTTAGATTAGACCCAGAAAATGTGCTTCGCCATCCATCGACATTTGACATGACAACTTAAATAAATAATCCCATCGCACCATGTGTAATGTACAATGCGCCATGTGGCGAGATTAGTTAATTAGGTTAATTAATCCATTTTAATGAAACTTCCAAAATTTATAATTGTAAAAAATAAAAAAAAATACAAATGAGAACTCAAAGGTATTCTAAAGGGGAATCAATTAAAATTATTATTTATTAATTTTGAATAGTAATTTCTATTTAATTAAGGTTAAATTAAAAATTTAATTAGGTTAATTACTCTCTGATTAATTATCTAATTAATTTCAAACTTTCCAGAGATGTTTAGGGGGATGACCTTTACCTCCCCTATTTTTTCGGGATTTATTGGATAATTAATTAGGAAAATCAATGGATTAAGCCTTAATTACTCTCCTATCTTAATTAATGATAATTAAGCAAATGAATAGTGGATTAATTAATTAATTAAGCTCAATGACCTCTGTTAACAATGGAGAAACTTAGGGAAATGCATTGAGACTCCTCTTCCAATCCTTTCCTTAAATCATCATCATTCCTTCTTTAAAAATTAATTAATTAAAAAATCATTAATTAATTAATTAACAAGGTCAATTAAAATTCAAATCATATCTAAACTTTAATTAACTATTTGAAAGGATTTAGGGATTGATACTTATGCTTCCTTCTTTATCTCTTTCGCTAAGTCCATTTCATATTGTTGATTAAGGGAAATTAAGATTTAATTAATTAATGAACTTAATTAATTTGATTTAATCTGTATTCCTATTCAAATCCATGTTAAGAGAAGAGAGGAAAATCACATAATACACATATTATGCTATAATCACATGCAAGTTTATAACTACTTATAAGTAGCATCACCTCAATTATAATCTTTGATTTTACAAGTTTTGAAAATAATATTTGGTTTAATGGTGATAATATCCACTCATTTCTTTTTAGCCAAACATGCAATTTGACCTAAAAGGAAATATTTTATTTAAAGAGATTTTTCAAAGGAGATGAATGCATGATTTCATATCGCAAACCACATTTACCATGCTTAGAAAAAAATAAAGTGATGTAAGAATATGACTTCATTCACCCTAATTAATTCCTAAAGATAATCCTATGAAATAAGATCATTTAAAGTGAATCAAAATTCTTTAAAGAGTTTTTTGGTTGTAACCAATTTCCCACATTTAGCTTGCTTTGAATTTTATTTAGCTTAGGAAATGTGAAAAGAGTTTGTTGGTCATAACCCATTTCCCCCATGTATGAAATTGGTTTAGTTTAATTTTAGAACAATTATGTTGATTTTATGTTTTATTTAGGTTAAGGTGTGAATTAAATCTATTAATTACCCCTTACCTACACCACTTTAACATAATTAAATAAATAATTATGAGCCAACATATGATATGCAATCACATGAAATTTAAATCAACAATGCACCTAAGAAATAAAGGGGCCTAATGCAATTAGCTCATAATTATTGATTAATTAAGATAAAGAATTTTCATTAAGTACTTTCATAACCATCCCACACATGTGAGTTGGATATGATTTTCTCAAACTTACCTTAGGGTTTTGAATACCTAAAGATCTACCCAGCAAGAGATTGATTAACTTCACATTAGTTTTAAAAGTTTGATTAGACTAATTAAGTAGATCATTAGTGGATTAATCCTTAATTATATTTGGATTAAGGAAGAAAAGGGGTTTAGGGAATAGCTTAGGGAAAGTATCTCAAACCCATTCCATAAACCTCCTCCTTACTTAAACAATGCTTAATTATCTTAATTAAGGGATTAAATCATTATTTATATGCTTAATTACTCTTTATTATATTAAGGGGTGATTAGGGATTCATTAATTAATTTCCCTAATTAACTCATTGATAAATTCCAAGAAAAATAAAGGGAGGCAGAAGTCATCCCACTAAACATGTTTGAGAAATTTGGAATTAATTAAGTAATTAGGGAGTAATTAAGGTAATTAAATTTTTTAAGTAAACCTTAATTAAGAAAAATTCACTATTTAAAATCAATTATGAATAATTTTATTTGATTCCCCTCTGAAATACCTTTAAAATGAGCCCTCATTTATATTTTTTTGGATTTTTTTACATCTAATTATGATTTTATGAAGTTTCTATAATTAATGGATAATTAAAATAGCCTAATTAATAGTGTCAATGGAAATGTGGTGTGCTTTCCACATGATGCAATGAGGTTGATTATTTAAGTTGTCACATGTCAACCAATCATAACGTTTTCCGGGTCGTATCAAGGATCGGATGGCCAGGATTAATCTCATGGTTCTAAAGGGTTTAAATAGAGATTTAAGAGTGATTAAATCACAATCATCTATCTAAAATATGCAGGATGGATGGTGTATGATTTATCTCCTCCTGAGCGATGAGAGATGGATGTCTTCCTTCGATCATCGCTTGATCTGAGCTCACTCAAGCTCGGATGGAGCTCAAACTCAATCCACACCTTTAGAAGAACACAAGCAAGAGATCCAATGGCTAAGATCTAATGGGATTACAATTTTCTTTACAAAGAACCAAGCATTTTTTTAACTTATGATCGGTTTTGAACAATACCTTGCCGGAGGACCGACGCTTCCAATGGAGGAGGTAGCTTCATCTAGTGGAGACGAAGCCCTATTGAATGTATCAAGCCTTGATTTGAAGTGGATGTCCTGGTTGATCAAGCTCCCCTTCAACGATAATTAGCATTAATCGAATTCCCCCTTCCTATGGCTTGGAGACTTGGGAAACACCTTGGGTGAGCTCGACTAGGTCCCTTGATGGTGCTTGCAAAGTGAATTTAGGTTTGGTGGAGAATTGGATGAATTAGAGTTTGGAATTACCTCCCCTATTTTGGTTTGAGCAAAACTAAGGAGAAAAATAGGGGGAGCTCAAGAATACTTGCCAAGGCTTGGAGAAGCTTGGTTTGGGTTCTTAGGGCTCAATCGAATTCAGTGTGTATGGATTGAGTTGGAATGAGGGGGAGTATATCTCCCCCTACTTAGATCGAACGATCGAGAATAGCTTTATTATTTATGATCAATTGCTTGGATTGATTAGTTTGTTTAGGCTATTAAGCACTCCATGTGGTTCATTTTAAGCAGAGGAGTGGAGGAGAGGAAGTGCCATGTGCTAGGTGAGTGTATGAGGTGATCTAAGTGTCCAATTTACATTAAAGGGGTTGGTTTGGCCTTGGGTTGGGTCATGGCTGACCCAAGGTGATTGGGACATGTTCACCACCATCCTTAGTGTCCAAATGGACCACAAGGAAGATGTCAAGTGGTCATGAGAATGAATTGGCCAAATTCCAAGTGAATTTGGCCATAGGATACCCTTTGACCTAAGGGTAAAATGGTCATTTGGCATAAATTTTGATTTGGACAGATTTGAAATGATTCAAAAATGGGTTGGACCAAATTTCAAGTGATTTGGAGTTCATTTGGTTTTAATTGGTTCAATTTGACCCATTTAGGTCAAGTTGGGTCAATTTGGATTAGGTTGACTAATTGGTCAAATTAGATCAAACCATGAGTTAGGTCAAGTTCAAATGATCATTTGGAGCCTATTTTCAACCATTTTTGAACAATTTCAAATCTGTCCAAATCAAAATTTAGGCCAAATGACCATTTTACCCCTAGGTCTAAGGGTATCCTATGGCCAAATTCACTTGGAATTTGGCCAATTCATTCTCATGACCACTTGAAATCTTTCTTGTGGTCCATTTGGACACTAAGGATGGTGGCTATGTCCTTTTTCTGGGTCACATGAACCAACCCAAGGCCAAACCAACCCCTTTAATGTAAATTGGACACTTAGATCACCTCATACACTCACCTAGCACATGGGCACTCTCCTCCACTCTCTGCTTAAAATGAACCACATGGAGTGCTTAATATTAAACAAACTAATAAATCCAAGCAATTGATCATATTAGCTACATTGTCATCAAAGGGGAGATATACTCATTCCAACTCAATCCATACACATAATTGACAGCCCTAAGAACACAAACCAAGCTTCTCCAAGCCTTGGCAAGAATTCTTGAGGTCCCCCTATTTTTCTCCTTAGTTTTGGTCAAACCGAAATAGGGGAGGTAATTCCAAACTCCAATTCATCCAATTCTCCACCAAACCTAAATTCACTTTGCAAGCACCATCAGGACCTAATGAGCTCACAAGGTGTTTCCAAGTCTCAAGCCATGGAAGGTAGAATTCATCAATGCCGATTGTCGCTGAAGGGGAGCTTGATCAACCAGACATCCACTTCAAATCAAGGCTGATATTCAATGTGGCTTCTTTCCACCAATTAAGCTATCCTCCATTGAAGCGTTAAGGTATTTTAAAACCAATCATGTTAAAAAATGCTTGGTCCTTGCAAAGGAAATTGTAATCCCATTAGATCTTAGTTGGATCTCTGCTAGTGTTCTTCAAGGTGTGGGTTGATTTTCCATCCAGCTTAAGTGAGCTGATCGAAGATGATGATACATCCGCCTCTCATCGCCAGAGGAGAGATCTCATACACCATCCATCCCGCATGTTTTGGATGGATGATTGTGATTTAATCATGCTTAAATCTCCATTTAAACCCTTAGAACCATGAGAATAATCCCGCCATCCCATCCTGATCGACATAAAGCGCTGCCGCCTGACACATGATGTGTGACAACTTAAATAATCAATCCCGTTGCATCATGTGGAAAGCACACCACATCAGCAGTACACATGGTGCCGACATGATTAGTTAATTAATTAGGCTATTTTAATTATCCATTAATCAAAGAAACTTCATAAAATCATAATTAAATGTAAAAAAATCCAAATAATATAAATGAGGGCTCATTTTAAGGCTATTTCAGAGGGGAATCAAATAAAATTTTTCATAATTGATTTTAAATAGTGAATTTTCTTAATTAAGGTTTATCTAAAAATTTAATTGCCTTAATTACTCCCTAATTACTTAATTAATTCTAAATTTCTCAGACATGTTTAGTGGGATGACTTCTGACTCCCTTTATTTTCTTAGAATTTATCAATGAGTTAATTAAAGAAATTAATTAATGAATCCCTAATCACCTTAATATAATAAAGTAATTAAGCATATAAATTATGATTTAATCCTTAATTAAGATATTAAGCATTGTTAAGTAAGGAGGAGGTTTATGGAATGGGTTTGAGATATTTTCAAGTTATTCCTAAATCCACTTTCTTCCTTAATCTAAATATAATTAAGGATTAATCCACTAATGATCTACTTAATTATTAATCAAACTTTAAACTAATGTGAAGTTAATCAATCTCTATTGATCTTTAGTGTTCAAAACCTAAGGTAAGTTTGAGAAAATCATATCCAACTCACATGTGTGGATGGTTATGAAAGTACTTAATGAAAATTCTTTATCTTAATTAATCAATTGTGAGCCAATTGCATAGCCCCTTTATAGGTGCAGGATTTAAATTCCATGTGATTGCATATCATATGTTGGCTCATAATTATTTATTTAATTATGTTAAAGTTTTAGATGGGGTAATTAATAGGTTTAATTCACACCTTAACCTAAATAAAACATAAAATCAACATAATTGTTCTAAAATTAAACTAAACCAATTTCATACATGGGGGAAATGGGTTATGACCAACAAACTCTTTTCACATTTCCTAAGCTAAATAAAATTCAAAGCAAGCTAAATGTGGAAAATTGGTTACAACCAAAAAACTCTTTAAAGAATTTTGATTCACTTTAAATGATCTTATTTCATAGGATTATCTTTAGGAATTAATTAGGGTGAATGAAGTCATATGCTTACATCACTTTATTTTTTTTCCAAGCATGCTAAATGTGGTTTATATGAAATCATGCATTCATGTCCTTTGAAAATCTCTTTAAATAAAATATTTTATCAAATTGCATGTTTTGGCTAAAGTAAGAATATGAGTGGATATTATCACTATTAAACCAAATATTATTTTCAAAACTTGTAAAATCAAAGATTATAATTGAGGTGATGCTACTTATAAGTACTTATAAACTTTAATGTGATTATAGCATAAGATGTGTATTATGTGATTTTCTTCTCTTCTCTTAACATGGATTTGAATAGGATTTGAAAAATGTATAGTTCATTTGAAAAGAGCATAACACTTGCTTAAATATATTCCTATACACTTTATGATAAAGAAGGATCTTCACATTTACACATGTAAATTACACAACTAAATCAAATACAAAAATCTTTTGCATGATTCTTCATCCATTTGTTTCTTTTTATACATTTCATATATTTAAGAAAAGTAATATATTAGTCTGGACATCCCAGGATTGCGAGGTTTTAAGTAGCCCCAAGTAGGTCTTGTACCTTATAACCCTGGTATAGAAAATAATGGCATCGTACTCACTTATGTCTTCTATACATGTGGATGTGCATTTTGTTAATGGATAAAAGAATCCCTCTCTTTTCTACATAATAAAAACTTGCATTCATGAAATATCCAAATTTGTTTAAGAAATATCTATTAGAAATCATCATCAAAGTGTGTTAAAACTTTGTATTGCATGTATAAATATGTTTAGGATTATTTATATACATGGTATACATTATGGAAAGAAATAAATGGTTGTGTGTTATGTGATAGTAATTCACCATAATTAATCCTAAGATGTCTTTCTTGAACAGGTTTATTTAGAGAAAATCTAAACTTAGGGTTAATTAAAATACATAATAAAACATTCATTAAAGAAAAATCTTTAAAGAATCTACCTTAGAAATTACTTAAGGTTGGGATGAAAGAGAAGTTTTCTATTCTTTTCTTCTCTTTACAATATTTAGTAACTAAGTGTAGGTTCATTCAAACCAAATCAAATCATCAAATAAAATTGACAAATCAACTAAACCACTTAAAATGAAACCACCCTCTAAGTTGAACCCTTCACACTTAGGAAATTCCAAATTTAAAGCCTAGCTAAGACATGCCACACAAGCCTTAAATGACACACACATTAGGCTAAATCACAATTTCTAGCTCTATGCTAGGGTGGTGCATGGATTGATGCCTGATTTTACTTTGTGATGTAATATTTTTAGACTGGATGTTAGGGTGCATGTGCGTAGACTGGATGATAGGATGATCTTAATCTAATTATGTCTTCTACAAGGGATTTGGCTTAAGAGGTGCTGTAATAAAAATATAAATATTTTTGCTGTGCAGGTTGCTTATACCCCTAAGCATGATTCAAACTAGGATAGATGGACATGGTTACCCATGTGTGGGGTACTAAGTCCAAGTTATTCATATAATTGCTTGGGTTGTGTGGTATGTTTAGCAAATCCTTGTTTTGCAGGTTTAGTTTGATTTATCTTTGCCATTTTAATGTAAATTTTACAATTAAGATTTGGAATGAATGTTATTGGGGAATTAGAATGAACATTGGTCATAAGACCATATCTTATGTATCATGTGAAGCCTTGGAGCAAACTACATCCCAAGTCCAAATAAAGAAATGAAGAAAGAATGAAATAAAGAAATGAAGAAATGAAGAATGAAAACCCCTATAACATGAATTCCTTTTTTATTATAATTATTCATTTGTAATCCGGGTTGTATAAGGGTAGAGCTCGACTACCCATTTTTCCTTTCAGGTTTGTGCGATGGAGCCTGCCGCATCGGCCTCATATTCTTTTGCACTAGCTTTATAAAATTATTTGATGTTTGGTTAGCTTATACATTAGAAATGACATAATTTTCCTAGTTTCTTAATTGTTTGATGATTGTTGAATAGCCTGGATGCGATTAGACTCTTAGGAAAAAATTTTCTATCCAATTAATCAACTCAAAATTAAAATTAAATAACTCATAACCTCACCTAAAAAGCCTAGGACATAAAATCAAGGTAATAAAAGATTTAACAACCCCTTAGCTAGATGTTGTATATTTCACATCATGCATAAAAATATATTGATTCACTCTTGCTAATGGAGGGCTTCCACCTTTGCTAGAGAAAATGGCTTGACCTTTGAGAGCCATGGTGGAAACACACCTCCTTCTCGCTGATTTTGGCTCACAACCAATTTTCTCATGCATTAGGCATATGAAATACCATAGCCTGTGTTAAATAAAATGTCCAAAAATGAAAATAAAACTTAACAAAATTTGTATTAGATTAATTCATTTCTTCACACCATTCATGATCTAGTCTCTTAGGGAGTGTGTTTAAGAACTTAGTCTTCTTTCTAAATAAATAACAACCTAGCTATCTTGCAAAACATAAGACTTGCCTACATATATTTAAAATTGTAGGAGGAGTTAGTATTCACCCCCTGTGTGGTTGTAAGTCCACAAATGTGATTTATCCTCTCTTGTGGAGGTAAACTATATACCCATTTTTGACCTTTGATTTAGGTCATGCTTTGGCCCTCACCAAAGCTCCGTAGATTTAGGTTCTGAGGTTGTTGTTTCCTTTTGTGGGCTACAAGCATAAATCATCACCTCTTAGGCATTTCCACGATCTCATGTTGTGGAATTGTAAGTCATAGATTTGTAATACAAATTTAACTCAAACATATAATCCTCTTCAAATTTTAAAAATATAAAGCCCAACCATAGGATAGTTTGGGATGCTTACTAGGTCTCCTAGTATCATGAGCATCCCCTACTTATCTCCTTTTTGTTTTGATAATAACTCCCTCTTTTTGATCAATCCCACTTGATTTTCCAAAAATAACTAATTTGTTGATAGTCCTATCTTTGAAATCTTTGGAGACAACGACCATTTACCTTAATCAAAGTATTCTTAAGGAATCTCATTCTTTAAGATGTAATTAACTATGGGGGTTTGCCTTCATAGGGAACTTAACAAACTCAATTTAAAATAAATCTTACTTTACTTTTCATGTAAAGTAGGGGAAAGATCTCTGGTACGTTCAAAGACCCATTGTCCTTAGGAGTCCTTATAAACTGATTAGGTCCATTGTAGGATGGTGATTTCTATCTCTTGAGATAGTACACCATTCCTCATTATTGCATCGATCACCCTAATAAGTACACTTACGGATCTATGTGGTGTCCCAACATACAGAACATTTTATTTTTCAAATTCCAAGAGTTTGAGAAATCAACACCACACACTCTCTTTATGTTACTGAACACCCAAAGTGTTACCTAAGAGTTAATCAGGGAATACAAATTAAATCAAATTAATTAAGTTCATTAATTAATTAAATCTTAATTTCCCTTAATGAACAATATGAAATGGACTTAGGGAAAGAGATAATGAGGAAGCATAAGTATCAATCCCTAAATCCTTTCAAATAGTTAATTAAAGTTCAGATATGATTTGAATTTGAATTGACATTGTTAATTAATTTATTAATGATTTTTTAATTAATTAATTTTTAAAGAAGGAATGATGATGATTTAAGGAAAGGATTGGAACAGGAGTCTCAATCCATTTCCCTAAGTTTCTCCATTGTTAATAGAGGTCATTAAGCTTAATTAATTAATTAATCCACTATTCATTTGCTTAATTATCATTAATTAAGATAAGAGAGTAATTAAGGCTTAAACCATTGATTTTCCTAATTAATTATCCAATAAATCTCGAGAAAATATGGGAGGTAAAGGTCATCCCCCTAAACATCTCTAGATAGTTTAAAATTAATTAGATAATTAATTAGAGAGTAATTAACCTAATTAAAATTTTAATTAAACCTTAATTAAATAGAAATTATTATTCAAAATTAATTAATAATAATTTTAATGGATTCCCCTTTAGAATACATTTAAAATGAGTTGTCATTTGTATTTTTTTTGGATTTTTTTACAATTAATTATAAATTTTGGAAGTTTCAGTATTAAAAATGGATTAATTAA
Organism: Cymbidium sinense; assembly: GCA_021442155.1. NCBI lineage: Eukaryota > Viridiplantae > Streptophyta > Magnoliopsida > Asparagales > Orchidaceae > Cymbidium > Cymbidium sinense. The sequence continues at coordinate 29,033,799 of CM038221.1, read as the reverse complement.
CCTAATTAACCTCCTAATCCCATCGGCGCCACATGGCAGCTGACACACCGCGCATTACACATGGTGTGATGGAATTATTTATTTAAGTTGTCATGTCAAATGCTGATGCGGATGGCGATGGAACGCATTTTCTCGTGGGTCGTCTGATCTAAGATTAGACAGCCACGATTAAACGAGCTAATTAAAGGATTAGACCAACATATCTAAGTGTGATCAAATCAGGACCATTCATTCTGATCACGTGGAATGGACGATCCATGATCTGTCTCCTCCCGAGGGACGAGAGATGGAGACCGTTCATCGATCGTCGCTTGATCTGAGCTCATACGAGCTTGAATGGAGATCAAATCAATCCCACACCTTTTGGGAAGCACAACAAACACATCCAATGGTGGAAATTACACGAAATAGAACTTTTCTTCATAAAGGACCAACCTATTTTAAGCTTAAGCTTGGTTTCAATGGCATACCTCACCGGAGCTTATGACCAGTGGTCCCAACGATTGATGTTAAACTCACTTTTGGAGTGAGTTCTCAACTTGCTCATCATAGATCTAGGACTCTTATAGACACTAAGAGCTCCTTAGTCTTAAAACACTTCTAGTGATTAGGTGAACAGTTAACCTAAACCTAGAGACTTAGAACGATTGTCCATGGGTTAGGTCATGCTTTGGGGACTTAGGAAAACTTGTCTACCTTATGGCCTAAACCAAATCCATGCTTTCCTTCTCAAACCAAATCTTAAATTCAAATATCAATTCAAACTCCAAATCATAAATTAAATTCCAAGTCAAATGATTCAATCTGATCAAATCAAATGCCAAAACCCTTCCAAAGCCCTTTGATTTCATCTTATGGACTTAGCCAACCAAATTCAAATCAACCCCAATTCAATTGATTTTATCAAATATTAATTTAATCTCAAATCAAATATCAAATCATAAATCAATTCTAAAACCAAACAAATCTAAATTAAATCAAGATCAAATTTCCTCCTCCCTTATGAATTGCTCATGAGCTTAGTCAAATATCAATCCAAACTATCCCCAACTCAATTGATTTTTTTTATAAATCAATTGTTCCTTCTTTTATATTCACAAATATAAATGAAATCCACCCTCCAATGACCAAAATCAAATCAAACTAAATCAAACTAAATCAATTCCCTACTTAAGCCATTTTGACCTATACCCATGAACTTGGTCAAATATTCTTCCAAATCACTCCAAGCTCAAGTGATTTTCTCATGAACTATTTATACTTTCATTTATATTCTCAAATATAAATGAAATATAAATCCAAATAGCTAAAATCAAACCCAAATCAAATCAAATTTCCAATTTTAGCTTTTTTAGCCAATTTCTTGAACTTGGTTAAGTGATACCCAAATCAATTCAAAACCTATGAATTTCTTCGTGATTCAATCATTCCTTCAATCATTATTCTAAATATAAATATAAACTATAATTATCAAATAAAATCAAGATAACCTAAGTCAAAGCAAAGTTTACCCTTTTGACTTGAAATTTTAATATGAACCAAAATCCACATGGCTTCAAAACATTTGCAATTGGACATACATTTCCATCTCAAACCCATTTATAAATACAACTAAACTTGAATCAAGCCATGATCAAGCTAATTGACCCATTTAGGTCCACTTGACTCAAAGTGACCTAAAAGACCTTTTTGAGCCAAGTTCTAATCCAACTCAAATTTGATTGAACTAAGATAATATAAACCTCATAACATAATCAACAATAATCCTAGGTTAATCAATTATCTTGAATTGGGTCAAACTAAGTCAACCTATCAAGTCAACCTTTAGGCCAAATGAAACCTAAACTAGCAACACACCATATGTCAAATTGATCTTTGATTCAAACCAATTCATAATAAATGATTAAACATGACCAAATCCTCAATTGAGCCAAACCAAGTCCAATTAGCCATTTGACCCAAGTTGACCGAAATTAGCATAAAAAATCAAAAAAAGTCAAATCATAATCCAACCAAAATTGATTACGATCAATGGCTCAAGTTCATTCTAAACTGATTATTGAACTTGACCAAAGCCATGATTAAGCCCAATTTGACCAATTGGTCAACCTGACAATTTAGCGAAATTGACCTAAAGGATCAATTTGGCCAAAATCTTAAAAGAAAATTGAACCAAACCAATGACACCAATACACTCCAAATAGTCATGTAAACTTGACCAAACCCTTGGTTTGACCTAATGACCAATTGATCAACTTGACCCAACCTAACCTAATTTGACATAAAGAGGTCAAATCAAATAAGCTCCAAACCACTTGAAATTTGGGGTAACCCACTTTTGACCCATCTCAAATCTGCCTAAATCAAACCCATAGCCAAATGGCCACTTTGCCCTTGGGTCTAGGGCATCTCATGAGATAAGACACTTGCACTTTTGGTCATTTCCTCTCCTTGGCCACTTGGCACTCATTCATAGGTTCACACCAACCGCGCCACCATGACTCATGGGAGGTGAAATCACTCCCATTCCCATTGAGCATTTCAAACCACCAGGAGAACTACTCATTCCACCTCCCACCCTTCTTCCACTCATGTGAGGCCAAGGGAGTGATTCTAAAGCAGCTCCATATCACAACCATTGATCAAAAAAGTTAAAATCATCATCACCGCCCAAGAGAGGATATACCCCCTCATTCTGTCTCAAACACGCACACTCACACTCGATTCAACCCTAACAGCCAAGGAGAGAGATCCCAGAGCTTCCCCTTGCATTTCCCGAGCTCACCAAATTCCCCATTCTCAATTTTACGCAAAACAAATATAAGGGAGGCCATCTCTGATTGCCATTTGCTCGAACCTTCACCAAAGTGCAATTAATTTTGCTCACACCATCCTTGGACCTAGAAGAGCCAAAATTAATCATTTCCCAAGCTTCTCGATGATCAGAGGATGGAGTTCGATCAAGGTAGATTGCTTACGTGTCGTGAGTTAGTCTTTCGAGCAAACTACACCAAATCAAACCTCGTGTGGCTCAATAAGGCTTAGTTTCTACCAAACAAAGCTTCCTTAATCGTTGGAACCACCAGTCTTAAGCTCCAGTGAGGTATGCTATTGAAACCAATCCTTAGCTTAAAATTGGTTGGTCCCTTATGAAGGAAATTTGTATCACATGCGATATCCACCATTAGATGTGTTTGTTGTGCTTCCCCAAAGGTGTTGGATCAATTTGATCTCCATTCGAGCACGGGTGAGCTTGTATCAAGCGATGATCGATGGACGGTGTCCATCGCTCGCCAGAGGAGAGATCACGCATATATTTGAGCATAATCAAAATGGATGGTCCTGATCTGATCATGCATATAACCCCTCTTTTCTCCTTTAGAATGACACATATGATCATGGCTATCCGACGGGGACGGATGGCCCACACGTACTGCCACCATCCACCGTTTCTCATTAGCATTCGACGGATAACTAAATAACCATTTCATAGCAATACGTAAGGAAAGCAAGCGTCGGTCACCATGGGATTAGGGCAGGTTAGGTTAATTAAACTATTTAATGCCAAACTTCCAAAATTCTAAATTGTAGAAAATCCAAAAAATTACAAATGAGGGCTCATTTTAAAGGTATTTCAGAAGAGAATCCATTAAAATTATTATTAAAAAATTTAAATAGTAATTTATACTTAATTAATTTTTAATTAAAAATTTAATTAGCTTAATTACTCTCTGATTAATTATCCAATTAATTTTAAACTTTCTAGAGATGTTTAAGGGATGACCTCTTTTCTTGTATAATTAATTGGGAAAATCAATGGATTAATCCTTAACTACTCTCCTATCTTAATTAATGATAATTAAACAAAATAAATAGTAAATTAATCAATGGATTAAGCTTATTAACCTCTGTTAATGGTGATGAAGTTTATAGAAATGGATTGGGACCCCCTTCTTCCAATCTTTTTATTAAGGCTTCTACATTCCCTCTAAAATAATTAATTTATTACAACTAATTAATTAATTAATTAACAAAATAAATCAAATTCAAATCATATCTAAACTTTAATTAACAAATTGAAAGGATTTAGCGATTGAGACTTAGGCTCCCTTCTTTGTCTCTTTCCCTACGACCATTTCATACTGTTGATTAAATATAATTAAAAATTTAATTAGATAATTAATGAACTTAATTAATTTGATTGAATCTACTTCTCTAATTAACTCTTGGGTAGCTCTTTGGGTGTTTAATAACTTAAAGAGAGAGCTAATGAAATTATGTTTAGCTCACATGTGTGAGAAAATAATAAGAGTAATTAAGTGAGCTCCTTAAGCTTAATTAATTAATAATTTTGAGCTAATTGCATTAGCCTCCTTTCATTTCATAGGAGCAATGTCATTTACTTTCCATGTGGTTGCGTATCATATTAGCTTATAATTGTTTGATTGATTACCATAAGGTGACATAGGTAAGGGTTAATTAATTGATTTAGTCCATGCTTAACTTAATCAATCCATAAAATCAAACTAATTTATTTTTATTGAATCAAATTAACTCACACATATGGGACTGGGATTAGGACTAGCAAACATCTTTCACATTTTATAAATCAAATCAAACACAAAATCAAAAATGGCTTTAAGAAACTTTAGTTTATTTTAAATAAGCTTTTTTAATGTGATTGTCCTTAGGAATTAGTTGGATTGAATGAGATTGTATGCTTGTTTTTCTTTACTTTTTCCAATCATATTAAAATGTTGTATGCTATTTGTAGTCATGTATTCATTCCTTTAAAAAATTAATTAACTAAAAATGATTTCCTTTATGTCAAATTTACATGTGTTGACTTAATTTAAAATATTATTATTATCACTAAATCTCAAACATATTTTCAAAAGCTTCTTAATGAATAAGAATATGTATTGTGACATTAGTTATATATACATAGGAAGTGTATGTGAATATAAACTTAGTGTATGAGGTGAAGTTTCTTTCTTATATTAATATGTTGATTTGCATAAGTAAGAATGTTAGCGGGTATATTAGTCTGGACATCCCATAGATGCAAGGAGGTTTACCTCACTACCTTGGTGTAACAATGGTGATGTACCTTGATTTGCCATTTGATATTAGAATTTTGATAGAGCTTCAATTCATTTATATAAATCAACTAAATTGAATCCAACTTTTGTATAGTTTTTCATTTCTATAGTTTTTTTATATATATATATATATATATATATATATATATATATATATATATATATAGTAGGCATATTAGTGACATCTCTAGGGACACGACTTTAAGTAACCCATGGAGGTTCTACCTCCCCACGGTGCAAACCAACGGCATCATACCTACTTGTACATGTGTATGTGTGATATAACTAGTGGATAACAACCATAATTTAATCAAATCAAATTCTACTTTTGTATGATTCTCATTCTTATAGTTTCTTATACATCCATATGTATTTGAGGATAGCGGGTATATTAGTCTGGACATCTCAGGGTCTCACGGCCTTAAGTAGCCCTAAGGAGGTTCCTACCTCAGTCCCTTGGTGCAGAAATAATGGCAACGTACTTGCTTAAAACTTCTATACATGTGAGTGTGCATTTGACTAATGAATGAAAATCCCCCCTTTTCTATTAAAAAGACATGCATTCATACTTTGTTCAAGTGGTTGAATTGATTAATCATATAATTTGAAGTCCTTTTCTTAATGCTTTTTGTATAAGAATTTTGATAGAAATTCAAATTAATATGACAAAATAATTCAATCAGATGAAACATCAATTCCAAATCAATTTGCTTACTTTAATCATTCAAGTATGCTAAGATATAAGTTGCATGTATAGGTCTGTTTATGAGTTAACCATATGCATGCTATATATGATGGAAAGAAATAAGCAAACATGTATCATGTGATGATAGTTCATTTCAATTAATATTGAGATGCCTTTCTTATTGAATGAGTTTATTTAAGGTGAACCTAAACCTAGGATTATTTAAAACATATAAAAAGTCATTCACTAAAGAGAATTATTTAATTAATTGGCTTTAGAAATGGCTTAAAGTAGGGATAAAAGAGAGTGATCCTCTCTATCCTTCTCTTTATAACACTTAGTTTTCTTATGTAGGTCAAATGAAAAAAAAACATGAAGTTAAAACTTGCAAATCAACTATGCAACATAAAGTGAAACTACCATTTAAATTGAATCTTTCTACACTTAGGAAACTATAACTCTAAATCCTAGTTAGGACATATCCTACAAGCCTTAATACACACACATTAGATTAAGTCACTACTTTTAACTTTAGGTTAGGATGGTGCTTGGTTTGATGTATGTTTTATTTTGTAATGTAATGTTTTATACTGGATATTAGGGTGTATAATTCGTTGACTGGATGTTAGGCCGTTGTTAGCCTAATCATGTTTTCTACAGGGGAATATGCTTAAGGGGCCATTGAGAAATAAATATAAATGCTCTCTCATTGTAGGTTGCTCATAAGCATAATCCAAGTTAGAACATGTGGGCTTGTATGGATATCAGTCTAAATAAATTAATTGTTTGGGTGGAATGCATGTTTAGCTAACCTTTGTCTTGCAGGTGTTGTTAGATTTACTTTTCCATTTCAATGTAATTTTGCAATTAGGAATTAGGATTAGTGCTATGGGAGAATTAGGATGAGCATTGGCAAGAAAGACTATGTCTTGTGTGCCATGTGATGCCTTGAAGTGAGCCAAATCTAAGAAACAAAGAGGAGGAAAGAAGACATGAAGATTTGTAGAAGATGAAGACCCCTATATCATGTATTCATTCTTATTTATAATTATTCTTTGTAATTGGTTGTATAAGGGTAGAGCTCACTACCCATTTTTCTTATTGGGCTATATGGTGTATCACCACAGGCCTTCTATTCTTTTTTATTATATAAATTATTTGATATTTTGTTTAGCATGACATGCCTTTTCATAGTTTCTTTATGATTGGTGTTTGTTGTATAACCTAGATGCGATTAGGCTCTTAGAAAAAAAATAGATTTTCTACCCAATTATAATTGATAATTAAATTTCTAAATAACTCGTAACCTCACCATAAAGTTTATACATTAAATCACAATAATTAAAAGATTTAGTAACCCCTTAGCTGAATGTTGTATGTTTCACATCATGCATGCATATTCTTTCTCTCTTGAAAATGGGGGATTTCCATCCTTGCATGATAGGGGAATGCTTGACCTGTGAGGGCATCCCTTGTGGTGGAAAACACCTCTTCTTGCTAATTTAGCCAATAATCTAATTTTATCATGCATGTAGGCATATAAACTCCTAAAGCCTTTGTTAAAATGAAGAGTCTAAAATCAAGTAAAATATGAAAAAATTTGTATTAGATTAAGTCATTGTTCATACCACTCATGCTCTAGTCTCTTAGGGTGTAGGTTTAAGGACTTAGTCTCTTTCTAAATAATAATAACCTAACTATCTTACAAAATATATGACTTGACCACATGGTTTTAAAGCGTAGGAGGAGTTAGCTGGCTGCCACTCCAAGTAGTTATAAGTCCAGCAGTCGGGTGATTTATCCTCTTTTATGGAGGTAAACTATATACCCATCTTTGCTAAGATTAGGACATGCTTTGACTTATGCTGAAGCTCCCTAGATTTAGGATCCAAAGATGCTATTTCCTTCGAGCTATAAGCATAAATCCTCACATCTTAGGCATTTTCACAATCTTGTGTTGTGGGATTATAAGCCTTAGTTTTCTAATAAAGTGTCAACTTTAATAAAATCAATCCTCTGAATTTCAAACATATAAAGCCCAACCAGATTAGAATGCTCACTAGATTTTCTAGTATCATGAGCATTCCCTACTCATTTTCCTTTGGCTTTGATAATAAGTTTCTCCTTTTTATCTATCCCACTTAATTTTTCAAACATAACTAATTTAATGATATTCCTATCTTTAAAATCTTTGGAGACAACAATTGCCTACTTTAATCGAGAGCATTCCTAAGGAACTCACCTTCCTTAGGATGTAATTCACTTTGGGGAAAACTTTAGAACCAGTTTAAATAAACCTACTTTATTCATCCATGTAAAGTAGAGAAAAATCTCGTATATTTGAAGAGCCATCATGCCTTAGTCCTTATTAGGTCCATTGTAGGATAGTGATTTCTATCTTTGAGATAGTGCACCATTCCTTGATGTATCGATCACCTCAATAAGTACACTCAGGTCTGGCGACACATGATCAAAATAAACACCGAGGAAGCATTTGGTAGAAATGAAGCCCCATTATACGAGCTTTGATTTGGTATAGATTCGAAGACCAACGCACATAAGTGATCGGCCTTGGTGAAGTCCCACTTTTGGCTGGGAGAGGTGATTCGTTTCAGCTTGTCTCAATCTAAGAATGGTGTATGAAAAGTTAATTATATTTTGGTTATGAAATGAGGAAATGATAATAATTGCTATCCTCCCTTATTTTAGTTTCACATAAAACTGAGATGGGGAATTTAGGAGCTCAGGAAATAGTGGAAATGACTATGGGAAGGAGACGAGAGTGTGCTAGGGTTGAATTGAGTGTTGAGTGGGTTGGTTTAAGTGAGAATGCGAATCAATGGCTTTTTTGGCATTTTTGGATCAATGATTGTGATGGGGAGGTCGGGGTGGTAAATCATTCTATTTGGCCTCTCATGAGTGGAGGAAGGGTGGGAGGTGGCTTCCATGCTAAAGGAAGTGGGTGTCCTTGATGTGAAGTGCTCCAATGGGAATGGGGAGGTGATTTCACCTCCCCATGAATCATACTGACCCAACCACCTTGGGTCATGTCCAGTCCTTGGTGACCAATGAATGGGTGCCAAGTGGCCAAGGGAAGGAAATGACCAAAAGTGCAAGTGTCATATCTCATGGGATGCCCTATCAAGGGTAAAGTTATCATTTTGCTATGAATTTGATTGGGTAGAAATGAGTCAAAGTGAGCTTGACCAAATTTCATGCCATTTGGAGTTCATTTGGTTTAATTTGGTTCAATTTGACCCATTTAGCCAATTGTCAAATCAAGTTAGGTTGACCAATTGGTTAAATTAGGTCAAACCAAGGATTGGGTTAGGCTCAAATGATCATTTGGAGCATATTGGTTCAATTAGTTTACATTAATTTGGTTTAATTTGGATTAAATTTAGATTTTGGCCAATTTGATCCTTTAGGTCAATTTGGGCTATATTGACCAATTTGACCCATTTGACCAAATTGGCTTAAATTATGGGTTGGCTTCGGTTTGGTTGATCATTTATAATATATTATGGGCTTTGGTTAAGTTCAATTTATATTTGACTGGGTTTTAGGTTGATTTGACCCTGATGGTCAATTTCTAAGTTTAAGTTGACCAATTGGTCAATTGGTCAAAGGCTTTGGTCAAGTTCGATAATCAATTTGGAATGAACTTGAGCCATTGGTTGTAATCAATTTGGTTTAAATTTGAGTAGTTTGGGTTCATATGGGTTAAAGGGTTGACTTGTTCAATGATTCAGGTTGACTTGTTTTGACCCAATTATAATTGATTAACCTAGGATGATCAACAATCATGACAAGAAGTTTGTATTGGCTTAATTCACTTTGATTTGGATTGAATTTGATTTTGGTTCATGTAGGTTAAATTGGACACTTTGGGTCAAGTGAGCCAATTAGGTTTAGTTGGCTTGATTTTGAATTGAGTTTGATTTCATTGAGTTTATATATGGATTTGAGATTGACATATAAATTCAATTATAATTGGTTTGGGTTCAAATGAGTTTTGGCTCATTTGAATATTTCAAGTTGAATGGGTTAGGTTGGGTTTGACTTGAGTTGATTTTGATTTGGCTTGATGATTGTAGTTTATGTTTATATTTGGCTAAATGATTGAAGGAATTATTGATTCATGGGAAAATCGAGTGGTTTTGGCTTCATTTGGATAGGATTTGGCCAAGTTCAAGGAATTAGTTTAAAGGGTATAAATTAGATTTTTGGATTTTGATTTAGATTTTGGTATTTAAATTTATATTTCATTTATATTTAGGAATATAAATGAAGATATAAATGATTCATGAAAATCACTTGAGTTTGGAGTGATTTGGAAGCAAATTTGACCAAGCTCATGGATGTAGGTCAAAAGAAGCTTAGAAAATTTGGTTGATCATGGGATTGAATCATTTGAAGTTAGATTTGAATTGGAATTTGATAGTTTGATGGAAAGATTGAATTTATTTTTGAGAAAATCAAATAAGTTGAGATCGATTTGAATTTGGTTAAGGCTAAGTCCATAAGATGAAATCAAAGGGCTTAGAAAAGGCTTTTAATTTAATCATGTGGTTTTATGGAGAAATTTTGAGCTTAAACTTGATCATGAGATTGATTATGAGTCTTAGAAATTTGGTTTTAGTTTGGTATGAATTTGAGATTTGGTTTGAGAGAAGGAGGATTGGGTTTAGGCTATAGGGTAGGCAAGTTTTTATAAGTCCCTAAGGCACAACTTATTCCAGTAGATAACTCTTTTAAGTCTCTAAGCTTAGGCTAAGTGTTCACCTAATCACTAGAATTGTCTTAAGGCTAAGGAACTCTTAGTGTCTATAAGAGTCATAGATCTATGATGAGGAAGTTGAGAACTCACTCCAAAAGTGAGGTCAACAATCATTCATATGGCTATTCAAAACATTTCTCCGGATAATGAATAAGAGGCATTCCTATAACAATATTCACTGATCAAGATCAAGCAATGGCGAGAGCTATTAAAATTGCATTACCTCATACTCACCATTGGTTGTGCCAATGACATATTTCTAAGAAAGCTCCTTTGAAAGTATATTGGTTTAATAGCAATAAGACTGTTGTTGATCTCACTTTTAGTGTGAGTGCTCAACTTCCTCATCATAGATCTAAAACTCTTATAGACACTAAGAGTTCCTTAGTCTTAAGACACTTCTAAGGTGAACACTTAACATAACCCTAAAGACTTAGAAGAGTTAGCCATAGGAATAGGTCGTGCCTTAGGGATTTAGGAGGACTTGCCTACCCTATAGCCTCAACCCAATCATTGCTTCCTTCTTCCAAACCAAATCTCAAAATCAAATCCAAATTCCAAAGTCAAATCCAATAATCAAATGATTGAAATCCATGATTAAATTCAAACTCCAAATCTCTTCCTAAGCCCTTTGATTTTATCTTATGGACTTAGCCTTAACCAAAATCAAATCAGCCCCAATCCAATTGATTTTCTCAAATCAAATTCCAAATCATAAATCAACTCCAAATTAAAGTGATTTTCTCATAACCCATTTATATCTTCATTTATATTCATAAATAAAATGAAATATATATTCAAATAGCCAAATGATTGAAACCCAAATCAAATCGAAATTCCCAATTTTAGCCCTTTATCCAAATTCTTGAACTTGGCTAAATAATACCCAAAGCAATTCAAAACTAATGGATTCCATCATGATTCAATCATTCCTACAATCATTGACCCAAATATAAAAAAAACCATCATTATCAAACCAAACCCAAGTCAAGTCCATGTTGACCCTTTTGGATTAAAATTATCATATGAACCAAAACCCATTTGGCTCCAAACCACTTGCAATTGGATTTATATTTCAATCCTAAGCTCATGTGTGAGTTCAACTAAACTTGAATCAAGCCATGATCAAGATAATTAACCCATTTAAGCTCACTTGATCCAAAGTAGCCTAAAGAAACCTTTTTTGAGCTAAGTTCTAATTCAACCCAAATTTGATTGAACTAAGCCCATCTAAATCTCACAACATAACAAACAACCACCTTAGGGTGATCAATTATCTTAAATTGGGTCAAACCAAGTTAAACCTAGCCTTTGACCAAGTCAACACTTAACATAAATGAAACCCAAACTAGCCAAAATCCACCATATGCCAAATTGATTACAACCATTAATTCAAACCAACTCATGATCAATGATTGAACATGACCAAACCTTCACTTGAGCCAAACCAAGCTTAATTGGCCAGTTAACCCAAGTTGACTTAAATTGGCCTAAAAAGGCAAAATGGATCAAATCATGATTTGATCCAAATTGATTGCAACCAATGGCTCCTGTTCATTCCAAATCACTTATTGAACTTGGCCAAAGCCATAATTGAGCCCAAGTTGACCGATTGGTCAACTTGACCCAACCTAGCCCAAATTGACCTAAAGGGTCAGATTAGCCAAAATTCAAATTAAATCTAAATTAAACCAAACTAAAGCCTACAATCATTTTTAATTATCAAATTGAACTTGTCTCAACACCTAACCCAACCCAAATGAGCCATAATCAAATCCAAAGAAAATTGAACCAAACTAATGACACCAATGCACTCTAATTGATCATGTAAACTTAACCTAATGCTTGGTTTAACCCAATTTGACCAATTGGTCAACTTGATCCAACCTAACGTAATTTGACCTAAATAGGTCAAATAAATCCAAATTAAATAAAATTAACTCCAAACCACTTGAAATTTTGGCTAACCCACTTTTCGACCCATTTCAAATATGGCCAAATAAAACCCATAGCCAAATGACCACTTTGCCCTTTGATCTATTGCATCCCATGAGATAAGACATGCATATTTGGTCATTCTCTCCCCTAGTCCACTTGGCACCCATTCATAGGTCCACTTAGGCACCTATGACCATTGCTGACCTAACCCAAAGGTGCTTGGGTAGGCCATGACCCATGGGGAGGTGAAATCACCTCCCCATTCCCATTAGAGTAGGTCAAATTGCCAAGGACATCCATTACCTCCCTTAGCAGCCACCTCTACACTCTTACCCAACCAATCTAAGCCATATCATCCATCCAAGGACCTCCACAACCCTCTGAAATGGCCAAATAATCAAGAAAAAGCTAAACTAGCCATAGCCAACCAATCCAAGGAATGAGGGGGTATACCCCCGTCATTCTCACTCAAACTCAGGGAGCCATATTTGATTCAACCCTAACAGTCAGAGAACTCCATTCCAGAGCTTTGTCTTATGTTTATCGAGCTCAAAAAATCCTCCATTCTCAATTTGATAGAGAACCGATATAGGGGAGGTCACCTACGATTGCCATTTGCTTAAACCTCCACCAAAGTGTAATTAACTTTGCACACACCTTCCTTGGAGCTAAACAAGTCATAATGAATAATTTCCTAATCTTCCCAATGGCTGGAGGGAGGAGTTTGATCAAAACTGATTGCCTACGTGCCGTGGATTGGTCTTCCCACTAAACTACACTAAATCAAAGCTCGTGCAGCTTAATAGAGCTTCATTTCTACCAAACTAAGCTTCCTCGATCATTGGAACCATCGGTCATAAGCTCCGGTGAGGTATGCCATTAAAATTGATCCTTGTATGAAAATAGGTTGGTCTTTTATGAAAGAAAGTTCTATGTCATGCGATTTTCACCATTAGATTTACTTGTTATGCTTCTCCGAAGGTGTGGGATAAATTTCATCTCCATCCGAGCTTGGGTGAGCTTGAATCGATCGACAATCAATGGACGGTATCCAGCATTCGCCACTTAGAAGGAGATAAATCATGGACCGTCCATTTCACGTGATCAAAATAGATGATCATGATCTGATCATGCGTAGAATCTCTGATTAATTCCTTTAAACAATGCATTTAATTGTGGTCATCCGATCTTAGATCGGACGGTCCATAGAGTTACCACATCCGTCGTCCTCGAGACCTCGGTGACAACTTAAGTAGCCATCGCCATGTGGAAAGCGCATTGGCCATGTTGACGGATTAAGGCTTTAATTAGGTTAATTAATCTATTTATAAGCCTGAAACTTCAAAAAATCATAACTAATCCTAGAAAAATATAAAAAAATACAAACTTGGGAACATTTTAAAGATATTTCAGAGTAGAGTCTAGAAAAAATATTATTAATTGATTTTAAATAGTAATTTTAGTTTAATTAAAAATATAATTAGCTTAATTATTCCTTAATTAATCACCCAATTGATCTCCAACTTTCTATGGATATTTGGGGGTATGACCTCTACCTCTTTCATTTTTCTGGAATTTTATTGGTTTCTTAATTAGGGAAATCAATTGATTAAACTTTAATCACTTTTCTAATTTAATTAGTGATAATTAGTGAATGAATAGTGGTTTAATTAATTATTTAAGCTTAATTACCTCTGTTGATAAGGGAGCTCAGGGAATGTGGTTGGGATACTTTTCCTAATTCATTTCCTAAGCTTTTTCACTTTTTGGAATTTGATTAGTTAATGATTAATGAGATAATTAATTGCTTAATTAATTAATTAATCTACAAGATAAAAATTAGAGCTTAATTGAGTGTTTGAAATGACTTAGGGTTAGGGTCGAGGCCTTATCGATCCCTTTCCAAAAGTTAATTTCATCATTCTAATCAAAATATAATCAAAAAATTCAATCAATTAATTAACAAACTTGATTAACTCAATCTAAAATTCATGTCAGATCTAAGCAACCCTAAATTAATCTTGGGTAGTTCTTTGGGCGTTCAATAACCCAAAGTATGAGATAATGAAATTATAGTTAGCTCACATGTTTGAGAAAACATAAAAGTAGTTAAGTGAGATCCCAGCCTAATTAACTATTAATCATGAGCCAATTGCATTAGACCCCTTTCATTTCTTAGAGCATTATTTACTTTTGATATGATTGCATATCATATTGGCTCATTATTAATGAGTTTTAACTTAAGGTGATGTAGGTAAGGGTTAATAAATTGGCTTAATTCATATCCTAACCTAGTTAAACCATAAAATCGACTTAATTACTTCTTCATTATACCAAATTAACTCACAAATGGGGAATGGGATTAGGATCAACAAACATCTTTCATTTCTTAAATTAAATCAAACTAAAAACTAAAAATATCATTAAAGAACTTTGGTTTATTTTAAGTAGCCTTATTTAGTATGATTGTCCTTAGGAATTAATCGGAATGAATGAGATCATGTGCTAATGTTCCTTTATTTTTTTTCAATCATGTTAAATGTTGCTTTCCATGTGTAATCATACATTCATTTCTTTTAAAATTAACTAAATGGAATGGTTTCTTTTATGTCAAATTGTATGTCTTGATTTAAATTAAAAATAGGTGTGGCTATTATTACTATTAATTCAATAGTTATATTCAAAAGCCTACAAATCAATTGTAATATATGCAATGATGTTAATTACAAATATCTATAAAATTACATATATTGATAATATAATATATGCAATATGAAGCTTTCTTTCCTTACCTTATATGGATTTGCATGGGATTTATAAATGTATAGTTCATTTGAAAAGAACACAACATTTATCTAAAGCTATTCCTATGCATCTCCATGCTAAGACTTAGGAAGAATTTCATATCACATATGTAAATCATACAATCAAATCAAATATGACTGACTTGTCATTCTTGTGGTTCTTTTTGTACATTCACATGTATCTAAGAAAGTGGTATATTAATCCGGACACCCCAAAGCTGCAAGGCTTTAAGTAGCCCTAAGTAGGTCTTGTACCTTACACCCTTGGTGTAGAACAATGACGTCATACTCACTTAAAACCCTTATACATATGTATGTATGATATGACCAATGAATAAAAATCATAAATCAAATAAATCAAACATAACTTTTGCATGGGTTTTCCTATTCTTATAGTTACTTATACATCTATATGTATCTAAGAAAAGTGGTATATTAGTAGTGGTTTTAGGCTTTGAGTAGCCCTAAGTAGGTCTTGTACTTTATGCCCCTGGTGTATAACAAAGGCGTCGTACTCACTTAAAACTTTTATACATGTGAATGTTTACTTAGCTAATGGATGAAAAATCCCTTTTCTTATTAAAAAGACATGCATTCATAATTCAATCAAAATTAAATATTTAAATTCCAAATACACTTCTTTACATTCATCATTTAAGTGTGCTAAGACATACACCGTATGTATAAGCATGCTTAGGATTTAATCATATGCATGATATACATGTTGGAAAGAATTAAATTAACATGTGTCATGTGATAATAAATCATTCCAATTAAACTTAAGATTTATTTCTTATTGAATAAGGTCATTTAGAGTGAACCTATACTTAGGATTGATTAAAACATATAATAAGCCATTCACTAAAGGGAATTGATTAATTAACTTGCTTTAGAAGTGACTTAAGGTAGGGATGAAAGAGAGATTTCCTCTCTTTCTTCTCTTTATGACACTTAATTGTTAAGTGTAGGGCATATGAAACAAAAGAAAACATTAAGTAAATCTTTAAATCAAGTAAATCACTTAAAGAGAAATCAACCCTTTATAAATTGAATCTTTCGCACTTTGAAAAATTACAACTCTAAAGCCTTATTAGGACATACAACACAAGCTTTAATGCACACACATTAGACTAAGTCACCACTTCTAGCTTATGTTAGAGCGGTGTATGGTTTGATGTATGCTTATTTTGTGATGTATTATTGTAGACTAGATGTTAGGGTATATGTGCATAGTCTAGATGTTAGGCTGATATTTGCCTAATCATACTTTCTGAGGGGTTTTGCTTAAGGGGCTGTTGTAATAAAAATATAAATACTTTTGCTGTGCAGGTTACTTAGCCCCTAAGCATAATTCAAGTTAGGCTAGGTGGGCTTGGTTAACCATGTGCAGAATGCTAAGTCTAAATTATTCATATAACTGCTTAGGTTGTATGGTGCGTTTAGCTAATATTTATTTTGCAGGTGTAGCTAGATTTATTTTCCATTTTTTACATGTAATTTTGTAATAGGATTAAGATGAGTGTTATGAGAGATTAGGATGAGCATTGGTTATAAGACCAAGTCTTATGTAACATGCGATGCCTTTGGAATAAGCACATCCAAATCAAACCAAAAGGAAGAAAGAAATGGAGCAAATTAAATGAAGAAATCAAAGATGAAGAATGAAGAATGAGGACCCCTATAACATTCATCGTTTGTAATTATTCTCTTATAATTCAGGTTGTATAATGGTAGAGCTCAGCTACCCACATTTCTTTTCAGGTTGTACGGCGGTACCCGACCACATCAACTTTTTATTCTTTTGCGGTAGCTTTATAAAATTGTTTGATATTTTGTTTAGCTTATGCATTAGAAAAAGCATGCATTTTCATAGTTTTTTATGATTAGTGATTGTTGTATGGCCTGGATGTGATTAGGTTCCTAGGATAAAAATTAATTTTTCTACCCAAACTAACAACTCATAACAAAGCCTCTAAAATAACTCATAACCTCATATAAAAGCCTAAGCATTAGATCAAGATAATAAAATATTTAGCAACCCTTTAACTGGATGTTGTATATTTAATATCATGCATAATCATCTTATTTCACTCTTGTTAAGGGAGGGCTTCCATCTTTGTTAGATAGTAAGGGCTTAACCTTTGAGAGCCTATGATGGAAGAACACCTCTTTCCCTTTTGATTTGGCCCATAATCAACTTCTCATGCATTTAGGTGTACAAAATCTTATGGCCTGTGTCAAAATAAAAAGTCCCAAATTAAATAAAATTTAATAAAATTATTGCATTGGATTAAGTCATTATTTATACCCCTCATGCTCTAGTCTCATAGAGAGTGAGTTTAAGGACTTAGTTTCTTTTCTAAATAATAGCAACCTAGCCATCTTGAAAAAGCATATGACTTGCCTACATGGATTTAAAGCGTAGGAGGAGTTAGCTGGCTGCCACTCTAGGCGATAATAAGTCCAACAATCGGGTGGTTTACTCTCTCTTGTAGAGGTAAACCATATACCCACTTTCGCCTTAGATTTAGGTCATGCTTTGGCTGTCGTCAAAGCTCCCTAGATTTAGAATTTGAGTTTGATGTTTCCTGCGGGCTATAAGCATAAATCCTCACCTCTGAGGCATTTTATAATATTGTATTGTGGGATTATATGTCATAGATTTTTAATAAAATTTTAACTCAAATAAATAAATCTCCTCAACTTCAAATATATAAGGCCCAACCATATGATATATTAGAGGGCTCACTAGGCTTCTTAGTATCATGAGCGCTCCCTACTCATCTCCTTTGGTTTTGATAATAACTCTCCATTTTTTGATCCATCCCACTTGATTTTCTAAAACACAACCAATTTATTGATAATCCTATCTTTGAATTCTTTGGAGATAATAATCACCTACTTTAATTAAGAGTATTCTTAAGAGATTCATTTTGCTTAAGATGCAATTAACTATGGGGGCTTCCCCCATAAGGAACTTTAGAACCCAATTTAAATAGACCCTATGGTATTCATCCAATTAAGGTAGGAGAAAAATCTCTGGTTTATTAGAAGTCCCATCTCGCCTTAGGATAGGTCCATTGTAGGGTAGTTACTTCTATCTTTCAAGATAGTATACTATTTATCAATGTCATCGATCATCTAATAAGTACACCTCTCATTTGCATGGTGTCCCCTCCTCCCCAATGCTCACACACACACACACACACACACAATACACACAAATGAAACCAAAAATAAATACCACAAATGTACAAAGTCTCTTTTATACATACATGAGTAGGGGCGGATCCAGAAACTTATTTTAGTGGGGGCACAATAAAATAAAAAATAATTCACTTTTAAATGAAATTAAAAATAGAGCATCTTATATAATAAAATAAAGAAATAAAACATCATAATGATATAAATTTTTTTCATATTACATACCATTTATAACTTTTCTCTCAAAGTATTCATATTTTGAAATCATTGTACAATCAATTCTTTGTCAACACTCTTAAATATATATTTTTCAATAAATGTAACAAGACAATCATTCATCCAATAATCTCTCATTCTATTATGCAAATGATTCTTTATGATCTTCATTGCAAAAAATGCTCATTCAACAGTTGCTATAGCGATTGACAATATCAAAGAAAGCTTTATTAGCAAATATACAACCGGATAAACATCATTTTTCTTTATCTCTACTAAATTTTGTGCAAGTTCTCCAATCCCTTTCAACTTCAAAAATGCATCATTGGATTTCATGTCGATAATATAATTCTCAAGTTGATTATCAAAAATTATAATGGCAACTTTTGAGAAATATGCATGATAGAATTTTGCCAAATATATCAATTTTTCTTATCAAAAGCTTGGAAAGAATCACATGGATTCAAGCATGCCACACATAAAAGTAATTCAGTATTGACCGCATCAAATCTATTATTAAGCTCCTGAAGTTGCATATTAATAATAGAATAAAATAACTCAACTTGATAATAGTATAAATTTGTGATTCCTTAAGCATATCTTCTTGACCTCCCACTTATAATAAAGTTTTCACTCATGTTTGGCACAATTATATTATTTTTCTCATATAATGCATGAACTTATTCAAGTAAAATGTTCCAACCATCATCTCTTATATTTTGTAGTCTTTGTTTTGATACTTTAACCATAGCCATGTCATTTATAAAATCTTGATCCTTTTTCTACAAAAGTTGAGATAACTCATTTGTGATTCCTAACATAGATTTCATCAAGTGTGGATTGAAACAAACTCAAAACATTGAATTGAATCAAGTAGAGAATTTGCTTCACCTCTTTGTTCATTGTTCAAACCATCTTCGTAATTATATCAAGAACATCTATAATAGACCCAAATAAAATAAGAATATTAATTAATGCAGCATACTGTGATCCCCAATGCATATCTCTAGATCGTTGAAGAGTTATTTCTTAATTTAAACATCTGCCATCTTTTAGTTCTCCACTCCTTATTTGTTCAACAACTTGTTTAATTGTCTTTTAAATAAAATTTCTCTTCTTTTGCAAGAACTTCTAACAATTTTTATCAAATTAGATACATTATTAAAAAAAGTAGCAATTCGAACATGATTTTAGCCACATAACTAGTGCTAATTGCAATTGATGAGCAAAATAATGAATGTAATAAGTTGAATTATTTTCTTTCAAGATTTAAGCTTTTAGTCCATGAAACTCACCACACATGTTGCTTGCTCCATCATAACCTTGATCACGTATTCGTGATATACTCAATCCATGCTTTGAGAAAAGTGCTTCAATAGTGCATTTAAGTGTTCGAGCATTTGTTTCACCAACATGTATAATTCCAAGGAAACACTCAATAATACAACCTCTCTTGTCAACATAACAAAGTGTAATAGACACTTGTTCTTTCATCGATACATCACGAGACTCATTTAAAAGAATTACAAATAACTTATTACCCAAATCATTGATAATAGTATTTGAAGTCTTAATAGTAGCTGCATGTGCAATATCCTTCTGAATTTAAGGAGCAATTAATTTATTATTTCATGGAGCATTTTCAAGAACAACATTCTTAATACTTTCATTATGATTAGCCAAAAAGTGCAGAAGTTCAAGAAAATTTCCATGATTTTTAGAATCTTGTAATTCATCATAACCACGAAAAGCTAATCCTTAGGGTAAAAGATAACTTAGACAATCAATCAGACTTAATTGTATTTTGTATTCCCTTCAATTTTGATCAGAATGTCTTCAATAATGAAATGCAATGTGTTGATCTTGATTCATTAAATCTTCACACTTTCTTTGAGCAATATTATGTGCACTATTAACTTGACTAATATGAACTTCAAATCTATCTTTTTTTTTTAATTTCTAAATCTCTTAAAATCAAAACTATTACCACTTGCTTGTTCACCAATATCAGGTCTATAAAGAAAATAAAATAAACAATATGCTACTTCTTTTGTAATACTGTACTCTAACCAACCTTTATATTCATCAAACCATTTTGGATTAAATCTACGTAATTAATTTCCGATCTATATTGAGGAAATTCATGATCACGAGGCTGACATGGCCCTTTTTGAAGATATGCTCTTCGGACTCTACCATAATCATTAGAATGATACTCTGAAATTTTTTTCTTAATCCAGGATCTGCTAAAACATCTTCTAACTTGAACTCTGTGTGCACTTGTTTAGACTTTGTATTACTACTTTCACAAATAATAATATGTGAATCGCTTGACTCTTCTTGTTCAATCTTTCTCTTAAAATATCTCTCCATATCTAATTATAAGAATCAATTAAAATACTAATGTAAAGTATTAAAGATTAATATGCATAAAAAAATTAAAAGGCATACTTTCAATCATATTAAAAAAAAACTAAATAAAGGCACACATTCGGCTTTTTCTAAAAAAATAATAATTTCTCAAAATAAAAGCACACAGTCTGTACTCAAAAAATAAATCAATAATATTTCTTAATAAAGACACACTATCGATCTTTATTAAGAAATTACAAATCAATAAATTTTCAAAAAAGGCACACCTTCAGCCTTTTTTAAATAAAAAATATTCACATACCTTAATCAATTGTAAAGACTATTCCACTGAGAAATATTTTTGAATATTTTTCTCCTCTAAAATTTCCTAATATAAATTATGTAATTAATAAGTAAATACAAATAAAAAATTTAATATGATTTAAGACATAATAAATCTCAATATCACATATAAAATAGGAATCATAATTTAAGTAATGTATTGTTTAATAGATAATGAATACATATAAAATATTCATTTTTGTTGCACCACTTAGAGCTATAATAGTAATGTATTGTTTTAATGTTGTCTTTAAAAGTTTATTTTATAAACCAGAAATGCATATTTCGATGGATACTTACATACAACAGATTTTCAAATTTGAATTTAACTTTGTGAAAGTAGCTTTAACCTATTACATAAAGCAACCTATTTAACTTGTCCAAAATACCATTTGGCTAATTTAAGTTAAATTACTTAATCATTAAACCTGTAAATAGTATTAATGGGATTATAAAGGCAGAGGATTTAACTTGTCCAAAAATACTGTTTGGTTGGATTTAAGTTAAATTTGGCTTAAATCTGTTCAAATTAAATGACTTTATTGGAATCAACTTGCCCAAAAATACCATTTGGCTATTTAAGTTAAATTTTAAATCTAGCTCAAATTATCCAAATAATAGCTTTAACTTAATTACAAAACAATATAACTTGTCCAAAATATATTTGGGATTTAAGTTAAATCGCTTAAATCTGCTCAAATACAACAAATTTAACTTGCAAAAGGCATTGGGATTATAAATTTACAATTTACAAAGCGAGAATTTAACTCATCCAAAAAATATCATTTGGATGGATTTAAGTTAAATCGGCTTAAATCCGCTTAAATCCCAAACAAAACCCAAGCACACAAAGTAGTGATTGGGTGAAGTAAATGAGAGGAAATGAGTTACCTTAGTTTAGACTTAGGTTCCTTCTTAACTCCAACTCTGGGATTAAGTGAAAGATGAGGTTTGAGCATTTGTAGGATTTATGGGATTTAGACAAGCAGTACAAGGAAGGTGGGATAGTAGAAGGAAAGATGTGGGTTTCCTTCGACTGAGCTTGGAGTCCGAGTCGGTCAATGATGGATTCAGATGTAGAAGGCAGAAGGCACCAGGGTGGGAGGAAAAAAGTATTTTGACTTAAATAGCTAATCGAATCCCATATTCGAACTTCTAGGCGGTGGGAGCAGCCCCCAGAGCCCCACTCTCCCTTTGCCTCTATGCATGAGTAAATGTGATTAAGAGGAAGATTTTGAACAGGCTTGGTCTAACATGCTAGAAGAAGGGAATTTGCATGATCATGCTTGGCTAACTGAGCTATATAGAATTATAAGCAAGTGGTCCACCACATTTAGTAAAGATTCATTTTGCATGGGTATTTTATCAACAGAACACAGTGAGTCCATGAATAATATATGTCATGAAATCTCTAAACCAACAAGTTCTATCACATATTATTTTTTGGGATTGGAGAAGGTTATGAACAAATGATGTCGGAATGAATATGATGAAGATTCCAAGTGTAGCCAATCAGCAATTGTTCCAGTTATTAGAACTAGTCCTATATTAAAGCAAGCTGTTATGTTTTACACAAGAAAGTTTTACACATTTTTTTGGAAAATAATTTTTGCATGGAGTGGGTTGATTAGCAGCAAATGTCTCTGATGACAATCTCAAGGAATATTTTATAAGAAACT
Organism: Cymbidium sinense; assembly: GCA_021442155.1. Taxonomy (NCBI): domain Eukaryota; kingdom Viridiplantae; phylum Streptophyta; class Magnoliopsida; order Asparagales; family Orchidaceae; genus Cymbidium; species Cymbidium sinense. The sequence goes on along the minus strand of CM038221.1, from coordinate 29,010,697 downwards.
TAGAGAAAATAAGTATTTCCAAGACATGGACTGTTCATTTGAATAAGACATATCTAAATATAACTTGTAGTTATAAAATTTTTGAAATGATGGGATTACTCATACTACATTTGAGTCTAGAATCTAGAAGATATTTTGAGAATTTTGGATAAGTATCTTCTCATGCGATGATCTTCTAGAGCAAAGAATGATATTTACTTTGGCAGTGCTTACAAAGATTTGAAAATTTTAAAAGTTAAGAATGGATGTCCTGTTGGCATCATTTTTTGGAATCACATCATGATATTCAAATAAGCATTAGAGCACAAGATAATAAGGAAGTTGAGTAGTATATCTTAGATTCCTTAAAGATATTATACGATGATGTTGATTCAATATTATGTGGGAGTTCACCTCAAATGAGCATACAAAGAAGAATAAGAAGTCTATCGTAAGAGTGCACAGATTAGGTAGTCTATCATGTAATATCATTCAAATCCATAATTAGGTAGTTCCCCATTATTTAACTTCAAAAAAGGAGTATACTCTAGAGTGCACAGATTCTACACTTGGAAAATTGGACCAAAATTGATGGAATACTCTTAATTTCATTCAAATCCTATTGAAAAGCACTCCATGCAACATATAATGTCATTTAGATCCATAATTAGGTAGTCTCACAATATTTAGATTTAAAAAAAGAGTACACTCTAGAGTGTATTACACTATGAAAACTAAAGAAAAATTACTCAAATCCTATTGAAAGGCACTCCATGCAACATATAATGTCATTCAGATTCATAATTAAGTAGTCTCACATTATTTAAATTTAAAAAAATGGAGTACACTCTAGAGTGTATAGATTGTACTATTGAAGAACATATAGTAAACATCACAAATCCTCTTGAAATGTACTCCATACAACATATAATATCATTTAGATCCATAATTGGAAACCCCCCGTCATTTAATTTTTTTTTTTTAAAAGGAGTACACTCCTAAGTGTATAAATTATACACATGAAAAAAAAGAGCAAAATTACTCAAATCTTGTTGAAAGGCACTCCATGCAGCATATAATGTCATCCAGATCCATAATTAGCTAGTCTCACATTATTCAGATTTTTAAAAAAGGGAAATTGAAAAAAATTACTCAAATCCTATTGAAAGGCACTCCATGCATCATATAATGTCATTCAGATCCATAATTAGGTATTCTCATATTTAGATTTTATAAAGGGAGTACACACTAGAGTGTTGTTGACAACACTTTTAGAGTGAGGATTCAATCTTACATCTCTGAGTCCTCAAATATTCTGTGGCTAATAGCACACGTAACTGAACTAAATGCACGTTTTGAACATTTCAAGCATTTGGTTCCAAGTAAAGTAAAATTCAGCATTTCAAATACACTAAGTGTATTATTAATTAAATCTATGAATTCTAAATACAAAATATAAAGTGATGTCACTCATGTCATCTGTAATTAATGTCTTCATAGCTCCATAATTTATCTCATCCATCTTTAGCACTCCTCATGTCTGCCATCTGTTTGTTCATTGCCGCTGCAGCCATAGACATAACGTCAAATCATTACTTTAAGATTTTCAAAAAAAAATAAAAGTCATGAATTTAAAGCAACAATAACTAGTAATCCTTACATAATTCCTTTACATTCTTTTACATCAGATTAAATGTGAAACTAAACAACCTAGTCATAGGACACTTTGAGTGGCTAAGTGAACACTAAACTTGAACCAAGAGACTTTAAGAGGGTTTGCCATAGAATTAGGCTAAGCCTTAGGACCCAAGGTGACTTACTCATCCTATGGCCAAAACTAGCTCATGCCTACCTCCTTAGCCAAAACTCAGATTAGACCCAAATTTAATGAAACTCAACATAAATCTAAACCAAATATATTTGAATTAAAATCTAAATCCAATTGAGCTTGGGTTGAGGTAATTGGGCTGATTAACTCAATTTACCCTTCTAAGTCCAAAATCACCTAAGTCCAAATAAAATTAAATTAAATCAAAAATAAATCAAAATGAGGTTCAAAAAGACAAATAGGTCAGTTGACCTAGAGTTGACCCAAGTGGGCCCAATTAAGTCAAATGTCAACAAACAAAAAAAATTATCCAAATTAAATCACTCTGAAGGCTCAAAAATCATCAAATGAATAAACTTAAAATAAAACTAAGCAAATTTAAATCAAATAAGATCTCAAATAGGTTAATCGAATCATTTAACCCACTAAGCTTAATTTGGATTAAAATAAATTCAAATCAAAATTAACATCAAATCAAATGAAACTAATTACTCTGAATCATCATGACCACTTGATCAAAGATGATTGGAGCTTAAACACATCATTGGTTAAGTCAAATAAAACATTTAACTCAATTGAACCTGATTTGACCCATTTGAACTCAAAATGGGTCAAATCCAAATCCAAGTCAAATTAATCCAAATAATTGATCAAGAACATTCCAAATAATTCATAAAACATAATTGAAATATAATATAAACATGAAATGAAAAATTGAATCACATAAATCAACTTAACCAATTTTGGTTGAAGTTAGTCAAACTTGGGTCAAATTCAAAATTAATCTAAAATAAATAAAATTAATCAATCAAAACCATCATAAATGATCAATCAAAGATAATTAAAGTAAATCCAAAGCTAATGAGTCAAATCAGGTTGCTTGAACCCAACCCAACTAATTTGGGTAAACATGAGTTGACCCAATCCCAAACAAATTGGATAATAACACTTAAAGCATCATGTAAAAAGTTGAAATTCAACTTCTATGGTAGGGTGAAATCAAGAGAGAGAGAGAGAGAGAGAGAGAGAGAGAGAGAGAGAGAGAGAAAGAGAGAGAAAGAGGGAGAACTAAATCTTACAAAATCCCTTCATCCAATCCTCCCCATCTCTTGCATTGATTGAGACTAACCTCATAACCATAAGAGAGGACTTTGGGAGCTAAAATCCAAAGTATCCAATCAGCCATGGCCACCCAACCATAATCATAAATAAATGAACCATAATCAAATTAAATAAATAGATAACTAAATATAAACTCTAAAGTCATCAAACCAATCCAAATATAAATAAATGAATCATAATGCTCACTAGGTTTCTTAATATCTTGAGCATTTTCTACTTATTCCTTTTAGCTTCCAAAAATAAGTCTTCTCCTTGAACTTTCCCAATTAATCTTCCAAATATAACCAATTTTTTGATAGTCTAGCCTTAAAATCTTTAGAGACCATAATTGTCTATTTTAATCGAGAGTGTTCTTAGGAAATTTTATTTCCTAGGAAGTAATTAACTATGGAGGCTTGCCTCCATAGGGAACTAAAGAATCTGGCTTAAAATAAACTCTATTTTACTTTTCCATGTAAAGTAGAGAAAAGATGTTTAGTATATTCGAAGATCCATTATGCCTTAGGAGTCCTTATTAAGTGATTAGGTCCATTGTGGGGTGACATTTCTATTTTTAAAGATAGTACATCATACCTTAATGTCATACCCGATCACTTCAATAAGTACCCCTTAAGATCTGCGTGGTGTCCCATATCTAAAAGTAAACACCACAGTGTATGATTGTACACTATCAAAAACTAAAAAAATTACCCAAATCCTATTGAAGGCACTCCATGCGATATAATGTAATTCAGTTCCATAATTAGGTAGTCCCACATTATTTAGATTTTTAAAAAAAGTACACTCTAGAAAACTGAAAAAAAAAATCAAATTCTATTGAAAGACACTCCATGCAGCATATAATGCTATTCGGATCCATAATTAGGTAGTCCCACATTATTTAAATTTAAAATAAAATGGAGTACACTCTAGGGTGTATAAATTGTACACTATGAAAAACTGAAGAATACTGACTCAAATCCTGTTGAAAGGCACTCCATGTAGCAAATAATGTCATTTAGATCCATAATTAGGTAGTCCCACATTATTTAGATTTTTTTAAAAAAAAGGAGTACACTCTAGAGCGTGCAGATTGTACACTTAAAAAAATAAAAAAACACTCAAATCCTGTTGAAAGGCACTCCTTGCAGCATATAATGTCATTTAGATCCATAATTAGAACATTATTTAAATTTTTAAAAAAGGAGTGCACTTTAAAGTGTACATATTGTACACTCTAAAAAACAAGAATACACTTATTGAAAGGGTTATAATATAATTTAGATCTATAATTGGAAGTCCCACTGTGCTTTAAAAATTAAAAAAAGAGTACACTCTAGAGTGTATAGATTGTACTCTTGAAAAATAAATAGAAAATAGCCCAAATTCTCTTGGAAAGAATTCAAAATAGCTTATAATACCATTTAGATCTAGAAAAGTCCCACATGATTTAAATTTTTTTTAAAAGAGTACACTCCAGTGTACATATTGTCCCTCCTAAATAGATAGAAAATAGCTTAAATACTCTTGGAAAAACTCAAAATAACTTATAATACCATTTAGATCTATAATTAGAAGTCCCCGATCATTTAAATTTTTAAAAAGGGAGTACACTACAATGTGCATAGATTGTACACTTGGAAAAATGAACCAAAATTATCCAAATCCTCTTGGAAAGCACTCAAAATAATTTACAATATCATATGGATTCATAATTGGAAGGTACATAGTGCTTTAAAAATTTTAAAATGGAGTACACTTACAGATTGTACTCCTAAAAAATTGATAGAAAATAGCCCAAATCCTCTTTGAAAGAACTCAAAACAACTTATAGTACAATTTAGATCCATAATTGGAAGTTTTATAGTGCTTTAAAATTCAAAAAAAGTAGTACACTCTAGAGTGTATAGATTATACTCTTGAAAATTAGATAGAAAATAGCCCAAACCCTTCTAGAAAGGACTCAAAATAGCTTCTAAAATCATTTAGATCCATAATTGGAATTCCTATAGTGCTTTAAAATTAAAAAAGGGAATACACTCTATAGTGTGCAGATTGTACTCCTCCTAAACAAATAGAAAACATCCCAAATATTTTTGGAAAGAACTCAAAATAGCTTATAATTTAATTTATATCCATAATTGGAAGTCTCATAGTGCTTTAAAATTAAAAAAGGAGTACACTCTAGAGTATACAGATTGTACTCCTAAAAAATAGATAGAAAATAACCCAAATCCTCTTGGAAAGAACTCAAAATAGCTTATAATATCATTTAGATACATAATTGAAAGCCCCACAATACTCTGAAAAACATATAGAAAATAGCTCAAATCCTCTTAGAAAGAACTCAAAGCAGCTTACAATACTATTTAGATCCATAATTGGAAGTCTCCCATCATTTAATTTTTTTTAAAAAAGGAGTACACTCAAGAGTGCATAGATTGTACTCCTAAAAAATAGATACAAAGCTACTCAAAACCTTTTGAAAAGAACTCCATGCAGCTTAAAACCTAAATTGGGGAGTACATAGTATATGAAATATTTATAAAATGATGAATATAACAATAAAACTTCAAGTGTCGAAATTTGGAGATAAAAAATTTTACTTCTTTATAAAATACCTAGCTAAGTACTTCACTTTTTGTATGATTAATTTAAGTCACAATATATAAGCATTATATGAAATAATATACTTATCAATTAAACCTTAACTACTAGCTAAGTTCTTCTTTGTTTATATGCTCAACTTAAGACATCATGTGTGAGTTAGTTATGAAATGATTTATATACTAAAAAAAATCTTAAGTATCTAGCTAGGTAGTTTACTTTTTACTACATATTTAATTTAACTCAAAATATATAAAAAATTTATGAAATGGTGAATGCACCAATAAAACCTCAAGTACTTAAAAAAGCACTTCAAAATTTTTATTTTTCTACAAAGTATATAGCAATGTACTTTACTTTTTTAAGTGCTTTATTTAAGTAACAATGTAATAATTATTTATAGAATGATTTAGATATATAAATCATAAGCACTATAAATCATTGCAGGTCTTAACACCATCTTTACAATTTTCCTTAAGTTTAAGCGGTACTTTTCTAACAATAGGCCGATGCATTCCTCCACTTCAACCATCCAACTTGAATTCTATTAATAACATCTCCATCTATTCACCATGATTTTGAGTAATAGAGCCTAAATATCTGAATCGCTCACTCTTTTTAATAACTTATTCACTTAATGTCACAACACTACCACTATAACTTCTATAACTAAAATTACACTCTATATATTCAATTTTAGATCTACTTAAATGAAAATCTTTAGACTCTAAGGTTGACCTCCATAATTCAAGTTTCTCTTGGACTCCCTCTCTAGTCTTATCAATAAGAAGAATTTCATCAGCAAAAAGCATACACTAAGGTGCATCTTACTATAAATGCCTAGTAAGCATCCAAAACTAAAGCAAAAAATATAAGGGCTTAAAAACTGATCCTTGATGTAATCCAACTAAAATAGGAAAATATTTTGTCAATCCTCCTTGTGTTTGGAATGTAAATGACTCTAGTATACATATCCTTAATGTCTTGAATATAACTAATATTAACTCCTTTCTTTCTAGAACTTTTCAAAGAGCATCTCTTGAAACTTTATCATAAGCTTTCGCTAAATCAATAAATGTCATATGTAGATCCTCCTTGCTTTCTCTATACTTCTCCATCAAACCTCTTAACAAATGTATGGCATCCATATATATACGGCATGAAACCAAATTGATTGTGAGAAACTTTTGTATCACATCCTAAACTATGTACAATTACTCTCTCCCACGATTTTAATGTATAACACATTAACTTAATTCCTCTATAATTCGAACACTCTTGTGCATCACCTTTTTTCTTAAATATAGGAGCCAACAAACTCTTTCTCCACTCATCTGGCAACTTTTTAGTCTTTAAAATAAAATTAAAGAGATTTGTAAGCCAAGAAATTTCTTGATCTCCTAAATATTTCCACAATTCTATTAAAATATCATCTGGTCTTACTATTTTTCCACATTTCATTTTATGTAAGCTTCTCTAACTTCAGATTTACTAATATGAAGATAAAACAAAATTCTCTATTTTGTTTAAAGTATTAAGGTTGCTAAAATTAATCATATTTTTAGATCTTTCATTGAAAAGTTTATCAAAATACCCCACCACCTATTTTCAATATCCTTTTCTAAGAAAAGCACTTTATGATTTTCATCCTTAATACACCTAACTTGAGCTAGATCTTTACTTCTCCTATGTCTTTGGTTAGCTAACTTATACATACATCTTTCACCTTCTTTGGAATTTAATCTATTGTATAAATCATTAAAAGCTAAATTTTTTGCATCATATTTTGCTTTCTTAGAATCTCTACATGCCACTTTATATTTTTCTCAATTCTCTGAGTTTTTACATCTAAACCAAAGTTTTATAACAACACTTTTTTTATCTTTTCTTGAACATTCTGGCTCCACCACCAACTATTTTTATTGAAAGAAGCTTTTCCTTTTGATTCTCCAAGCACATTTTTAGCAACTTGCTTAATTTCACTTACTACTTTTTCTCACATAACATTAGCTTCCTTATTAACATCCAAAATTTAAAGCTCTTGTAGCTTGCTCTTAAAAATATTTTTATTAGTGTTCTTTAAGTGGCCCCATCTAATCTTAGGATAATAATTTGATTTATTTTTCATCTTCCAATGTTTCATCTTAAAATCTAAGACTAATAATCAATGTTTGGCATTTAAACTTTTACTTGCAATGATCTTATAATCTTTACAATCTAAATGATCAATTTTTCTTATTAGAAAATAATTATGGTGCTTATTTTTGTGTTGGGTGTGTTTGGTGAGGTGACACCACGTAGATTTGCACTCATTAGTGTGATCGTATTACATTAAGAATAGTGTACTATCTCAAGAGATAGAAGTCACTATCCCGTAATGGACCTAATCACCCAATAAAGACTCCTAAGGCATGATGGGGTCTTCAAATATACTAGATATTTTTTTCCTACTTTACATGGAGAAGTAAAGTAGGGTTTATTTAAACTAGGTTTGTTAAGTTTCCTATGGAGGAAAGCCTCCATAGTTAATTACATCCTAAGAGAAATGAATCCCTTAAGAATACTCTCGATTAAAGTAGGTGATTATTATCTCTGAAGAATTCAAAGATAGGACTATCAAAGGGTTAATTGATTTTTGGAAATCAAATGGGAGAGATCCAAAGGGAAAGATATTATTGAAACCAAAGAGGATGAGTAAAGAGTGTGCATGATACTAGGAATCCTAGTGGGCACTCCAATCTATTCTATGGTTGGGCTTTATGTATTTGAAATCGAAGAGATTCATTTGTTTGAGTAGAAATTTTATTAGATTGCTAATGCTTATAATCCATCAACACAAGATTATGGAAATGCCTAAGAGGTGAGGATTTATGCTTGTAGCCCAAAAAGGAGACAACAACCTCAGATCATGAATCTAGGAAGCTTTGGAAAGGGCCAAAATATGACCTAAATCTAAGAAAAAAATGGGCATCTAGTTTATCTCCACTAGAGAGAATGAACCACATCTGGCGCTTATCACCTACAAGGTAGCCATGTGGACAAACATATTTTGTAAGATGGTTAGACTATTATTTACTTAGAAGAGAAACTAAGTCCTTAAACTCCCCCTAAGAGACTAGATCTTGAAGGGCATGAGTAATGACTTAAATCTAATGCAAATTCTTATCAAGTTTTATTTAATTTTGGATAATTTATCTTAACACAGGATATAAGATTTTATATGCCTAAATGCATGAGAAATTGATTATGAGCCAAATCAAAAGAGAAAGAGGTGCCTTTCCATCTAAGGCTCTTACAAGTTTAGCCTTTATTCTCTAGCACAGATGGAAGCCCTCTCTTAGCAAGAGTAGAAGAATATGATATGCATGACATTATACATTCAATCATCTAGCTAAAGGATTGTTAAATATTTTTATTATCTTGAGTAAAGCCTATTTTTAGGTAAGGTTATGAATTATTTTAAAAAATTTATTATGTTAGTGAGATAGATAATTTATTTTTTATCCTAAGAGGCTAATCGCATCCAAGCCACACAGCAATTGCCAATCATAAAGAAACTATGAAAAGACATGATGTTTCTAATGCACAAGCTAAACAATACATCAAACAATTTTATAAAGCTATCGTAAAAGAATAAGAGGCCAGAGCAGTTGGGTACCGCCATACAACCTGAAAAGAAATGTGGGTAGCCGAGCTCTACCCTTATACATCCCAATATAATGAAGGAATAATTATAATTATGAAAGGATAAGTGTTCTAGGGGTCTTCATTCTTCATCCTCCATTCTTCACTCTTCATCTTTCATTTCTTCATTTTTAATTTGCTCCATTTTCTCTCTTTCTTTTGGATTGAGTGGGCTGTAGTTTGCTCCGAAGACATCACATGATGTATAAGACATGGTCTTATAATCAATGTTCATCCTTAATCCCCATAACACTTATCCTAATCCTAATGCAAAAAATTACATTAAAAGGAAGGAAAGTAAATCAAGCTACTCCAAAGAAACAAATGTTGGCTAAACACACCTTATAACCCAAGTAGTTATAGGAATAATTTGGACTTAGCACCTACACATGGGTAACCAACTCCACTGCCCTAACTTGGGTTATGCTTAGGTATAAGCAACCTAAAACAAAAAATATTTAGTATTTTTATTACAACGCCCCTTTAGCACAACCCCTTGCAGAAAGCATGATTAGGCTAATATTGGCCTAACATTCATACTACGCACATGCACCATAACATCCAAAATAAAATAATACACCAAAACTAAACATTCATCAGACCATACACTGCCCTAACATAAGGCTAGAAATGGTCACTTAGTCTAATGTGTATGTGTTAAGGCTTGTGTGGCATGTCCTAACTAGGCTTTAGAGTTATGGTTTGCTAAATGTGAGGGATTTAATTTATAAAAAGTTAATTTCTCTTTAAATGGTTTAGTTGATCTAGAGATTTTATTTAGTATTTTCTTTTGTTTCATATGGCTTACACTTAGCAACTAAGTATTGTAAAGAGAAGAAATAAAGAGGGAGTCTCTCTTCCTCCCTACCTGAAGTCATTTCTAAGGTAAATTGATTAATGAATTTCCTTTGGTGAATGGTTTATTATGTATTTTAATTAACCCTAAGTTTAGATTCATTCTAAATAACCCCATTTAATAAGAAAGGCATCTTATGATTAATTATTATGGATTACTATCACATAACACACATTAATTTTTTCTTTCCATCATGTATATCATGCATATGAATAACCTTAAGCATACCAATACATATAATGTAAATCTTAGCATACTTTGATGATGAATGCAAAGAAATGTAAATTTGAATGTTTCATTTAATGATTGAATTATGAATGCATGTTTTTATTATGTAGAAAAGAGAGATTTTTCATCCATTAACTAAACACACATTTACATGTATAAAAGTTATAAGTGAGTATGCATCATTATTTTCAACACCAGGGGCATAAGGTACAAGACCTATTTAGGCATACTTAAAGCCTCATAGCCCCTAGATGTCCAGAATAATATACTACTTTACTTAGATACATGTAAATGTATAAATAACTATGAGGATAGAAGAATCCATGAAAAAGTTATATTTTATTTGTTTTATTTTTGATTCTTTATTCATTGGCCACATCACACATGCATATGTATGAGAGGTTTTAAGAGAGTACGACGCCATTATTTTCTACATGAGGGGTGTAAGGTACAAGGCCTACTTATGGTTATTTAAAGCCTCGCAACCCCGGGATGTGCTGACTAATATATCACTTTTCTCAAATACACGTGAATGTATAAAAAAACTAATTGGATTAGGAATCATGCAAGAAATTGTGTTTGATTTGGTTGTATGATTTACGTGTATAATATGAAAACCCTTCCCATGTCTTAACATAGAGATGCATAGGAATAGATTTAGGCAAGTGTTGTGTTCTTCTCAAATGAACTATACACTTGCAAATCCTATGTGAACCCATGTTGAGAGAAGGAAAGAGAATTTCATAGTATACATTTTATGCTATCATCACATGCAAGCTTACAAATATTTGTAATAAGCATTACTTCATTTATAAGAATTGGTTTATAGGTTTTGAAAGTGGTTTTTGGTTTAAGAGTGATAATAGCCACTCATTTTCTTAATTTTAGCCAAGACATGCAATTGGACATAAAAGGAAACATTTCATTTAATTAATTTAAAAATAAATAAATGCATGATTTCATATGGCAAGTAATATTTAACATGATTGGAAAGAAGTAAAGGAATGTAAACACATGATTTCATTCATCCCAATTAATTCCTAAGGACAATCATATTAGATAAGGCTATTAAAAAAACCAAAATTCTTTAAAGACATTTTTTTACTTAAGTTTGATTTGATTTAGAAATATGAGAGAGGTTTTCCAATTCTAACCATTTCCCCATGTGTGAATTGATTGGTTTAATGAAGAATATTTAAGTTGATTTTATATTTTGATTAGGTTAATGTATGAATCAAATGAATTAATTTATCCTCACTATATCATATAAGTTAATTAACTAATTAATAAGCCAACATGATATGCAACCATATGAAAAGTAAATTTGTAATGATCCTAGAAATGAAAGAGTCTAATGCAATTGGCTTATGATTAATAGTTAAATTAAGCTTATGGGATCTTAATTACTTTTATGATTTTCTCACACATATGATGTAATCATAATTTCATTATCTCTCATTTTGGGTTGTTGAATGCCCAAAGTGCTACTTTTTTAGGGTTGTTAGATGTGAAGGAAATTTTAAGTAATTAGGTTCATTAATCCATTTTGATTGAGCATAAACATCACCAAAGAAAATGAGATGGACAAAAGGAAAGAGATTAAGAAAGAGCCTTGATCAATCCAAGTCCTACACTTAATGACAGGCTCATCTTTATATTTAAGCTTAATTAATTACTACTAATTATCATTAATCCCAGATTAATTAAAAGTGAAGAAAACTTAGAAAATGAATTAAAAATATCTCAATCACATTCTCTATTCATTGTTCAACAGAGGTAATTAAGCTTAAATAATAATTAAAGCATCATTTATTAATTATCACTAATTAAATAAAAGAGTGAAGGTTTAATGTGATTTCCCAAATAAGCCACTAATAAAATATCGGAGGTGAGGTCATCTCAAAATTCCCATAGAAAGTTTGATTAATAAGGAGTAATTTAGCTAATTAAATTTTAATAAAACCTTAATTAACCTAAAATCACTATTCAAAATTAATTTAATAATTTTCTAGATTTTTTTTAAAATGAGCCAAGTTCATATTTTTTAGATTTTTCTACGTTATAATTTTAAGAAGTTTTAGTATTAAAAATAAATTAATTAGCCCTAATTATATCCCTAATCTGAAAGCCAGGGCCAAGATGCTCTGGCCATCTGATTGGTTATTTAAATGCCACATGTGCAATGTGGTGATGCATTTTATATGAGATCTAAGATCGATTGGTGATTACACTGGTTTAAGCTAAGAATCATGGGAGAGATTTGACACGGGCCCATTCGCCACGTTAGATGGTGCATGATCCTTCTCCTTTGCGATGAAAAGATGAACAGTCATTTCCTTTTTTCTGGGCCGATTGGGATCAAAATGATCCACACCTCGGAGGGGGGATGTATATCAACGATCAAGATTGCATGGGATGATATTCCCTCAAAAGACTAACCAAAAATTCTATAGCTCGGTTTGAACAATTACCTTGAGGCTATCACCGATGCTTCAAATGACAAAGGTAACTTCGTCAGTAGAGACATGCTGAAGAATATCGTGATTTTGAAGTGGATTACCGATCAACCAAGCTTGGGTGATCGGTCTTGATCGGTTGCACTTTTGTGGCTTAGGGGCTTGGGAAATGACTGATCGAGCTGAGGTCAATGAGGGTATGGGTAAGAGGAATTTGAGTTTGGTGAAGAGAGGAGGGAGTATTGCTTGGAATGGTGATGCCCTATTTCAGATTTGTACATAGAGGAGTAATGCCAATCGAGGGAGCTTAGGGAGGCCTTAGGAGAGCTCTATGAGAATTCAAAATCACTCTAAGGTTGAATGGGATTGAATTCTTCACAAAACCAGTTGAATTGAGGGAGTATATCCCTCAATTGAGCCATGTGGACGGATGAGATCATTCCCACAAATTTGTCACTGCCATCACCTGAGTTTGCCAATTTGAGGTGGCACACCATGAGTGGACAAAGCCATGTAAGAGGTCTCAAGGCTTGATATAGGCAGGTGGGAGGGGATTTGGTTCTCCTTGCACCCGTTGGGTTCAAATGGATGAAGCATTGACTTGGTGAGTTCCTTTGGTCAAGGTAAGTCCTAGGGTGCTTAGAGTGTGCTAGTGAACTCTAGGGATACCTCATTTGGTAAAAGGGGGGCTGCCATGGGGAGTCCTAGGGTGCTTAGATTTTGGTCAATGTGACCTTGGATTCCTACCTTTAGTGGCAAAATTCATTTTGCACTCCCCATGGCAGCCCCATTTTTACCAAATGAGGCATCCCTAGAGCTCACTAACCCACTCTAAGCACTAGGACTTACCTGACCAAAGGAAACTCACCAAGCCAAGCTCACTCCCCAATCCATGGTGAACCCGACATGCAAGGAGAAGAAAATCTCCCACTTGCCCATATCAAGCCTTGAGACTTACATGGCTTTGGCCACTCATGGCATGCACCTGGATTGACTACCAAGGATGACTTGATGAAGTGAAATTCTTGGGAATGATTTTGTCCATCCACTTGGCTAAATGGAGGGATATACTCCCTCAATTCAACTAGTTTTGCCGAGAATTCAATCCCATTCAACCATAGAGTGATTTCGAATTCTCATAGAGCTTTCCCAAGGTCTCCCCAAGCTCCCTCGATCGGCATTACTCCTCTGTGTGCAAATCCGAAATAGGGCATCACCATTCCAAGCAATACTCCCCCCTCACTTCACCAAACTCAAATTCTTTTTACCCATACCCTCACAACACCTCGCTGAGCTTGATCGAGTCATTTCCCAAGCCCCCAAGCCACAGGAAGTGAAACTTTGATCAAGATTGATCGTCATTGAAGAGGTGCTTGCTCGACCAAGCAATCCACTTCAAATCAAGACTGGATTTCTTCAACAGGGCTTCATCTCTACTAGACAAAGCAACCTCTATCATTAGAAGCGTTGGTGATAGCCTCTGGGGAGGTAATTGTTCAAAACCGTAGCTTTAGAAAATTTTTAACTGGTCTTTTTTGAAGGGAATTGGTACCCCATGCAATCTTGATTGTTGGATATGCATCCCCCTCCTTCTGAAAGTGTGGGATCATTTTGGTCCCAATCTGAGCTCGGGTGAGCTCAGATTGAACGAGAAAAGATGAACAGTGTTCATCTTTTGTCGCTCGCGAAGGAGAATGATCATGCACCATCTATTCTGCATGATTGGAATGGACGTCCGTGATCAAATCTCACTAGATTTGTTGTGATTCTTAGCCTAACTACAAGTGTAATCTCAGCCGTCTGATATTAGATCGAATAGTCCGCAAAGAAAGTGCATTCACCGCCGCTGAGTCAGCGCGTGAATGTGGCAACTTAAATAACAAATCTCGTCACACCATGTGAAAAGCTTATGACTTTAGCCACCATGTGGCCTGACGGGATTAGGGATATAATTACGGCTAATTAATTCTATTTTAATACTGAAACTTCCTAAAATCATAACTAATTGCAAAAAAATCCAAAAAGATACAAACTTAGGCTCATTTTAAAGGAATTTCAAAGTAGAATCTAGAAAAATTATTATTAGTTAATTTTGAATAGTGGTTTTAGCTTAATTAGGGCTTTATTAAAAACTTAAATAGCTTAATTACTCCTTAATTAATCACCCAATTGATCTCAAACTTTCTGTGGGTTTTTGAGAGATGACCTCTGCCTCCTCTAATTTTTTGATATTTTATTGGTGGCTTAATTGGGAAAATCACTTGATTAAGCCTTAATCACTCTTCTAATATAATTAGTGATAATTAATAAATGAACAATGCTTTAATTAATTATTTAAACTTAATTACCTCTGTTGAATAGTAAGAAAGCTTAGGGAATGTGATTGAGATATTTTTTTAATTCATTTCCTAAGTTTTCTTCACTTTTAAAATTAATCTAATTAGGGATTAATGAGGTAATTAGTAGCTTAATTATAAAGATCAGAGCCTAAGTCATTAAGTGTAGGACTTAGGGGATTGAGATCAAGGCCTCTTTCTTGATCTCTTTCTCATTTCCTTAATTGGAGATGTTTATGCTTAATCAAAATGGATTAATGAACCTAATTACTTAATTAAAATTTCCTTCACATCTAAACAACCCTAATTAACTTTTGGGTAGCACTTTGGGTGTTCAATAACTCAAAATGAGAGATAATGAAAATATGATTAGCTCATATGTGTGAGAAAATCTTAAAAATAATTAAGTGAGATCCCTTAAGCTTAATTAACTATTAATCATAAGCCAATTGCATTAGGCCCCTTTCATTTCTTAAGAGCATTGCAAATTTACTTTTCATGTGGTTGCATATCATGTTGGCTTATTATTAATTAGTTAATTAACTTAAGGTGATGTAGGTAAGAGATAATTAATTCATACCTTAACCTAATCAAAATATAAAATCAACTTAAATATTCTTCATTAAACCAAATCAATTCACACATGGGGAAATGGGTTAGAATTAGCAATCCTCTCTCATATTTCCTAAATCAAATCAAACTCAAAGTAAAAAATGTTTTTGAAGAATTTTGGTTTATTTTAAATAGCCTTATCTAATATGATTGTCCTAAGGAATTAATTGGGATGAATGAAATCATGTGTTTATATTCCTTTATTTCTTTCCAATCATGCTAAATATTGCTTGCCATATGAAATCATGCATTTATTTCTTTTTAAAATTAATTAAATGAAATATTTCCTTTTATGTTAAATTGCATGTGTTGGCTAAAATTAAGAATATGAGTGGCTATTATCGCTATTAAACCAAAAACTACTTTCAAAACCTATAAACCAATTCTTATAAATGAAGTAATGCTTATTACAAATATTTATAAGTTTGCATGTGATGATAACATAAAATGTATACTATGAAATTCTCTTTCCTTCTCTCAACATGGGTTCACATAGGATTTGTAATTGTATAGTTCATTTGAGAAGAACACAACACTTTCCTAAATCTATTCCTATGCATCTCTATGTTAAGTCTTGGGAAGGGTTTTCATATTATACATGTAAATCATACAACCAAATTAAACTCAATTTTTTGCATGATTCCTAATCCATTTGGTTCTTTTTGTACATTCACGTGTATTTGAGAAAATTGATATATTAGTCTGGACATCTCGGGCTGTGAGGCTTTAAGAAGCCCTAAGTAGGTCTTGTACCTTATACCCCGGTGTAAAACAATGGCGCCATACTCAGTCTAAACTCTCATACATATACATGTGTGATGTGGCCAATGAATAAAGAATCAAAAATCAAACAAATAAAATATGACTTTTTGCATGGATTCTTCTATCCTCACAGCTATTTATACATTTACATGTATCTAAGTAAAGTGATATATTAGTTTGGATATCTCGGGGTTATGAGGCTTTAAGTAGCCCTAAGTAGTCTTGTACCTTCTAAAGTAAAAAATAATGGCATCATACTCACTTATAACTTTTATATATGTGAATGTGTGTTTAGTTAATGGATGAAAAATCTCTCTTTTCTACATAATAAAAACATGCATTCATAATTCAATCAATAAATGAAACATTCAAATTTACATTTCTTTGCATTCATCATCAAAGTATGCTAAGATTTACATTGTATGTATAGGTATGCTTAAGGTTATTCATATGCATGACATACATGATGGAAAGAAATAAATAAATGTGTGTTATGTCATAGTAATCAATAATAATTAATCCTAAGATGTCTTTCTTATTAAATTGGGTTATTTAGAATGAATCTAAACTTAGGGTTAATTAAAATACATAATAAACCATTCACCAAAGGAAATTCATTAATTAATTTACCTTAGAAATGACTTAAGATAGGAGGAAAAGAGACTCCCTCTCTTTCTTCTCTTTACAACACTTAGTTTCTATGTGTAAGTGATATGAAATAAAAGAAAATACTAAATAAAATCTCTAGATCAACTAAACCATTTAAAGAGAAATCAACCTTTTATAAATTAAATCCCTCACATTTAGCAAACCATAACTCTAAAGCCTAGTTAGGACATCTCATACAAGCCTTAATACATGCACATTAGACTAAGTCACCATTTCTAGCCTTATGTTAGGGTGGTGCATGGTTTGATGAATGTTTGGTTTTGTGATGTATTATTTTAGACCGAATGTTATGGTGTATGTGCGTAGTCTGAATGTTAGATATTAGCCTAATCATGCTTTGAGTTGTGCTAAAGGGATGTTGTAATAAAATTATTAAATGCTTTTTTTGCAGTTACTTATCCCCTAAGCATAACCCAAGTTAGGATAGGACTTGGTTACCCATGTGGGTTTGTGAAATATTTACGCCTTCATCTATCCTTTTGAAGAGGATAAATGAAAATAAAAATATATTTGGGACCACGTAGATCCAGAGATATTCTTATTAGCGATGATATTGAGGAGAGGTGTACTATCTTGAAAGGTATAACTCATCACCCTAAAATGGATCTAATCATTTGAATAAGGACTCATAAGGACTATGGGTCTTCGTATGTACCAGAGATTCTTTTCTTACTTTACATGGAAAAGTAAAGCAAAGTTTATTTTAAATCAGGCTCATTAAGTTCCCTATAGAGGCAAGCCTTCATAGTTAATTACATCTTAAGGAATGAGTTTCCTTAAGAATACTCTCGATTAAGGTAAATGATCATTGTCTCCAAAGATTTTAAAGTTAGACTATCAATAAATTGGTTTATTTTGGAAGATCAAATGAGATTGATCAAAGGGAGAGAGTTATTATCGAAACCAAATGGAGATGAGTAGGGCATGCTCATGATACTAGGAAGCCTAGTGAACATCCCAAACTATACTATGGTTGGGCTTTACATTTTTGAAATTAAGGGGAATTATTTGTTTGAGTTGAATTTCTATTAGAAGTTTAGGGCTTATAATTCCATGATGCAAGGTCATGAAAATACCTAAGAGGTGAGGATTTATGCTCACGACCCCGAAGGGAAATAGCAATCTTAGAACCTAAATCTAGGGAGCTCTGGTGAGGGCCAAGGCACAATATAAATATAAGGCAAAAATGACCATATAATTTACCTCCACAAGACAGGATAAACCACATGACTGTTAGACTCACAACTGCCTAGGGTGGCCGCCAACTAACTCCTCCTACAATTTTAAATTCATGTAGTCAAGTCATATGTTTATGCAAGATAGCTAAGCTGTTATTTATTTTAGAAAGAGATTAAGTCCTTAAACTCACTCTAAGAGACTAGATCATGAAAGGGCATGAAAAATAGCCTAAATCTAATGCAAAACATATTACATTTTACTTTCATTTTTGGACAATCATTTGACTCGGGATTATAAGATTCATATATTTAATGAATGAGAAACAAGATTATGGGCCAAAATCAGGGAGAAGGGGGAGGTGTGTTTTTTCCATGGCTCTCAAAGGTCAAGCCAAGTTCTCTGGCACGGGTGTAAGCCCTCCAAATCAAGAGTGAAGTAATATATTTTTATGCATGATGTTAGAAAGAAAATACAGCATCTAGATAAAGGATTGCTAATTCTTTTATCTTGATTTTTAGCCTAAGCTTTAGGTGAGGTTATGAGTTATTAATTTTTATTTTTGAGTTGATTAATTCGTAGAAGATTTATTTTTTCTTAAGAGTCTAATCGCCATCTAGGTCATACCTCAAAGCAAGGAAGAAACTAGGAAAATATGATATTTCTAATGCACAAGCTAAATAAACATCAAAAATTTTATAAAGTTAGCGCAAAAGAATAAGAAGTCAAGTGTGGTCGAGAACCACCACACAAACCCGAAAATAAATTGGGTACCGAGCTCTACACTTATACAACCCGGATTACAAATAAATTATAAAAAGAAATTCATGTTATAGGGGTCTTCATTATTCTTTTCTTCTTTCTTCTTTCTTCCTTCTTCTTTCTTCTTTCTTCTTTTGCATCCTTCTTTTAGATGGTTGGAATGTGGATACTCCAAAGGCTTCACATGGTACATAAGATGTGATCTTATAACCAATGCTCATCCTAGTCCCCCATAACAATCATTCCAAAATCATAATTATAAATTTACATGAAAAGGGAAAAGTAAATCTAACTAAAACCTGCAAAATACATGTGCTTAACCATAGTCTTCAAATAAATACTCAAGGGAAGCACTTTCTAGTTGTATTTGGCAAGAAAACCATCCTTGATAAGTGAGCCATCTCTTGAGAAAGTATCAAATTATTTTCTAATATAAAGGAAAAGTTTTATTTTACCCTTAAAACTAAGAATACATTATAGAAAATAAAATTATTTTATTATAAAAAAAAATTAATTTCAAATTAAATATTATTTATATAATTATATCCAATCAAATAATTAATGTATTAAAACTAATTTTTTGTAAAAAAATTATTCATTGAATTTTTTTTAAGTTCAAAAAGCTTTAGAAGGTTCTAAGGAATCAAACTAGCAGTGTAACTTAGTCAAGTTGGCTACAAAATAGCTCAACCTTAATTTGATAAATGATGTGTAAGCTCAGCTAGATAAAGTAAAATGCCAAATTTGAGCTAGTCTAGACTTGATTGATTAGCTTGAGAGTTGGGTAGTTTAAAAAATAATTATATATAATATAAAATAAAGTTAAAATATACTACAATTTAATAATTTAAATATAATTACTAAAATATTTTAAATATACTTTATTTTATATATTATTTATTTATTGAATTTTTTCTTTCAATTTTTTATTCTTTTTATCATTTTATTATAATAATTATTTGAATTGATGTCATTTTATTTATTTATTGTTAATCAAGTATACACTTGACATAATTTAAAGTCGTAAAATAAAATCAAAGCTTAAATTTAAATTTGATTAGTTAATTAAGTGCAAATTCAAATTAGGATTGCTTTAACTCGATTGAACTCTAGTCGATCGAACTCATCATGTGTGATAAACTTTTATCATTAGATGACTCTTATTTAATGACATTATGCCTACATTTTCGAACCTCGTGATTTTTAACAAGGTGATGCATGATGGATATGTAATGGTTGATGTGTTCATATGGGTTGGTTGCTATATCATAGGAGTCGATGCTTGGAAACTTGAAACCTACTAGAATAGGATGTTGAAGGATTATTTAAGCTAAAGGTGAAGACTCCTAATAATCACTAATATGACCCTAAAAATTTTACTAGTCGAAGAACAATTTTGATGTCGAAAGCAATCTGATTCTAAGTCAAGACTAACTGAGATCAAGCACTTATTATCAATGGACTCTTAAATATTGAGTGTTTATAGTCAAATCAAGCATCTCGACGAGCGGGATCTAACAAGCCCAAGATCTTATAATTCTGACTCCATTTGAGCATTCAAATACTTAAAATACATCAAATGATCAAAGAAATCATTTTGAGCCGTCCGATGGAGGGGAGTGGTTCGGATTTTACATGTATTTACAGAGACGTCTCTCCTCTAATCTATAAATAGCCCCTCATTCCTTATATGAAGGGAGGCCAAGCAAGAGAGAGGAGAGAGCTCTAAAGCTTGAAAATCCTTCAAGCACAATCGTGCCACCACTGACTGCCGCCAACCATCCGTACCGCCGCTAATCGCTCATCGCCAATCTCATCTCCATCATGATGACCTTCATCGTCAGTTATTGTTCCCTACTATTCACCATCATCTGCTACCACTAGAAACGGTTATCACCTGAACGTGACTATATGGCTATTGTTGTCTGATTTTGGGATTCTTTTTGTGAGCTCTTCACATATACAATTTTGTAATCATGTTATCGAGAAATTTTGTACTCTGAAACAGATACGTAGTGGAAGATTTTTACCGGGCTAGGCCCATGGTTTTTTCCTCTTTTCGAGGTTTTTCATGTTAAAATTTCTAGAGTTTTATTATTAATTCTTCAAACGTCTGTGTGTGTGCTGGACTCCACAACAAAGCTAAGGCGTAAACTTTTACTCTACCGCAATTGGTTTTCTAGCACGCAACAGTTTGGCACCGTCTGCGGAAACTTGATTCCCATTATTTTATCTTGTATGGCAACCAAGTTTCCCAACAAAATCAAAACCACCATCAAGGTGGAGCATTTCAAGCTTTTAAGGAGCACAAGCGAAGAATGAAGATTCATCAAACTTCGTTCCTTCAGATTTTGTTGAAAACTACGGGGCAACTCTTAATCTCAAATGATTATCCAAATCAATATTCTGGATATCTAATTGATTACCAATTAGAGAAGCAAGTCAGCAATACCAATGAAAAAGGCCAAGGTTAAGGAGTAACTTTGGTTACAACCACAAACGGATGTTTTAATTCGACCTCTTCCATATAGGTTAACATCATCGAGTAACACTCTGACAAACAGCCTCAGATGAGTCAAAAATCCTCAGCGGATTCAATTCGACCTCTTCCATACAAGTTAACATCATTGGGTAACACTCTGATAAACAACCTTGGATGGGTCAAAAATCCTCAGTAGATTCAATTCAACCTCTTTCATACAGGTTAACGTCATTGGGTAACATCCTGACAAACAACCTCGGATGGGTCAAAAATTCTCAGCGGATTCAATTCGACCGCTTCCATATTGGTTAACGTCATCGGATAACACTCTGACAAACAACCTTGGATGGGTCAAAAATTCTCAGCAAATTCAATTCAACCTCTTCCATACAGGTTAACGTCATCGGGTAACACCCTGACAAACAACCTCGGATGGGTCAAAAATTCTCAGTGGGTTCAATTCAACCTCTTCCATACAAGATAACGTCATCGGGTAACACTCTGACAAACAACCTCGGATGGGTCAAAATTCGCCGATTCAATTCAACCTCTTCCATAGTTAATGTCATCGAGCAAACACTCGACAAACAACTTAGGATAGGTCAAAGGTCCTTGGACTTCCCCTCTTCGCATCGCCATTGGGTAACACCGACAAACAACCATGGGTCAAAATCTAAATTCAATTCAACCTCTTCCATATAGGTTAATATCATCGAGCAAACACTCTAACAAACAACCTTAGATCAAAGGTGTGTGGACTTCACACCTCTTCCACACTGTGTTAACGCCATCTGTAACACGACAAACAACCGATGGTCAAAATCCTCTGGATTCATAATTCTTCCATATAACGCCATCGGTAACACTCGACAAACAACCGGATGGCTCAAAATCCTCATTCAATTCAACCTCATAGGTTAATGTCATTGGGTAACACCTCGACAAACAACCGGATGGGTCAAAATCTCGGATTCAATTCTTCCATATAGTTAACGCCATCGTAATACTCGACAAACAACCTGGATGGGTCAATAATCACGGATTCAATTCAACCTCTTCCATACGGGTTAATGTCATGCAACACCGACAAACAACCTCGGATGGGTCAAAATCTCGGGATTCAATTCGACCTCTTCCATACATGTTAATGTCATCGGGTAACACTCTGACAAACAACCTCAGATGGGTCAAAAATTTTCAGCGGATTTAATTCAACCTCTTCCATACAAGTTAAAGTCATCGAGCAAGCACTCTGATAAACAACCTATGATAGGTCAAAAGGTCCTTGGTGGACTTCCCATGGCCTCTTCCACACAGGTTAACATCATCGGGTAACACTCTGACAAACAACCTCGGATGGGTCAAAATCCTCAGCGGATTCAATTCAACCTCTTCCAATAGGTTAATGTCATCGAGCAAACACTCTGACAAAAAACCTAGGATAGGTCAAAAGGTTCTTGGTGGACTTCCCACCTCTTCCATCGTTAACGCCATCTGCAACACCGACAAACAATCTCGGATGGATCAAAAATTCTCAGCGGATTCAATTCAACCTCTCCCATATAAGTTAACCCATGGTAACACTCTAACAAACAACTCGATGGGTCAAAATCTCGCCGATTCAATTCAACCTCTTCCATACAGGTTAACGTCATTGGGTAACACCCTGACAAACAACCTCGAATGGGTCAAAAATTCTCATGAGATTCAATTCGACCTCTTCCATACAGGTTAACATCATCGGGTAATACTCTGATAAACAACCTTGGATGGGTCTAAAATTCTCAGTGGATTCAATTCAACCTCTTCCATACAGGTTAACGTCATCGAGCAAACACTCTGAGAAATAACCTATGATAGGTCAAAAGGTCCTTGGTGGGCTTCCCACGGCCTCTTCCACACAGGTTAACGTCATCGAGTAATACTCTCACAAACAACCTCGGATGGGTCAAAAATTCTCAGCGGATTCAATTCAACCTCTTCTATACAGGTCAACATCATCGAGTAAACACTCTGACAAACAACCTCGAATTGGTCAAAAATCCCCATCGTCGCCCCATTATCCGCCGCTGACTACATACGCTATGCCAGCCGACTACCGCTTGCTAGCCGCCACCACCCTTGGCCACCAATCACATTAATCGCCACACCGCTGCTGACTACTGCCGCCGGTTACCGCTGCCGAATTATCGCCGGTCATCTCAACCGGCCACCATTATCGCTGCCGTTATCTCGCTGGATTACTGAGTTAGTCATTGCTGAATTATCGCCACTGCTGAATCACCTCGCTGACCGATAATCACCATCGCCGGTAATGCTGCTGATTATTGCCGCTGGTCGCTGCTAATCGGCCATCTCGCTGATCACACCATTATCACCGGTTCTCACATTTACCGATTATTTCCGATCTGACTACTGCTGCTGGTTGACCAATTTCGCTGGTAACTATCGCTGCCATTCCGTCGGCTATTATTATGCTGCATCATCTCTGATTCTAACGCAGCGCCATCGCTATTACGCGCGGTGCGCACGATTAATTCTGCTGCCTTCGATTATCGCCGGTTATCGCATTACACGCCGGCTACTACACTGATTACGCCGTACCGCTGCTAACTACCGTGCCGGCCATCGCTGCCATACCGCCGGTATATCCACCGCCACCATCCGTAGTTATCTCGCCGACCACCGCCACCGATCACGTTGCACACTACTATCGCCGGCCACCATCGCCGGCATCGCTCAACCATCTCCAATTATCATCGGATCGCCCGAACCCGGCCGGTCCGACGAGTATGCTTGATGCCTCTTTCGAGAGAAAATGTGACGATGTAAGTACAGCCTTGATCGCTTCTTGAACGATGGTCCGACGAGCTGACGCTTTCGTGGGAAAATCAGACACGACGATGTATCGCGGCCTTGATCGCCACCAACCGAAGGTCCGATTAGTAGTTGATGCCTCTTTCGAGGGAAAATCAGACATGACATATGTAGAGGGCCTTGATCGCCAACCTGCAGACATCCGACGAGTATAGTTGACGCCTCTTTCGAGGAAAACCTGTAGACACGACATATGTACCGCGGGCCTTGACACTTAATGACCTCTTCTTAAGAAGAAGAGGGACACTCGTCATATGAGGAGTGCCTTCTCCCTTGACCCTAGGAGATTTTTATAGACCCCCTATAGGGACAAAAAGGTAAAAAATCAAAGAAAAATTGCCTAAAATCATCCAAAATCGCTCAAAATGGGCTAACGAAAATGGACGTTTTGCGCGCACGCTGTGGACAAGACTTTGTGTCGTCGCTGCGATGGCTCGCCCCCCACTCTCGCCCACGTCAACTGCTGCGACCGGCCGACCCACGCGCCGCGGCCAGACTGCGTCTGGCGCAATCCAGAGCTGACCGGCCTCACCCGCCAGACAGACACTCATGATCCATCGCCGTGTGACCCGCTTAACCTGTGTTTGAGCGTGCTAAATCGACCGTTTTTCGCCGCCACTATTACCCGCGCCCGTTCAGCTTCTTCCTTGGTCTGCCCACAAACTAACCAAAATCACGTAAGCAGTAAATGTCCGGATGAGTCCATAACTCAAACCTTTACGCTGCACGCACACACATCTCGCACTCTTCCGGTGATCATAATCTTGTGTTCACATGAATATATGTTCTCTCAAAATGTATAGTTAATAGACCTGCAAATTTTATTGAAGAATTTATTATTTTCAAGTATTTGGCATATATATATTTTTTGGATGATTGAGATAATATCATCCAAAAATAGGGAGCAACTGATATGACCCTGAAAATTTTACTAGTCGAAGCATGAATTTTGATGTCGAAAGCAATCTGATTCTGAGTCAAAACTAACTAAGATCAAGCACTTATTATCAATCAAATCTTAAACATTGAGTGTTTATAGTCAAATCGAGCGTCTCGATAAGTCAAATCTAACAAGCCCAAGATCTCATAATTCTGACTCCGTTTGAACATTCAAATACTTAAAATACATCAAATGATCAAAGAAATCATTTTGAGCCATCCGATGGAGGGGAGTGGTTCGAATTTTGCATGTATTTATAGAGACTCCTCTAATCTATAAATAGCCCCTCATTCCTCATATGAGGAGAGGCCAAGCAAGAGAGAGGAGAGAGCTTTAAAGCTTGAAAATCCTCCAAGCACAATCGTACCACTGACATGCCAACCACCGCCGCCGCTAATCCTCGCCGTCATCTATCTGCCTCCATCATGATGATCTTCACCGGTCATTGTTCACCATCATCTGCTACCACTAGCAATGGTTACAACCTGAATGTGACTATATGACTGTTGTTGTCTGATTTTGGGATTCTTATTGTCAGCTCTTCTCATGTACAATTTATAATCCTGTTATCGAGAAATTTTGTACTCTGAAATAGATACATAGTGGAAGATTTTTACCGGGCTAGGCCCCATGGTTTTTTCCTCTTTTCGAGATTTTCCATGTTAAAATTTTTTAGAGTTTTATTAATTCTTCAAACATCTGTGTGCTGGACTCCAACAAAGCTAAGGCGTAAATTTTTATTCTACCACAATTGGTTTTCTAGCACGCAACAATCACGATGAGAGAGAAGATGATTTATATCTTTTAAGGTGAAATTCTTCTCATATTAAATATTATAATTCCACACATATAACATGATGGGTGGAATCGATGGGCAAGAACATGCCAAGCCATCTGCAATAATTGGTGGGTTAGCGATCGGTTGAGCCGCAAGTGATGGATTGATAGAACTAGCAGTATCAAGGAAGTTAGCATCACGTCTAACAACAGAGGAACTTCAGCCCGATGGCAAGAGGGTCGTGTTCAAGCATTTTAACCTCCCCTGGCTAATGATCGATCTTAGAGGATATGTGTTTGTTGCAGTGGTGATTATTATGTTTCTCATAAAAGTTGAATTATCTCAATTTGAGACTCTTTCATTCGATTAACATAATCTTTTATAGAGGTTCTTGTTGCACCTTTGTTGATAGGGTAACGCTTATCAGGAGGAAATGAGATAAAAGCTTGATATTTTTGGTTTAAGAATTGATTTTGAGAATGATGGGAGTAGGAGCGAGAGGCTCTGTTGTTGCGAGTATTGCGCTTGTTGGTCATAGTACAGGTGTTTACAAAGATTGATTATGGGATTCTCGTTCTCACAAACGGCGTCAAACTATTGCATGTTGGAAGATTCAGGCCTGTAGAGTAGAGAATTCGATGTCTTAGCATTGCACGAAAGTTCCGCACACACAGTAGAAAGAGTTTGAGAGACATCAAGATTTTTAAGTAGAAAACTCAAGAAGGGAAAAATCACGGGTCCTAACCCACTTAGAAATAATTTCACTATATCATTATTTATTACAATTATTATCTGATCTCCAAAGTTGGAGAATGATAGCTTAGAAGAGAAGGTTTTGTAAGAAGCTTCATTGGATCAGCGATGAAGGCTTCACTTGAGGTGGTAGTTTGACGATCTGATGATAATTATCGACATGATCTGCAGTAGGTAGCTGGTATGGTGACGGCGACCAGTAATGTAAATGAATTGGTGCACTCATTGAACTACTCAAATTCGACTCGATTAATACTCGTTCATGTTTGTTCAAACTAATAAACAAACAAGCTTGAATATTTTAAAAATTTGAAGGTTAAATGAACTGAACATGAATATGATCATTTTTGTGTTCATGAATATACTTGTTTATTATTTAATAAATAACTTATTAAATTCTTAATATTAAGCTTGTTGATAATTTATTTAATATCTTAAAAATATGAGTAAATATAACTTATAATTTTTTTAATTATATATTTAATAAAAATATATTATACATTTAATTAAATATTTTAATAATATAATTGAGATTATCACTTTATAAATTATAGGATAAATGCTCAAAGTAAAAAAAATAAAAACACATATATGAATTATAAAAATGTTTAACTAAGGTTAAAAATTACTTTTAAATTGGTGACCCAACAAACTCAAATCACGGCTCACGAGCTCAACGCTTGATTAGAAGCTGAGAGTCGTAGATCTCGTAGTTTTCTCTTATCCTCGCATTTGCAGTTCACGCCCTAAGCCCTAAGTCGACTTCGTCCCTTGAATCAAATTTCTAACTCCTCTTCTACATCGACTTCCACCGCTCATTCTCTTGTCTTCACGTTGAGTTCCACCAACCACTCCCTTGTCTCATACATTAGCTTTCGTTGGCCACATCATATTAAGAGAATATTTAGCTCTTAATTTTTATATATGCTTTAGCCAAATTACCCCTTATTAATTTTTTCACGATTTAATTTCTTTTTAGAATCTAGATTTTGTATTGTGTGAGAAACTTGTACGAGATTTATAAGGATAATTGTAGCAAAAGTTAGAGAAAATTTAAGTACTCATTTAAAACTCATTAATTAACTCAATTCATATTCGTTCATTATTTCAAACAAGCCAAGTACAATTCAAGCTTGAACATAGATGAAATTAAGCAGGCCAAGTTTGAACATCCATACAAAAGCTCGGCTCGAACTCGAAATGAACTTGTCAATTTTTAATTTATTCAAGTCAAATCCAATTCAAAAAATACTCGGCTCGGCTTGACTCGATTATAGCCCTAACGATGGCGGCCAGGATAATGCCGCCATTGTGATCCAATGACGCCGAGCGGTGCGATGGTGACAAAGCGAATGACCGAATGATCCGGTGATTATCGCGGTAGGGCGATGGTGACCGGCGGCGAATGGTGATGGTTAGCGACCATAGAGCAACAGCAGGTGGCCTGATCCAATAATAGGGCAATGGTAATGGTGGGCGGTTATAACAATGTGAGTGAAGCGTAGCAGGTGCGATGGTCCAACAATGGTTGGGCGATACCGGTAGTAGGATGGCGGCGGTGGCCGACCAATAATAATAGTGGCGGCGGTGATCCGACGATGACATCGGCAGGCAGGCGATGACGCATGGCGACGATGATCCGATGATCGTGTGACCGATTATGCTTTGAGATTCTTCAAGTATCGAGCTCTCCCTCTTTCGCAGTCCCCATGTGATGAATGAGGGACTACTTATAGCTTATGTGAGTGGCATTTTTGTAAATACAAGCAAAATCCAAACCACTCCATCGGACGGCTCAAAATAATCACTTTGATCATTTGATGTATTTTAAGTATTTGAATGCTCAAATAAAGTCAGAATTAAGAGATCCTAGGCTATTAGATTCGACCCGTCAAGACTCGATTTGACTATAAATATTCCATATTTAGAAGCATTTAGCGATCCAAGTCATCCAACTAATATCTTAAAGTTTTTAATTATATTTTAAGTGCTTGATCTGGGCTAGTTTAGAGCCAGAATCAGATTGCTTTTGATCTAATCAAGGTGTTTTATATCAACTCTATGATGATCAAATGAGAGTTTGAAAGATTAAGATTTTGATTTATTATGTTAAGTAGGAATCAAATGTGATATAATTTATTTTTCGAAAATGAGACTCTCACATAACAAATTTGGCACGTTAAGTGAAAGTCAAATGTGTGTTAATCTGTTTTTGAAAATGAGACTTTCATTTAACAAATTTAGTATGTTAAGAAGGAATCAAGTGTGATTATAATTTGTGTTTTGAAATTGAGACTTTCACTTAACAAATTTGGTATGTTAAGTGCGAGTCAAATGTGTTTGATTTTTGAAAATGAAACTCTTATGTAACAAATTTGGTATATTAAGTAGGAATCAAATGTGATTATGATTTAAAAATGAGACTCTTACTTAACAATTTTGATATGTTAAGCAGGAGTTAAATGTGATTATGATTTGTGTTTTGAAAATGAGACTCTCACTTAACAAATTTGATATGTTATGTGAGATTCAAATGTGTTATGATTTTTGAAAATACGACTCTAACTTAACAAATTTGGTATATTAAGTAGGAGTAAAATGTGATTATGATTTAAAAATGAGACTCTTACTTAACAAATTTGATATGTTAAGTAAGAGTTAAATGTAATTATGATTTGTATTTTAAAATTGAGACTCTCACTTAATAAATTTGATATGTTAGGAGAGTCAAATTTGTTATGATTTTTGAAAATGAGACTCTTACTTGATAAATTTGGTATATTAAGTAGGAGTCAAATGTGATTATGATTTGAAAATGAGACTCTTGCTTTATAAATTTGGTATGTTAAGTAGGAGTTAAGTGATATGATTTAAAAATGAGATTCTCACTTAACAAATTTGGTATGTTAAGTAGGAATCAAGTGTGATATGATTTTTTTTTAAAAGAGGGGAAATCTATTTAACAAATTTGGGTATGTTAAATAGAGTTCAATTTGTTTTTGTGACTTTTGGAAATGAGACTCTCATTTGACAATTTTGGGTATGTCAAATGGAGTTCAAAATATATCTTGATTTCATGTGTGTGATTTATTGCTTTTGAAAAGAGGGAAACTTCAACTCTAGCATATGTTAAATATGCTAAGTGTAGTTTTAATTTTATGTTATGATCTTATTTGAAAATAGAATCTTCATTCAACAAACTTGGGTATGTTGAATGAAGATGGCCATTTTCAAAAGTGTGCTTTTGAAAGAGGGATTTTAAAAGTTTTTTATTTTGATTTTGAAAAGAACCTCCATGTAACAATTATAAATTGTTAAATGAGGTTTCATTATATGAGTTTTGTGCTTTTTTGGAAATTTTGAAAATTTTGATTTTGAAAATTTATTGTGAATTTTGTGCAAAATCTTTTGTTATGTGAATTTTGAAAAAGTGATTTTAGAAAGTGGTATTTTGCAAAAGAGTTTATTTTCTTAAATATAAGATGAACCTTGCCTCACCAAGCAAGTGGTAAAGAGATTCTAAATTTTAGTCATCTCCTTTTATTAGTTAATTTTATCTTTCACCTATTGGGAGACCCAATATGGGTTTCAATACCTACAAAGAGTGAAGTCCTAAAATCTAGAGGATGTTGGCTAGCTTTGCTTAAGAATGAAATGAGCTAAGTGCCAAAGAAGAAAGATATTCTTGGACTCATATGAAATACAAGTCCACTATCGATGCTTAGAGACAATAATTATCTACTAGAAATGGAGAAAGAATTTATCCTCTAGCAGAGTTTATTTTTGAATTATGTGTATGGGGACACCATGCAGATCTGAGGGTATACTTATTGAGGTGATCGGGTACGACATCAAGGAATGATACACTATTTCAAAAGATAGAAATCACCACCATACAATGGACCTAATCACCTAATAAGGACTCCTAAGGCATGATGGGTCCTTGAATATACTAGAGATTTTTTTCCTACTTTATATGGATGAATAACACAAGGTTTATTTAAATCGGGTTCTAAAGTTCCCTATGGAGGCAAGCCCCCATAGTTAATTACATCTTAAGGAAAGTGATTTCCTTAAGAATACTCTCAATTAAAGTAGGTAATTATTATTTCCAAAGATTTTAACAACAAGACTATCAATAAATTGGCTATGTTAAAAAATCAAATGGGATAGATAAAAAAATACAGACTTATTATTGAAGCCAAAAGGAGATGAGTAGGGAGTGCTCATGATATTATGAAACCTAGTGAGCATTTCAATCTATATTATGGTTGAGCTTTATATGTTTGGAATTCAAGAGATTATTTATTTGAGTTAAATTTTATTAGATTGTTAGGGCTTGTAATCCCACAATACAAGATTATGGAAATACTTAAGAGGTGAGGATTTATGCTTGTAGCCCAAAGGAAATAGTCACCTCGGGTCCTAAATCTAGCGAGCTTTAGCGAGGGCCAAAACACATCTTAAATCTAAGCGAAGATGTGTATATGATTTACCTCCATAAGAGAGAGTAAATTACCCAACTGTTGGACTTATAATCACTTAGAGTGGCAGCCAGCTAACTCCTCCTATGCTTTAAAATCATGTGGCCAAGTCATATGATTTTGCAAAATAGCTAGGTTATTATTATTTAGAAAGAGACTAAAGTCCTTAAACCCACTCTCTAAGAGACTAGAGCATAAGTGATATGAGTAATGACTTAATCTAATGCAAATATTTTTAAATTTTATTTATTTTGGACACTTCATTTTTACAAAGGCTTTGAGATTTTTGTATGTCTAAATGCATGTTGAAATGAGTTATGGGCCACATCAAGAGAGAAGAGGGTGAAGTTCCGTCAGTAGGAGTTGCTCTCACAGGTCAAGCAGCTCCCATATGTATAAGAATGGATGCCCTAATTTTACAAGAGTGATTCAAGATGATATGCATGATATTTGACATACAATATTTAGCTAAGGAGTTGTTAAAATCTTTTAATTATCTTGATTTAATGCTTAGGCTTTATGTAAGATTATGAGTTATTTAGAAAATTTAGTTATGAGTTGTAGTTGGGGTAGAAAATTTATTTATTTTATTAAGAGCCTAATCGAATCTAGGCCACACATTAAATCACCATATATGAAGAAACTAGGAAAATATATGTCATTTCTATTACGCAATTGCAAACAAAATATCAAACAATTTTATAAACTCAACGTAAAAGAATAATAGGCCAGTGCGATCAGGTATCACCGTACAACTCGAAAAGAGAAATGGGTAGTCGAGCTTTACCATTATACAACTCTGTATATAAAAGAATAATTATAATTATTAATAAATAAATGCTTATGGGGGGTCTTATTATCTTTCTTCTTCATATCTTATCCATTTCTTCATTTGGGTTTGCTTGCTCCAAAGGCATCACAGGGGCCTCCTAGGACAAAGTCTTCAAACCTTCGCTCATCCTAATCGCCTAATAACACTAATCCTAATTCCTAATGCATAATTACATTAAAAATAGGAAAAGTAAATCTAACTACACCTGCAAAATAAAGTGTTAGCTAAACACACCATACAACCCAAATAGTTATATGAATAATTTGGACTTAGCACCCTGCATATGGATAACTAAGTCCACCTGTCCTAATTTAGATTATGCTTATGGGTTAAGCAACCTGCAAAAGAGGATATTTATATTTATTTTAAGCACCCCTTAAGCACAATCTCCTGCAGAAAATATAATTAGGCTAATCACGGCCTAACATCCACTCTATGAAGCAAACACCCTAACATTCAATCTACAACAATACATCATAAAATTAAACATACATCGAACCATGCACTGCCCTAACATAAGGATAAAAGTGTGACTTAATCTAAGGTGTGTGTATTAAGGCTTGTATGGTATGCTTCAACTAGGCTTTGTTATAATTTTCTAAGTAAGAAAGGATGATTTCAATTTAAGTTATTTAATTGATTTGTAAGTTTTACTTAATATTTTCTTTTGTTTCACTTAGTTTACACTTAACAACTAAGTGTTATAAAGAGAATAAAAGAGAGGATCACCCTCCTTTATCCCTACCTTAAGCCACATTAAAGCATATTAATTAATCAATTTTATTTAATGAATGACTTGTTACATATTTTAATTAATGATAAGTTTAGGTTCACTTTAAATAATCTCATTCAATAAGAAATGCATCATAAGATTAATTAGAGTTAATTACTATCACACATCACATTTTTGTTCATTTCTTTCCATCATATGTAGCATGCATATGATTAAGTCCTAAACATATCTGTGCATACAATATATTTTTAGCACACTCAAATGCAGGATGCATGAATGATTTTTATAAAAAAAGAGGATTCTCATTCATTAGCTAAATACACATTCAAATGTATCAAAGTTCTGAGCAAGTACTTCGCCATTGTTCCAGGAGAAAGCGTAACCTCTTGGGCTACTTAAAGTCGCATCCCGTGTCCGTGAGATATACCGCTATTATTAAATGCATGTGGATGTATAACCAATTATAAGAATAAAATCTTGCAAAAATTATATTTTTTTTGTTTTGAATTATGTATATGGAATAAAGTGAGGTTTTCATTCATTAACCAAATGCATACACAAGTGTATAAAAGTTATAAGCAAGTACTTCACCATTATTTGACGAGGAGAACGAGGTAAAAACCTCCTTGGGGCTACTTAAAGTCGTGTGTCACCGGGTGTCCGGACTAGTTATACTTGCTATACTTAAATACTCATGAGTGTACAAATAACTATAAGAATGTAAACCATGCAAGAATTTTGTTTTGATTTATTTATACATGTGAGCTAAAATTCTATCTAAATTTTAACATGGATATACATAAGAATAAACCCATGCAAGTGTTGTATCCTTTTCAAATGAACTATACACTTATTAATATTCATATCCTTATGTAAATTCATGAAGATTAGAGAAAAGGGAACTTCATATCACATGTTCTAAGTTGTAAGCACATACAACCTTATAAATACTCATAATTATCATTACTTTATGTGTTATAGTTTATTTATATATTTTTAAAATAATTTTCTATTTAAAAGTGATAATAGTCATACATATTTTTAATTTAAGCTAACACATGCAACTTGACATAAAGAAAATCATTTAATTTAATTAATTTTGAAAATGATGAATGCATGATTACAAGTGGCATACAACATTTAATACAATTAAAGAGAAATAAAAGAAAATAAGCACATAATTTCATTCAATCAAATTAATTTCTAAGGATAATCATATTAAATAAGATCATTTAAAACAAACAAAAGTTCCTTAATGCCATTTTTTTTAAAATTTCATGCTTGATTTGATTTAAGAAATGTGAGAAAGATTTGCTAATCCTAATCTCATTCCCTATATGTGAATTAATTTGATTTAATGAAAAGTAATTAAGTTAATTTTATGAATTGGTTAAGTTAAGCATGGATTAAATCAATTAATCAAACCATTACCTATGTTACCTTAAGGTGATTAATTAAACAATTATGAGCTAATATGATATGCAAATATATTAAAAAGTAAATAGCAATGATCTTATGAAATGAAGGGGGCTTAATGCAATTAGCTCATAATCATTAATTAATTAAGCTTAAGGAACTCACTTAATTATTTTTATGGTTTTCTCACACATGTGAGCTAACCATAATTTTATTAGCTCTCTTTAGGTTATTGAACACCCAAAAAACTACCCAAAGATTAATTAGAGAAATCAGATTTAATAAAAATTTTATTTTAATTGATCAAAGGATTAATCCATTTATTCATTTTTTCTCTTTCTTAATTACCAAATTTGATTATCTTTTGAAAATGAGATGGACTTAAGGAAAAAGGTTGGAAAAGTGGTCCCAACATAATTCCATAAGCTATCCATTTAATCAAGCATTAATTCATATAATTTGAGTTTTAATTTATCCAATTAAGTCATTGATTAATTAATTAATCATTAATTAGCATCTTTGGTTGAAAAGAGAGGGAAAATTTGGAAAAGGATTAGGGGAGAAACCCCAATCTAATTCCCTAAGCCTCCTTATTGTTCAACAGTAATTAAAGTCCAAATAATTAATTAATTACTATTCATATACTTAATTATTACTTAATTAATTTAAGAAGGTAATTAGGGCTTAATTAATCAATTTTTTTAATTAAGCGACCAATAAATTCCAAGAAAAATGGGAGGTAGAGGTCATGCCCCTAAATATTCTAAGAAAGTTTGAAATCAATTGGATGATTAATTAAGGAGTAATTGAACTAATTAAGTTTTTAATTAAAAGTATTGTTCAAAATTAACTAAGGATAATTTTATTAAATTATTCTCTAAAAACCTTTAAAATGAGTATTTATTTATCTTTTATGATTTTTCATGATTCGTTATGAATTTTCAAAGTTTCAACTGATTTAAGTGATTTTTCATGATTTCTACAAAGTCCATTAATTTATTTTGGTCATTTGAACTTTAGAATGCGATATCTTCCAATCCATAAATTATTTGACTTGAAATTTTTATGGTGGGATCATTTTAACTTCAATTTCAATCCCAGAAAATTTTAACTTTATCAAATGTGTATTTTTAGTGTAATTAATGAAATTTAATTTTCACTAAAACCCAAATTAAGCCCAAGATAATCAAAAAAAATTTGGGGATTTTAGATTTGTTAGATTCCTCTCGGAAAGACAAATCCAACGAGCCATTGTTTGTGATTTTTAGTTAAGTATTTTATTTTCTATGAATTTTAGAAATTTTAGGTGATTTAAATAATTTTTAAAAGTAGAAAATTATCCTAATTTCTTACTTAACTGAAAGACTGACGACACATGGCAATGTAGTGCCACATGGAACCGCCGATTCATGGCGGTGCACTATCAGGGCTATTGATGCGAGGCGCATGAAAAGGTGGATGAAAAGGACATGTAGATAAGATCCACCCCGATCTATGAGATCGATAGTCCGATCTCATCCGGATCGATGAAAAATGTGAGATCGGCAATCTAGGTTGTTCGATCCCAAGCGTGAGATTAGATGGCTACTACTTTCTAACCGACGAAATTGATGAAGAAAATGGGGAAATCACAAAAAAATGCGAAATGAGGTCCGATTTGATTTTGCATCGATCTTCACCGAAAAACTTCTATTTTGTATTGGAATTGTATAAAATAAAGAATGCAAGAGATTTCTAAGAAAATTTCCTAAAATCTCATGAAAATCATCATAAAATAAGAAATCCTAAAGCGGCTACGAGTTTTCTTGAAAGTTACCTCACTGAAGATGATTTTCGGCGGTGGAGTTGATCTAAGCACACTCTTGAGTGGAGGAAGAAGCCTTGGAATGAGCCTAGACCTTATCCTTAATTCAGAATAATGTATCCACCGGTGTGGTCGCCGTTTCCTCACTGAAATCTACTTGATTTTGGTGATTTTTTGCTCAAAAATCAAGTGGAATCTATGATGGTTAGTTTCAGATCTCTAATAGGATGAAATGAGAGTGGGAGAATGAGAATAATGGTCTCTATTTTATGTGCTTTGGTTTTTGGCCAAAAAAGCCCATAATTTTTAATTTTTAGCTCCGATGGGTGTCATTTGGCTTGGGTGGTTGGGAATGGAAGAGAATCATCCTAAGTGGCTCATTTTAGTTGTCTGAGGCATGAGAAGTGGCTATCATGAAGGACAAATGGGTGTCCTAGCAAGGGGAGGAGGAAGTCCTATATGCCAAGTGTTCCAATGGAAGATGTGAGGTGAATTCACCTCCCCATGAGTCATGGCTGACCCAACCACCTCTTGTGTCGTTGGTCAGTGTCCTTGGTGCCTATGTGAACTAATGTATGAGTGTCAAGTGGTCAAGAAAGATAAATAATCATTTAGGCAAGTGTATTTTCTCATGGAATGCCCTTGACCCAAGGGCAAAGTGGTCATTTAGTATTGAATTTGATTTGAGCAGATTTGAAATGAGTCAAAAGTGAGTTGTACCAAATTTCATGTCATTTAAAGTTCATTTAGTTTAATTTGGTTAATTTGACCCATTTAGGCTAAATTAGGTCAAATCGGGTTAGGTTGACCAATTGGTCAAATTGGGTCAAACTAAGGGTTGATCAAGTTCAAATGACCATTTATAGTACATTAGTTCAATTAGTTTCAATCAATTTGGTTTAATTTGGATTTTGGAAAATTTGATCATTTAGGTTAATTTGGGCTAAGTTAGGTTGACCAATTGATCAAATTGGGCTCAATTATGACTTTGGACAAGTTCAATAATCAATTTGGAATGAACTTGAGTCATTGTTACAATCAATTTGATTTAGGTTATAATTTGACTAGTTTGACTTGGGTTTATATGGGTTAAAGGGTTGACTTGGTCAAGGCTAGGTTGACTTGGTTTGACCCAATTCATGATAATTAATTAACGTAAGATGATCAACAATCATGACATGAAGTTTGGATTGGCTTAATTCACTCTGATTTCAATTGAATTTGATTTTGGTTCATGTAGGTCAAATTGATCACTTTTGGTCAAGTGAGCTAATTGGGTTTAGTTGGCTTGATTTTCAGTTGGGTTTGATTTAGTTGAGTTTATATATGGATTTGAGATTGACATATAAATTCAATTGCAATTAGTTTGAGTTCAAATGAGTTTTGGTTCATTTGAATATTTCAAGTCAAATGGGCTAGGTTGGGTTTGATTTGAGTTAATTTTTATTTGGCTCGATGATTGTATATTTCATTTATATTTGGATAGATGATTGAAGAAAT
The DNA here is from genome assembly GCA_021442155.1 of Cymbidium sinense. Lineage (NCBI taxonomy): Eukaryota > Viridiplantae > Streptophyta > Magnoliopsida > Asparagales > Orchidaceae > Cymbidium > Cymbidium sinense. Next base: position 28,973,042 of record CM038221.1, on the reverse strand, counting down.
GATTCATTCAAGAGAAAATCCATTGGTTTTGATTTGATTTGGCCAAGTTCAAATAATTGGCTTAAAGAGTATAAATTGGATTTTGGATTGATTTTGGATTTGGTTTTGGTTGTTTGAATTTATATTTCATTTATATTTGAGAATATAAATGATTCAAGATAAAATCACTTGAGTTTGGAGTGATTTGAAAGCAAATTTGGCCAAGTTTAAGGATGTAGGTCAAAAGTGCTAAGAAGGAAAACCAATTTAGTTCGATTTATTTATGGTCATTAGAGGTGAGTTTCATTTATATTTATGAATATAAATGGAGGGTTTTATAATTAAACCAATTGATTTGGAATTGATTTGGGTTAAGATTTAGTTAAGCTGATGGAATTCAATCATAAGGCTTTAAGGAGGATTTTGAGCTTGGATTTGATCATTGGATTGAATTATTTGAAGTGGGATTTGAATTGGAATTTGAAATTGAAATTGAGTTTGAGGTTTCATTGCAAATTTTGATTTGAATTAGATTTGGCTAATGTTAAGTCCATAAGATGAAATCAGAGGGCTTAAAAGTGTTTTGAATTCAATCATGAGGTTTCATGGAGAAATCTTGAGTTTGATTTTGATCATGAGCTTGATTATGAATCTTGAAAATTTTGCTTGGGTTTGATATGAATTTGAGATTTGGTTTGAGAAAGAAAGCATGGATTGGGTTTAGGCTATAGGGTAGGCAAGTCTTCTTAAGTCTAGAGCACAACTTATTCATGTGGCTAACCATTCTAAGTCTCTAGGCATAGGTTAAGTGTTTACCTAATCACTAGAAGTGTCTTAAGACTAAGGAGCTCTTAGTGTCTATAAGTGTCCTAGATCTATGATGAGAAAGTTGAGAACTCACTATAAAAGTGAGATCAATATGTCTATAAGAGTCTTAGATCTATGATGAGGAGGTTGAAGACTCACTCTAAAAGTGAGGTCGACAATGATGTCGACTAGATTATTGTACAATTACTGTTACTCCTTGGATTCATTTTTATCAAAATCTCGTAGAGTTGTCTCTTTCTAGTTTTGTAAAAAGTATTATACTTCTTCCAAAATTTTATGTTGAAGAATTGAAGATTTAAGTGATGCAGCTCTCAAGAGGAGTGTCGGAGAAGACATCGACAACTTCAAGCTTTGCCGAAGCTCCAGGGAAAAGCTCAAGAGGCAAGCGGGGAGAAACATGGAAGAGAAGAAGAAGGGAAACCGTTGGAGATATTTTTATGCCCTCCATTTTATTACATTCTTTTATGTGTATGTGTGTGGATATTTTTAGCATTTTTTCTAAACAGTCAATTGAGCCATTATACTTGGTAACTAACCAAATAAAATCCTTAAAAAAACCTAAATGGGATTAGTATATCAATTTATTATTTGTTACTAATTTAAAAAATTATAGTAAATTATGGTCTTTTGTTCATGGAGAAATCATCTTATTATGTTATTTTTGTTTTCTTCTTATATTTGCCTTGCTCTCATCTTCAATTTTGGCCTTAACAATTGCTTCCTCTTTCTTTAAGATGACCTTATCAGGTGATGCATCTAAAAGATCATTAGTTGGAATCCATATTGCACCCTAGTGGGCAAGATATTTCATCATTAAGGTATTCCCTTTTGAGCGTTGGTGAGTTACTAGAATCATTTTGGGCTTCACTGGAGGATGAGTTGCCCAACTTGACATAAAAAGGTGTTGGATGCTATTTGTCATCATACCAAAAGGGCTTGATTAAGGATACATGGAATACGAGATGCATGAGTGAATTAGCGGGTAAGCCCACCTTACAAGACCTCTCCAACCCATTATAAGATTGCAGATAATCCATAATAGAGTTGACCAAACTTGGAGGACTTTTGGTGTGCTGACCATTTGTCAATATGGTTGCAACTTGACAAGAGCTTGGTTACCCATTACAAATTGGCATTATGACAATGTTTGTTCACATATTGCTTCATGCGAGTTTGGGCATTGAGGAGGTGGTGTTTAAGTTGTAGAAGGGCATGGTCCCTATCTTAGAAGAGGATGTCAGTGGCATTGATGATGAATGAATTTTTCACATATGGGTATATGTCTGGTGAAACGTGGTCATAGAGAGCTTGGAATTGGTTTTGGCAAATGGCTGTGTAGTAAGCTATATTATAAAAGTATTCAACTCATGGCAGTAGTGATAACCATCCTAAAATGTTATCCATTGCTAAATAGAGGAAGTATTGTGACTTTCATTTAGGCCTTCTATCTTTAAATGTTGGGTTGTACTGTAATATAGTTTAGTTCCCATAGCTTTGAAAAGCTTCTTCCAAAATACACTTTAAAAAGCTTTGCCTCGATCAAGTGTGATTGTGAGCAGTGGATTGTAGGGCTTACTAATATCCTTGAAGAAACCCACAGTGACTTTATTGGTTATGAATTAGGATTGTGGGGGATAAGTGGGCATATTTTGTAAGTTAATCTACCACAACCATGATGGTTGTATGCCCCTTTGATTCTAGTAGTTTAAATATGAAGTCCATAGTGGTGTCCTTCTAAGTTGCATTGGTTGAAGGAGTCCAATAGATATTAAGGATGTAAATTTGCCAAGGCTTTCTTAGCATCCCGTTGCGTTCATTACAAAAAAAGAATGAATTACACTTTAAAATTCTAGCAATGGAATTCATGCTATTTTAAAGAAAATGTTGAGACAATTAAAATTGGAATTCCTAATATTTTGATATGTCAACTTCAATCCTTCATAAGTGTTTCATGACACTCATAGTTTTGCTCCAATTTCTATAAGAGAATTATATGAAGCAAATATTGTTGAACATTTTTGAATAAATAACTATTAAAATCTTCTCAACAAAGTTTTCTTTGAATTTTTTAAAAATGGCTTTGAATATGATAGTTACAATAAACAACTCATTCAAGTCAAAGCTTATGTTGAGAGAAGAACTCAATCTTTAATGATTTCATTGATATTGTTCATCGAAGCCTATAAACTGAGAACTAAAAGTTAGCACAAGTTGTAAATTTTGAAACATTGAAAGTCAATTAGTTTTTCATTAGTAGCTAAATTCTTTGACAACATACTTAGTGTTGGAAAATTCATCGTGAGATTAGTTTTTATCCTTCTTTCGAGTACTTTAGTTCTTTCGTTTTTGTGTAAATTGTAAATCCAACTTCAAGCACCAATGTAAAGATGGATATACAACTTTTTTTAGTCAGATTTGAATAGAAATTAGGTTAACTCAAACACGAATTTCTTGAGTCTTATTTGTGTTGAATCAATTTTTAACACCACTAGTCTCAATTACATCAAAGCATAAGAATAAAAGCAATCATTTCACTTTACAAATATTAAACTTAATGATATTTTTAATATTATTTTAAGATTTTATTATATGAGTAAATATCAATGTTTAGACATTGGATAAAAAATACATAAAATTATGTTGTTTGTATGCAAATCCATTTTAATGCTTATAAGAGCTATTAATTTGGAGACATACTAACCATCGCATACCCTTTTTTTTAATAATTTTAATTTAATTTAATATGTATAAAAGTAAACGAGAGTCAATAATTTTAGCATTATTTTATGAGATATTTACATGCATAATATTTTAAAATTTCTTTTATATATTGATAATATAAACTATTTGTTCACAAGTCACTCAAATGTTTTAACATAATAAACAATAAAACCATTGTTTACTATGACACCATTGTCCCCCTTGACTTACCTCATCCCCTCCACCATTGTAAATGACCTTGGTATTTTTTTAACTAAATTACAATACATTCTCACCAAACCTTGATGTTAAAGCACTACTAGTCAATGATGATGAAACAAATATGAGTAGATCTACAATAGGGCATCAAGGGCACTTGCCGCTATCGGCTTGACCCATAAGCACTAACTTAAGCTAGCATGTTAGATTTTATTTTGTAATCCCCAAGAAACCTACATGAAATCATAAATGAGACTTAGATGAGTGACCTACAACTAACTAAAGAGGAGAAAGGAGCTATGATAATGAGGTATTGTTGTATCATTATTAATTCCATCAACCTTTATTAATATCGCCACCCATTGTCTGATGATACATGGTTAAAATAATTTCAATATTTGGAAAGGGGTTTTCAAAATTGCATGATCAAATAAATCTCATATAGATTATGTTGGAATTTTGTGACTGATATTTTGTCTTTCCTAATTTTCTAACTTTTAGTTTTTATTTCCTATTTTCATGAGCATGCATCTACTATTTCTCCTTCTTATAAATTTCTCAAAAGTAAATTTTAAGATTTTTTATTTTTATTTTTATTTTTCTAATCTATAAGAGCTATAATGATTCATTATAAGAGAAATATTCAAGCCATCATCTATGCTTATGGTGGTTAGAGGACTCACCATTAATACATAAAAATTTAAAGACTTCTATCTTTCTATCCATCTACATGCCTATAATCTATTAATTCTAGCCTTTATCTTAATTTGAATTTTTTTTATTGCCTAAATTACTCATATTTGATATTGATGATTTACTACTATAATTAATATTAATTAATTATTTACTTGGGAATTACATATGACCTTATTTCTTCCATTTGCTTCCATTGCAAAACATTATTTCTTTATGCAAATGCAAATCTTATTAGCCAAGTCTTCTTCTTAAAATTTCTTAGAGGTATTTTATTATTATATTTTTTAAATGTCCCCTCTAAATATTTAAAGCTAATTATAAAAATAAACTCCATTTTTTTTGTTAAATTATGCATAACTTGTGTTAGACATTAATATTATTACAACTAACAAAAAAAAAAATCTCTAGAGTTTAACTTAGATATGTTCAAGAGAACATCAAATAGGTATAATGTTAGAAAGAATAATGATAAGCTTCTTATAATGACCCTTCAAATAAAGAATTTAATTGATCCTCTCTCTTAGCGGGTGGGAGATAAGAGATTAATACTCAGTATGCAAAAAACATTAAAATTTTAAATTACATTTAAATATTTGAATATTTTCTTTAATAAGTACTAAAGGGTAATAATTTTATATCATGCATACGAATAAGAAAAAAAGAAATTACATAGATAATATTTTAAAATTATTTATTTATTCATAAAATTAATATTAATATTATATTCTAAAATAATGAATTTGATAAAAGTTGAGATTTTATAACAAATTTGAGATTTGGATGGGAATAATTAAATTTTAGGGAGATTTACATACATACCACACAATTCTTATGCATTTACATATTTCACAGCTAAACTTTAATTTTTACTTAAATAACACTTAAATCTTTATTATTACATCAAAAATACCATACTTGTTACTTTTTCTAAGTGAAATGCACCTTTTTATGCATAGGAAAAGTGCTATTTTTGTAAAAATTAAAGTTTGAGTGTGAAATATATAAATATATAAGAATTGTGTGGTCTGTATGTAAATTTTCCTAAATTTTAAATATAATATATGTACTTCTTTAAAAAAATTTAGGAGCATTTACATACATAGCATATAATTCTTATATATTTATATATATAATACTCAAATATAAATAATGCTTTTTTATTTTTTTGAAGTAAAATTTAATTTTTGAAGTATAAAAAATATGATATATTTATAAATATTAAAATTTAGGTGTTAGATATGTAAATACATAAAAATTGTGTGTTATGCATATAAATTTTTCAAAATTTTAGTATTATTTTTTTACTTTCTCATTTTATAAGAAGCTCCACACAAACACTTGGCGACTGTTGAGTGCTCAGATTGCGCCTGTGCTCCTCCCATCTGCCGCGTAGCCCACCCTGCCCCACTCGGGGAAGCACAAAAAACCCCAGAACCTTGATTGTCCTCGAAAGCATACTTTGTTCTATCGCTTCACTGAGTCTCGGTCTGGCATCAAGCTTCGAAGTATCAATGGATTCAGAGTCGGCTCTTGATCTCGATTCGATCCTCCAGGCGGCTTCCGAGTTCGCATCTTATCCTGGTATCCAATCCTTCTCTCTATGCTTTATTTTCTTTTGGTTAAGCTTGTTTATTCTTAGATAACCTTACGTGTATTCAAATGCTCGTTTGAATTCGCAGGAGCAGTGAATGACGCTGCGGCGAAGGAATTCGTTGACCGGTACCCACTTCCTGTTCTTTTTGGGTATGTAGTCCTTAAACTCGCTCTTTGATGCTTCAATTTTGGCGCGAGAAAACCGGGAAAACGATGTATTAACTGAGGTTTGCACTTTTGACATCTCTGATAAGCTGAACGTCAGCTAGGGTTAACATAGTGGCTTTTTTGGTGCCACGGCTTATCAGTTGCTACAATCGGGTTGACGTTCATCTCCTTAGGTTATCACATATGATGTTGATTGTAAGATTATTAGTTTGACCCCGAGCTTATGAGTAGAATTCGATGCAGAATGCAGCTGAATCTTTTAGGGACCATTTGGTGGCCAGATTTAAGCAGAATTTACGCAGGATTTAAATCTTGCCAAGTGGTCAAAAGTGGCAAACTTTAAATGCTACAGATTTTAAAATCTCTTTTACCTCTGTTTCGGCCTAAATCTTGGATTTACTAAATCTAGGAATTTGGCGGATTAATGGGATTTAGCGAGCAAGAATGCGAGAAGGGGGAAGATAAGGGCTATCTTCACCACCGAGTTCTTGTCTCAACTTTCTCACTTGCCTTTTTTAGATGGCTTTGATTACCTTCTTTTGTCAAAGGTTTTGAGTAGGAGTGGAAGGGGGAAAAAGGCCGCTGCAATTTTGCTGCGACCTCCCATAAAAAGCTCTTGTCGCGACTAACACAATTCTTTTTTGGTGAGGGTTTTGATTTGGAGAGGAAGACGAGTATTTCAATTAATTGGCATAAATTTATTTTTTATATAATGTTTAATATTTAATATTGTTAAACTAAAGATATGAAGCAAGTTAATATTATTTATTATTTATTATGATTAAACATAAATGTTTTATTAATTAGATTCATAAATTCTTAACTAATGATTAGTTAAAGTTTAATGTTATACTAATTATAATTAAATCTATGTAATTTAAGATTATAAGAAGTTAAATCAAATTATTTAGCCTTAATAATTGCATCATTAATAATTAATATCACATTTCTATTTGAATTAGTAGACTTAAATCTTGAAATAAGTAACTAAACATTTCATCAGGATTTAATCAGATTTAGTCTTTTCCATATTTAATATTTATGAGGAATTAAAATGCCTTAGAAATTATTAAATGTGAATTTATAGAATTTACTAAATCTTACTCGAGTTAAATGCTTGTTGTTATTGTTATTGTTGTTGTTGTTGTTACTTGATTCAAATGCTATTTGTAGTTAAACAACTCCTAAGTGTTGCGTGGATATTGGTAGCTAAGATGTGTGAGTGAGAGACTATCATGCATAAATTATTCATCATATATCGCTTAGAGCGAGGCTATTTATAGTGCTAAAAGCACTAGGTGCCATTAAGAGTTAAGACTATGATTTTTCTATGTTCGGGCAAAAGTAAAGTGAGAAGCTATAACAAAGTGCATTCACTTATAAATGCATTTGACTTAATAAGTAATCTTTTTTTAAGACTAAAAATGATAATCTTGCATTGAACCTTTTTTAGATTAAACAATTAAATTGCAATTACTTTCTTATTTTCAACATTTATTCTGAGTTTCCATAAAATATTTAAATAACTTTAACAGTTAAATTACTTAAATTTATGTTATGCATACACTAATCTATGTTTTGGATGATTGTAGTGCCATTCAGTTGATTACGAAGATGGATATTTTACCATAAGCAAAAGAATTTTTGTATTTGGCAGCGACTTAGTTTTTGCTTCAATAATTAATACAAAGGTGACAATCCTATTCTTTGTCTTCACAACGCTGCTTGTGGCTACCTAAGATGGAACTCAGACAAAATGAGTCCTAAATCTGATATGTTTTTAACTTGTTTCTTAAGCTATTGGAATTTTATGGTGGCCATTTGAGATGGAGGACATGGTTCCATGAACTCATTAAACCACCTATCAGTATATTTTTCTGAAAGTAGGTTTCAAACTGTATGAACCATAGTTACAACCTCTTTTGACGTAAGGCTAATGCTAAGTATATAATAGTTTGAAAGATGAAATAATCTTGATTTGGAAAATATAAGTAAACTCGCATTTATGAAACAATCCATGGGGGTCCTTCACCAAACAACCAATCTCATTCTCAGGATAATATTAAAATTGTTCATAAGTAATGGAATATGATCCACCATAGATCATAGAATTATTATTAACTCTGTTTTATTAGAGGCAATGTAGTGGAGGCCCGAGGTAGTATATTCAGTAATTCTCAGTGGTAATATATCTACGATGTAGATATGACCAAATTTAATAGATTCAATTATTCTTTGTTATCATTCCTCCACTCAAAGATCTATCATTCACTTAAATCCTTGACCATTTACTTGGTAACATCAAACCTGAAAGCCGTACCTTATTATTGATATCTATACTTAAATCTTTGGGTAAAGATTATCGATCAAGCACTCTTATGCCATTTGAAGATTTTAACAAAACCTTTGGGTGGCTGCTTGCTTCGTCGTAGCAAGCCTGAAAAGTTCTGGTTCAGTAATATGGTATGAATTCTAATTTAGCTATCCAATCTAATAAGGCATTAAGATGTTATTATCTATCAAATTCTAGTGCATCTTGCATAATCTGTTAGGTACAATAGGATAGCATCATTATAATGTTCCCATTAATAATCTCTATCTATAATCTTTAGATTGAAACTGACAAGGTGGAGTAACTATCAACATAATGTATCTTATAACATTTTTTTGATTTGAATATTTATTATCTTGATGGATCTAAATTTATACCAATGCTCTACCCTATTGTTAATGATGGAATGTTGAATACTACTTATATGTTAATAAAAATGGTATGCTGGCATGCTAGATAAGATGACTAACATGATTTGCATTTCATCATTAACATGAGATGTAATAATCATTGTGTCAGTAACATATAATTGTTGACATAAGTTCTGATTTCACTATCATTTTTTTATACCATGTAAGGTTAAACAATGAATTCAATCATATACCTAATTGATATTATTAAGCTATGCAACACATTTCAGGATATGACAAATTTAGCAGAATTTAAGAAATTCTTATAGATGATGCATCATGACTTACAACAAAAGTTTAGAATGTTGTGTATGTTTCAGAAAAAGGTTCAAGATGTAATATACATTCTGACAATGCATTTTCAGGTGTAAAACACTTACGATTTGCAATTTCTGTAGTTCAGTGATTTGATAAAATAGAAAATGAGTTGTGCATGTGATATTTTTAAATTACCTTATTGGGGTTACCTAATCATATTTTTATGCATGAATAAATTTGTCGATTAGTTCGGCATTTAATAGAACTTTAAGTTAGGCCAAGTAGTGGTTGAATTTCTTGAGGAGCAATGACCAGCAGAAGTAGCTTCTTTGTGGAGGAAGGAGATCAGTTGGGGTTTTTGAATGCCTATTTTTAAGAGAACTTGATTCAAGTGAACTCGATTAGTCTTTGAGATCTCTCTATTTCTTTATCTCTTTTAATAAATATTGAAGCCATTCTTAGGAAACTTAGATAGAGATGCTTGTTTAGCATGCAATAGAGAGGGCGAGCTAGTTGTTACTGAATGCTAGAAGGAGCACTACAAGTTGGCATTGGTTTTGAATTTACCTGAAGCTGATTATGGATTAATTGAAGTTTGAATTGAATTTAAACTTAAATGAGATGTGTGATCATTGTTTATGAGTTTTAAAGGTTTGAACTTGGGAGGAAATTTTTTAGGATTTTTTGGAGGATGAAGGGGAATGACTGTTTGAATGGTATGTGGGATGAGGAATCATAGGAGTTTTCTCATGGGTGATGGGGACAAGAGATGCTGGTTGAATTAAAAGAGAGGAAAATTGTGCAAAACTTGTGATAAGTTAAGCACAACCTAAAGTTTTGAAATTCCTAAGATGTAGAATCAACGAGAATAAGCTTAGGAATTTTTAAAATATAAACCTAGATATGGACTTTGGGCTTTGATGCTGGTTGATGTAGACTGCAACAAACTCTGACGTGGGTGAAGGTTCTTGCATGCAAGGTTTACAATATGTAAAATACGTTGTGATATGTAAAGAAGTTTGTTTGCTTTGAAGCTAGAAATGTAAACAAACTCGATTCTTTAGTTAGTTCTGCACATATCATATAGAATATTGCATAATATTATAATCTTCAACAACTTTCCTATAACTCATAATTGAAAGATGATCTGTATACTATTCTAAGTAAAGTATTATTAAATGACAACTACTATCAATTAGTAATCACTTATGAAGAAATAAACTCAAGATATGTTTTATGCCTATCTTAAAGAAGAAATAATATTTGCAGGTTAACAATAATTCTTTAATATAAAAGAAGGACAAATCGAAGAGATAAAGTGAAGTGAAAAAAAGAATACCATGGTTGAATATGAAGCTACAATTGTATTTTACGTTTCTTTTATTATGTGAGTTCATTTGTGTTATGTGAGGTCTTCTACATTTTCTAGCTCATGCTGTGGTGCAGTTGCACTTCATCTACCTTATGCAGCTTCTATTGTGCTATGGTTGATCAAGTTTGCCATGTGTCATCTACAACTACAATGCGGTAAAGTCTTTGAATCGGCGATTCTAGTTGCTTGTGTACGTGATTTAAGCTTGTGAATCATGAGCATGATATGCGCTATGTGTATTGAATCATATCAAAGTGTGGGCTTCATCATGCCCACGTGCAACAGAATAAATTGTGGTATTCTTGGATCCAACCACTTTGGTTTAAGCCGTAAGACGTCAAGAAAGACTAGGTGAAAGAGAATAGTTGAAGAAGATAGGGAATTGGATGGTTCTTGAACATGAGAAAGAAAGGGAAACAAGAAAGAATAAAAGAACAACACAATTTCTATAATTAATTCATCAAGAATGCGGAAGAAGACCATGACTACAGTGGGATGAACTTTGGATATAGATCACATGTGTGCAACTAAGAGGATTTGAGGCTTTGTAAACAATACTTGGTCTTTGTGGGATATGATCCAATTCAAATTAGATTATGCTCACAAGCTACTTACTGAGCAGTAGGGAGGAAAGGCACCTTTTGCACTTATTGAATTTGTTCCCAATTATAATGCGAGGGTTGGTTTGGTTTGATCAGAGGTATCAAAAATGTAGGAAGATGAGAAATGTTGCATAGAGGTTTGACAAAATATGGAATACTTAATTTGGTAATTATTTAGCCGGTAGACAAAGCACACATAATGTGCAAGAGTTGATTGGTATTACTCCTTGATCTTCCATTTATTTGATTCATTGTTGGATGACTTGTCTATTTATTTTTGTTTCTTTACTTCCTCCCATCGCATGCTTTGACGAGTATCGCTCTCATTTATTTGAGAATTAAGGAGCAAAATAAGGAAGGATATGATTGATGTGTTTGGTGAAAGTTTACAAATTGTCATGCAGAGTTGAGTGGCTATGGCTTATTTAGTTGGGGTTATAATTAGTAGAACTTGACTTTTTATTTAGAAGTTCCTTTGCTATGAGCTGCCACTTAAATGATTGTTGAATACGCAAGAAGTTGCAAATTTATAGGTCTGCCCTTTTTGATTTCTTTATTTTTTTAGTTTGATTATATCAATTACTTTTATTGTTCAAAATGATGGTGAAATAGATGGAGATGTTATTAGTAGAATTCAAGTTGGATGGTTGAAGTGGAGGAATGCATCTGTCCTGTTGTGTGATAGAAAAGTTCCACTTAAACTTAAGGGAAAATTTTATAAGATGGTGGTAAGACCGGCAATGACTTATGGTGCTGAATGTTGGCAAATAAAAGAGAAGCATAAGACTAAGTTAAGTGTTACAAAGATGAGGATGCTCAGGTGGATGAGTGGCTTTACTCTTAGAGATAAAATGCGAAATGAGTATGTTCGGGAAAAAGTTGGAGTAGCTCCAGTGGCAGACAAGATTAGAGAGATTCGCCTTAGATAGTTTGGCTACAAAGCGTCGGCCATCCGATGACCCGGTTAAGAGAGTAGATGCATTAGATTTGCCTTATGTTAAGAAAGGTAAAGGTAGACCGAAAAAGACTTGGTTAAGATGTATAAAAAATGATCTTAGTATACTTGAATTAAATGAGATTTTGACACATAATATGACACAATGGCAACGAAGGATTCATGTAGCCGACCCTACTTAGTGGGATAAAGGCTTTTTGTTGTTGTGTTGTTGTGATTATATCAACTACTTTTAATGTGGATTGTAGGAGTGAGAATAGGAAAGCATCTGTGCTTTAGGGTGTTCCTTCATCTGCAGAATTTGAATCCAACATTAGGAGACATTAGGTTCCCAGTCATAGGCCCTCTGCCCAAATCTTTTTTTGGCTCTTCTGCCAGAGATTGACTTTGAGTTGCTTTATTGCTCAAATATTAGTCTTAAATATTCTTCATTGCCAAGTTTATTTTTTCCAGATTATTTTTTCAATTTATCTTATTTGCATAGTTTATTGAGCAGAAAGTGGAGACATGGCTTGTCTCATGACATGTTCTTTGACATGTATATTTTTAGCTTAAAAAGATGAATAAAACTTTGGGAATTATGCTTTAATGGATTTAAATTTTTGATATGAAATGAAGTAATATTTGGTAAATTTTTAGAGTCTAACAAACTAATAGCAAATGAACTGTACTGTAGTAGTCTGATTTGGTCACCATAAATTTTTGATCTTTTGCAGTGTGCTGCAGATGGAGGTGGATGTACCTAGACTGGAGGATGCTATAGTTGCATGTCTAGAGAGAATACTCAGAACCAGATACGGCTCCTCTCTTCTACTACAGTATGTTGTATGTAATCTCCTACTGTTCTGTTTCTTGGAGGTCTCATTGATAGTTATTGTATTATTTGATTTTGGATTTAATTCATTTTAAACAAAGTCTTTTGAATGTAGCGAGATTATCTTTAGTATTGCATTTGCTCATTACCTCGCAGGTTGTATCTCAATGTTGTGTTGTACATCACATTTATCAACATTGAAATTTTTGATACATTGGCTTGTAGCTTCACCACCAGCTGCTTTGTGCGGTATAAATGGGATAATAAGTTGGAGAAAGCGTGATTTGATTAAATAATGCCATATAAAATGATGGAGAAGAACACACAAGTTCCCCTACTGAATCTAAGAACAATCATCTTGAAATTTACCTTGCCACAATTAGAAGGAATATTATATTTGGCAATATTTTGCACTATCACAAAGTCAACACATTTCACTTATATTTCATACTAAATGTAAAAAAAGCTTGGTTCATGAGGAGATGATGAGAAAACATCTTATTTTTATGGTACGTTTGATAGGGATGATGTTGAAAATGTGCTAAGTAGGCTTAATGAGCATTTCTCATTAAATTTAGAGCTTGAAAAAAATGAATAATTGGTTATGTGAATTTTGTTGAAACATCATGAAAGGTTTTTTTTCCCTCAAGACATAGGTGGCTTCAAATTTGGTAGATGCTATTATTGGAAAGAAGTTGTTTTGGTATGTTTTCATTGGTTGAATACAAGTGCCCATATATAGGCTAATAGGGAGGATAGAAAATGGAAGATAATACGGAGAATATTCTTAATTATGAGGATATATTATTGTATTAAATCATCTTTTCAGTCAGGTATTTTATGATAACACCTTTCTAATCTAGTATTTCTTACGAATCAAAGAGAGCCCACCCCTTTGGTAAAATTATAAACTTTTTTAAAAACATAATTTTATAGCTAGATAATGATAGAAGTAAAATAAGGATAATTAACAATAATTGAAAGAAAAAAAATAAAATACATAAGATAAAATAAATATTGAATGGTACACAAACATCCATCAAAAGTTGAAACCACTAGATTGGACTCCCTAGTTTAAATTATGGTGAAAATAAGAGAGTGATAATAGATTTTTTTTTCTTTTTTTTGTCTCCTAGTGCATCAGATATGAAATCTTCTATCCACCAACATTTTATCATTAGGATTGCTTCTATCAGAATTATGAGGATGTTATGAGTGGAACTATTGGTGGCTTGAATGGAACTATTGGTAAAAATATCTATTAATTGTTCTTTTTTTAGTGTTTAGGGTGGAGTTAACATTTCTTTTGCCGGGTCCCAAGTTCTGGATGTGAAAAGTGGATGGTTGTGATAGGCAGTCGATAGTCAGCGTAAAATTTGTCGAAATAATCATGACATGAATCCTTTAAAACATTGCATTATTGCTAGGGCGTCCCCTAGAAGCGACGCGCAATATGACCTGAATACAACGAAAAGTGTGCAAGGGCTGCTGCATCGGCGCCTGGGTGGTGTTGTGTTAAATAAGCAAGGGTTTCCACGTTATGGATGGATGCGAGCAAAGGAGTTAGTCCATGAAACTAAAATTTGGTTAAGAACTTGAAATATAGGTACTCTTACAAGTAAATTAATGGATATTATGATTCATAGGAAGATAAATATTTTATGTATTCAAGAAACTAAATGGGTTGGGGAGAATGCCAAGAAGATTGATAGTTTAGGTTTTAAATTTTGGTATTCTGGTAGGAGTCGAATTAGAAATGATGTAGGTATGATTATAGATAAAAATTTGAAGGATAATATTATAAATATTATTAGGATTAGAGATAGAATTATAGCTTTAAAGATTGTTGTTAATACTAAGATTATCAATGTTATAAGTGTTTCTGCTCTTTAAGTAGGTTTGGATGTAGACTCAAAAGAAAAATTTTAGAATAACTTAGATGGATTAATACAAAAGATACATCTTGAAGAAAATGTATTTATTAAAGGAGATTTAAATGAACATGTTTGTAGAGTGGTAGAAAATTTTAAAAGTATTTATCGAGGTTATAAATTTGGAGTAAGTAATGAAGAAGGTAAGATTATATTATATTTTGCTTTAGCTTATGATTTTGTAGTTGCTAATAGTTTATCTAAAAAAAGAGATTAGCATATTATTATTTATAGGAGTGGATCTAGTAAGACACAGATTAATTATTTTCTGATAAGAAAAATAGATCATTTAGATTGTAAAGATTGTATAATTATTCTGAGTGAAAGTTTTAGTACTCAATATCATTAGTTTTAGATTTTAAGATTAAGGATTGAAAGATGAAAAATAAATTGAATTATTGTCATAGGATTAGATGGTGACACTTAAAAGAATCTTAATAAAATATTTTAAAGTTCAAGAACTTTAGAATTTGGATGTTCATAAAGTTTAATATTATGTGAAAAAAAATAAAGTTCAAAAATATGCTTGGAGAATCAAAAGGAAGAGCTTCTTTTTATAAAAATAGTTGGCGGTGGAGTCAAAATGTGCAAGAAAAGATAAAAAATTAAGAAGTATTGTTATAAAACTTAGTTTATATGTAAAAACTCGAAGAATTGAGAAAGATATAGGGTGACTCGTAGAGATTTTAAGAAAGTAATATATGATGCAAAAAATTTAGCTTTTAATAATTTATACAATAGATTGGATACCAAAGAAGGTGAAAGATGTATGTATAAGTTAGCCAAGCAAAGAGATAGAGGAAATAAAAATCTAGTTCAAGTGAGGTGTATTAAGGATGAAAATCATAAAATATTTTTTTTTAGAAAAGGATATTGAAAATAGGTGGATGAGTTACTTTGATAAACTTTTTAATGAAGGATCTGAGAATACAATTGATTTTAACAATCTTAATAACCTAATTAGAAATGGAGAATTTTATTTTTATCATCGTATTAGTAAATTTGAAGTTGGAAAAATTTTAAAGAGAATGAAGTGTGGAAAAACTATAGAACCTGATGATATTCCTATCGAAGTGTGAAAATATTTAAGAGATCAAGAAATTCTTGGCTTATAAATCTTTTTAATATTATTTTAAAGACTGAAAAGATGTCAGATGAGTGGAGAGAGAGTTTGTTGATTCTTATATTTAAAGGTAAATGTGATGCAAAGGAGTGTGCAAATTATAGAAGAATTAAGTTGATGTGTCATACATTAAAATTATGAGAGAGAGTAATTAAACATAATTTATGGTGTGATACAAAAGTTTCTCAAAATTGGTTTGGTTTCATGCCAGGTAGATCTACTATGGATGCTATATATTTGTTGAGAGGTTTGATGGAGAAGTATAGAGAAAGTAAGGAGGAACTACATATGATATTTGTTGATTTAGAGAAAGCTTATGATAAAGTTCCAAGAGAAGTCCTTTGGAGAGTTCTAGAAAAGAAAGGAGATATATTTGTTATATTTAAGTCATTAAAGACATATATACTAGAGTTGTTACTTGTGTTCAAATACATGGAGGATTGCCAAAATAATTTTCTATTTCAGTCGGATTACATCAAGGATCGGCTTTAAGCCCTTATATTTTTCTTTAGTTATGGATGTTCTTACTAGGAATTTATAGGAAGATGTACTTTGGTGTATGGTTTTTGTTGATGACATTCTTCTTGTTGATAAGACTAGAGAGGGAGTCCAAGAGAAACTTGAATTATGGAGACCAACTTTATAGTCTAAAGGTTTTCGTTTGAGTAGATCTAAAATTGAATATATGGGGTGTAATTCTAGTTAAAGTTTTAGTGCTGGTGTTGTGACTTTGGGTGATCAAGTCTTTAAAAAGAGCTAGCCTTCAGATATCTAGGCTCTATTGTTCAAAATGATGGTGAAATAGATGGATATGTTATTAGCAAAATTCAAGTTGGATGGTTGAAGTCGAGGACGCATCGGCCTGTGTGATAAAAAAATCGCATGACTTAAGGAAAATTTTATAAGATGGTGGTAAGACCAGCAATGATTTATGGTGCAGAATGTTGGCTAGTAAAAGAGAAGCATAAGACTAAGTGAAGTGTTGCAGAGATAGCATGCTCTGGTGGACGAGTGGCTTTACTCTTAGAGATAAAATGCGAACTGAGTATATTCGGGAGAAGGTTGGAGTAGCTTTAGTAACAGATAAGATTAGAGATAATCGCCTTAGATGGTTTGGCCACACAAAGCGTCGGCCGCTCGATGACTTGGTTAGGAGAATAGATGTATTAGATTTGCCTTATGTTAAGAAAGGTAGAGGTAGACATAAAAAGGCTTGGTTAAGATGTTTAAAAAATGACCTTAGTTTATTAGAATTAAATGAGAATTTGATACATAATAGGACTCAATGGAGAAGAAGGATTCATGTAGCCAATCCCACAGTGGGATAAAAGCTTGTTGTTGTTGTTGTTGTTGTTGTTGTTGTTGTAAGGTGGAGTTATTTTTTGATAGGATTATTTACTTAAATATGTTGATTTTTTCATGAAAGATATGATTTCTTATAATATAGATAACTGTTTGATCATCATTGTTAAGAATCAAAAGGTGTTGCAAGTAAAGCGAATTCTACTAGAATTTTAATCCATAATTCGTGTCCTTTTGCTAGAAGAATAAGTCATGGCCCTATGTTCAACTTTAGAGATCTTGCTGCAATTGTCTCCTTTTGCCAAGATGTGAGATTTCCTCC
This sequence comes from Cymbidium sinense, assembly GCA_021442155.1. Classification (NCBI taxonomy): domain Eukaryota; kingdom Viridiplantae; phylum Streptophyta; class Magnoliopsida; order Asparagales; family Orchidaceae; genus Cymbidium; species Cymbidium sinense. The sequence continues at coordinate 28,955,438 of CM038221.1, read as the reverse complement.
CACAAAGATGGTATCTTAAAGTAAGCTTCCACTTTTAAATAAATCTAGCATACTTAATTTTTTAATAATTTTCAAATATTAAATTTTTATGTTTCTAATAAACTAGAGATTCTTCATCATATCTTAAAATTCTTAGGATAACATCTTAATATTTTTTCTGAGTTTGTATATGTTGACTAACCACATCATCAATGGAGGTTATATTTGGTTGAGTGATGATCAGATAAATAAGCTTACCAACCAAATTGATATTGAGAAGTATTTCCAAAGCTTGCATCATTATCGAGTGATTATATAGTATCCAACAAACTTGCAATCAAAGAAGATGTATTTCTTTAATAAAGTTTTTAGTATATTTCTTCTGAGAAAGAGAAATGTTTTCTTTGCTATACACATATTTGTTGTAAGGAAAGTAGTCTAGATCTTAAACTATCTTTAATGATATTTTTTAATTTCTTTAATACTGAAAACATTATTTATAGTGACAATAATATTTTAATATAATGAGCATCATCGTTCCTAAGGAAGAGAGCTTTTTGAATGAAGCATGGAGACTTTGCTACAAGCTCTATATTATCACGACCTAGCCTCAAAGCTCAAAGTATCTAGTCTTGAACTGGTGTTTAGATGGAAAATTTAAAATCATTTTCTAACATTAACTAATAATACACAATTATTCACATATTTTCTCTTGCGACATTTCCTAATATATCAAAAGGGCTACTAAAATCAGTTAATTCATACTAATTCAAAAGTACAAAATTTTTTAATTTAAATATCATTTTTTTGTATTGTCACATCTATGATATATGCAATTTTTTTCTCTCACTCATTATGTTCTTAAGATCTCATCTTAAAAATCTTAATACAATTGTGAGTTATTAATAACTTAGTGGATACATCATATGTCTAAATTATGGTTACATATAGGAATTTATGTATATTTTTTTACATTAATTAAATTAGTATAAAATCATGTTGAATTTTATTTATTCAATGTTGTCAATGTAAGAGATAACACTGGCATTGCCTGGTCCCAAACTTCGGATGAGAAAAGTGGAGGGTTGCATTAGGTAGTCGACAACTATGTAAAACTTGTCTGAAAATCATGACATGAATCATTTAATACATTGTGTCAATGTTAGGGTGTTCCTTTGAAGTGATGTGCTGTATGACATGAATACAGTGAAAAATGTGCAAGAGTTGTTACATCGGCGCACAAATGTAGTGTTAGATAAGCAAGGATTCTCATATTATAGACGGATGCTAACAAAGAAGCTAGTCTATGAATTTAAATTAGGATATAAACTTGAAATATATGTACTCTTACAGATAAATTAATGAAATCAATAAATAATATGGTTTATAGGAACATAAATATCTTATGTATTCAAGAAACTAAATGGGTTGGGGAGGAGATTGATAGTTTAGGTTTCAAACTTTGTTATTCCGATAAGAGTCAAACTAAAAATAGTATATGTGCGATTATAGATAAGAGTTTGAAGGATAAAAGTGATGCGTTGAATGACATGAATACAGTAAAAAATGTGTAAGAATTGGTATATTAAGCAAAGGTTCTCATATTATGGATGGATGGTAACAAAGAAGCTAGTCTATGAATCTAAAATTAAGATACAAACTTGAAATATATGTACTCTTACAAGTAAATTAATGAAATTAATAAATATTATGGTTTATAGGAACATAAATATCTTATGTATTCAAGAAACTAAATGGGTTGGGGAGAGGCAAGGAGATTGGTAGTTTAGGTTTTAAACTTTGTTATTCTGGTAGGAGTTGAACTAAAAATGGTGTAGGTGTGATTATAGATAAGAATTTGAAGAATAATATTGTGAAAATTAATATAATTGGAGATATAATTTTAGCTTTAAAGATTGTTGTTGATGCTAAGATTATTAATTTTATAAGTGCTTATTTTTCTCAAATACATATGGATGTATGCTCAAAAGATAAAATTTTGGAATGACCTAGAATGATTAAAACAAATGATACTTAATGAAGAAAGAGTATTTATTAGAGGAGATTTAAATGGACATGTTAGTAGAATGCTATAAGATTTTAAAAGCATTTATAGTGTCTAAGAATTAGAGTGACTAATGAAAAATGTTTGATCATATTAGATTTTGTTTTATCTTATGATTTGGTAATTGCTAGTACTTTATTTAAGAAATGAGATAGTCATATTATCACTTATAAGAATAGATCTAGTAAAATGCAGATTAATTATATTTAAATAAGAAAATAGATCGTTTAGATTGTAAGATCATTTCGGGTGAAAATTTAAGTATCCATCGATTATTGATTTTAAATTTTAAGATAAAGTTTTTGAAGATGAAGAATAAATCAAAACATTATCCTAGGATTATATAGATTTACTTAAATAATACTAATAAAAATATTTTTAAGAGTATGCTACAAGATATTTGAATTTTTGATGTTCATGAGGAAGCTAATATTATCGGAAAAAAATAACAAATGAGATTAAGTAAGTTACAATAATTATGTTTGGAGAATTAAAAGGAAAAACTTATATTAGTAAAAGTAGTTGGTGGTGAACTCAAGATTTGCAATTAATGATAAAAAAATTGATTTAGATGTTGGAAGATATAGAGTGACTTATAGGGAGATCAAGTATTTTTCTATTTTTGTTGGCTTTAAACCCATATCTTTTGTTTTAGTTATGGATGTTCTTACTAGACATTTACAGGGGGATGTAACTTGGTGTATGTTTTTTTGTTGATGATATTCTTTTTATTGATATGACTAGAGATGAAATTCAAGAGAAAGTTGAATTATGGAGATCAACTTTAGAGTCTAAAGGCTTTCGTTTGAGTAGATCTAAAATTGAATACATGGAATGTAATTTCAGTCGTGGAAGATTTAATGGTTGGGTTGTGATAATGGGTGATCAAGTCATTAAAAAGAGTGAACATTTTCTCGGATCTTTTGTTCAAAGTGATGGAGAAATAGATGGGGATGTTATTAGTAGAATTCAACTTGGATGGTTAAAGTCGAGGAATGCATCAGGCCTATTGTGTCATAGAAAAGTACCGCTTCGACTTAAAGAAAATTTTATAAGATAGTGGTGAGACCTGTAATGCTTTATGGCTCAGAATGTTGGCCAATAAAAGAGAAGCATAAATTTAAGTGTTGCAGAGATTAGGATGTTTAGATGGATGAGTGGCTCTACATTTAGAGGTAAAATGCAAAACAAATATACACGTGAAAAGGTTGGAGTAGCTCATGTGGCAGATAAGATCAGAGAGAGTCGCCTTAGATGGTTTGGTCATATAAAACGTCATTGTTTAATGACCCAATTAAGAGAATAGATGTATTAGATTCAATTTATGTTAAGAAATGTAGAGGTAGACCTAAAAAGACTTGATTTGGAAGTATAAAAATGATATTATTTTATTAGAATTAAATGAAAATTTGACACTTAATATGATATAATTGAGAAGAATGTTTCATGTAGCGATGAATCCGACCTCACATAATGGGATAAAGGCCTGTTGCTGTTGTTGTCAATATAAGAGGTCTTGAACATTTAATAACATGAATCAGATTAAATCCTATTATATCTTATCTATTTGATTTTCATGCAATACACCTGCCATAGGAGTGACATATAATTTGTATTATTTAAGGTGCTTTAATATCAATTTTCTTCTTTTATTTTGTGTGTTCAAGTATCTTAGCATTCTCAAATAGTATCATAAGAGGATGAATTTTATCAATCAACATGTACAAACAAATGCATTTATATAGTTCATTTCATTTGCATTTTTCATAATTTTTAATATATTTTTATAATATACATTGCATAAGTTAAATAACTGAACATGATAAACGACTTGTGATATTTATTTCAACATGACCAATAATTTCAAGTGAAGAGAGAAATCGTAATAGGACTTTTAGTAACCATTGATTTAACATATATTAACAATACTTAATGCACTTGATTTAGAGCAAATAAAATTGTTATTGTGATTTAAAAATAAATGTACCCACACCAAAATCATTTTATGAGCTTTAATTTAAACTAATTTGTTTGATTTTTCTTAAACTAGATCTTACTCTTCTACATTGGTTCAGTCAAACCAAACATAAAGTAAGGGTGGTAACTCGAGCTTTATAGTAAATAAATTTAAAGTTTTACACTTGATATCATTCAAATCATTTAGTTATTATTTAAATATTATTTTACTATACAACTTATACGTCACCGTTATTTCTATTGTGACTTCCATGTTTAAAACACTATATTATAGTTTTAGCTATATACTTTTTCATTTAAACTATATATACATAATAGCATTCTTATGGTTCTTTAATTAATTTTTTTGCCATTCAAATTTATAAATCTTATTTAATTAATTTTAATTTTATTTAAAAAAATCTTTTACTTGTAATAAAATATTATATTTAATTATGAATATATCATAATAGTTAAATTATTATCATTTCAATTTCTTTCAAAAATTACTACTATTTCTCTAGATTTAAAATCTAATATTTCTATAATTAATTACATGATATAAAATTTTAAACTTTGAATCAACTTTAAATTCCTAAATTTTTTGATTTATTTTTGTACTTTGAATATTCTTCTTCTTTTGTAAAAATCATCAATCACCTCATCCTTTTGATATTGTTTTCTCCATACCAAAATCCTACATATTTTTTAAGATTAAAATAAAAAAAAACTAAATCTAGGGTTTATAGATATGGAAAATTAATGCTTGGTTAAATTTTACCTTTGAATTAAAAGAGAGAAAAACCTAATCTTTTATTGTGTTCGCTCTTACTTGGACTTCCCCTACCCTCTGCGTGTAAGTTGATTGGCTTCCCTTCCTTTTTCTTCATCTCTTGGTCTCACTTTTTTCTTCTTCTCTCCCTATCTCTTGTTTTTGTTCACTCACTCTATCCCACTCTCTTTTTCTCTCCTCGAGTCTTTGCTTGTTCACGTGCTCACTTGCTTCCTCTTTATTTTTTTTCGTTACATAAGAGGGCGGAATCAACTAATGGTGGTTTAGTTGAACTGACATCACTTTACTCAATTTTTTTAATGGAGTTTTATGTATATATATAGCCTTATGAGGCTTGTAGATTTTATTTTTTCCTTGAACAATGTTACTAGAGATTGCGCCATATAAATAGCTTTAGATAGGTACATGTAAAAAATAACAATGATGACATATATGGAGCAAGGCTTGTCCATGGTTATTGAAAACCAAAAAGTAGTTGAACATAATTAAGTCAAACGATAAGTGAGAAAAAATTGAAATAGTCGATGTCATGGATTTTGGCATAGCCTTTGACTATTGATCAAGCTTTGAAGTGTTTAATCGATTCTTTTGGATGGACACTAGTCATGAAGACCCTAGGCTATCAAATGCGTTTACATATATATGGCCTTATGAGGCTTGTAGATTTTACTTTTTCCTTGAGCAATGTGACTGGAGATCGCTCCATATAAATAGCTTTAGATAGGTAAGTATAGAGAATAACATTGATGATATACATGGAGCAAGGCTTCTCTATGGTTAATGAAAACAAAAGAGTAGATGAACATAAGTAAGTCAAACAACAAGTGCGACAAATTTGAAATAGTTGATGTCATGGACTTGGGCATAGCCTTTGACTATTGATCAAGCTTTGAAGTGTTTAATTGATTTTTTTGGATGGAGAGTAGTCATGAAGACCCTAGGCTATCAACTGTGTTTGACCAAAAAAGGGTTGGATTAAGGATGTAGATTGAACTCTAAAATGCAGTGGATGCCCAACTTTAGAGGGTGTGATAGATGGAGGTGTTTTAGGAGAGGCATATGAGGCTAACGAGTATAAAATTATAAGGGATGAGGACTAGACACGAGCTAAGTTAAAGTGAAGCATTACGAGAGGATGTGGTAGGGAATGAAGCAGCATGGTCGTTGGGGATGCCTCATGAAATTTGGCATCAACAAAGACATAAAGTTAGTGCGTAGAAGATGGATTGTAACATTGGATACTTCTAATTATAATAATAGCTAGAAAGATACACTTAATAATAATGGAGTAGAGTTTGTCACATCTTGGATGAAGAGTGCGGATAAAATAAACACAATTGAAGATTCTAGTTGTCAAATGAAAATATTTGTGTGTGGATAAATAATCTAAAAGGAGGAGCACTACCCAAAATTGTGGATGATACGTAATTAACAGATTGTGTGAATTATAATTGTCCATAATTATCATGTAACATGCATATGAAACATGAAGTTCAATAATATCAATGAGATATTGATACTTAAGTTCGACCTCATCATTTTGTAGTGATGAATAAGGACATAAGGTTTGATGTATGCTGCCATTATTTGTAGAAAAAAAGAGTGAACTAGAGATTGCATATATTGTTGAGTGAAAAATTGAACTTTTATTTCTTAATAAAGCTGCTGAATAAAGAGAAAATTTATGACTGACACTTCACCAAATAAGCCCAAGTAGCCTGATGCTATCATAAATAGAAGAAATAAAATAATGTAAACGTGATTAAAATCTCACATTCAAAGGAGACTCAATTGAGTTTATTATATTCAGAAGTTTTATATTTAAATATGAAGATTAAGGGAACATGAATAAAATCTCAAAGGGGTGGGAGGATGCCTAGACAATAATGTCGCTGATAAATTGAAATGGTAGAGGACATGGTAGTCGAAGTTGCATTAGAAAGATAAGAAATGCCTTCAGCTTCAATGGCTCCTCCAATTATCTTCTTTATATTGTATCTTGATAGCATAGTACATAGGATGAAGGTTTGTAGAGTAATTGTGAGATTTGGTGAGAAGGTTTATAGGAGAATATAAATTATTGTTTAAATTTCTGGTGGAGGAGAAATGGATAGATCATTTCTTAGAAATGGAGAGGGAAACCCATTAACAACAAAGACAAGTGCGATGAATGCCACATACTTGCCATTTAGGAAGCACCAAAATTTAAAATCTACAATGTACCAAAATGAACAATTGCAGTTGATCAGGGAAAGAAAACTACTTGAAATGTTGAAGTGGACATTTAATAATGCTAGAGTGGTCGATCACATTCATCTTGAAAAAAGAGAATTAATTAGAATGATTACTAGAAGAATCAGTGGTGGTGGTGGAGACATGTTGAGTTGCTGGAAGATAAAAATTTTATTTCCATTGATGATTAGATAAATGATTGGCCTTTTGGAAATGCCAACAAGATTGAAAAGAGTAGCAACCATAATTATGGTCATCACCACAATTACAATGCCCACAATTAATACTCTATGAGTGCATTTGGGGCAGTAGTTGCAGCGCAAAAATCATCATAGTGCTGTTTGAAAAATGTATTCTGGCCTTATTTTGGAGAGTCCGTGGTGGGAAAGTTGAGTTTTTTAAACTGACTTGTCAGAGTGAGGTGGCTGCCATTGGTTTGACTTTTTAAAATAAAAAAATTGTAATATTTACTGTAAATTCTTTTTCAGCAGCTCCATCATTGCATTTTCATACCTCTGTAGTTACTCCAAACAGACTAGAAGAAAGATCAATTTGTGATTAGAAGAAAGTAAAGCATATAACTTAATGACCCAAAGAATTTTATGAGAGAGTAGTCGATATGTTTGGGATAACAAAGTCAGCTATCAATGGAGCTTGGATAGATTATAGATATAGTTGAAGATAGAGAGAGAATGAGGTGAAGGGGAATTAGGGAAAGGTCTAGCCTTGTTCTACCCTATTGGAAAGATGAGGCTTTTGCTATATTCTCATTAGCTGTATATAAGTGCCTATATATAAGCTAACATGGAGATAAAAGACTAAGATAATGAGACAAATGTTTTTCAATTATGAGGATTTGTTACAATATTAACATCTTTTCATTTTAACACTTTCTTTTGATATTACTATTTAAATGTTTTAACACTTACCTAACCAAAGGTCTAACATATTACTTTGTTCCCATTTTTGTACACTTAATCATCTTTCTAAGATAAGGCTGGTAACTCACTCACATGTGAATCATAAATTACAACCATATGGCACATATATGTTTTATTACCATTCTGATATGTTCTTTTTTGTTGCTGTATCTAATAGGCCTTTATACATGCTGGACTGCAAGCAAATTCAGAGACTATCAGATGCTTAGCATGTAAATCTGTAAGATATTAAAATTATAGTAATTTTTACTTAATTTACCTGTTAGTTCATATCTATGCAACATATAGTTCATTAATTAGTTTACTGTGGGGAATTTTTAGCTTTTGTGATGTTTCAATAGAAACGGATTTCTTTACCTTTTTAACTCTGTAAGTGCACGCACACGTGCACATGTGTATGCGAATATGAGGAATCATTTTACATTGAAATAGATAAATCAGTGTAAACTATTTACAGTTGTGGTTGGATAACAATAAATTATTCTATGTATATAAACAATTAGGGATCATAACTATATTAAATGGAAGGGGTCTAGAGAAAGACATATTATTCTTATTTAGAGCTGTGTTGAATGTCGCTAAGCTCAAATGACTTGCCATGCCCTTTAGTCCTTACACTGCATCTCCACTAGTTGAATGCCTATAATCATACATAGATGATATTCTTTGTTAATTCATTAATGCAGAGCCTGCTTGTCCGCCGGCCTTACTCCACCTTGGATCATTCCAAGGCCCCTGAACCGGCTGGTCTATGAGCCTCAATTGCAGGGGTTCAGGTATCTTAGATTTTAGGGTTTAGCTTATTAATATAAATAGGTTTTTTTAGTGTATTAGGGTTCAGTGTTTACTGTTTTTGAAGTTAGAGACTGTTCCTCTGTTTTTCCTCTTTTGAAGACAGTTTCAATTCAAATAAATGGTGTGATTGTATGTTGATTGAATCAAAACCTTAAATCATCTTTCTTTTCATCTTTCTTTTCTTCAAGGATCGATTTCAAGCAATTTTTTACCATCCAACTGACTACTTTCATCGGCTGCCCCATTTTTCATCAATTCTGCTATTGATCCAACTGCTTGCTCTCCGTTTTACCCCAGACAGCCGTCAACCAGCATCCAGGAGCTCTCACGGTTGTTATTTGGAGCAACCTGCAACTGAATGGGTGATCTCCAGACCATCTGCCACTGCAGTCGAGTAATCAGGCCGAATTCCCTTCTCACAGTAGCCGGCCAAGGAGGAATTCTCTAATTCAGGTTTTATACTTACCTTAGCTCTTGTTTCTACCTTGTCACCTTCTTGTTCATTCAAGAGTGGTCACATTTGGCCCTGAAGTTAGATTTATTCAAGACCTATCTTAGGTACAACTTTTCTCCAAACTCAACCTAATTAATCCAAATTCCATCCAAAATTCCTCTCTAAATTTTTGGCCAGCTCACACCTTAACTCAAATCCAGCAAAACCTATACTTGAAAACCTATTTAGAGAAGAATCAAAATGCACCAAGGAGAAACAATCAAAGAGGAGTTCAAAAGCTTACTATGGAAGAAATGCAATAAAAAAATTCTACATTTACAACATCGGCTTACTAAATTTAATAGGAGATAATACGGGGAAGTCACTATAGCCATATTGGTGACCCACCCGAAAGAGAAAATGAAGATAATCCTATTTATCAAGAGATTTCTAGTGATGAATAACCAATGCGGTGTCGATTTGGCATTGAGTTTGGAGAAGAGAATGATCTTGAGGTGAAATTGAGTTGAATTTGAAGGATGTATGAACTTATATGAGTTCATTGAGTGACTCTAAATAGTGGAGCGAGTCTTTGACTACAATGACATTCCTCAGGACAGGAGGTCAAACTAGTGGCCATCAAATTCAAGAAGAGGTGCTTTTCTGTGTTGGAAAAATTTGACATGCATGTGTCAGTGTGAGGGGAAGAGTAAAATCACGATTTAGATCAAGATGAAGAGAGAGTTGCAATGTAAGTACCTTTCGGTACACTATAGATGTGTTATTAAACCATTCATCAGTAATGTGGTATAATTATAGCCTTATTGGTCCCTATTAGATGTATAGACATTAACACTGAAAGTGAAGAAACAATATAAGAACATCAGGACTACATTCAAGCAAGGATTTGTTATGGGATCATGTAGTAGGAGCACACCTTCTGAAAATATAAAATCAACCCCATGGGAGGAGAAATCAGCATCAGATGGGTAGAAGATTGAAAAGAATACTCTTTACGCTAGAAAGTGTTTCGAGGTCTATGTGTATGGCCATATCGTCTCAACTGCCCAAACAAGAGACTGATCTCCTTCCCGATTGAAGAAATAGACACCAAGGATTTAAGAGATAATAGGCTTGAGGATGAGTATTCATTGCTAACAAATGAAGGAGAGATATTTATAGTTCTATGGGTGCTACAGATCGAAGTCAAGAGAGTGCAAATGTAGCTTAGACACATCTTTCGCACCTATTGCACTATGAAGGGGAAGGTGTGCACTTTTATTATCGATGGAGGTAGTTGTGAGATTGCTATCTTTACTTAGATGGTGGAAAAGTTGAATATCTTCACATTGAGGCACTCCTAGTTATACTGAATGACTTAGTTGAACAAGAAAAATGAGATTTGTGTTGGTAAAAGATACTTGGTGGAGTTCTTTATTGGATACAAGCTGCAGGAACATGTGTGGCGTGACATTGTGTTTATAGATGATTGCTACATCCTCTTATATAGGTCTTGGCAATATGATAGAAGGACAACTCATGAAGGTTTTAAGAATACCTGCACATTCATGAAGGATGAGAAGCACATTATTCTCTTATCTCGGAAGGAGACCAAAGTGACCAATGATCAATCAAAGTCAGAGGTTTCTCAATTTATTTTCTTATAGACCATGAAAGAAGCTCCTGTGACATTATCACTTATAGTACTAGAGGTGATTAAGAATGAAGAGCTAATACTAGATGTAATGCAGTCACTGTTGATGGAATTCTAGGATGCGGTGATTGATAGTCTACTGTGGGCTTCAAAAATTCATCATCGACCTCTTGCATGAAGAGAGTGGATTATAAATGTCGGTGAAATTTTTAGAAGACAGATGAAATAGTAGATAAGACACTATCCAGAGATTTTACCCTCATTTTGCGAGAACTTTAGATCTGGTTCTAGGTTTTCTATAGGCCCAAGCACCTATAGTTAATTACCCCTTCCAATACTGAGAGAACACTTTCGATTAAGGTTAGTCGATGATTCGTTAAATACGAGTGTATAGTAGCAGTGAGTGGAGTTTGAAATTTATAAGATTTATCATTTCAATTTAAAGCTTATGTTTGGGGAATGATGACGCGCCCGATCAAGATCCCATTGTTTCGTCATCCCGGGCTATCTTGGTCCCTGGTCCATGGTCCACTTAGTCAGAGGGGGTAGTCGACCCAACCTGATCGAATGATCTTTGCCAACAATCATGGATTACGTCGTCGCCTTATAGACTATAGAGTTTGTCCAGACAAATATAAATCAACCTTAACAGAGTTTTGTCCAATCAAATACATTATATACCAGACCAAAAGCATTGGGAATATACAGTAATTGTGACCGTAATTGCATTTCGCTACCACTCTGAGAGCTTTGGTCATAATCAGATTCAGTGCTATTTTCATGGCAAAATCGCGGAAAGGATACGAGTCATGTCCTTATCGACTTAAGATTATTTGAGTGTGAAGATAATTATGTATTTGATTTGATATTGATTCTTTGTGAGCACATTTATTTTTTTAATTTGCCACTCCTGACAAATAGTTGTGGATGAGTGGATGGATTTTAACTTTAAATTTAAATAATTAATTTTATTTAATTTATATCTTTTGATTTGAACATATGATTGTCTTGTAATTGATTTGAATTTGAGCATGCAGTCATTAATCATTAAAGCCTTAGATGAACCCCAGTAATGGTAGCCTTTTCGATCATTTGGCTGTTGTAGGTATCTATTCATTCATTTCATTTGGTTGCTTGCACATATTTATTTAAACGTTTAAGCTAGTGGATACTTCAACATACATATGAGTATCTGTTATTTATAGTGTTGTATAGACATTGAAATGTTTAAGTTGAAGCAATTATATTTGATATGACAAATGTGTCAAATTGCAAACATGATTTTTTTTAATACCAAAAATCATAAATGAAATGTATATCTGTTTTGTTAAATATGAATTTGGCCCTTTCAAATGTTTGTCATAGATCAAGTAGAGTTTTGTTCTATCAGACATGAGTTTGATTCTTTCAACTACTTGTCATAAGTCAAGTATAGATCTATTCTATAAGATATGCGTTAGTTCTTTCAAGTACTTGTATGAATCAAGTGTGAATCTGTTCTAACACGAGCTTGGCTCTTTTAAATATTTACATGAATCAAATGATTAAGCAAAATATTACCCCATAAAGTAAGTATAAGATTCATCTCACTTGCATATTAAAGACATTCAAATTGAATGCAATGCAATATCCCTTTGAATATGCACAGTGGATCATTTCACTTGGCATTTATCATGAACCTTAAGGTTATAGATTCACATGTAAGATTAATTCATAATATGTGTGAAGTTTTATTTGCATAAGTCTCGAATCATTGATTTCAATTATAAAGTTACTCTAGTGTATATGCAAAAGTTATATTCATTTGAATATTTGAACAAGTCTCAAGCCAAATATTCACTTTTACATCAATGCTTAATGAAGACACTTCATTCATATTCATTGATGAATTGTCCAATTTTACTTATGCTCATAAAAGAGCTGTCAAGCTTTTATATCTCAATTTGAGTTGTCTTTAATTCTCCCCATATGAAAAGAACTTGTCTACACTCAATCCTTTTTTGCATTTTCAACGCATGATATAATATCATTGAATATATGTTTGAAAAGTTTAATTTGTATTTATCATCAAACTTAAGTTCATTCAAGCTTATGATTCAAGTTTCCTTTAAACGTCTTTCAATTCGTTGAATGAAGCACATATTGTATTTCAAATGTTAATTGAAAATGTCCAATTATATTCATTATTAAGATATTAAATCATATCTTTTGCTTGTGAACAAATTATTAAATCTTATATGATTTTGATTTCATTCAACTTAAACTTTTATGATTGAATCAATTGATCAATATTTTTTATGATAATTTGAGTTTTGATTCACTTTCCTTCCGTAACATGTCAAGTTTAAAAGTACCGTTCAAATCATATAAAATTTAAGCTCTTTATAGATTTGATTTACAAAAAATTTTGACAGCCTCCCGACGTCATCATCGCGTAGGGGGGCTACTTCGAGAGAGCTTGGCCTTCCCTCCATGCTAAAAAAGGCGTGCATGGTAGGTGTCATAAGACACCGTGGTCGAAAAGAATATATTTACCCACCACACCAAGAAAGGCGTGCATAAGCCTTCAAGTATACCTGTGTAGCATAGCATTTTCTTGCCATATTGGAACAATACGATAAGTACTTAATTTGAAGTAAATTTCCTCGTCACATTAGAATAATGTGCACGAGTATTTATTTTATAGCATAATTTTTCCGTCATGTTGAAACAACGTGCATGAGTACTTATTTTGAAGCAGATTTTCCTGCCACATTGAAAAAATGTGCACAGGTACTTAGTAACTTTAATATTTCTTTGCAATTTTACCTTTGCATATGCATTAGGGCAAAAGAATCATTGTGTTAGTGGAGCTATCACTTTATATCATGATTTTCTCATTATTTCACATGAAATTTGATTTGGAAAGTACCAAACAGCAAATGATAATATAAATTTTCAACAATTCAAGCTCTCTTTTCACCATTTCATCCAGAATTTACCTTTGAAATGCACCAAACATCAAACCAATGTATAAGCCTTCAACAAATGTAAGTCCCATCTAATCTTTTCATGCTAACTATAAAAAATATTACTTTATTCCTTAAATTCAGCAAACCAAAAATAGTAATTTGATGGTAAAATCAAAGTAATGTGTCTTCATGAAAATCCTAATTCCATCTTATCATGTTAACAAAGAAAGTCTCAAGATCAAATTGATTGAATACATGTGAGAACAATCACTGGTTCTCTTTTTTATCTCCTCCAAATCAAGTAAGATAACAAATTAATGGCCAAGTAAAACATCAATTGATGGCAATGTTGAGACTAATAAAATTAGAACTTCATTGTTACATTACTTCACGATGATTTGAGAACAAGAAGAGCATGAAATAATTAATTTTGAATGATTTTATCTCACAACCGAGTGCGGTCAGCAAAATGAAAGTCTATAAAATTTACAAACTTTGCAATCATATTTATCATCTTCCTCATTTTGATTCAATCAACAAAGAGACGTTGAATGGCTAATCTTCTTGACCATAATTTCACAAAGTGCAATGAAATTTTAAAGCCAAACAATACATTGAAATCCACTTATCCATTTTGCATCAATATTATAACAAGATGATCATTCAATCATAAAGTGTAAGAATGATCTACTCAACCAAAGCATAAGGTAAAACAAGAGGACTCAAATAATAGATGAGAGCTATGAATCAAAGTTAAAGCTTATGCATTTACTATTTCATGTGAAATTCACATTGGCAAGTGAATTTGGGAAAGATTTAATCAGGCGAAACAACAATTGACAATTTTAAATTTGGAAAGATATTGAGATATTGAAATCCACATTTCTACCATTTAACCGTTATTATATTAGACATAAAAAAAGTTAGTCTCCCTCAAATTCGACAAATAAAATGGCCGCTAGATAACAATATGCAAGTGAGTTTTAGCCTTTAGTAACATGAAGGAAGCAATATTAGACCCCACACATGAAATCTCATTTCATATAATATGGTAGCTGTTCGGATGTGGCATATTGCATAACATTCAAATAAAATCCAAAATCAATGCTGTTCAACGATAGAAAATGCAAGTTTTGGCTTATACATATCTCATAATTCTTTATGTTTCTCACTTTAACACTAATTTATGTGCTGGAAACCGCATGATAGCAAAATCAGATATAATGTGTAGGAAATCTTAACTCAATTTCAACTTGACATAACAAGATGGTACTTTCAATCATTGTAAACTTGCAAATCAAAGGTGCCAACCTTAGTTAAGGCTCCACATATATGAAATTTCACTCCTCATCTTACTTTAGAAGCTATTGATTTGATAGCATAATTCAAGTTGAACCTAACTCAAATTATACCAATCAGCAAAACAGTTAACATCAAATCTTAAGAGAGGCTGAAAGATCATCTTTTTTATGTTTTATTCTAACTCAGTAACAAAGCCACAATTGATAGAAAGATAAAACATAAATTTTCATCTAACAAGCTATAAAAGCTTATCTTATATTATGTAGAAACAAGAACAAGTAAATCCCAAACAAAGTGACTATTTAGTGGCCGAGTAATAGTAACAAATTAAGCAAAATTTAACCCAAATGTTACCAGCTAGTTGAAATGGCAACTCCAACTTCTATGTAAAATCTAACTGACCAATACACGTTTTAAGCTCTATCAAATATGCAACCCTTTCTATTTTACCTTGGCTGAAATCTAGTTGTGAGGAAGTAGGCTAGAAAGTGAGCCAATCTAGGCACATAACAAAGAAGTAAAAGCACAGGGAAGAGGGAGAGGGAAAGGGAGAAAAGCATGCAGATTTGTTGGAGGGAATGAGCAAGATAACAACTGAAATGTGGGATGGCCATAGCCAAAAGTATGAGAAGGACCGTCTGCTGCTATGTTGACAAGAAACAACAGAATTCACAGAGATTACCTATAGGAGACGGGGCGAGCCCATAACTTACTGTGTTTGGAGACTTAGCTAAGGAAAATGGATGCCTCGTGTGGCTCGTCTGGTTTGGAGGAAGAGTTCTTCGTTCCGTTCGGTTGAGAGAGAGGGGAGGCTCTCGGTTGGCTATGTGGAATAGACGGGAGGAAGGAAATCGGGAGAGAGGATTGGACCTTGGCTGCTCGGCTGGGAGGAAAGTCGGAGCAGCTCATTCGGCTACTGTTTGGGATGGACGAATGGGAGTGGGGACCGAAAGGAGGGAGGAGGGAGGAGGGAGTTCGAACAGCTGAGAGATGAGCGAGTTTCGTTCGCTTGCTGTGAGGAAGGAACGGATGGATCGGGAGTTCGGGAGAGACGAACCAAGGGTTTCTTGTGTGTCTCCTCTTTGAATGAGGCCTGCTAAGGGCTTTACCGAGCGAGCTCTCGATTTAGGGAGATTTAGGGCTGGCTGGCTCAGTTGATTGGATGCTCATGTGGCAGCCAATATGAAACACCAAGCTGTTGCTCCCATTGGTTGGTTAAGCGGCTAATCAAATTGGAGGATCGGGCGACCGATTCTAATTGGAAGCTTGGGTTGCTGGATTAGGGCAAATATAAAGGTGTTAGGCAGCCACTAATCGCTTTGATTAATATATGTCATAATTTTGTTAATGATTTTGCTGCAAATTTGACGAATTATCTTATGCGATAAATTCTAGCAATATGGGTATCAATCTTAGGTGATTTCGCTGTGCTGGACGCAATGACGATGTCCATTTTGCGATCGGAGGTCGTTTGAGCGACTTCAGCGATAATCAGAAAGAAATTAAGCTTAAATTTTGCGACGCGCATTTGAATCACTTGACGTTTGCGTAGACTTCGTCGAATTAATCACATAAGGTGTCGTTTGATAGATTTCGATGTTTTGGCAACAACGGCACAATCAATTTTGTGAATGGAGGTTGTTTCGACGTTGTCGGAGCTTCCCGACCTCGACATGCGTATAATTATATTAAAAATTTATTTTGAACAATTGAGATTATTAATTGATCGAACAAATTTCATTTGATTAATATTAATATTTCAAGCGCACTTACGAAGCCAAATTTTCAAATCGAGATGATTTTTGATCGAATTCGATTGCGATTTGGGCATTTTAAACCTGATTAATGCGATACTGTTTTCGTTAATTATTGATTTCAACTTTCATACTTCTTTTGATCTGTAAACTATATGTGTAGGTCAACACTTACAAGTCAGGTTATCATCTCCAAGAGATATACAACGGACGATAGATCTTATCCCATGATCAATCCTCCCCAATCAATCTGCTTATCAGATGCGACTAACAGAACATAAGGAGCTATAGAGATATGTTAAAAACTTGATATCTTGAGAATTGGTGCATGAGAGCACTAGTTTATGATTTATTCTTGCTATGAATGTGGTCTAGAAAGATGGTTATTGTCGTATGTGTATTAACAATAGAGTTGTGAGCAAGATTACTATCAAGTATAGATTTTGTATTCCACGATTGGATGACTTAGATTAACTACATGGGGCAACCACCTTTTCTAAGATTAATCTCCGTAATGATTATCATCAGATTTTGATGAGGCCAGGGGATGAGTGGAATACTACTTTGATGTTCAAAGATGGATTATATGAGTGGATTGATGCCTTTTCAAGATCTGTATTTGCCTCCCTTGCTCTCTCCCCATTGTTGCTTCCCTAGCTGCACGCTTCAATTGAAGCCGTAGCCACCCCACTCCATCTTACTCACCGTAGTTCTCATCTCCTCCCATCATCATGATCACTTCTATCCTTATTGTGCATGAATAACTCATGTTCAAATTATTTGTTAAGCAAGCTGAACATAAACAAATATTTTAAGCTTGAATTATAAATGAATCGAAAATGAACAACCCTTTGTTCGATCATGTTCAGCTCATTTTAGCTTGAAAGAAAGAAATATATTGTTCATATAGTAACATATTACATATATTTAATTATAGTCTTAAAGCACCACTGCTCACGTGGTGGAGTGGTTGTGTGCGTGAACCTCATAGAAGAGGTGCGGGTTCGAATCCAACATCATATATATTAATCTCTATTTAAATTTTTTATTTATTTATTTTCAATAATATCATGTTTTAGTCCCACATTACAAAGAGAGTAAGTGGAAGTAACTTAATGTGGATAAATATCATCCCACCTGAATGTGAGCCTTCAGGACTCCAAAGCTCTTAGTTTTGTGAAATTCGAGCCAATTTGAGCCAAAATGAGCTCATTTCAAATTAACTAAGCCAAAGATGTACAAATAGATTTTCAAGCAATTTTGAACATAAGCCGAATTCAACCAGACAATTTTAAATGAGTTGAACTAACCAAACTGTCAGTTTGTCCAAGCTCGGCTCATTTACACCCTTACACAACCATCTGCCCTATCTCCACTCTTAACATCTCCATTCATGCGTAACATCTAACTATAGTTCACCTATTTCATTTCTCTTTCCTTCACACGACTTTGTACCATAACTCCTCTTGGTTTGCCTGCCTTGCAAGCATAATAGCTACATGCCCTAAACCCACCACTCCTCTTTGCTTTACTTGCATTCCTACCCACCGTAGATAGTTAACCCGAGCCACACTAATCGAGCTCCTTCTTCCTCTTCTTTATAAATAAAAAAAAATATTACCCAACCCCTGCCTTTGATTAGGCGAGAAAATTTGTGTTTTTCGCGTAGGTGCAAAGACACATACGCTTTTATTGGCTCGATGGGATAACTGACCAAGTCGTGGTGTTTACACTACTCATACATGCCTTTTATGGCATGATGGACGCCAATATACCCGAAGCAGCCTCCCCATGTGGGGATTATGTTGGGATGTTTTTGAAATTCTACTAGAATTCATAATGATAGAGGACTTAAACATAATCAAAATGAAGTGATTATTAAACCTAATTTTAGAATCAAATTGAAATTAAGTTTAACAAAATACGGATTTGTGAAGTCCTTAAAAATGAAAAATGATTGCAAAAATTAAACTCATATGATACATATGGTGAACTTGTAAGTGACCCATGTTAAATTGGCTTGTCAACCTTCAAATGAGTACACAACTCAAAATAGGCTTGAAAATGAGATTGTATTAGACTTAGTAACTCGTTAACCAATAAGAATATCATTCTACAGCTTATTTGTGAGTGAGAGTATCACAAAAATAATTCATTAACAAGCATAAATAGAACTCCTTATTGAAAACTTTGATTGTACTATACACTATAGTAAAAGAATCAAAATAGGCAACAAAAAAAATGAATGAAATTTATGGTAAATTTGAGATATCATCAAGTATGAACAAGATTTTACTGAACATCATTAATTTAGTAATCTAAGAAACAAATGCAAATGACAATATCTATTTAAAATCATAGTTTGAGCCTAAAATGCTTAACACTACCAAATATGCAATTTACGAATGCAAGTGGATAGAAGGTATGTTCCAAATACTATAGAGTGAAATCATTTGAGTGCATCACAGATGACGAAGCATTTGTGCAAACAACAAAAGCGAATATCTCTAAGAAATGTGCATGAATCATAAGATAGTTGCAAGCTCAGTCAAAATATTTAAAATGCGTACAATTGCATCATGCAAATATAATATGTAATTGCATTATGCAAATATAATATATAATTGCATCATACAAATGCATTGAAATTTGTGCAAGTATGCGATGTATTGAAACTTATGCATGCATGCCATATAGGTGTATCTAAATTCATATATAAGTGCATTACATAATTACAACATATTTGTCTAAATGCAATGTTTAAATATATCAAAGTTAGTACAAGCACTTTAAGATACAAACACCCACATGTGCTTCGACCAACAAACTAAATGATTAAATATATAATTTAAGAATATTGTGTGGATTAAAACAAGATTTTAATTCAAATTTCTCTTGTTTTGTAGACAATATACATATTTTGAAATGCTTGAAATTATGTTGAAAATGCTAACCTTCTTTTAACATTAAATTTAAAATCTATTAAATTATGCATATTCTTGAACACATTAGGTCTCACTTAATATGATCTTTCTTCCTAAAGAATTGAAGTGATGAGATTAAGACTTTTTGGAATAACAATCCGATTAACATAAGTTCAAATGCAAACACTGAATTTAAAGTTTATAAACACTATCATTAATTATAGAAATTTTTTTTTGCTTAAACACATCCAACAAAATATAAACTACAAGATATCTTCGAAGTTCATAAGAGCAAACTAGAAATACATTCCACATTTAGCAAGTTTGCTTAAAAGTACAAACATCCACAAATTGAAATCATATAAAGCATAAATTAATCAAATACTTATATTATGAAGTTCTTTTGCATCTATAAACTTTTTCCAACCTTTTATTATCCATTTAATTTGGAGGGTTACATGAAAAACTTATAATAACTTGCCATTGAATTACAGTGGATAAATTTGTTATTACATTACAGTAAAGCAAGATCACATAATTAATATGCATGGCAGTTTAACTAATAACTTGAATAGGTAAGTAAAGTGTGCGTAAATAGTTTAACATACTAGAAATAATGAAACAAATATTACTTAGATATATATATATATTTTTTTCAATGATCACATGAGTCACCGTTTAAAGAACATTTTTCCAGAAAGAAGCTTTTTCCAAACCCATCTGAAGGACAGACAACTATTTTTATTTTCATTTTTATTTACGTTAATGCAGTGCGTTTGCTCAAGTATGCTAATTCCATTCAATCAATCATTCATAACGTAAATCTATATTTCAAAATAGTTAAATATTTGAATATGTACAAGAATATGGGTAGTAACATATATAATTAATATTTAGATTGTTTATTCAATATGAAAGAGGTAAGAAAATAAATCACTAATTATAATAAAGAAACATTTCTAATTATATTATAGTTGAATTAAATAATAAGAAATAAGTAAATTTTTACTAAAAATTCTTGAACATAATTACCCACTTTATGATGAATTCTTTTGAATCATCTCTCTCTTTAATGATTGCTTGTTTTGTTCTATGGGACATCTAGAATAATTGTTGCATTCAT
The DNA here is from genome assembly GCA_021442155.1 of Cymbidium sinense. Lineage (NCBI taxonomy): Eukaryota > Viridiplantae > Streptophyta > Magnoliopsida > Asparagales > Orchidaceae > Cymbidium > Cymbidium sinense. Next base: position 28,934,536 of record CM038221.1, on the reverse strand, counting down.
GATTAGTATTTAGTAGTAAATAAATTTATTATTTATATTTAAACTAAGTTAAGTTACTTAATAATATTATTGACTATTATATTCATTTGACTTAAAATTTAAATTTATTTAACATACACAACACTCTATATTTTAAATCAATGTTTACTATTTCTAATTTAATTTAAGTTAAGGATTTTTATAATTCTTTCCGTTTGATATTTGCTTCATTTTAACATAATAATATTCATTTCCTATGCTCGCTTACTACTTTTTTTTTTCTTCTAGTATATTTATACATGTATGAAATATAATATAATATTCTCTAAATCCTATAATTTTATGTAATGTAAAGAAATGTAAGGTGTTAAAGTGGACTTAATATAGATAGACTTAGTTTAATTTCACTTAATATTTATCATTCCTATTGGTCTTGAAATGATTCATAATTAATTAAAGGTATTATAAATTATCATAGGCTTATAGTTTCATAAATTTTGCAATTTTAAATCTGTAATCATTAAATTGAAAATAAAGTTGGCATGGAAAGTCATACCTATAATGGCGCATAAGTTAAATTCCTCACTGTTTTTTTCTTGTTGCAGTAATCCTATTAATTTATAAATCTTCTTTTAGTATAACATTAGGATTTTCTGCATTGCATAAAATACAATTGAAACAAACTTAAAAATATAGATGATATTTTAAATTCATAAAATTTGTCAAATAACACATTAATTTCACCTTCTGATATCCTCCTATTCTTAGTTCGGTTTATACCTAGACCAGTCACCCGCTCTAGTTCGCACACGCCAAGCCAAATCCTCTCCTCCCTCAATCACGTGCGCACACGGGATCTGTGAACAGGTTCAGCGATGGCAACCTAATGGATTGGACTCGACGACAACAAATTAGTGGTTGGCGTCAATTATGATGAAGTAGTCTTGTTCGACTAGGGCACATACATAAAGTGGAGTGTGGCTCCTCCCGACCCCTCTTTCTCTTTGTCGTGTGTTCGACTAACATTCGGCCTACTCTACCCCTTTTCCCTAAATTTATATCGAAAGCATCGATTCGGTAAAAGTAATTAAAATTTTTTTTTTTGGTTATTACAAACTATTTGTAATCTAGCATGCAAAGTTGATACGGTTTAAAGTCATAAAATGAAATCATTACCCCGATGATGATTATGTTGAAAGTTTATCTCAATCATAGGAGATTCTTACCAAATGCTCACAAGTCTATGTTTAAGTCACTGTAAAGCTTAAGCAGAGATAAAATTATCAAAAGCTTTAAGAAGGTTTCGAATTTCAAAGCATTCCAGAGAAATTTATCATCTAAAATTTAAAGTAAAAATCAATCTAGTTATCTACCTTCCACAATAGTTTATTGTAGGTGATAAATTTAAGATTAATCTATGCTCATAAAGTGCCAAAGTTATGTCAAATGCATGTTTATGGTAACACTCAAATTACCTCATACCAATAAGGACGTGACTTTTGTTACATTGGTGTGATTACGCCATTACATAAAATATGATTCTGACGGAGTCTATAATTGGGTGATTCATCGCTAAATGACACCATTAAATTACAGTCATGATTATATCCCAGAAGTTTCTCAATGACTTTGGTTCTTGAACTGTGAATCATAAAGTATACCTGATAGGGTATAAAGTTTTTTTGTAAATTAAGGTTGACTTAAGATTGTCTCCTTAGTCAAACATTCATCCTAGATTTATATGGTCTTCTTGGATGACGTAACACATGACTGGTAATAAGATTTCTTCGGTTAGGTTAGATTGACTACCTATTATGACTAAGTAGAATAGAGACTATGACAGCTTGGGATGACGGAATCATGAGATCTTGATCAAGCTCATCACCATTTTTCCATTATTCGCTTTAAGTTAACGATGATGAATTTATCAAAATTTAAACCTATTTTGATGTTGCCACTTGCTAAATATTTAACGTCCTGACAATTAGTTTTAATCGAAAGTTTTCTCTCATCATTAGGAGTGATAATTAATTATAGGTGTTTGCACCTATAGAAAACCTAAAACCAGATCTAAACTCTTCGAACAATGGGGACTAAATTTTTGGTCTGTGCTTTATTTTAAATCTAATCCTCTTTATGAAAATTTGATTTGAAACTAATTAAAACTCTTTCATCGAGAGGCTAGGAATGATTTTTTGGAATCCACATACAAAAGGAAAGTGAGGGAAACATCTTGAAATATATTGACCATGCAATCTAAAATAATTTATGGAGGAAGGCTGTGCAACACTGATGCTAGAAAATTCACTAGGCATTCACAAGTTGATATAATTCCTCAATGCTCAGGTCTTTAGGTATTGTCATAGGCTCTTACCTTAACAAAGTTAGTCACTTAAAGGATATAAAATTTTCAATTAATGATAGCGGTCAAAACTTTCATTGCATCCTAAGGTTCAAAATTTACTAAATAAATTATTTTAAATAACTTAGAAGGCATGGTTAAAATGTTATAAAAACTCCTATGGGAATATATTCTTTAACTACTATTTATTCCATCTTCGTTGCAACCATTCCCCATTACTTAATGGATCTTCACTTTGGATAAGAGGATCATAGATGTTCTTATGCTTGTAATGAACTTATGGCAGATATCTTTCATTCTTGAAAACATGGAGGACAATGCATCTGCTGTGCGGATTCTTGTTGAGAATAATGTATACATGCTTCTGATAAAATGTCTACTTGATGGGTACGTTTCTTCTTCAGCTATTCTGCATTACTTATGAATGTTTTTTTTTTTAAATTTTTTTGTTGGCATTGAGAGCTTCGTTCTTGTTTGCTTCTTATTTTTTCAAAAAATTGAAATTCAAGCATGCACTCAATTCTTTTTCTTATAAAGAAATCTTATATGTTGGCTAACTATCAATATTATGTTTTGACATTTTTTTATATTGTTTTATTTCTACTTTTTTTTCTTCTTTTTCATCTATGTTTCTTTGTTTTATGCCTTGGGTTTAATCTTGGATCAAAGTAGATCAACTAGCTGAATTTGTTGATAAATAGGGCGCCACAGAATATTGCCCTAGAACTTCATATGAAAATAGTCGATTCGATTCTCTTTCTACAATGCCTTTTTTATATGACAAGTCTAATTATATAATTGATTTCTATAATTATGAAATCCATTGAGATGAGGGGTAAAGTTTGAGAAAAAATGATAAAATATGGAGAATTTGGCCCCCAAGTAGTATTTGTGACAGATGAGCTACAGATAGATTTGACACAATTTTAATTGTATTTTTTTATTGCATAAAGGCTGTTTCTTATGTCAACATGCCACTAAGAAGAAATGAGTTTATGATATGACATGGACAGGAGTTCCTATTTTAGCGGAATACATAAGTGATAAGAGTTTTTTTTTTTCAGATCAAAATGGAGTACCTCCTTGTCACTTAGTCTTTGAAGTGCTTGGATACAATTATGATTGAGCATTGTCGTAAGTTGCTCTTGGAATATGGGGATTGCTATTTCTCCATTTTTCTACCCATAGACACAAAGCAAAGAGTTGATCTGCACAAAACAAAGTGCTGCCTGCTGGATCGGGCTACAGATGCAGGAACAAAGAATAAAACAGCTGCAACAACATTCTAGGAGGAGGGAAGGGCAGATATAATGTCTCGATTCACACAAGATATAGACGAACCACTTATTTGAATAAAAAATTCATCTCCAACAGGAGGAAAACAGAGAATAGTTCTCTAGCAGCAAATACACTAATAGAAACTAAACCTTAAAACACAAAAGTCTATTTATATGAAATAAAGCAACCCTAATCTAAAGGATAAGTAAACTGGCTAAGGAACTTGATCCGGTCCAAGAATAGTGAGGGGAGGCTGGTTTGGCCAGACCCCCTCACATGGTGTGGACGTCTGCATCATTCAACTTCCTCGAGATGCAAAGAACTCTTTCCCAAAATGTTGAAGAGTAGTTGTTCATGGAGGTGATAGTGATGGGACAAACTCATCTACCTGTCTAAATACAACTAGAAGTAGACATGCACTATAGTTTGATGATTGTGAAGGTTGTTGAACCATCATTTATAACATGGGCTAGGATCATTACATGATAATGTACCTATGGTGGTAGAGATAGTTTGAAATCCATTGTGACACAGAGAGAGCAAAAATAGCCTAGGAAAATTGAGGGCATCTTGTATAACCGTTTCAAGCCATGTAGAATCGAGAGGTCTCCATATATTATGCGATCACACATGATTGCATATATGTCAGTCTAGTGGGTGCAACAATGAAAAATATGAAGTCAACTTGTGATGGAGTTGGTAATAGTGAAAGAAGCTAGGGAATAGCTTGTATTTACTTCTGTAGAGGTTGACAAACAACAATAAGAATTGGAGGATCGTCAAACTTAGGCTCAGCTGTGGATGTTGGGAAGATTTCTTATTGAATCTTTTGATCAAAGTCAACCTCTAGTATATAATATAGATTAAGCTCAAATGCATTATCAAACTCAGGATTGTGTACCCCATTGTCACTCGCTTCTTAGGTTCCACCTTATCACACCTAGGTTCACGTTCAACAAGACTTCAATCTTAAGCATGAGTAAGGAGGTGGTGGTAGCAGATTTGTTGGGCTAATAGGGTTAATAGAGCATGTGGGGTTTGAGTGGCTTGGTGGAGAAATGCAAAGAACTTTTAAACAAGGTGCCAATTTGTTTTGTTTATCATAACATTGTCTTTCTCATCAAGATACTTAAGTTGGTTGAATGAGGCGTAATATGAAACTTGATAGGATTTGGGAGGAGAGGGATTAATGATGACTTAGATTAGCATGAATGTGTTTCCTAAATAACGAAGGCATTATGGGTGTTACATCGATATTTTCTAAATCCGTTTTATTTGAATTGGGTCTACATTTAATGGTGTGGATTGGAAATGGCCACAATTTTAGGTGGTTTGGCGATGATTGTGGATTGAGTTTAGGGATTTGAGGTGGTGGAAGGTTGAGGAGATGAGTAGGCAAGGGATTTTAGGATTTTTTTTAATAGGGACTGAGGGAGGCAGGGGACGTGTTAGTTTTTTTAGATTATACAACATGGAACAAGTAGTGATGGTGGTGATTCAAATTTGAAATCTTTTGTGAACTTGTGGATTGCTTGATAATACAACTAATATGATGCGGTGATATTTGATGACTCACAATTTGGGTTTCTTAATACAACTAAAATGATGCGTGTTCTTTCGTGTGAATTGTATGCATTATTACCTCACCACCTCTTGCTTACTCTAGAATCCTGCAAATAGTCAAATCATCACGTCCAAATAGATGATAAGATATAACAAGTAATTCAACACATAATATGCAACAACTACTTAAGTTCAATAGGCAAACCAACAACAAATAATCTCCAAATAAACCCAACTAATTGATGAATATCAGTTTTTTCTTTGTAAATGAATACAAACTGAATTAGGACTGAGCTATGCCAAATCATATCAACCAATCACAAGGCTAGGCAATAAAATACATAAAATGCCCTCATTAATTCTCTTATAAATTAGGTTTCTTTTGGCCAATCAAATACATCCTCTTTCAGCCACTTGTCCTTATAATAGAAATAACAAATAAAACTAATCTACTAAAAAATACATAAATTGGTGAGAAATTAATGCTTAATGTAATTGTCTTAATGAGAATAAACTAGAGTTTTCAGTCAAATATGTATGGCTTGAACAAATTCAAGCCCATCAAATTTAGCATTTGATACTGATGCAAATCTAGAGATCATATTTTTTTTTGCTACACATAAAGTAATATATAAATCATTACAGTCAAGCTTGTCATGCCAATAAATAAGGTATCTTTATTCTTTGGAGTTCATCATCAATAGTGGATATATTCTTATCATTTAGAATAATCTATGGGGCTGCACATAAGTATCTGGTAGAGAATTGTATATGAACTCACAAACAACCGAGGAAAAAGAGTAGAATTGAAGGAATTGATAGTAGGCTAATGAATAGGGGTGTCAAAAATGACTCAACCCATCAACTCACCGAACCTGGCATGAAAAATTTAGTTTTTGGTTGACCCATTTACTATTTAGCTCTAGCATGGATTAAAATTATAAAACCAATTATTATTAAATTGAGTTTATGTTGATCTAAATAATTTAAAATTAACTCAAAATTGATTTGACTATTATTTGAGTTTGGGTTAAATTTGTTTAATTTAGGGTTAATTAGATTAATTGGGTCATACTCGGGTTGATTAGGTTGTGTAATCCCAAAAAATTACATGATTCATAAAATAAACAAGTTAGAAGGGTTGAGTTCAGGTTAGGTAGGTTCAGGTTGAGTGGGGCGTAGTTCAAATATTTTGACCTATATAATAAATGAGTCAGATTCAAGTTAAGTATTTTTGGGTTAGATCAACTCAAGTTTGACCCAAATCCAGCATGTCAACCTAAATTGATACCCTACTTATGGAATATGTTTAAATAAGAGACATTGAAATTAGATTTACACCAAAAGTTTTCTAAAATATAAATTTATATGCAATAGTTTCAATGCATTGCACAATTTTCTATGTATTCTGTTTGTTAAATGTTTTAGATAAATGCTTTTCTAGATCAATATTAAGTTTATAATGACCATAAGCAATAGCCAATTTTGTTTTAATAGTTGTAGATCATTTGTATGCACAAATGATTGCGATAAGTTTGCATTCTATAGATAGAACAATTACATCTATAGGCTATCTTGGTTGATAACTGATAGCTTTAAAAGAGCAAATGTCATGATGGAGGTGGAATGCGTCATCTCGAGAGATGGATAACATACCTTTCTTATGGGTTCAATGGAAGGAATACATATATTTGTCAGATGATGTGATTATGATTATTATTTAAATGTGCTAGTCATCTGGCTGAATTCTTTACATACCTGATTGATTATGTATTGGTTTTTCAGCAATGAACAAACTTCTTCTGCTTCTCTTAATGCTATAAAGAACATTGCAAAATCTCCTGAAGGAATTGTAAGTTGTCTGCAGCATTCTGTTTCGTTTTCATAGTTCAACACTAATGCAAATTTCCATTATTTTGTTTGATAGTAAAACTACTTTCTTGCTATAGGATGTTCTCTTCCCATCTGGGCACGATGAAGCTATGCCACTTAAAAATATAGCAGGTCATTGTTCTTCTGTGGTAGGTTTGTATTTTATTTGTACTTCTTATACATCAGACTTTTTGGCCACCTATTATTTTTTCAGAATGTTTTACTTGCTTATCTGTGAACATTGCACATTCATTTCAGTTTTATTATGCTTCAGTCTTCACCCTTAAATATATTTGAATAATGTTTCAGGCTCGCATTCGTATTCTGGCTCTGATAAAGGAACTCTTCTGTCTTTCTGATGATATTGCATCTGCTATTCATGCCTCAAACTTATTAGAGTTTTTTGAAGTTGAAATCAATGGAAGAGATGATGTGCTCAGCATTTTGAGTGCTTTGGAAATCTTGTACGAGGTAAAATAAGATTGATATGTAGGCATGATGTTTTCAATATATTTTTACTGGTTTAATTTTATGACATTAGGGGTTTCTGTGATTATTTGTGCATGTTCTTCACTTTAATTGTGTTCACTTTTTGACGTAGTACACACATCATTGTCAAAGTATTAATTCTTAATTGTGAAAATTTTAGTTCTCATTTAAAGTGGAATGCATAGGTGCTGGTCATGGATTCTATACATTTGTTAAGAGGTTTGATGGAGAAGTATAGAGAAAGTAAGGAGGATCTATATATGATATTTATTGATTTAGAGAAAGCTTATGATAAAGTTTCAAGAGATGTTCTTTGGAGAGTTCTAGAAAAGAAAGGAGTTAATATTGATTATATTTAAGTCATTAATGATATATGACATTCTTCTTGTTGATAAGACTAGAGAGGGAGTCCAAGAGAAACTTGAATTATGGAGGTCAATCTTAGAGTCTTAAGGTTTTCGTTTAAGTAGATCTTAAACTGAATATATGGAGTGTAATTTTAGTTGTAGAAGTTCTAGTGGTAGTGTTGTGGCATTCGGTGAACAAGTCATTAAAAAGAGTGAGCAATTCAGATATTTAGGTTCTATTGTTCAAAATGATGGTGAAATAGATGGAGCTGTTATTAGTAGAATTCAAGATGGATGGTTGAAATGGAGGAATGCATCTGGCCTATTGTGTGATAGAAAAGTATTGCTTAAACTTCAGGGAAAATTTTATAAGATGGTGGTAAGACTTGCAATGATTTATGGTACAAAATGTTGACCAATAAAAGAGAAGCATAAGACTAAGTTAAGTATTGTAGAGATGATGATGCTTAGGTGGATGAGTGACTTTACTCTTCGAGATAAAATGTGAAATGAGTATGTTCGGGAAAAAGTTGGAGTAGCTCCAGTGGCAGATAAGATTTAGAGAGAGTCGCCTAAGATGGTTTGACCATATAAAACGTCGGCCCAATTACCCAGTTAGGAGAGTAAATGCATTAGATTTGCCTTATGTTAAGAAAGGTAGAGGTAGACTTAAAAAGACTTGATTAAGATGTTTAAAAATGACCTTAGTTTACTTGAATTAAATGAGAATTTGACACATAATAGGACACAATGGAGACGAAGGATTCATGTAACTGACCCCTCTTAGTGGGATAAAGGCTTGTTGTTATTGTTGTTGTTGCATAAGTGCTGGTCATGTTACTTAACATGGCTGAAATGTTTAGCCTTCATGGATAAACTTGTTTCACATTATTATTTGTTTGTATTTCTATGAATGTTAACTTACATACTTGGTTTTGTGTCTGTACTTGCTTTTCAGTATTGGGGTGGGATGTGCATTGTTAGCTCTAAGGTTATCATTTTCCACTGCTTTCGTGTAGAATATAGTTCATGAATTCTGTGCCTGCAAGTTTTAACACTCTAAGATGATGAAGCATGGATCCCAATATTAGGCTTAGGAACTGAAATGGAGGTTTTATAATCTTGAAATAGGTAGGAGAATTTGGATGCCACACACATGCGTATGTATGGAACTGCACACAAACCAAACTAAAATGCCAGACACATTTAAAATTTTTTTTGGTATATAGTAGAATTCTACCAAATATCAGTATGCATGTAAAAGCATACAATCAATACAAGATAAAAGAAAGGCATAAAAAAACAGTATCAGCGTAGTTGATATTAAGTTTGATAAATACTCCTTAATCTATGATTAGGTACAATCTTTACCTCTTTATCATATATATTAATACTGTTTGAATGTTTTCTATTATTTTCTGATTGCAGTTATGTGCAATGAATGTATTTTAAGTCATAGCATGGATGAATCAAACAACTGTTGTAGCAAATGGTAAGGAATGATCACCATGTCTTATTTCTCTTGTTAAATATGAAAACTAAATTACCAGCCGGCAACAACAACAACAAGAAGCTTTTATCCCACTTTGGTTCATGAATTCTTTTTTTCCATTGTGTTCTATTAATTGTCAAATTTTCATTCAATTCTAATAAAATATGGTCATTTTTATACTTTCTTACCAAGTCTTTTTAGGTCTACCTCTATTTTTCTTAACATAGGGTGAATCTAATACGCCTACTTTTCTAGCTGGGTTATTGGATGACCGACATGTTAATAGTTAAACCATATAAGACGACTCTCTCTAATCTTTACCAGCTAAAAAATAAAAATAAAAGAATTCCAAAGATTAAATTAATAATGATAGTGAGAGGGAATAAAAAAATCAAAGACTAAATTAAGTCTTATCTTGCTTTGCCTTAGGGGTGCAAAGCTCATTCCAATTTACCCTTCTAAATATTAAAAAAATTATGTATTTAATGTTTTTTCACATCCATCTTATGTGGAATTGATAATCTTAAGGATTAATGATATTGAAAAATATATACCAAATGATATATCGAAGTATATTGTAAATTGATCCAATAAAATGAAGTGGAGTTGGCTCTTGAAAAGACTCATAAAAGATAAGGCTTTAATTTTTGGTGAGATATCTATTGAGATTTGGAACATTATAGGGGATGTTGTACAGATTTTGTTAACAAATATTTTTAATAGTTTTTTTAAGACTGAGGATTACAAATGATTGTGGAAGAAGTATGTTGTTACCGATATTTTAGAACAAAGAGAGTGTTAAAGATTGTATTAACTATACAAGAGTCAAATTTACAAGTCATACAATGAAATTATGGGAGAGAGTATTGAAGCATAAGCTTACAAAAATTGCATTAATTTCAGAAAATCAATTTGGCTTCATGTTAGGAAGGTCTATTATGGAAATGATTTTTGTGTTGAGACAATTAATGGAGAGAAGTATATAGAGCAAAGAATGGTCCTTCATGTGATTTTTCATTGGTCTTTAGAAGACATATTCATGAATACATAAATTAATTTTATGTGTTTATACAATGTTTGTAAAGATATATTGACATTATTAAGGCTATATATTATAGAATGCTGATTAGTGTTAAAAGTACTGTGACCTAATAATTTTCATTTAGTATAAGTTTATATTATGGGTTTACATTGAGTCCATATTTTTTTTATTTGTTATGGAGATGTTTTTAAAATGATATTAAAAATGAGGGCTATGTTGTATGTTTTTATTTTCAGATGATAAAATTTTATTTGGTGAGACATCAACCCAAAATAAGTGATGAATAAGAACAATGGAGGAAATGCTATTTATGAACAATGATCAAGTATACTGTATGTAATTTTAGATGGTATAATGTTTATGATTATCATTTAATATTAATAGAATATAATATTATACATTGGTGTGATATGTTTATGTATTTTGGCTCTTTTATTCGAAAGAATGGAGATGCAGATGAGGATATAATTTATAGGTTGGTTTGCTGGTTAAAATAGGGAGTTCATCGGAAGTTTTTAAGTTTTTTTGTGTTTAAATTATACCATAGAGGTTTAAAGATAAATTTAATGAAACTACAATTAGGTTGCATATATTATATATATCTAAATGTTGGATTGTAGGGTTTAGGGATGTTTAATGAATGTGTGGCAATATTTGGAAGGGTAAATTAAGGAGACAATTATATGTGTGAAAAGATCTTGGTGGGCTGAAAATAAATCTTGGTGGTTTGGACATGTACAACTGATATGGTGAAAAGTACATTCAATAGATGATCTAAATAATGTTAGAGGATTAGGAAGAACTAATGGTAAACTTAAAATTATGTAGAACAACTTAAAAAAAATTATGAATAATAGGTTTAACACCTAAGACATCACTCAACATGAACAAATGAAAATTGAGGATTTATGATGTTGGTCCCAAATAGTTTGGATAAGACTAATGATGAAGATGATGACATTCATTAGTTTGAAAAATAGATTTTGATACTTGAATGCTCATTCCATGATGGAGTATTATGCATTGTTACACATCTTAGAGTATTTGTTATATCACAAGCAGGTAATTGGAAATATATCTAATGTCTGATAAATTGTAAATACTTAGATGGAATGATAAAACTTATGGAAGTGAGATGTGCTGTTATTAGTTCATGGGTCCAGCTTGATAATTTTTCTTATCCTTTAGCAATGCACATCTAGGCATCATTAGAATGGTTCTATTGGCTTGGCTTACTTTGACTCAAATTTGGTGGGACTTTGTATTGTGTTAGTAGACAATATCTTTCATGTTTAAAGCATTTTTTTGCAGTAAACTGGCTTTAATAAATTCAAAATTTTTTTTGGCATTGCAGTTGGTACAATCTCCTCATAGTACAAAATTCTTATTGAAGACCTCTTTGCTACAGCTTCTAACTGATATGATCAGGTATTCATCAAATAGGTTTGTTTCAGGAATGCACAGAACATTGCGAATCCTTACTTCATTCGGTTTTATGTGGCCTATTTTATTCTGTTAGCAATGATTCAGTGGATTCTGTCTTGCGATCAAGAGCAATGCTCATAAGTGGAAGGCTTCTTTCTTCAACTGATGCTTACAAAACTATTGATCAATCACGTAAGATCTATAGCCATCCATTTATTATTTTTTAAAAGAGAATCATGTGTTAGGATGAATTTTGCTGTCAATATATATACATATATCGCATAAACTTGATAGCCTTGTAAGAATATGAACCCACCCTTGGCTTATTCTTATATCAATAGTCGGGTGCTTATTTGGCTGTATACAACAACAACAACAATAAGCTTTTATCCCACTATGTGGGGTCGGCTACACGAATCCTTTTTCTCCATTGTGTCCTATTATGTGTCAAATCCTCATTTAATTCTAGTAAACTAAGGTCATTTTTTATATATCTAAATAAGTCTTTTTAGATCTACTTCTACTTTTCTTAACATAAGACAAATCTAATACATCTACTCTCCTAACCGGGTCATTGGACGGCCGACGCTTTATGTGGCCAACCCATCTAAGGCGACTCTCTGTAATCTTATCTGTTGCTGGAGCTACTCCAACTTTTACCTCTATGCTTATTTGACTGTATAGTAGATTGATATTCTATTTCAACAATGTGATTTACATTCTGCACTAGGTTGTTATTTGGGTCAATAACCAAAACGAGTAAGTGATGCAAGACACATTAAGATTTCTAATACAATTTAGCGGATGGAATGGATAGGGATCATGTGAAAGAATAAGGATACATAGACAAAGATTGCTAGATACTACTTTTTTTTGGTTTCTTTAGACCAAAAAGATGATGCAATGGTCATTTAAATTTATAAAAATAAATGGGAACTTGAAACCATGAAAATCAAATGAGCAATCAAATCTTTTTATAATAATTGAATTCTAGTTGTTGCAAATTTAACTGAAATAAGGACTCTTGCAATACTAATAATAAAATATTTAAGAAGAAAAATATATCAAGAAAAAAGATCACTAAAGTAAAGAAAATCTAGACCTCACATAGATATAAGTAGATATATTTCTCTAAAAGTTGTCTATCACCCTTGCACTACACATAAAAGGATTGTTGTATGCAACAAAAACACAAAAATTGAAAATTAGAATATGAAATTTTATTTATTAAAAAAATGAATGAATCTATGTGTTTCAATCTATCATGCATTTAAAAAAAATTAAAGTGCAAGTTTAGGTTTATTTGGTTTATTTTATATATTTATTTAGGTTTATTTTTTATTTTTATTTAGTTTAGTTTATTTATTTTACTGGAGCAAATTTGAAAATATCAGAAGTGTTATGGGAGTCCATGGCGTGCATCACCAAAGCAACATGGAGACCACAACAAGGGCCAAAAATACATGATAATTCCAGTGTAGCAAAACCAAGAGGCATTTAATCCACCGACTTTACATAGGGTAGACACAGTCACTAGTTGACCACTTGAAAATCAAAATTGGAAACTAGTAAACCCATTTAACCATAAAGTAGTTCTCAACTCATGGCCCATGAATGACAATAGAAGCTTCAAGTCAACAACAATAAAGTGTTAGTTCAGTGATAATGGAAGACTAATTTAGAATCTCATAGAAGGCTACAAAAGTCAAGGTTTTCAAGCCAAAAACAGTAATAAATTGAACCTAAGTAGGGAATAAAAATAATAGAAAAATATATTTTGTTCTTATAGGCACATAATCACAGGCATGTTATAAATAAAATAGAAATGTTTCAGGTACTGAAATTTAAAACAAATAAATTATTAAATTTACGTAGTTGATCTTCTTTTGGTTTGACATTTTGGTCTAGTATGAACTCATTGATCTTCATCAAATTTGTCAGTCTAGGATAAATTTAGCTCTGATGAATTTAGTATTTGATAATCATCATGGAAATTCGATTATAAATTTTTTTTGCTTCTTGCAGAGTCCTGCATGAGCCATCACAAACTTTTTTGTCCATTACTATATAATATCATTCGAATTCATAATTAGATGTGGTTCCAATAATTTCATCATTTAAAATATCTTCCAGAATAAGTTGTGTTGTTTGTTTAGTGAAGTGTCGAAGGAGAATTTAGCATGGAGATAAAATAGAAAAAAATTTAAGAATGTAGCAGCTGATAAGGTCAAATCAAAGGCATTAAAGGCTGAATTAATACTATAAATTTCTAACATTTTTAATTTATAGGCGTCAGTTCAAATGCCTTGAAGATTTTTAAATAATACTACCCTTTTCATACTAACTTTCTTAAAGGTTTGTGAAGAAATTTTTTTTGAATTTAAATGTGCCATTATTTTATTTTTTTGTTTTAACCTCACATTTTTTTTTGTTGAATGACCAAAATATTTATTGTTGTCATTAGTGAATATCTTAATGTTTTTTGTGAATATCTTAATGGAATTTAAATCATAATGATATAGATAATATAATAAAAATTAAGATAAATATTATTAAGTCTAATACATTGATTAATTAAAGATATAATAATCTTTGGGTTCAACATGACAGATGAAAATTTGAGTTTCTGGTATCTAAGGCATTCTTTATTAATAAATTAACTGAAATATTGACTTAATCTTTTTTCATTTAACATTCTTTTTATGAATTTGTATATCGCCTAATGAAGAACCAATGACTATTCTTATCAATTTGATGATTTTTGGGATGTGCAAAAAATGGGGTATAATTTAAAAGGCAAAATTTTTAAGATATGCTTTCAAATTTTTGTGTATAACAGGAAGTCGTGTTTTTATACGGGTAAGTAGTAAAATTGTTATTTCCATGGTGTTGGTGGAAATTTGTGAGTTAATACACTTATTAGGGGGACTAAGGCTTTTTTTAGTTGTATTGTAAGAGAACAAGGCCTTGTTCTATTTTATTTTGAGCCATGGGAAGGCTTTTAAGCGATAGATAAATAATTTCTCTTTGTCACCTTCTATGTCATTACTCTGGTGAGACTCATTTTTCTGATTTACAGAACAAAGCTTCTTTGAATTAAATTGCTTTGGCTTTTTGTCCCTTCACCTTTGAGGTTGTAGTCTTTGATTGTGCTGTCATGTTGTCTTATTTGTTTCTTATGATGGGCCGATACCTTTTAGATCCTTTTCAATGAAATGTTTAACATCATCTTATATTTTGACCTTACGTTCTATGAATTGTTACATACGTCCATCAATTCAAGCCTCTTCTTCATTATGAATCTATTTATACATTTTGATGGAGATTGGAGGGTGGGATATAATTCTTGTGGAGCCATGATCTTTGATGGAGAGCTTTTGAAGAAGCATCAAAGTCACAATCACCTGATATTTTTTTTTTAAATTATTTTCTGCATAGGGATTCTCAAAATGGAGGTGTCATTCAGGAGATACTAAGGTTTTCTGTTCCTGTTCTTTTAAATTTTGTAAGTACATTCTTTAAAGATATATTGAATGTTGAGACACAACCATTGAAGTGTCTTAATGCTCATGAGATTAGCAGAAGGGTCAGGATCAATTAGATTCATTTGAATAACAATGCTTTTCATTTTGACACAAGATTGATTGTATTCAATCATCTTCAAGAAGAGATTATTACATTGCCTTTGCCAAGTGCCTAGTCCCAAGTCCCAAGTCCAGTTGAGAAAAGTAGAGAGCTGTATTAGGTAGTCGACAACCAAAAAAAAACTTGTCGAAAAATCATGGTATGAATTCTTTAATACATTGTGTTAATGCTAGGGCGTTTCTTGGAAGCGATATGCTATATGGCCTGAATACATTGAAAAGTATACAAGGACCGTTAAATCGATGCCCGAGTGCAGTGTTAAATAGGCAAGGGTTCCCACATTATGGACGAATGTGGGCAAAGAAGTTAGTCCATGAAATTAAAATTAGAACATGAACTTGGAATATAGGTACTATTACGTGTAAATTAATGGAAGTAATAGATATAATGTTTATAGGAAGATAAATATCTTATGTATTCAAGAAACTAAATGGATTATGGAGAAGGCCATATATTGAGGTAGGAGTCGTACTAGAAATTATATAATTGTGATTATAGATAAGAATTTGAAGGATAATGTTATGAAAATTAATAAGATTGTAGATGAAAATCATAACTTTAAAGATTGTTATTTATGTTAAGATTATTAATGGTATAGGTGTTTATGTTCCTCAAGTAGGTTTAAATGTATGCTCAAAAGAAAAATTTTGGAATAACCTGGAGGGATTAATTTAATGAATACCTCTTGAAGAAATACTATTTATTGGAGGAGATTTAAATAGATAAGTTGGTAGAGTGGTAGCAGATTTTAAAAATATTTATGGTAGTTATTAATTTAGAGTAACAAATGAAGAAGGTAGAACCATATTGGATTTTGCTTTAGCTTATGATTTTATAATTATTAATATTTTATTTAAGAAAATAGATGAGTATATTATCACTTGTAAGAATTGATCTAGTAAAATGCAGATTGATTATTTTCTGATGAGAAAATTAGTTCATTTAGATTATCAGGTTATTTAGGTGAACGTTTAAGTACTCAGTATCGATTATTAGTTTTAAACTTTAAAATGAAGGGTTGAAAGATAAAAAATAAATTAAAATATTATCCTAGAATTAGATGGAGATACTTAAAGAATATTAGTAAAAATATTTTTAAGAGTAAACTATAAGATCTTAGGATTTGAGATATTCATGAAGAAGCTAATATTATGTGAAAAAATATAGCAAGTGAGATTAAATAAATTACAAAAGATGTGCTCGGAGAATCAAAAGAAAAAAAAATTGTTTAATAAAAAGAGTTGATGGTTGAGTTAAAATGTGTAAGAAAAAGATAAATAATAAGAAGTTTTAGATGTAAATGCTCGAAGAATTGTGAATGATATAAAGTTGCTCATAGGAATTCTAAGAAATCAATATGTGATGCAAAAAATTAACTTTTAGTGATTTATATAATAAATTGTATACTAAAAAAAGTGAAAGAGATATGTATAAGTTAGCCAAGCAAAGAGATATGAAAAGCAAAGATTTAGTTTAAGTAAAGTGTATTAAGGATGAAAATTATAAAATGTTTTTCTTAGAAGAGAATATCGAACATAGGTGAATGAATATTTTGATAAACTTTTTAATAAAGGTTATGAGAGTACGATTAACTTTAGTGATCTTAACTCTTAATGAAAATAAATAATTTTTTTGTTATTGTCGTATTAGTAAAATTGAATTGATGAAATTTTAAAGAAATTGAAATGCGGAAAGTAGTATGACTTGACGATATTCTAATTAAAGTGTGAAAATGCTTAGGAGATCAAGGAATTTCTTTGCTTATTAATCAATTTTATATTATTTTAAAGATTAAAAAGATGACTGATGAGCGGGGAAAGAATTTGTTGGTTTTTATTTTTAAAAATAAAGGTGATGCACAAGAGTGCAAATTATAGAGGAATTAAGTTAATGTGTCAGACATGAAAATTATGGGAGAGTAATTGAACATAGGTGACGTTGTGATACAAAAGTTTTTCAATATTAGTTTGGTTTTATGTTAGGTAGGTCTGCTATGGATGCTATACATTTGTTGAGAGGTTTTTAGGAGAAGTATAGAAAGAGGAAGGAGGATCTATATATGATATTTGTTGATTTAAAGAATATGAGAAAGCTCCAAGAGAAGTGCTTTGGAGAGTTCTAGAAAGGTAAAGAGTTATTATTACTTATATTCAAGTCATGAAGGATATTGTTTTAAAGATTAAAAAGATGATTGATGAGTGGAGAAAGAATTTGTTGGTTTTTATTTTTAAGAATAAAGGTGATGCTCAAGAGTGCAAATTATAGAGGAATTAAGTTAATGTGTCATACATGAAAATTATGGGAGCGAGTAATTGAACATAGGTGACGACGTGATACAAAAGTTTTTCAATATTAGTTTGATTTTATGTTAGGTAGGTCTGCTATGGAAGCTATTTATTTGTTGAGAGGTTTTTAGGAGAAGTATAGAAAGAGGAAGGAGGATTTATAAATGATATTTATTGATTTAAAGAATATGATAAAGCTCCAAGAGAAGTGCTTTGGAGAGTTTCAGAAAAGTATAGAGTTATTATTACTTATATTCAAGTCATGAAGGATATGTATACTAGAGCTATTACTTGTGTTCAGACAGAAGGAGGATTGACCAAGTATTTTCCTATTTCAATTTGGATTATATCAAGGATCGACTTTAAGTCTATATCTTATCCCCCTCCAACAGCCACTAATCGAGCCACCACCCTTACCTCTCCCGATCTCTCTCTCTAAAAATTAGAGAGGAATCTCCCTCCTACTCTCTTTCTCAATATCTCACTCTTCCTCTCTCTCTCTCTCTCTCTCTCTCTCTCTCCCCACTTTCCCTCTCTAGAAAGTTAGCAACAAAAAAAAGAAGAGGAAAAAATTTCCCCTTTCCTTACCTTTGCCTTGGAATTCGTGCACTTTGCTTTGAAAGTTGTGTTGACATGGCCTTATTTTGTGTGTCCAAAGTATAATCATAAAAAATACCAAAAATATGAACTCGTACACGTCTCTCTTGGCGTGGCAAGAAAATTTGCATATTTTCGTGCAGGTGAAAGCTCCTATATGCACCTTTATTAGCGTGGTTGGTAGGAAGACTATCGACAACTAAAATAAGTATCTGTACACATATTTTTTGGCCTGACGAAAAATATGTGATTTTTGTTCAGGTATGAAGGTGCATACACGCTTTTCTTAGCGTAGTGATATGACACATTTTGGCCGTTATGTTTACACACATACCTTTCTTAGAGTAGTGAGCAGGCCCGACACTTCTGATGCATCCCCTTACATGGGGATGATATTGGGAGGCTGTCGAAATGCTGCTAAACCTTACACTGATAGGGGACTCAAAATAAACTAAAATAAAATGAACCTAAAGCCTAAAACTAAAATTCAAATTGAAAATTCAATTGTGCAGGTACTTGAAGACCTATGCGTGCCTTTTTAGGCAAATATGTTCAAAGATATTTGACCGATTGCAAAACAACACTACCTCACGCCTTAGCCGTGGGTTGTAACACTCTATGCGCTCCTACGTGACGATCGGGATGCCAAATTCTAAAGTTGGCATCAAGACTCAAACAAGACCAAATAAAAGCATCATTAAACCTAAGCTGAAATTTAAAATGAATATATATTAAACTTTAACTGAATATTAAATGAAAAATTGAATTTAAACATAACTTTAAAGTCTTAGGATGAAGATGTATTTGCAAAACTTGGACTCAAATGACACTTCCAAGGGACTCAATAACTCATCAATGAACTTGAAAATGACTTGTTTAATGTATATTGGGATTGCTACATTATATGTTGATGAATGCAGAGTGATTTTAGTTCAGCACAATTGAACTTAAAGAACTTACATTGAGTTCCATATCTCATTTAAGCGCAACATATGATGAAATAACTCACTAGCAAGCATGAACAGAGCTCTTTAATGAACACCTAAAGTCTTGTATCACATTAGACGAATGAATTGAAAGCAATCCAAAAGAATATAAATAACTCCCATGATGAAATTGAATGCTCATCAATAAGCGCAATGATACTCAATGAAAATTCTATGAGATTAAAAATCAATTGTAAATGAGGATGACATTGTGTTAAGTCACAATGAAAATCTGAACTTTCTTTGAACGCCATCGAATCTACAATATATCACACAAATTTATAGAAGGCGTTAGTGAATTTTAAATGAACCTTCATATGCATTATGTAGAAACCCTATATTGAACTCAAATGCTCTGTAAGTCATGCAAGCATTCAAATGAGGTGAAGCGCACATGCGTTTCAGAATTACCTTGCATTTAGATATATTACACGAAAATGTATGCAAACAATTTAAGTAATTGAAACTCTAACGTGTTTCTGGATGATTGTAAGATCAAGCTTGTTGCATCGAAACACATGCAATTAAACTAACAAAGGCTATGCATTCAAAATGAGGCAATGCTTTGGAGGAATATTTTGTAAAATTCCAAAGATATCACCTAGCCTCCTTTAGGGCTGCAAATGAACCAAGCGTTCGATAAGCTACTTGTGGCTCAGCTCAATTAGATCTCATTCATGATTATTTGATTAACTAATCGAACGAGCTTGAACACTTTTGTAAATACTCAATTGCTAAATGAACAAACTTGAATAGCTTGTCATTTGATTTATTTTTTGTTTACGAATAATATCGTTTAAAGCTTATGAACAAGTTTGTTAAGGAGTTCGATTATTGCTTGATTATGATTTGATTAAGTCTTGTTTGTGAACATTATTGATTAAATATTTATTTGTTTAGGCTTAATAAGATTTAATTAATACAGCTCATGTATATTTCTCAACAAGCTGCTTGTCAACAAGCTTGATTAAGGCTTGATTAAAGTTCATTTATTTCATTAAACGAGTTGCTCGTTATCAGCTTGGTATTTGAACCAAGTTTGTAAACGAACTCGAATCGAGCTCGTGCTCGATAATGGTAAACAAGCTCAAGCTTAAACATTATCCTAAAAAGTTCGAATCGTGCTCGAGCTTGATAATAGTAAACAGGCTTAAACTTGAACGTGCACATACTCAGCTCCGCTTGATTCGTTTGTAGCCCTATCCTCCTTACTATAGGCTTTCATGTATTAAGGTTGGAAAGCCAAAGCGAATCACATACTTCCCAATTAAGATTTGAATTCAGATTTCCTTCAATGAGCACCTTTTGTTGAAAAATCAGAACAATCTTATGAGGGAATGTAATTTGAAACAATTTTTGAAAACACTTCAATCATGACACTAATCCTATGTTGCAAGCATATGGAATTCCTATCAACACCTAGTTGGCCTGAGTTAATGCTCGCGTGCTAATTACCCCTAAGCTGAAGGTTGAAAAAATTTAAGACTTTCTTCCTAGAAATGGTCGATGAAATTTTAACGATAAGAAACTTTTGCATGTATTTTGAGACAGTCTTAAGCTTGAACTTATTGTATCAAAATATGTGCAAGCAAATTAGTGAGGAGATCGTGCATTCATAACGAGGCAATGCTTTGGAGATTACTGAACATGAACATTTCGTAAAATCTCAAAGACAACACCTAGCCTCCTCTCCATGAACTTCGTTGCATAAATGTTGGAAATTCAAAGCAAACCTCATACTTTTCAACTGGAATTTGTATTCAGATATGATTATTAGGATGTGCGAAGGCATTGATAAACCTTCAATAGGCATCTCTCATTGAAAAATCAAAGCAAAAATCCTCAAGATAGGCCTTCATTTTTAATCTAATGCTTAAAAATGCAACAGTAGTGATACTGCTTCTCATTTAGTGTGATATTAATAATCTTATATAAGACTCATCGCTGATTTAAAAATCAACTTTCAAACTAGATAGAAACCGCATTAAAATTAAAGAACAACCCCAACTGAGTTAGATTGCTTAGTATTGAAGTGTGCATACACATTGTGTAGTCACATTGAAATTTGTGTGATCATGCAATGTAGATGCATTGAAGTTTATGCAATCTATTTAAATAGATACCCATATATGCCCACGCATTAAATTAATTTAATTTAGTGTTTTACATGTTGCTACCAACTTAATAAAACCTATTAATATTATCATAACTATCTCTATTAAAATTTTTTTTTTAAAAGTTAATTCCATTCTATAATTGCAAGACAAGCCTATTGATATTGTTGGCATTAGATCTTCTCAAATCTAGACTCTTAAAATGCAAATCATAGTCTCGATCCTTTACGCTCGTGCTAGAGTGGACAAGGTCTATAAAATGGTCAATCATAAAGCAAATTTCAAATCTTAATGGGTCATATGCTCGATGCTCTATAAACTCATAACAAGAGTTGACAAGGTCTACCCGATGATTGTTATGTTGAATGGAGATTTCAACCGGAGAGCATATTGCCATCAAAATATATTTAAAATTCCAAACCAAGTCATTGTGAAATTAAAATCTATCGAATATAAATTTTGATAAGTTCAAGTCATATAAAATTTATCTTTTAAAAGCTTAAAACAAAATTCACTTAATTCACGTTTCGTAATTGTTTTTTAGAGATGACAATCTAAAGAATCTTTAGCTCACAAAGGAATCGATGTTAAGTATAGTATTATGTTCACTCTCAAATAAGCTTGTGCTTGTAAGTACGTGATCTGATTCTTTTGCTCGCATAGTTTGGTCAATATGCTCCACATATAAAGCGATTATGACCAGAGCCCTTTGATCGGGCCGCTTGTCGCCAAATGACATCATTATATTATGATTACGATTGTAGCCCTTATGTTCTCCAATGCCTCTGTCCCTTGAGTTGTGAACCATATGGTGCATTTGATAGGGTAAGAAACCTCCTCTTACAAAGTAGACCAAGGACCAAGACAGCTCGGGATGATGCAATCATGGGATCTTTGATTGGGTGCGTCATAATTTCACCAACCATCTACTTTAAGTTAAATGATGATGAATTTCATAATTTTTAAATTCCATTCATTGCTACTATATGTTAAATAATTAGCGACATAATGACTAATCTTAATGGAAAGTTCTCTCTCAGCATTAGAAGAAGTAATTAACCATAGATGTTTGCGTCTATAGAAAACCTGGAACTATATCTAAAACCCTCACAAAAATGAGGACGAAATCTCTGGGCAGTGTCTTATTTACAATTTATCCGTCTTTTGAAAATTTATCCGACAAATTCAAACTCTTCTCATCGAGAGATCAGACGCGAATTTTCTGTGCCCGTAGTAGTTGGATGTGGGATAAAGGCCTGTTGTTGTATCTCCTAGAGAAGATTATCATTATTGAAGGTGATAACAAAAGAGCTTTGGACATATAGTCTCCTTCACGTTATGCCATATGAAGAGTTAAGCTTTTCTAAAGTTTTGATCAGCTTTTCACTAATATTTTAGACATCTTACGGACATTGTAGATTCTTAACGGAACTGGCAATTTGCAGAGGTCTGCTAGGAGATTGTAGTTCACGAGTGTATTGAAAGTCTTTTAGGATTTATTTAGAATTTGGAATTGAGTATCTTCATTGCCTTAATAAAAATACGAATGATCAATCATGTCTGATTGATGCTTGGGGTAAACAATATCATCACAAAAGACTTTAGAAGTCATTACTACAGTATAATGCTAATTAGATCTCAACAAACCTTCAGCCTTAATCAAATAATAGTAGTAAGCCAAATCAAACTGATAAATCAAATATCTTATTGTCATAGGCATATTATAACAAACGTTTCCAATTAAATTTAAAATGTTTTAATTACTAAATTTGAAAGAAGAAAAACTACCAAATTTTGCTCAGTTAATCATCTTGTTTTTTTTGGCCCAACCATGTCCATAAGGTGGAGTTTTATTATGGTATAGGTGAGATTTGAACTTAAGATTTTGACAATAACTTACAAGGTTCTTACCAATTGGAGTAATTGACACCTTACTAATCATCTATTGGTTTGACATTTCAGTTGAGCTTAAATTTATAGATCTTTGTCAATTGGCTTCTGAGCAACTTTTGACCTGACTTCTTAGTTATATACAGGTCCCTATGAAAACCTTTATGGTCAACATATAATCTACAGAAAAGCTTGTCGTCTCAGGTCAAACTGCACTTTAAAAAAATGTTACTACAATGTGGTCATGTACAATAAAATGTACTATCCTTTCAGGCTATGTTTGGCAAGGCATTTTACATCTGGACCTGGGTCACGCTGAGAGAGCAATTGGAATCATGCTCTATTCTCTTATACGCTCAATATAGCCTGTTAGGCTTAAAACTTTATGACTATGCTTGTCCATAGGTTAAGACTATAGTTCAGCCAGATCCTTTGCATATGCCGACATCCATGTTGGTCTTCTTGTATTTGTGCTGATCGTTTTTCTTCATAGAGAAAATACATTTTCATGTAGTCAATTACTTACTGAATTTGCACATTCTAATTCCTTTATTTATTGGATTTCCTAGTAACTTTCTGTTACTTCAAGTAACTCTTAAATTAATTATTATTGTTATTGTGGTTAGCAGAGATTATAATCAAAATATTCATGCCATCTAAGGCGTTAATATTAGAACAACCCTTCTCCCTGATCTTTTTGTTATGCAATCATTTTCTGTGTGATATAATAGATTGTGCATCCCTCATGAAAGACGAAGTAATTAAACAAATGACTATCTGTGGGTTATTCTATAGTGTTTTTGTTTTATAGACATGGAAGGCTGCATCTTTGACGTTTATTTTTCTTTTTTTTTTTTTATTTGAAACATGAGAGAGAAATTTTTGATGATCTTTGTCTGTCTTCTTTATTGCACAATCAGCATTTGAATTTCACAAATTCCATATAGGGATTAAGGTACTTCTTTTGGCCATTGATGGGAGATTGAATAAGCTTGAGTCTCAAGATATGGATGAAGTTGAAAATGCACTAGAAGCTGTGGGCCAAATTGGATCATGTAAGTTTGTTTACAGAATGAGATATTAGTGTTTATTTTTGACAAATTACTGTTTTTAAATCTGATATTATTTTGCTTTCAACATTTCATTACTCTCATATCCTTGTGACAATGAGGTCTATTAACTTATCTTTCCAAATATCTATTATTGTCTGTCTCCTTTGGCATAAAAATGGTTTAAAGCTGTATTTTGTGGGTGTCAATACAGACGGGCCCACACTTCAGTCTATTGGCATTCAACTGATATCATAACTAGTGTTTGATGCTTTTCTTGTATTTGCCACCATGGTTGAACTTCTTTTCTTTTTATTGAGTTAAATGATTACAACTTTTAATTTTTGCCCTTTTTTGAGATTGGCTTATTTACATTACAAGGCAGGCTATTCAAAATGATTTTAAAATGTAGAGTTCGACATATTTGAAATAAAACATTATATTCAACCTTTAAGAGTTTGTCTTGATCTTGACATTATGTTCTGGAATGTTCCAATTTGGCAATAGCTTGTTCCCTTTTTCATACTTGCATAAATTATGGGACTGCTTCTACAGAATCATGACTGTAATTTTTACATATTTAAAGAATGAAACTCATCTGGGATCTATGCACAGCAATAGATTGAGCCATTGCAAGGTTGATTCACTTGCTATTTTAAAATGCTTGAAAATAATTTTTTTTGTGGATTGTAGAGAACCATATTTAAATCTTATTTCAATTTATTCTTTATGCAATTAACTATAAAATATCTCATCATATACAAATATGATGTTTTGTATTTAAGTTTATTTTCTTAAATATAAATGACATGCATGCTGGTAATTTTTGAGAAGTCTATTTGGACAGGAAAATCTGTAATCTTGTTCAATCATTTTAATCGAATGACCTTGGAATATTCTTCATGAATGCTGTCCATGCGCTGTACCTTCTTGTACACTAAGCGTATGTAGAGCTATACATAATACCCTCTCCCGTAGCACACTTCTGGAATGGGCTGCTCGAATAGGGTGTTATTTAGTTTTCAAATAGTAAGGGAACTTCAATTAGTAGGGTGCATATGTATGGTTTTAGTGACAGCCATAAAGGTTTCAGTTGGCCCAATAGTGTTCTTTGTATAACCATGCACTATTTTGCACTTTGGGATATCAATTAAGTCAATTAGTGCCATTCAGTTACCTTCGGAGCTTGCTCTCTTTTGAATCTAGCAGCTTTTCAAGTGTGATTTTAGTTTCACTCAATATATTACCTTCAGTTAAGTGTCCAATTTTTGAAAAAGACTAATTTACATTCACCTGACCCATAAATCATGGCACAGTCATTGCAAAAGACTAGATACTGCTGTTTTTAATTACCAAGCGATGCATAACCATATTCATGCATGTATGAACCACATCCTACTTCTTTACTATTTGAAACCAAACTTAGATGACCCTTTAAATTTTTGTTTGGATCGGTGAGAACAAACCAATGATTAATACTTTCCTTAAAGGTAATATGCTGAGGAAAATTTCAGGAAATTTTCTTTTTATGATGGACAATGATAGATATTGATCTCTCAGAATATCTCACCAAGGAATCCTTTGAAGAAATGATCTTGAGAGGTGTCCAATTAACATCATTTACCCTGATAATCATCAACTGCAGTTTTTAACTCAAATGTTAACTTGGTTCCAGGGCATTTTCAACCACATTTAGCATCCTGCAGCATTTTTCTTTGCATGATTGTTAATAATAAAAAATCATAAATAGTTCTACCAGGCGGAAGCAGTAAATAAATTCACTTCAGAAAACACAACGATTCTCGAAGTTTTGTTATTTGGCCACTCAAACATTTTAGTCCTTGCAAAAATGGCTCTTTTATTACTGGATTAATTATTCCTTCGGCTTTGTCCCAGGTCACTGAAAAATCTCAGATCTCTTAAAATTCGTGCTGATAAACTTTGTTTCCCTGTTGGTTGCGTAGAAGTTGAAATTCCTCATCTCCATTATTTTTGGTCCAGAATGTTTTACAGTATATTGAGTTTTAGAGAAATTCTAATTCATTTAATATTTCTGGTTATCTATAGCAACTGATGGAGCTAATTTACTGCTGACAAGTTCATCTCTTGTGGTAAAGCATGTTGTAGATTCTGCTTTTGATCGACAGGATAGAGGAAAACAACTGGTTAGTATACATGCAAGCTGATTGCTATGTTAATTTAGCATGTTTAAATTTTCTTACCTAAACCTGAGACTTGTTATGCCCTCACCTTGTTTGTAATGGTAAATATTTGCTGGTATTATACTTTTTTTTTCTTGTTTCATTACCAAGCCATCTTGTTTAGTTATTTCTTCAGAATCTACCATCATGTAAATTCCTTTCAATAGTAAATTCAAACATTCAATCAAAAATGTGGTTATTTTATAGTTTTTTAAAAAATAATGAAAGAATGGAGATCATGGATGTACAAATTCACTTAGTTGTTCAACAACAATTTTATTTTATGCCAAATTCTAGTAATAGCATGTTATGATGCAACCAATATTTTCAATGCAAAGTGCAATGCGAAGTGTAAATGTTTTTCTCTTAAATACACTGTGGGCTCCGAAAATTCGCATCCAACATTTCTATGAAGAGAGTTTAGATTAATGTCGGACAAATTTTCAGAAGGCAAATGAAACAGTAGATAAGATACTACCCAGAGATTTTGCCTCATTTTGTGAGGACTTTAGATCTGGTTCCAAGTTTCTTACAGGCGCAAGCTCCTATAGTTAATTATCTCTCTCAATATTGAGAGAGAACTTTCGATTAAGACTAGTCGATAGATTGCTAATTGTTTAACATATAATAGCAGCGAGTAGAGTTTAAATATTTATGAAATTCAAGTCATTATTAATTTAAAGTGGATTGTTGGGGAATGATGACGTGCTCAATTAAGATCCCATGATTCCGTCATCCTGAGTTGTTGTGGTGGCTATTCTACTTAGTAAGAGGAGATAGTTGACCAAACTTGATTGAAGGATCTTTGTCTGCACCAGATGGCCTATAAATTAATATCACATTTAATCTGCGCAGTATTCTCAGATATTAAACTAGGAATTTCGCCTATGTGTCAGGGCTCATACGGGTAATTCTCAGTATTGCTTGCGTGCATTTTGATGTAATGAGACCAATTAAGATATTGTTTCACAATACGTATAAATATTGCACTCATCCCTCTAAATTTTGTATGAACTCTAAAGGACTTAGGGGAGAAGTGATTTTATTTCGAAATGCATGCGATGAGTTTAATTTACTCACACAATTGCAAGCATTTAGGAATATTTGAGAATAAAATAATTGCTTTAGAACGTAAGAGTTTAACAATCTAATATATTTACACGAATTACAAAGCATTTGGAGTATGAACAAGATTCATTCAACTTTTATCATTTTCTTGGATGACCATTCAAAATAATATCAATTTTCATGAACAATCATTTAATAGGCTCTTTGTTGTCCTAAATCATCATTAAATGCTCTTGTTCAATTAAACTTATTTTTGTTTTCATTAATGGGATTTCATATTCATGCCGTGTCCCATATAAGCTCATACCCTCTTTAATTCATTTGAAGTGAATCGTAGTATAGTCTAATATTTGTCTAAGAATATTGCTTATGCTTAATGACGAATTATCGAGTTCACATGCTAAACCCTATTCAATTTAATGCTATCTTTAATAGGTGTAATTTCCAATTGATTCAACATGAGATATAACGATCATACTCATTAGCAAGCAATTAAATTCCTTATTATGCAATTATGTATTCATCTTTGGTTTTATTATACGAGTTTATATTTTATATTTAGCCCAATTATCAATTCACTTGGCCATTTATGTTACAAATATTCTTCTAATTTGTCTCATTTGCATTTGTTGTCAATCCAAATTTCGCTGAAATTTTGACAGCCTCTCGGCGTCCTCCCTGCATAGGGGGTTGCTTCAGAAGCATCAAGGCCTTCCTATCACGTTTATGGAAAGCATGCATAGTAGGTATTTTTCGACACTGCGATAGAGAAGTCTTCATACTTATTGAGCTTATGGAAAGCATCACATCGGCCTTTAATACATGTATGAAAAATATCCTAATTTTCTTTTCGTGTTGAAGCAACACGAACGAGTACTTAATATTTAACAATTATTGTAGTTATATTGAAGCAACGAGTACAAAAACTTAATACTTTATGCTTGCAAATACACAATTATTTAAATTAAAATTCGGCAGCCTTCGTCCCTGCATAGGGGTTGCTTCGGTTGTGTTAAGGCCTTCACACCGCGTTTATGAAAAGCATGCATGGTAGGTGTCTTTTGACACCACAGCCAAAGAAGTTTTTATAGTTACCGAGCTTATGAAAAGAACCACATAGGACTTTAATACTTGTATGAAAAGCATTCTAATTTCATCCGTGTTGAAGCAACACGAACAAGTGCTTAATATTAAATAATTATTTGCAATTATATTGAAGCAAAAATTACAAATGTTTATCATCTCATACATTACACTGTTAAGCATGTGATCGGCTTAAAATTTAGGAGTCTCCCGTCGTTATCCCCATGGAGGACGCATTGAGCCTTCTACTATCACGCGTTTATGAGAAGCGCGTAATAGGTGTCATGACATGGCATCTCCTACCGCGCTTATGAAAAACGTGCATAAGTTTTCGATACTTGCATAAGAAAGTGCATCCTAATTTTTTTCTCGTGCTGAAGCAGCACAAACAAGTATTTAAATCTAGCAATTTTCTCTGTCAAGTTGAAGTAATACAAATGGGCACTTAAATTTTTTTGGCATTCATTACAATTTTATCTTTACATATACCTGAAGGCAAGATAATTAGGGTACAAATGAAATTACTCTATTACCCCATGACCCCTATCATTGCTTCACTCTTCTTTTGATCTTTCAAGCTACCAAACAACAACAACAAATACAAATTCCTCAACAAGTTTAAACTCCACTTCATCCTCTTCTCACCGAACATCAAAGCACTACTACTTTTCTCGAATTCATCAAATGCAACAACAATTTAATAGTGGAACGTGGACATATTTTAATCTCATATAACATAAAGACAACAATATTAAACTCGACAGGAATTTAATTTTCATTACTCTGCTTTACTTGGATCAAAATTGAATTATAGGAGTTGAGGAAGGTCGTTGTTGGTGCAGTTTGGAAGCAAGGTGAGAATGCTTGATCGGGTTAGAGCTGGAGCTAGAGTTGGCTGCGGAGAAGATGGACTTAGGGCTTCATCGCGAGGAGGGTCTTTTCGGGTAAGAAGGTCTCATGTGAGTTGGATCGTTGGGCAATGAGGGTTATGAAGGCAGTCTTAGGTGGGTCGTGTGAGGAATCGATTAGGGAAGAGGGCTGCCAGTTGTTGTGTGCATTGAATGCTAGGAGGCCGCAAGATTCACTTGGCTGGGATCATATGTGGGCATTTTTGGGATGAGGATATTACGGGATGAAGAGGGAAGAGATGAGGAAAGCCGACCTTGGATTAGCTAGTATGATGCGGAGGCTAATTGAACTTCTTCAAGAAGAGGGATGGGAGGAGGCTAGTAGTATTTGGGTTGTGTGATAAGAAGATAGGAGGGATCACACACTGTGGTTGCGGTGGAAGCCATCTGCTAGCGTGTAGCTCAATGCAGGTCGGAGATCGGAGGGTGTGAGCTAGAGGAGAAGGTCAGCAGTGCTTGGGGATAGGAGTAGGAGCCAGATGCAAGCTGAGAAATGGAGAGAGAGAGAGAGGGAAGGGGAGAAATATCAGCAGAACGATTTCGTCCATTGGAGCTGCGATAATACGGCCTCCCGAGTGTTGAGTATGGAACTTGACAGGTAGAGGAGTGGGTATGCGGCATTGACTAGGAGTCGAGGGCTACGGGTTGTGAGTGTTATGAGTCTTTAGGGTTAGGTATTAAGGGGGAGAGGGTATATATATATTTCTTCTTCTTTGGTTAAATTGGTTCAATAAAGTTTAATTCTGACTTTTTGTAGTTATACCATCACATAGACAGTATGAGTGTCTATTATAGGTTATTTCGATGTTCCGCACACAACACACCATTTCATCAAGATCGCTTTAGTAGGCCGAAGGATCAATTTCGCTCAAAATACGTGTTGTCGCATTCGACTGCTCGATATTCGTGCAGACTTGTCTAAATCGAGTATAGACAGTCTCGTTTGATAGGTTTCGACGTTTCAATACTAACGACATAATTAATTTTGCGAACGAAGGTTGTTTAGGCATCGTCGCAGCCTCCCAAAATCGATATGCGCGTAGGTGCGTCGACGACTCTCCTTGATCGGTCAATCATCGGATTGTGCAAGATATATATTTTGATTAATTTCAACGCTTTGGATGCATCGATGAAGTCCGTTCGTCGATCGGAAGTCGTCTCGACTAGTTTCGATGATGTTCGGGGTATTTTAGGTTTGATTTGTACGATATCGCGTCCGTAATTCGTCAAAATTGTTTCATAAATTTTATTCGACTTATGGATTATGTGTGGAGGTCAACATATACATTCAAATATGCGTGATACTTTTGTTTGCTAAATGCCAGCGACTTATCATATAATTATTATTTTTAACTAAAGATAAATAATACCACTAACACTTTTTTAATGCATGCATGGACGGCTAATACTTAAAAGTTCAGTTGGATTGTCAAAAAGGAAAAAAGAGAGGCCTTGGATCTATTGTTTAAACATGGAAGCATGTGCAAGAAAGGAAAGGAGGCTATGGATTTTTCTCTTGGCATCAATCGATTGTCCATATATGGGGCAAATAACACCCAAAATCAAATTGTGATTTTCTATGTTGTTATAATTAATTATTTTCATTTTTTATCCAGGAAATTTTTTGTATAAACACCCATTAGGGGAATAATTACTAGGCTGTTTTTGTGATTTTTTTCTTTGGATGGTATTAGAGCAAGATTAAGGTCACCTTTTCAACTTTTATTGTTCTCCCCTTTCATTCTTCTCCTCATCATGTTTGATTTTTTTATTGCTCTTTCAAAGAGTCAATCGTCATGAGTTGTGGAAATCAAAATGGAGAACTCTGTGGGCTGCAAATCTTTTATCACTTGAATGAAAGAAATTACTTGAAAAGTGGTCCTAGTTTATAAAGGATCTTCTTGAAAGAAAGGAAAAAAAATATGATCTTGTGAACAGTATTTTCAAAGTGCAAAGCATAATGCGAAGCGTCGCTTATGTTAATTGAAGTGCTTTGCTTTATAATGTATTAGATAACATGTAACTGTAATTTTGAGTAACTATATCGAGACATTAGCAATAATGTATTGAGACTTTTGCAATAATTATGTCATATAAATTATTTTATAAAAATTTAAATCTTGATACAAAATTAATTTAACATGTGATATGCTTATCTTATGGAGACAAATCTTGAATTAATTATACAAAATGAAATTTGCCTCACTGTTTGCAATTAAATAAATTAGAAGTTCAAATGTTTAAAACTTAAAATAGTTTCATATAACATGTTTAATAAAAAAAAATTATTTAGTGAATTGTTTGCATAACACAGTTTTCAAAAAATAAATTGAAAGAAGCAGTAGTCATCATCCTCCATTTCATTCATGCACTCTTGTTTTGCTTAAGGTAAAAGTTCATCATCTCCAAAGTCTTTTTCTTCTTCTTCTTCCTTCTCTTCTAATTCTTCAATTGAATCAATTTTAACTCTTTCTTGACTTGCTCTTACGCCTTAAATTCTCTTTTGGATTATGTATGCTTGCAAGAGACAAAAAAGAAGTTACAAATCAAGTAATTCCTAGCCTAATCAATTCTGCAATACCTGTATATTTTCACATCACGTTCAAAATAGGTTCATGATTATATATAAAACTAAACAACTGTATAACTTTTTAAATTGTCTTTTGTTGACCTATAACTATATGCCACTTGAAATTAAATAAATGAGGTGGAAGTTAAAATCCCTTAATTGCGATCGAAATCGATTAAATCCGCTTCAATTTGAAAATCCGGCTTCGAATGCGCCTAAAATATAAAATTTAATTAAATAAAAAAATATTGAATCAATTAACGACCAATTAAATAATGAAAATCAATTTTTAATGAAATTACGCGCATATCGAAGTCGAGAAGCCCCAACAACGTTCGAACGACTCCGTTCGCGAAATTGATCATGTCGTTGTCGCCGAAACGTCGAATTCTATCAAACGACGCCTTCCGCGGTTGATTCGGCAAAGTATGCGCGAACATCGATTAATTCAAATGCGACGTCACACAATTTAAACCTAATTTCCCTCCAATCGTCGATTATCATTAAACGACCTTCGATCAAATCGACGCTGGTGTTGACACAACGAAAATACCTAAAATTGACACCCATATTGTTAGGGTTTGTTATTATGATGGTTCGTCAAAATTTTACAATTAGGGTTAATTATATTAATCCTTAAGCTAATAATCTTTTAATCCCTATTAATTCTTATCTTAACCCAAACCGCCCAAGCCGCCCAAGCCTCCAATAGGAAAAGCGCATCTTATCACGCCAAACGATACCAATCAAAGCGTAAAGTTAAACGAGGGCTATCCTCTCGGCATTCTCCCTCACGTTGACCTCATTCTTCTCAGACTCGCTTCGCTTCGCTCCGCTCCTCTCTCGACTTTCTTTCCCTCACGATATTTCCTCTTGGTTTCCCTCTCTTGTTCTCAATTTTGAAGCCCCTCTAGCTTCCTCGGCTGATTTCATTGTTCGGATCATCCGTCCCTTTCGAGTTCTCCAAGTCTGACACTTCCTGAAACCCTAGCTACTTCAACCGAGGGTTCTTCTCCTTCTTCCCCTTTAGCAATCAACACTTCCAGGTTGTCTCTTTCTAACCCTAAGCTTATTTTCCTATGTTTGGGTATTTTGGAAATTAGGGTTTTGTTAAAAATGCTATATCTTATGCTTGGGATTGTGTTAAAAGTTTCCTTTAGAGATTTGGGATGATGTATGACCCAAATCTCATTTTTTATTACTATTATTCACGGATTTATGTGATGCTAAGCTTGCTGAAAATAATCTGGGATGATGTATGACCCAAATATTGTGTTATTTGCTTTTTTGTGAACACCCATATTTTTCCCTTGCTGAAGAAAGTTTTTGGATATGGTAAAAATGGAAAATTTTAAGCTAAGTACAAATATTTCTTTTTCCTAAAGACATAAAGCTTGCTGAAATTTTTTTTATCTAGAGGAAATTACTTTGTTTTACCATTTAGTGGGCATGATGTTTGCTGGAAATTATTCTTATCAAAGAGTAAATTGTTGACATTGTTTGTACAAAAGGGGAAAGCTATCAATTTGTTTTTACCAAAGGGGGAAAATCATTTATTTGTTGTCTACAAGACTTATCATGCTGGAATTGATTTTACCTAAGGGAATTTGTTGCATAATGAGCACGAAACTTGCTGGAGTTTGTCTTATCTAAGAGGGAATGAATCATCTTGTTATTTGATGATTATGATACTTGCTGAAATTTTTTATGAAAATTAAGATTAAAAGCATGAAAAGATGTTTAGAGGGGTTATGTGATTCAAATTTAAGGTCTTGCTGATTTCCCTCTCTTTCAAGTATCAATCTTGATTATTTAAATGTAACAGCCCTTCTCCCATATGTTCAAAGTAAAATAACAATAAAATATATATTATATGGCATGCTTTTTTCTATTTATGTTGAAATCTGAAAGGAAAAGAGGAATTTAAAATGTCATGTGATATGAATCTTAGCTTACATGAAAATTCTATGCTTCTTTTACTTATATGTTACAATCCAAGATTGAAAGGAAGAGGCTACCCTACTTCATTACATAACTGGTTGTTATTGCGGGATTCCAAATGTGAAAGAGGATTCATTTTCAAGAGTAATTTTCAGATTCATTATATTTTCAGCAAATGTTTAATGTACGTGTTGCTTTAATAAACTTATTTTGATCCCAACGCAATGCTTAGACGCTTATTTGTTTAAGTATGTATGCAAATATATACATACGCAAATGCAAGTTTCTAAATATACTTTTATGATAAGTACCACATTGTTCCAATGCACGAAATTTTTAATAAGTCTATTCACGCGTTCCAATGCCAGAAATACGCCGATAAGTACTTCACATCGCTCCAATGTATGGAAATAAAGCATTGCTCACGCTTGTTCCAACGGCGGAAATACGCCATAAGATCCGCTCACATTGTCCAACGCGAGAAACTTTAATAAATCGTTTCACGCTTGTCCAACGCGACGAGAAAATACGCGAATAAGACCCGCTCACATTGTTCCAACGCGGCGAAACTTGTAATTGCACTGCTCACGCTTGTTCAACGCAGAAATATACGCTGATAGTTTCCGCTCATTGTTCCAACGCGGAAACTTTTAATTGCACTGCTCACGTTGTTAACGCGCAGAAATATACTCGACAGCATCGCTCACATTGTTCCAACGCTACGAAGCTAATCACCGCTCACGTTGTTTGAGAAATATCTTATAAGACTGCTCATTGCTCCAACGCGATGAAACGATGATAATCTTGCTCACTTTGTTCCAAGACAAGGACGAATCAACATGAACCCATGACGCCTTTCGGCGGACAAAATCTTCTACCGGTACCCACCACCACGTGACGCCTTTCACCGGAAGAAATCAGACGAAAGACGGGAGGTTCTAAATTTTCAAAAAAAAAGAAAAAAAGGGGTGAAATATGTTATATATGAATGCTTATCTTTAATTTTCATATCATGCAGTATCTAGGTAAATATGATATGAATTGATTATTTTTTTATGTCAAATATGAATGTTTATGTGTTGACTTGCTAGATCATGTAAGCTATCTTATTATTATTATGACATGTATTGTTTAAAGTTATCCTAAAATTTTACATACTTGACATGCATGAGATATACCCTGATATGTGCTTAAACATGAGCTTAGTATGCCATCTTTTTTTTATTGTCTATTTCACAACGATCTACACATATTCACGGATACATGAAAACATGGGGAGACATATATGAAATTAAACTGAAGTGTGATATGACATCTACTATAAAAAAAAGACATCAAATAAAAAAAAGTCAAGTTTAAAAGAACTTACAAGTTAAGTGGCTCAAATTGACTCTTCGTAAGATTGAAAGAACATAAACTTAGAAGAGGGAGAAGAAAGTGAGAAGCAATGTTCATGAGAGAGATGAATCCCCTTTATTTATAGGCTTCACTATTCTCCTCTTATCATTTATCATATGCCATCGACACATTTGACGCTTATGTGACGGGTTTTCATCCAAATTTATGCCATTTATCATGCAGCATAATTAATGCATCTCATGCATCTTTATCACTTTCTTTGAAAAAATAAACTCTTTTCATTATATCTTCTTAATAAATTTAATGAGTAAGTGTCCCCATTTTCCATGAGATGTGAAGGAGATGGATTTTAATTAATCCACTTCTCTTAAATGACATATGACATCTACTCATATCTTTGTCTTGTCCTCCTTATCAAGAGAAACATAGCTATAAAGTGATATTTCAAAATGATTCATTTCATTTATTTGTTTGATTTGCCACATGTAGAAAGGGTTCTTAGCAAATCAAGTGCTAAGTTTATTTTAGGCATTACTTTCTATTCGATCATATCATGAGCTTCAAAATAATTCATTTCACTTTTATGTTTCTTGATTACATAGAGAAAGGGTTCTTAACTTAAATCAAGTCTAAGTATTTTACATTACTTATATTTGATCATATGAGCTAAAATGATTCATTTCATTTTATTCCATATGAGAAAGGGCTCTTAAATCAAATCAGTCTAAGTTCATTTTAAAATTACATTATATGAGCTTCAAAATGATTCATTTCATTTTGTTGACTTGAGAAAGAGTTTCTTAGCCTAAAATAAATGCCTATATCTATTTTAGTCCACTACTTACGATTGATCAAGTCCAAAAAAATAATTTATTTTTTCCTTGTTGATTAGGCATAAAGGGGTTTGGCCAAACATTATGTATATATTATTTTCAATCAGTTTATTTTAGCCCATTACTTCATGATTGACCAAATCCAAAAAATAATTTATTTCAAAGATATTTTTCCTCATTGAGGTAAAGTTTTGGCCAAACATTATATATATTATTTTCAATCAAATGCCAAGTTTATTTTAGGTCCACTACTTCTGATTGATGAAATGGGCCTCCAAAATAATTTATTTCCTTTTTTCCTCTATGGCATAAAGGGAATTCCAAATGAGTATATCATATTCTCAATCAAATAATTATGTATTTTAGATTCTCACTTCATTTTGGCCCAAATGAAGTATCTAATAAATCAAATATCTGATGTGATCCAAATGCAAGATAAATGAAATAAAGAACCGATATACATCCGGTTTGTCTTGACCGTCCCAAGTTAACAAAACTCAAAAAATCAAAATTGACATGACTTTAACTTGACATCTTAATGTTCAAGCAAAATTTTCAAAAGAATGATACTTACACGAATGTAATAAGTCAAATACAAAAGCAGATGTTATATATCGGTTTGTGACTTAGCCTGCAAGTATAAA
The DNA here is from genome assembly GCA_021442155.1 of Cymbidium sinense. Classification (NCBI taxonomy): domain Eukaryota; kingdom Viridiplantae; phylum Streptophyta; class Magnoliopsida; order Asparagales; family Orchidaceae; genus Cymbidium; species Cymbidium sinense. The sequence continues at coordinate 28,897,515 of CM038221.1, read as the reverse complement.
AACCCAAAATATCGATCAAGAACTAAACTCAGAATTGACACATACATTTCAACTGACATTTACGTACATACAAATTTTAAAAGAATATTGTATGTATGTAAGAATCATGTGTCAAATACCAAAGAATCGGATATATCCGGGGTCTTCTGACGGCCCGGTTAAAACTCAAAATCAAAATTTGACATATAAACTTCAACTTGACATCTTAATGTCCATGCAAAATTTTTAAAAGAATCAGATGTGATGATACAAGTAATCATCACAAATACAAAAGAATAGATGATATATCCCGATTTGGTTCTAACGGGGTTAATAAAACTTAAAAATTTGATATTATAAGAATTTCAATTAATAATATCCGGTAGTTTAATCATATATACAAAGATATTTAATCAATCGACATAGCTTCTAAAATTCAAATTCTCGTGAAGAAAAGTCCCAAACCCATCCTACGCTCAAACCAAATGTGAAGAATTATACTTCGAGATAATTTAGACTCAATTCTCAGAAAAATCGAGTAGGTAGCGCCTATCAATCGATATTAACCCTATGATTGAGGGTAATTACAATTAAAATTTCAACGATAAAATGATCATATATTCAAATATAAATCAATCATAAAATGATCAAATTTCAAATAAAATAACAAAATATAAATAAAAATGAAATGAATTATTTAAATTAAAACTAAAAAAATCAATCCACCCTTTCGAATGTTCTGCAACAAATTAAGAAAATTTTCCAGAAAAGTTAATGTCAAATCGAATACATAACTAACTTCACACTCAAATATTCCTAAAGTAGGACGCGGTTCTTCGGTCTCATGATTTTGCAATACATGACACCACATAAATGACGGTACTGAGCCCTCCACCGGGTTGTTCGCCATGATATGACACATTAAATTCACGGCCACTCAGATATTCCCAACGCTGCTTTGAAATGTGAAATGTAGAATGTATTTGGGCAAAAGTTTCTGTGTAAGGTGATTTATATTTGTCTTGACAAACTCCACCCTGGATACAAGGACACCGACGAACCACGCGTTCTTGAGGATCCTTCGGTCGATCAACTACCTCCTCGACAGTATGAACCGCTGACCGACGGCGGAACCATGGGATCAGACGCGCATCATCGCTTTCTCCCACAAAAGTTTTAAATTGAAATAATAAATTTCATAAGTTCTAAACTCCACTCATCGCAATTATATACTCGTTTTAACGATTCATCGACTTTAATCGAAAATGCTTCTCAAGAGGATGATAATTAACTATGCCATAGGAAACCCTAAACCAGATATAAAAAGTTCTCACCAAATGAGAACGAAATCTCTGAGTAGTGTTTTATCTACTATTCATCTGTCTTCTGAAATTATCACCGACACTTAAACAACTCTTTCTTTTTTTTATTTTGAAAGAGGTCGGTGGCGAATTTTCGGATCCCACATCTTTTTCACTCAATCAAGTTTTCCAATATCTTCTAACATTAAATCAATTCAATGGGTTGCACAAAGCGTCTAATACATATATTTTTTTTTGTCCATAATCATTTGTCCTATCAAAACTTAAGCAATGTTATTAATTTATATTATGATAAATGAAATTGATATATAAGTAATTTGATATAAATTTGTAAGAATATAACTTGAATGATTATCTGTGATAATATGAAGCACCTTTTTTTTACAATTTTTTTAATTTGTGCATTTAAGAGCTCAAAGAGCTTTAATGCAGTCTTCGAATATTTAGATGTGTCCATTGATTCTAAGAAAACTGTAGAGTTGACCAAAAATTTATTATAACACTACCATTGCACCCCAAGTCCGGATGCAAAAGTGGGGGTCGGCGAATACGTAAAATTTGTCAAAATAATCATGACATGAATCCTTTAAATCATCAGAAGACGCTGTATCTCGGAAGCGACGCTATGTATGGCTTGAATACGTGAAAAATGTCTAAGCCGATCTACGCTGCGCAAAATAAGCAAGGTTCCACATTATGGATGGATGCGCGAAAGTTAGTCCATAAAACTAATTAGGTTAGATCTTGGAATATAGTACTCTTACAGGTAAATTAATGAATTAATAGATATTAGTTCATAGAAAGATAAATATTTTATGTGTTCAAGAACTAAATGGGTTGAGAAGAAGGAGATTGATAGTTTAGGTTTTAAATTTTTGGTAGTAAATCGACTAGAAATGGATTATAGATAAAAGTTTGATAAGGATAATGTTATAAGTATTAATAGATGTGGAGATGAATTATACTTTAAAGATTATTGTGATACTAAGATTATCAATGTTATAAGTGTCACGCCCCTCAGGGGAGAAGTTCTCGAAAATTTTTTGGAATGAATTAGAGGGATTAATACAAAAGATACCCTTGAAGAAAAAAGTATTTTTGGGGAGATTTAAATGGAAAAGTGGTAGAAGATTTTAAAAGTATTACATTGATTATTAATGAAAAGGTATAACTATATTAGATTACTTCATGATTTTGTAGCTAATACTTTATTTAAGAAAAGAGAAACATATTATTACTTATAAAATGGATCTAAGAAAACACGATTGATTATTTTAAAAGAGAAATAGATCAGTTTAGAGATCAGAAGGCCATTGTGAAATTTTAAGACAACATCGAATTAGTTTTAGATTTTTAAGATGAAAGGTTATAAGAGAAAAAATAAACTAAATTATTGTGATTGGGATTAGATGAACACTTAAAGAAAATAAAATAAAAATATTTTTAAGAGCAAACCAGAAATTAGAATTTGGGATGTTCATAAGTTTAACGCGTTATGGAAAAAATATCAGTGAAATTAAACAATTCTTAAAGATTGTAGAATCAAGCTTTTAATGAATATGGGTGGATGAGTAAAGAAGATAAAGATAAGAAAGCGTTGTTATAAAACTTGGTTTAGATGTAAAAATTGAGGATTGGGAAAAATATAAAGTGTAGAGATTCTAAGAAAGAATATATGACGAAAAAATTTAAAGTGATTTATGATAGATTAGATACCAAAGAATGAAAGATGTATATAAGTTAACCAAAGAGATAAGAAAGAAAACTGAGTGGTATAAGGATGAAAATAATAAAGTCTTTTCTTAAAAAGATATTGAAAATAGGAATGAGGTATTTTGATAAACTTTTCAAGGAGAGAAAGATTGATTTTAGAACCTTAATACTAAACAAAAAATAGAATTTCATTTTATCATCGTATTAGTAAATTTGAAGTTGAAGCTTTAAAAAAATAAAATGTGGAAAAGTTGAGGACCTGGATAATATTCCAATAGATGTGAAAATGTTTAGGAGATCGAATTTCTACAAATCTTTTAATGTTATTTTAAAGACTAAAAGATAGATGAGTGAGAAAGAGTTTGTTGGTTCTATATTTAAGAATAAAGGTGATGCACAAGATTGTGCAAATTATAGAGGAATTAAGTTAATGTGCCATACATTAAAATTATGGGAGAGAGTAATTGAGCACAAGTATGTGACGATGAAGTTTCTCACAATTTGGTTTCATGCCGTAGATCTACTATGGATGCTATACATTTGTTAAGAGGTTTGATGGAGAAGCAGAGAAAATAAAAGGATCTACATATGATATTTATTGATTTAGAGAAAGCTTATGATAAAGTCTCAAGAGATGTTCGGAGAGTTCTGAACGAAAGAAGTTAATATTGGTTATATTCAAGTCATTAAGGATATGTATACTAGAGGCCACTTGTGTCCAAACACAAGGAGGATTGACAAACTATTTTCCTATTTCTTGGATTACATCAAGGATCAACATTAAGCCCTTATCTTTTTTACTTTAGTTATGGATGTTCTTACGAGGCATTTACAAGAAGATGTACCTTGGTGTATGCTTTTGTCGATGATATTCTTCTTGATAAGACTAGAGGAGTCCAACGAAATTTGAATTATGGAGGTCAACTTTAGAGTCTTTTCGTTAGATCTAAAATTGAATATATGTAATTTTAGTTGTAGAAGTTTTAGTGATAGTTGTGACTTTAGGTGATCAAGTCATTAATAAGAGCGATTCCAAATATTTAGGCTCTATTATTCAAAATGATGGTGAAATAGATGGAGATGTTATTAGTAGAATTCAAGTTGGATGGTTGAAGTGGAGGAATGCATCCGCCTATTATGTGATAAAGTTCTACTTAAACTTAAGGAAAATTTTATAAGATGGTGGTAAGACCGCAATGACTTATATGTGAATGTTGAAACATAAGAAAAAAAAAGATTCTGAGATGAGAGATGTGTGGATGAGTGGCTTTACTCTGAGATAGAATGCAAAATGAGTATGGGGAAAAAGTTGGAGCTCTGGTAGATAAGATTAGGGAGAGTCGCTTACCACATAAAGCGTCGTCAGATGATGACAGAGAGATGCATTAGATTTACCTTAAGAAGGTAGTAGACTAAAAGACTTGGTTAAGATGTAAAAAAATGATCTTAAGATACTTGAATTAAATTTGACACATAAGGACACAATGGAGACGAAGGATTCATGTAGCCCACCCCACCTAGTGGGATTAAGGCTTGTTGTTGTTGTTGTTGTTTTATCTCTACGATTCGTCTATTCATCAGACATAAGAGTGCATCCTTTGTCTTGCAAAATTTTATTATGCGCTTCAACATATTTTATGGTCAACTCTTTTTTCTTTTCAAGAAATGGTATTTTCATCTCAAGATATGATGAAGGTTTATGTCAGACGGCTGAGCTTGGAATATCAAGCGAATGTATCTGGCCTAATAAAAGAAAACTTACCTAACATTTTCAATCTTAAACAATATCTCCAATCATACAAGAGTCACTACAATCTACAAATTATTTAACAATTTGTCTACACATATATATATACTAACAAAGTTCATAAGAAATACAATTTAAACATAAATCAATATAACTGACATAAGTATAGTTTAAATAATTAAGTTTAATTTATATTATACTTAAGGGAAGGTAAAATTAAGCTCTCATTCTGAAGCTCTCAATCTATTAATACAATTAATCATACTTTTACTACATTCTTTTCAATTATAAATTTCAAATGCTTGTATTTCATTTATAGGTTTTCATAAATTTAACATTTTCATTTCTTATTTTTCAATTGAATTATTCTTATAAATTTTTAACATGCTTATCATTTATTTACATAACTTTTAATAAAATTAAAAGACATACTGTGAAATGAAATATAATTATGTAAAAGTTTGTAAAGTAAGAAGGACTTAGGGTTTTCAATTCTATTTGAAATTGTAACTTATATGATATATATATATATATGCATTTTCTTAATAAATAAAAAATAGAAAAACTAACCTATTATAACTCTCTTGGTTTTCCCTAAGGCCCTACTCCCGTCGGTTTGACAACACACGACGCCAGACGTCTTCTTTTCCTCCGCACGGGTCTCCCTCTCTCGTCGAAGAGCCCCCCCGACCCAATGTGGTGAGGAGACGCCTCACTCGGCTAGGACATGCAGTCCTCCTCCTTCCTCGGCCGACGACACACGGAAGACTCGGTTAGGGCATGCACGCAAGGTTACGCAAAGGCTTTCCTCCTTTCTTTCTCCCTCCCCCATTTCCTCTCTCTCTCGTTGGGAGTTCTATTTCGACAAAACGAAACCGAACTCCCCCCTTTTTGACTTTTCCACTCTGCGGCCAACCGTCGCGGCGGTTGGATTTTTATTATTTTTTTCTTTTTCCTGATTTCCGGTTATTACAGTTTAAGACTCAGTCTATATTGTGCAATGACCTCAATCATATAATCGTAGCTTTCAAACTTCACTGCATTGAAAGGGATAATGGCTTGATAGAACCATCTAACTATATATAGCATGGTTCTCTCTTGTATCTCTTTATTAAAAAAAATTTTATTCCCAACAACCTCATTTTTAACTATATATAGCATGGTTCTCTCATGTATCTCTTTATTAAAATTTTCTTTATTCCCAACAACCTCATTTTTTTTCTTTTTCCAACTTTTTTTTCTATAGCTCTATAAAATTAAGAAGATCCATTGACCATTTCATTTTTGGTTATTTTATCCACTAGTTGATGCACTAAAACTTCTCAACTCTATACCTGAGTTAAAAGATCTCTTTCTACAATCCATAGATGTTTGATTATCTGATTCTCCTATTATATCAATCATTCTCTTGTTATTCTTTATGTGTAAATTTTGTTTTAATTTTTTAGTTTCTTCTTGATAAGCAATTAACTCTTCCTGTACTTCAAAAGGAACCTTCTTGCACTTAGTAACATTACTTCTCTTGGATGCTCCAAAGGGCCAATAAGATGCTCTTTTACTCAAGAAAATCCTCCATTTGTCTCGTTGCCACAATAGATGCATACATGACAAGAGTATTTGACTCACATTTCAATTTCATATACTTCTAAGTTGGGTCTTTGTTTCTCATGCTTGAATCGATCATCCTTAAATTTGTGGCATCAAGGAGAAAAAGACAAATGAATTAGTGAGAACCTAAATCCATAAAAACAGGAAAATTGAGCTTTCTAAGGAAACCATGAAAGAGACACAATAATTGATAGCCAAAGTTGCAAACATAAATGCATATTGCATACATGAATAGAAATATGTATATGAAGCAAGTGGGAATCTTGGAGAAGGAAAATCAACACATTTATATAATGAATATGCTGCAGCTGCAAAATGATAATAAAGTATTCATGTATTTGTAGGTTCTTTTTTAGTTTTCTGGTACTATGTTTTTATTTGTGCAAAGATGTGACTTTATTTTCAAGGTTACAAAGCAGGCCTAAAGCAGATTATTCAAACATAACAATAATAAGAAAACAACTTTTTTAAAATTCTTTTTTTCTTACAAGTATTTTAAAACTAATTTTGAAAAAGTTGAAACAATTACAAATAAGGCCATAGTCAGATTTACCCAAATAAAAATCAGGACACCTTTATCAATTCTCTTCCAAAAGCACAGCATCAGTGGATGACTTCGATCCCGTAGAAATGATGGGGCTGGGAGTAGCTGCATTGATCGGCCTGATTGAGCTGAATTTGTGAGGAGAGCTTTGGAAGAATATGCGGTGAGGTGGAGCTAGAGAAAAGATAGGTCATGAGGTAGGGTTGGAGGGTGGAGTAGTTGTGTTGATGAGGAGTTGCGTAGAATACGGGTGTCGAGGTTGAGATGATGTGGAGTGGTGAGAAAGATTCTTCGGTTCTTCCAAGCTTAGGTCGAGACGTAGTTGTGTTGATGATGAGTTGCGTAGAATACAGGTGTCGAGGTTGAGATGATGTGGGATGGTGAGAAAGATTCTTTGATTCTTCTAAGCTGAGGTCGAGATGGTCTTCTTCTTTGATAATTCAGCGCAGCGAGATGAGAACCCTAAGCATCGCTCTGTTTGTTTAGAAAAGTGTGCTATAAATAACACTATTTGTGAACCCAGAGCCCAGAAAACCTAAAGTATGTATTCTGAAATTAGTAGGCCATAAATGTCCCTCATAACATCAAAGGATATTCGAGAAGTTGTCAAATAAATTTAGTCAAAAGTTAAAGATGTCACTCTCATCAATGAGATCAATATGAAGATCTTAACAAAAAATAAGGTAACCTGCCATTCATTGAATATTTTTTATTCAATGAAGTTTTATTGGCAAAAACTAGATTACTACCGTGATATCAAGATTGAAGTATAGAGATTATGATATGATTTTGACACAATTTGAAAAGAGCAAGGGTGTTTGAGTTTATTGTAGTATTCAATAGTAAATTCAACTATGTTTTTTATTCAAATTTTAACAAAAAAAAACCTATCATTCCTAAATGAGATTTTTTTTTTACTCATACGAATTGAATAAAGAAGAAGGATGGTAATACATGAAAATCCTATCTCTGAATTATGTCATAACAACTATAGAACTCTAAGGTAAATGACTTATTGCCATTGACTCTTCCAATTGGGAAGAACAAAAGCCTTGTACTAAAAGCAACTTGTGGTTTAATTACAACAAGAAAAATGAGCATATTATATAAAAATGTTAGAAACTCTATGAAGTTCTAAAGCTATGGTGGAATCGAAGGACAAATCAAAAGAGAAGTGCAACATGTGGAACCAAAATGGTTCAAGTCAAAAGAATTAGATAAGATTGGGAATTTCCTCAACTCTCGTCAAAAGCCATTTGGGTCATGTTCTTTAACTCAAATTCATATGAATTCTAATTATTATGTTTTTAATACTTCAAATAGTTCTCCTCAAACATAGATCCTAGATTTAGGAGCCACAAATCACATGACAAGTCTCATCATTTTTTCAAACTTTGGTCTAGTACTAGGAAAATAAAATAGCCAATGGCTCTCTAACAACTATTGTAGGTCATGGGAATATTCCTATTTCTCCCACATTTATTTTCAACAATGCATTACATGTTCCCCACTTCGATTAAATCTTCTATCTATTCATAAAATTACCAAGGTAGCAGATTTTTAATATTCATTGTGTATTACAACCCCTCGCTATGGAGAAGTCAGTTAACAAACTAGAGATAGGGATGGCCATTACTTTCTTGAAGACAAAAAATCAATTCTCATGTTTTTTCATCTCCACTCTAAATTTAAAAACATTTTGATGCATCCTTATATGATAAAACATCCCTCTTTTAAAACCCTATAATATATTTTTTAAATTTTTTATGAATGTTAATATTGAAAAATTTCATCATGTGAAAACATTTTAGAGCTTTTTTTTCTTAAAAAGTTAATCTAAATTCTCTACTCTTTCATGTTACTTCATTTTGATATTTGAGGGTCCTAAAAAATCTCTTACATTACTGGAGCTATAGTATTTGTCATTTTCATTAGTGATTGTTTTTGAATGATATATCTCATCAAATGAAAATTTGATATTGATTTTACCCTTATCTTTATTGCTATGATAGAAAATCAAGTTGATGCTAATATTAAAAAGCTTTGAATTGATAATATTTATTTTTATTAGAGTTATCCATTTTTTTAATAAAAATGGATATTATGCACCAATCCTCTTTTCCTGACATGGGTTGACAGAGGGAAAACAATTGACAGCTTTTAGAAGTCACTAGTACTTTTCTTTTCAAAATCATTTTCTTAAAAACTATTGGGGAGAAACTATCCTAATCTTCACATATCTAATCATTTAAATACCTTCAAGATGATTGGTTTCAATAGTCCCCTATACCCATCTTTCTAAAAGCTTCCTCTAAAAAAAATTTTTGTTGTGTTGTTTATGTTCATATCTACATGACACTAAGGTAAGCTCTTGATCTTAGAGCACTCCAGTATGCCTTTTAGGGAATTTCATCACTTTAAAAACTTATAAATGTTATCATTCTACTATCAAAAAATTTCTCTTTCAAAGAAGTTACTTTTGATGAAAAGAAAAATTTCTTCATTCATTGTCAGATAACAATGTTCAGCAATTTCCAGATATTTTTCTCTTTACCCTTTAACCCAATACTCATCTTTTAAAAACTTTCCTCAACACTGAAAGCTTCCATACAAATATAAGATCCAACTCCATTAAATTCCACAAACTCTATTTGAGGCACTAAAAAATTAGAATTGGAAAAGATGTCTTCGGAGAAGAAATGAATGCCCTTGAAAAAATATATTTGGTGAGATCATTGAACTATCAAAAGAGAACAAATTGTGGGATGGAAATGAAATTTTTTCATTAAAATGTAAGATAGATGGTAAGCCTAGAATGGAACAAATCAATGTTAGAAGCCAAATGCAAGGTTAGTAGCTAAATGATATACTTGATCTTATGGGATTAACTATCAAAAAATATTTGCTCCTATTCCATTTTCATAAAGACTGTAGGATTAGAACTTTCTACCAAATTTATCAAGGGTATTCAGTTACATTGTTATTCCAATACTACATTTCCCAGCTCTTTTTTAACATGCATTATTACAAATTATGCATTTTGTAATTATTTAGAAGCCGAAGAACTCTTACGGAACCAGTAGACCCCCCTTGCTGATCGCTCCACATTTTTCTCCTTGAATATCTGGTTAGAAACATTCAATAGAAAGATGATGAGAGAACTTTTTGGCTAAGTTGTGACGCATGTAATATTAAACTACTTTGATTATAGTGTACCATTGCGTTCAAGATTAAGGTTTTTTGGTTTAATAATGAAGCCATTTCAAAGAAATGAGACTTTGTACATTTATGTGTTTGTAGAAAAATGATGAGAGAACTTTTTGGTTGAGTTTTGACTCGTGTAATATCATGCTGTTTTGATTACACCCTTTAGTTCGGAATTTAAGCTTTCTCAGTTCAATAATGAAGTAATTTCAATGAAATCGAGACTTTGTTTTCAGGTGATCTTTTCAGTGAGGAAAATTTTAAATATGATGAAATTAGTTACACCACAAGAAGCAAACTTTTTGGTAAACACAACATTGTCATGCACTTGAATCTTATATGTATTCATTTGCTTGATTTGACTTCAACTTCTGATTATTTTTCTTATTTGATTCTTCTTATGCCTTTTTCATCTACTTGTGTGTTACTGTTGCTTCACGTGCTCACAGTGGGTCTGTTGAATCACTTTACTGTTGCTTTCAGGCTGCCTTACATGCTCTTGGAAGCATAGTTGGAGCTGACAGATCTGACAAGAGTTTTCTACTAAATGAAAGTGCAGAAGGCTGCCTGAAGTGCTTGATTTATGAAGCAGCTACAGATAGTTCGAAGCTAACACCATCTGTAAGTTCCTTATTCTGAATTTGAATGTCGTAAAGTTAATGAGGAAAAAAATGCTAACATTGGAAGTCCAAGTATCTATATAATGTAATGCTATTAGCTTGCTGTATGCATGGCGCTACTGTTTAATTGTGAGTGACTGTTATGTTGAGTAGCTATATATAAAATTATCTTGGATTTTCAATTTTACTTTCTGTACTCTTCATTTACCCATTGAACTCACAAAATTTCTCCACAGGGTTTATTCCTCTCAATCTTGCAGCAAGAACCAGAAATGCGATTAGCAGTAAGTATTTGTATCAAATACTTAATTCTATAAAATATTTATTTGTTAAATCTCAAATGTGGACAATTAAAACAACCCCGTTTAACATGAGTTGACTCATCATCTCTTTCCTTATCTGATGTTAGCTTTTTGTTGAGCACAACAAAGAATGAAAACCTTTATTAAGCAATATTAGTAGTTGCACCAACTTAACCCACCAGCTGCTGCATCAGCACACTCAAGCTAGCAAACAAGCATTGGAGAAAGAAGAAAAGTTGAATACTGCTTGAACTGTGTTCAGTATTATAGATCTTTATCAGATACTTCATTATTAGATCTTTTATTAGATATCTTTACCAGTCATTTACATTGACTGCATTAATAAGTGTTGACCCAATTTTACATAAGTTCTTTTTCACAACTTCTACTCATGTTATTTTTTATCTACATTTTTTTTTTCATCCTATACCTTTTATGTAAAATTTCATCCGTGTAATCTCATGCGTGCCTAAACAACCCAAATCACCTACCTTTTGTCCATGCTAACTTCCACCATTTCTCCAATATTAGCAATTTCATACTGCTATACTTGTTTATACATATAAGTCATCATGAGGCACTATTTATTTTGACAAACTAGCTTGAGCTCCAGAGATTACATCATAATCTGTATGTCTTTTGTTTAATATAACAGGTGTACTTAAAACTGGTCAAACTCAAGCATTGTTCGATTTAATTTAAATCTCTCATAAATTTTTCTGCTATTGTTCAAAATTTTGATTATTTGGAGTTCTCACCTATTAGAGTACTGTCATATATGAAAATAGAATAGAAGTAATTCTCATCTCAGATATTTTTATAAGCATTTTACAACAAATGTAAACTTTAGGCCGACAATCAATCTAATGATGATGATGATGATGATGATGATGCTGATAATGATGATGAAGGTGGCTGATGTAAAATGTCAAGGACTTAATATTGATCCTTTAATGTAACACTGCAATGAAATGACATCTTTAAGAGCAACATGTATGCTTTTGCGTATTTCCATGAAGGAAAAACATAAGTTATAGCTACTTTTCCTATGCTTGGTTAGAATTTTATTTTATTTTATCTTTATTTTTATGGCATCTTATACATGTGTAAAAAAACCTACAGGCTTACAGATTGATATCTGCTCTTGTTGCTCGGTCATGGTGCTTGATGGAGATTTGCTCCAGGGTGGAGATTACATCTATTGTGATTGATACAGAAATTGAGGACACAAAGATGGGTTTGTTTCTGTCATATTCTATTTTTTCCACCTGTGTTCCTACTGCACACATGCGGATATTATGTGTGTTATATATGCATATATATGTTTTTCGTCTGATTGATTGTGTGCTTGTGGCAAAGGAGGAAGAAAGAGAATCGTAACATGGGAAATTTAATCTCTTCTCTATGCTAAAAAATACTCAGATGCACATTTGATGCATCTGAAATAATAACGCTGTGTTACTGTATCTTTATTATTTTTCGTGTTTTTTTTTATTTGTCCCTAGACACATATTGTACTGTTAACTCTTCCAACAAAAACCACCCAGATCCATTAAGTTATAAGGATAAATACAGAAACTTTGAGAGGATAGTTGAATGACTTGTTTCTAAAGCTATACTGTATTTACAATGTCTCGAAGTCCTAAAAGTTATGTTTAGAGAAAAATATGGTCTCATCTGCTCTTGGCCTTTATATTGCATTACAAGTCGAATTTCTTTTGCGGTATCTGTTGAAAATGTTAATTTGCAGGTATGGAAGCTCGGCATCAGTGTTGTGTGGCTATCTATGACGCTCTGTCTGCTTCAAGTATGGCTGCTGATGCCAAAATCGCTGAACTAACGGGAAAGGTAGGCTGCTCCTTTGTAGGATTTAACAATTTTCAACTAAGCAATTATTATCAGAAGTGTTTGTTTCAACAATTCACTGGACTGCAGGTCTTAGTCAGGAATAAGTTTTCTGCTGTGATTCAGACTTATCTTTATATTCAACATAAATAATTAGATTAATTGTTCTATTTCAACAGAATCAATTTGGATAAAATATGACACCTTGTGATCTTGTTAGATAGAACTAACTTGATCACAACAAATTGACCTTTCTTGTAAATGCATAAGAATTGTGTGATATATATGTAAATCTTCCTATAAAATTTTACTTTATTGCACTGATTTTCATACAAGTCTAATAATTTTGATAGTCATCCTCGTCAAATTTTGATCCACCATTAATGAAGGGATTTATGATCTTCCTTACTTTCTTTCAGTTGCAGGAAGCAGTTAAACGAGGTCCTTTCCTGACTAAAAAACGCATTGAAGCACAACCAATTGTGGTCACTGCTGAAAGGTTCTGATTGGAACTAAATCCTTCATTATAAAATCTTTAGATTATAGAGGCCTCCATTAGAGCTGGATTGACATTAGTGGAGTTATATTGATCTTTAATTAGTAAAAGATTATCTGTTATTCAAATATTATTTTCTTCATATGTGTTATCGTATTATCTCTGCTTAACTATATTGCAGATGTTTTTGTTTTGTTGGCTCAAATCAAATTGATAAAAGAGTGAAGAGATTCAATTCTTGGAAAGTATTTCTTCTTTGTTTTATATTTTGAGAATATTTTTTAAATGTTTTATTAGGGTTAACTATTTAATGAGTAATGGGTTCAGTGTTGTCGCATGAGCCTGCTTAGCATTTCGAAGCCTTGTCTCCTTGATGTTGAGCATACTTAAATTTAAAAAAAGATATTATAATGCGAACTAATTAAGGAAAAATATATTTATATCATTCAAAATTTTCGTATTTCTCTTAAAAAAATGAACAGATAAATTATATATTTGAACTTGAAATGATTAAATTGAGGATAGTTTTATAAAAAGTGAAAATTTAATTTGGGATTATATATGTTATTAGTCTTAATTAGGGGGTGGATTCAAGTATAATTGAGGGGGATAATTGCCCTTCTTAAATTTTATAATTTTTTTTCATATGAGATCAATTTAGTCATTTGTTTTTTCTTAAACTTTTTTTACTTTTTATTTTTAATTTTTATTTTAAATATAAATTTGTTTTTTCTTAAAATTGAGATTGATTTCGCCTCTGTTCTTAATCTTAATGATGTGTGATAAATAATGATTTTAGTTATATTTAAGGTTAATAAGTATAAATAGTAATGCTCATTGTAACTTATATTAGTAGAGATTTTATTTTGCTTTAGGTTGAATCATTGTAGAATTAATTTAAATTGTAGTATGCTCATTTTAATTAAACAATAAAATTTGTGTGCCGATTTTATTTAAATAAGTATTTAGTTTATTTAATCAATGTGAATGCTTACTTGGAAAGTCTAGAACGTAAGGCATGTGGATACCAATTAACTTAATTGGCAAAGATTTCTTTTTTATTATTTTAAGTTTTAGAAGAAACATAAATATTAAAATACTTTTATTAAGCTTCTTTAGAATGACATAAGGAATGATTTTAATAAATTGAATTTGAATTAAGTGAGTAATTTTGGTGAAATTTAGCCAAATGGTTTGTATCAAATTTGATAGAAATTGAATGATATTATATTTCATTATAATTTATAATCAATGGCCAAATGGCTATCAAAAATAAAAATTTTTGATAATCAATTTCTTATGTTATTGGACAAGATTAATATTTTTGAAATTATATTTAAAAGATAATAATAGAAGATTATAATTGTGAGGAACGACCAACCTTTTCAAATAGAATAGTAGAGCATGAGAAGTCTATTAGCTTTTTTCATAATTTAAATTTATTTATCTTTTTATTTTTAGTTTTGGGTGATGAGGGAGATTGTAAATCTTTATAAAAGGGTAGTCCCATATATTCATGGCATTAATTGACCACCACAATCATAATTTTATGGAAAAGATAACTAATATATAAAATGGGTCAAAAGTGGAGGTGGTAACAACTAAAAAAATCATGATATGAATCTCTTAATACAACATATAGCCAACCCCATGTAATAAGATAAAGACTTATTGTTGTTGTTGTTGTTATTGTTGGTCTGAGCACTTAAGAAATTATTATCTTAAGAATTTGATTCCATGGTAGTATAGACATGACTAACTATCTATGTTGAATTGAAGATATTTGATTAACTCTACGAATCAATACAATTAATAAAACCATTTGTGGCTATCAAAAATATATTTTATTACATTTTGCATAGCATAATAGGGTTTCATATAAAAAAAATTTTTGACATTAAATCTTTCTCAAAATGTTCAATAATAATTATTCTAAGACATAAGTCTTAATATTGACGAATGAATATAAATTTTATTGTGTGTCATTGATATAGCACATCAAGTAGATCAAATAAATGAAGCCAAATGTTCACTTACAAGAGTCCAAGCATGGGCCCAAAATAGTGTCCAATCAAGCACTCGATCAAGGCCCATCACAGGTCCCAATTAAAAAGAAAATAAGTAAAATTTGTATTTTGTTTTTTAATTTTAAAATTTAGTTTCTAGAAGCTTTGACTTCTCAAAATTGGAGGCATGTATTGGAAGGTCATTTAAATTTAAAAAAGTGGAAATTAAAATTATGAAGGTGGTTGGCACCTTCCTTTATTTATTGGTCACCCACCTTTCCCTCCAAAGTTTTCCTTCTTTTTTTTGAATTTTTGTTATGTTATATAATAAACTTTTTCACTTGTTAAATGAAATAATTTGAGTAAAGTATTTCTCTTTTCTCTAGCATTGTACTTGGTAGCTCAAATTTGTCTTTTCTTTAGTGAGATTATGTGGTTATCCTATGTCCCGCTTTATATTTGCTTTTACTTGCTTAATATTTTTATTTACTTAAGTCTTTCTCCGCATCTTTATCTTCCTCTAAGACCAACCATCACCCATTTCAAGCTCCACATCCTCTTCAAATCTCCACTTAAAGAGCTTGGAATACCTAGTCTTGTTCCATTCTCCTCGACACTTATAAACTCCACCAAACTTAATCATCTACTCTAGATCATTAGTACACATATTAAACTACTCATACATATGTATTTCTATCCATTAACCCATCTAAGACTTTATTTTTTAAGAGATTTTTTAAATCAGCTCAAACTAGCTCAATCCAAGCTAGTCTTGAAAGTTCTACTAGAAGATCATACTAAATACCTTAATATCTCACAAAAAATTTAATATCTTAAACTAAAGATTCATAGAATTTTATGCCACATAATCTCACTAAAAGGTTGCCCACCACTATCAATTGCCATATTAATTTTAAAAAATTTCTAAAATATGAAGGACTTGGGATTGTGCTAGGACTAACCAAGGTTGTTATATCAATAATGATGATTATGTGAGGTATAAGAATGTGCCGTAAGTCATTTTTTTCTTACATCCATCAATTTTGAAGATCAATGATTTACTTTATCAAATATTATTTAACTCAAATTTATCTTATCAAGCCTAGTTCAATCTAATGTTTTACTTCAACAAATCTAGGTCACTAAAAAATGGACTAAATCTTGAAGATTATGACTCATATGCCACATTTTAATATGAAAAAGAAAGATGGTGGATCACTACTAACTTATTGGTGGGTATTAATGCCAACTTAATAGATCATCCATAACCCTAAATAAGCCTCTACAAGCTAGTTAAGCATAAGATTATTTATTTATTGTTGAGTAAAAACCTATTGTTGAGCCTGAATGACTCACTATTAACTTATGCCTAAATGACTCACTACTAACTTAAACTAACCTATCAATTATGTTACAAATCATCATTAGCATGTGGCACACATAATTTTGATTTGATTTTATCTAAGCTCCAACTCAACTTAAACTCATTTTTTCACCTATTTCATTAAAAAGTGAGTGAAGTGGAGGGGGACTTTAATCCTACATATCCAAAGCAAAGACCCCCACTCTTCCTTTATATACATTAGGCCACACCAAAGTTTAAGTCATAAGCACGTCCACCACCCTAATGAAACCCTTTTAGAATATTTTCATGCTAACAAAGAAAATTCAATCTTGGAGAAAGTGAATGGGATTTTATAAGTTCAATCATGCTCTCTTTCTTTAATTCTTAATTTAGGCATTTACATTTGTATGAAGTGCTTCTATGGTGGATATAAGTGTTAATAAGCCTAAGGTCTATATCCACTAACATATTGCTATCTATATAAAGGTGCCACCTCTTAATACTAAGTGATGTTGAACTATCTTTATAAATTTTTTTAGCGTTCAATAATATGTTGTAGCTAAGATTGCTTTTAGCTCAAAAATATAGTTATTTATGTGTAATGTTTAACTTAAGATCTTTAAGTTGCATACACAATAAGCTCTTATTAGAGTGGTGGTTAATGTTAGACCAAAATATAATTATTTACAAGATAGGACTCTCATGAAAGTGCCTTAGCATCATACATCACATGCTTCTTCATTTTTGATATATTGTACAAATGTTGGTATTACTTTTTCATCACATCTTTAAACTTATGTCAAAGTTTTATGGGAAAGTAGATTTCTCTAGCCAAAATAATAATAACATTTTGTTAGTACCTAAGTCTAATTAATGAAAAAAATAAACCCCATTCTTATTCATGAAAATAATAAATAATAATTAATAAGTGGTTGGATGACAAATATTTTTTTTGCTAATTGATGACATGTTAATAAGAACTCATAAAATGATAGCTTGAAATGCTTCCTTAAGAACTATGAAATGAGTAACATGTTCATTGAAATATCTTTAACTTGCTCCTAAAGTGGAAGAAATGTTAAAAAACAAAAAACATTCAAAAGCTTTAACTTGCAACCAAAAGAAATATTAAGTCCATACTCTTAAATCTTCATGATTCCCCTTAAATTAAGTCGATATAACATGACCAAATAAATAACTTATTCAACCTCAAGTACATCAAATTTAACCTCTATAAGTGATAGGGCCTAAAAATTTAATTTTGTTTGAAAAATTTAAGTTACAAAATGACATGAATCATGCATATTTGTTGCACCCTATACTGAGTAAATCTAACTCCCAACTAAAAAACATAAAACAAATAAAAAATTTACTTCCAACCATTATATGTTGAGATTAAACTACCTCTTTAAAATGATGATAAACTACTACTCATAAATTGATGCCTTAATATATCAAATCCTTTTAGATAACAACCTTATCTATGGGATGAAGTTAAACTAACACCTTTGATTGGACTTCTCATTGCCCCCATAATGATATCAACATGACTAATGCCCTAATAAATATATTAATGCCCTTATTCATAAAAGGATATAAATATAAATATATCAGTCCATTCAATCCTTTTGAAATGAGGAGCCTTCAAATAAAAATACACCCTAATGTCATAATTTAAAATTTTATTTTAATTGTATCCAATTCAATCATGGTTGATGAAGTGGAACAATCTACCTCTAAATGGTACTTGCTCACCAATCAATTAATGACAATCCTTATTGGGTAGCCCTACAAATCCATTAAATAAGTCATTTATAAATTCTCACCCTTAATTTATGAGACATCCTTGAACGAAGCAACCCATAGAAATCAATAATAATTGTTAAGTTAGGTTGGTTCGAGCATATATGTTTTACTAAATATATCAAAGTTTATGACTTGATCAAGATAATGAAGTCATATGATCTTGATTCGGTGCACCATGAATCACCAAATTAAATCCCTCATAAGAGTGAATCATCTCCACTTTTGTCCTCAAGAGTCATTGTGTAAATTAAATTGTGATAGAGTTTGTACTTTTAGCCTTAATAAGAAAACAATCTTCTTCACATGAGGTATAATTAATTATGAGAGTTTATCCCATTGAGAAATTTTTTATGCTAGAAAAATGAAATTCTCTAAAGAGGGCAATCCCTAAACAACATTTCTTTAATTTGACTCTACAAAAGAATTATCCTCTCCTATAAATCAATTCCCCACCACTAGGGGTGTGCATTATTTGGCTTTAACCAAAAAATCAAACCGAACCAAAGTTTTTGAGTAATTTGGTTCGATTTTGAACTTAGTAATTTAGATTTTGGTTTTAATTAATGAAAATTTTGGTTTTTAGTTTTTGGATCTGTTTGTTAAATAAAATTTTGTATGGAATCAAATAAACTGAATTTATTCATTACTTGGTAAATTTTTTTAAGCCATCATAAAAATTTAAATATTTTTAATGCATGAAAGTAATTAATTGCTTTTCTAATATATATATATATATATATATATATATATATATATATATATATATATATATATATATATATATATATGATTTTAAATATAGTAAACTTCGGTTTATCCAAAACCAAACAAAAATAACCGAACCAAATTACTATTTGTTTTGTTTGATTTTATATTCTATTTGGTCAGTTCGGTCCAATTCTTTGGGAATCCAAAACCAATTAATTTTTAAAATTTATCATCTAAACCATCCAAACAAACCAAATACTCCCCTTCTTGATGAATAAGTTTCCATCAAGAGATACACGCACATATATATATATATACTATTAATACTTAAAATATTTTGAACATCATCGAGCACTAACGTTTTGAAACATACAAGCACCACTAATAAGAGTGTGGTGGATGATTATGTTGCTTATATTTAATGGCTAATCCTCCCTTCTTTGAACATATTTTATTATAATATTATTACTAATGGATCACCAATTTATCTGATAATGCAAAAAATATATACCAACTTGAAGCTCTTTTGGAGTTATAATTATTACATTATAGTGCACACTTAGGTGCACTCTAAGAAGCGCAATTTTTAAATCCCTCCTGTACACTTTGCAAAACTCAATATTAAATATGCCAATTTATAAAATGTCTATTTTAAATAAAAAAATAATATGAAATATCATATTTTATAATCTCTATTTTGAAATATTTTTATAATACAAATGGCTGAGAATTCTGGCTGAGGGTTTAGACCAACTCCTTTATTTACAATATTGCTTCTTCAACTTCATTTAAAATTTGGGAACATTTACATACATACCACACAATTCTTACATTTATTTATAAATATAGCACTTTTCTATGTATGTAAAGATGTATTTCATTTTAAAAAAATAAATAATAATGATATTTTTATGTGATATTAAAAATTTAAATATTATACCTATGAATATTAAAAATTAAATTTTAGATATATAAATATATAAGAATTGTCTTATATGTATGTAATCTCCCTGAAATTTGACAGTAACAAAAACGAATACACCGAATGAGTGCCTGATTTTAAAAAGAAAAATTACTCAGTAAAAGAAATTTTGTAGTTAGTTATTTTATTGAATGATAATAGTATTTGATCTTGATTTCTATACCATATATTTGCCATGATTGAACTTATTTATCCTCAAAATTTTGTAGAATAAGCTATTTTACTTATTTTACTCAATTTGATATAAAAAATTAAAGAAATTATTATTATAATAATTTTAAATTATTTCTCTTTATTCTACATATTACTCATGAAACTATCATTTTATATTTAAATATGATATATCTTTTTAAAATTTATAAATCAAGCACGAATCTTAAATTAAAGCATGTATATAATAAAATTAATCAATTCAGTAAGATGAGTCTAACAACATTAGATTGAGTCAAATCGAGCCCAAATAAACTCAAATTAAGCTCAAAAATTACATGTGAAACTTTGAGAGACTAATTAAATGATCAAATGATTTTCAAATTTGACGTTCTTATAGTCGAATCGAGCAGATCGACGAGAGGAATCTAACGAGCCTAAGATCACTCAAATCGAAGGTCATTTGAATGGTCAAATCACCAAAAACTATTTATGATCAAATGAATTGATATGAACCGTCCGATGGCGTGTTTTAAGATTTTTGCTACAATGACCAAAATGCCCACTCATAATCCTATAAATAGGATCTCATTCTTGTCATGAACATTGGAGGAGTTAGAAGAAAATTTGAGAGAAAGTTGAAAGAGAAGTAGAAGTTCGAAGTTCATCATCACCACCATTATCAGCGATCGCCGCCTTTTATTATCGTCGACTGCCACCAACAATTGTTACAGCCTAACTATCACCACATAGCTGTTATAACCTGATTCTGGAATTTTCATTATCAAGATTTCATACATATAATCTCGTAATCCCGTTATCGGGAAAATTTAAACTTTGTATTCCAAAGCAGATATATAGTGGAGTACTTTTACTGGGCTAAGCCCATGATTTTTTCCTCTCTTTCTAGAAATTTTTCACATAAAAATTCTGGAACTTCTTATTTTCTTTTCAACTATCTGTGTGTGTGTTGAATTTCCATATAAGCTAAGATGTGAAGTTTTATTGTACCACAATTGATTTTTTGGCAGACAACAAAACTATAAATTAGTAATTGTTTATATAGATTCATAAGATTTTTTTTATATTCAAATTTCTTATAAAATTATTTTATACTTTATAGAAGAAGAGGTACAAATATATGGAAATTACTAAACTGCTAAAAAAAGAAAGATTTGCATACCTACTATATAATTTTTATGCAATTATAAATCTATCACTTAAAGTTATATATATATATATATATATATATATATATATATATATATATTCTTTTTAGTGATGAAAAGATATATTTCTATTTAAAATAGATGATAATGATATTTTTGATATGGTATAAGAGATTTTTGTGGGGTTTTTAATAAATAATAAAATTTAGATGTTGAATATGTAAATATATAATAATTGTATGGAATGTACGAAGGGGAATACTATTTTTAATGTGTTTTTAGTATAAATTATATTTATGATGAATGAGATGCATAGCAATATGAATAATATGTGTTGTTTCAATAGATTAAAGTCTTAATTAATAAATTACAGTTAACATGAACAAAAATATATAATTTAAATAAATGAATTATGATCTATATATTATACCAAATAACAAAAGATTTTACTATAATTTAAAAAATATAAATAAATAAATAATAAGAACTATCTAAATAAATATAATTAACTAAAAAAATTTCTCTAATTAAAAAAAAAAATTCTCTTATTAGCGGAGGGATTCTTTTGATACTCTCTTATTCGAGAAAATATTACGTGCGGAGTCCGGATGTAGTTTTACGTCCGGACGCCAATCGCTACCCAACATCTGTCCAATATAAAAATATGACATTTTTACTTAATAGTGTTGTAACTTGACGACGCTTAACGACGCCGTTTATGTTACCCCGGGCCCGGCCCGGCCCGTCCCATTTAAACATCAGGAGAAACGACGTTCAAATGTGCGGGAGAAATTTAAAAAATATATATAAATAGATTTATGGCATAATATATATTTTTTTCAGACAAACCGAGCTCAGAGAGAGAAATAGAAAATCTCATTTCATTTTTCGGGAAGAACCGTGAAGATGGAGAATGAATTTGGAAGTTGTAGCCTTAATGATATTGCGACCAATTTAGCGGATGATGTATTAAATAAAAATATATCGGTAAATTTTCTAAATCGTTTTATATGTATAATTTTTTTAGGGTTTATTAGTGATATTCTTTGAAATTCTTTTATTTAATGTATATTTCCTATACTCTTAGGAGTTCTTTGCAAGAGGACTTTGCTTATTTTAGGAACTGTTTTGTATGTGTACTCTCTGTACTCTCACGGGAGTACAGAGTACTTTCTCAATTTTTGTCAAATTTTTTGGCCTCTTTGGAGAGAATATATTTAATAGATTCTATTAGAAGTAATTTGGAGACTGATTGGTTGATTTTGGGAGTAGATTTGCATGTGTACTCTTTGTGCTCTCATGAGAATACATCCCATTTCCTCATTTTTTTTTCTAGATTTTTTGGCCTGTTTAGAGAGAATATGTTTAATTGATTCCATTAGAAGTAATTTGGAGACTAATTGGTTAGTTTTGGGGGAAGATTTGCATGTATACTCTTTATACCCTTATGAGAGTACACTCTATTTTCTCATTTTTTCCAGATTTTTTGGCCTGTTTGGAGAGAATATGTTTAATAGATTCCATTAGAAGTAATTTGGAGGCTAATTGGTTAATTTTTAGGAATATTTTGTATCTGTACTCTCTGTATTCTCATGAGAGTATACCCCATTTTCTCATTTTTTTTCAGCTTTTTGGCCAGTTTGGAGAGAATATGTTTAATAGATTCAATTAGAAGTAATTTGGAGGCTAATTGGTTGGTATTGGGGGATAGATTTGCATGTGTACTCTCTATACTCTCATGAGAGTACACCCTATTTTCTTATTTTTTTCTTAATTTTTTGGCCTGTTTAGAGATAATTTGTTTAATAGATTTTATTAGAAGTAATTTAGAGACTGATTGATTGATTTTAAAGAGTATTTTGTATCTATACTCTCTGTACTCTTATAAGAGTACACCCCATGTTCTCATTTTTTTCCAGATTTTTTGGCCTGTTTGGAGAGAATATGTTTAACAGATTCTATTAGAAGTAATTTGGAGGCTGATTAGTTAGTTTTAGGGTTGTTTTATATCTGTATTCTCTGTACTCTCATGAGAGTACACCCCATTTTCTCATTTTTTTTAACTTTTTTGGTCTGTTTGGAGAGAATATGTTTAGAAATAATTATTAAAAATGATTGGTTGGTTTTGAGGCGATTTGCATACTCTCTGTACTCTCTTGAGAGTACAATTTATTTTTTCAATTTTTTTTCATATTTTTGGCCTGTTTGGAGAGAATATATTTAATAGATTCTATTAGAAGTAATTTAGAGGCTAATTGGTTGGTTTTGAGGGAAGATTTGCACGTGTACTCTTTGTACTCTCATGAGAGTACACCCCATTTTCTCATTTTTTTTCTAGATTTTTTGGCCTATTTGGAGAGAATAAGTTTAATAGATTCCATTAGAAATAATTTGAAGGCTGATTGGTCGATTTTGGGGGCAGATTTATATGTGTACTCTCTATACTCTCATAAGAGTATACCCCATTTTCTCATTTTTTAAAGATTTTTTGGCCTGTTTGGAGAGAATATGTTTAATAGATTCCATTAGAAGTAATTTGGAGGTTGATTGATTGATTTTGGGTGCAGATTTGCATATGTACTCTCTGTACTCTCATGAGAGTATACCCTATTTTCTTATTTTGAGCTATTTTGCATGTGACATATTTGTGTTTGAGCAGGTGAATGAGGTAAATGATCGATGCGATGATGAAGCCGTTATGTCTAATGAACCAAATTTGGAAAACTGCTTGGCACCACTATTCACAATGAAAAGGAGGCGTATGCACTGTACTGTGATTATGCACATTAAATTTGTTTCAGTGTTAAGAAGGATTATACTAGTTATTGGCCAAACTCCAAGAAATTAAAATCAAAGAATTTTTTTATGCAAAAGCGGAAGAAAACAATCTAAATCAACCAAATTCAAAATAGATACAAGAGTGGTGTGCCATGATTAGATTTTCTATTGATTTAGATGAGAATTGGAAGATTAAAAAATATATAGAAAGTCATAATCATTCATTGGCAAAGCCGGGTGACCTATATCTTCTTAGATCGTACAGAGGCATCAGCGATGAGAAGGCAGCTATGTTAAAGACAATGATAGAGGCCGGAATTAAAGCAGCTAATGCGTTTAGCTACCTAACTGAGGAAAATGGAGTGTACTCTCTAGAGAGTATAGAGAGTACACGTGCTAAACAACCTTAAATCGATAAAAGAACCCCAAAACAACTTGCATTTGCATCTCTAAATATTTTATCTGCAAAAATAAATATAAAAGGAGAATTGGGTACTCGAGAGTCGAGAGTGCACTTAAATAGCCCTTAAATTGACAAAAGCACCCCCAAATAGCTTACATTTGGATCTACTAACTATTTTATCTGCAAATAGGGCCAAATAACTGGCAGAAAAAAGGAAAATGTGGTGTACTCTATGGAGAGTACAGAGTACATGTGATAAACAACCCCTAAAAATGGTAAAAGAACCTCGACACAACTTGCATTTGCATCTACAAACTATTTTATCTGCAAACAGGGCCAAATAACTAGCAAAAATGGGGTGTACTCTCTGGAGAGTACAGAGAGTACACCTGCTAAACAACCCCTAAAATCGACAAAAGACCCGCCGAACAGCTTGCATTTGCATCTACAAACTATTTTATATGCAAATAGAGCCAAAGAACTGATAGAAATGGTGAAAATAGGTGTACTCTCTGGAGAGTACAGAGAGTATACATACAAAGGTGCTCCGGAACTCTCCAATTTGAATGAAAGAATTGGTGGAAATGTTGAAAAAAAATGCCGAAAGCAAGTGTACTCTCATGAGAGTACACAGAGTACTGGTGCAAAACAACCCCTAAAATCTACCAGGAAGCCAATTAGATTTGTAAGAGAATTTTCTGAATTTTTGTAGAACTTTCAATTAAATTTTAGCTGTCTGAACAAAACAATAAATAATATTTAATAAATTATTAGAATATATTGGATTGTGACATTGAGTTCGGTAAATGGTAGTGCACTCAAACTGTTTTCCTTTTAAAATAAAAAAATTGAAAACATAATTAAATAAAGCATGATTTTCAGCTCTGATCCGAATTAGGAGGAGTAAATGGAATTGCTCTTAACACACATGATATTTATAAGACATGATTAGAATGATTGTAAGTTTGGATTCGAACTATTTTGACTAAACGGTACTGCTTAATTATTACACATATTTTATAAAGTCCAAAAAAGGTATCCATAATTACGTTTACATATTTCCATCTTAAATTTGATATTTTATATTTAACAATTCAATTAATTAGTTTATCTGTACTATATCATTTATTACTATTTTTACAAACAAAGTATAGTTTCAGAAACATTCAAAATATTTTTAATGTAATTTTTTTAAAAATAATTATTTTATCTTCGATTAGTGCTATATATCATAATTTTATACATATAATTTATGTATTATTTATTGAAACTTCAAATACATTTCTACTATCTCAAATTTATTTTATTTCAATTTACAATCAGTGTTAAATAAAATAGAAAATGAGAAAATCTGGAAAAAAAATGAGAAAATAGTTTGTACTCTCAGGAGAGTACAGAGAGTACACCTGCAAAATAGCTCAAAAAAGTTAACAATCAGGCTCCAAATAGCTTGTAAAGGAATATATTAAACATATTCTCTCCAAACATACCAAAAATTCTAAAAGAAAATGAGAAAATGGTATGTACTCTCATGAGAGTACAGAGAGTACAAATGCCAAACTGCTGGGAAAAGCTACCCATCAGCCTCCAAATTGAATCAACTAGTATGTAATAAACATATTTTCTCCAAACAGACCAAAGATATTGGAAAAATAAAAAATAGTCTGTACTCTCATGAGAGTACAGAGAGTACACATGCCAAATTATCCAAGAAAGCTACCCATCATTCTCCAAATTGCTTCAAATGGTATGTACTAAACATATTTCTTCCAAACAGGCCAAAAAAGTAAAAAATAAATGAGAAAATAGTCTTTACTCTCAGGAGAGTACAGAGAGTACAACTGCAAAATAGCTCCAAAAAACCTAATATTCAGGCTCCAAACAACTTGTAATGGAATCTATTAAATATATTCTCTCTAAATAGGTAAAAAAATCTATAAACAAAAATGAGAAAATAGTATGTACTCTCAGGAGAGAATATAGAGTACACTTATAAAATAACTCATAAAAGCTATCCATCAGCTTCCAAATTACTTCAAATGGTATGTAATAAACATATTCTCTCCAAATAGGCCAGAAAAAGTAAAAAAATTAAGAAAATAGTCTGTACTCTTAAGAGAGTACAGAGAGTACACCTGCAAAAAAGCTCAATAAACCTAATATTCAGGCTCCAAACAACTTGCAATGGAATCTATTAAACATATTCTCTCTAAACAGACCAAAAAATCTAGAAAAAAAAAAGAGAAAATAGTCAGTACTCTCATGAGAGTACAAAGAGTACACTTGCAAAGTAGTTCAAAATAGCTAAAATTCAAGCTCCAAACACCTTGTCATGGAATTTATTAAACATATTTTTACCAAACAGGCCAATAAAAATTAGGAAAAATTGAAGAAATAAGCGGTACTCTCAAGAGAGTACAGAGAGTACACATGTAAAACTGCCCCCAAAACTAACCAATCAGCCTCCAAATTGCTTATAATGGAATCTAATAAACATAGTCTCTCCACACAAGCCAAAAAATCATGAAAAAAAAATGTGAAAATGGTCTATACTCTAAAGAGAGTACAGAGAGTACACATGCAAATCTATCTCCAAAACCAACCAATCAGCCTCCAAATTATTTTTATTGGAATCTATTAAACACATTCTCTCCAAACATGCCAACAAATGTGAAAATAAATGAAAAAATAGTCTGTACTCTCCTGAAAGTATAGAGAATACACATGCAAATCCAAACCAACAAGCATCAAGCAACCTACAAACTGCTTATAAGGCCATGTACTAAATATATTATATCCAAATAGGTTAACAAGGCTGAATACATTATATCCTAAAGCTCCACATATGTTATCTACTAAACATGATATCTATTAGACATGTTATTTACATTATAAGGTCATGTACTAGCAGAAATAATAGCTTCTAATGACATCCATAAACACACCACACAGATACATTTCTAAAGCAATTAATTTCCAACATATCAAACTTCAATTCAACATTTGTCAAATTAATTTTTTCATACCCAAACAGCAGATAGTGTAAGCGAACTCAGCCCTGAAGTAATTCATCTTCTTTGGCCAATTTTAGTGGTCAGCCTAGTCCACTAGAGGTTTGCTGATTGCTACCTACCTCCATGTATTTGCAGATAAACATCCCACA
Organism: Cymbidium sinense; assembly: GCA_021442155.1. Lineage (NCBI taxonomy): Eukaryota > Viridiplantae > Streptophyta > Magnoliopsida > Asparagales > Orchidaceae > Cymbidium > Cymbidium sinense. Next base: position 28,869,625 of record CM038221.1, on the reverse strand, counting down.
GTTGAAATTATTTTCTTGGATTGGTAGCCCACTCATCACTTCCATTCTGAGATCGCCCGAGATCACAAAGATCTTCGACAAGTACTTTGATATAAATAGTAAAAAATATAGTCAATAATTAGGCACAAAATATGCACTTTAGGCAAACTAAAATGAGAATAATTTTCACAATCTCAGGGAGAATGGCCTAACTAGCTGGGTTCGACAATGAATCATAAAAATACTAAACCCCTTGCTTAGTATGCCCGACTAGGAGTGTCCAATGCTGATTATTTATAACTGGAAGTAAGAGTAACTTAGCCCTTGAAACACTATCTACAATGACATGCTGGATGAACATTTTGCTTTCCTTTTGTAGGCCATATTTAGCATAACTCTGCAAGAAGTGAAGAGAAAGTTTATAATTACTGGCTTCTAACTATTTAAACAAGAAATGGATCATATTACCCAAAGTTTTATGGAGTAACTTACCCAGTGCAGGCATGAAACATACAGATAGGAGACATATAGCCTAGGACATAGCAAGTACTTCTCGGCCAGTAAAAAGGAGAAAGCATCAGCGTGTGCATCTGACAGATACTAATCTATCATCAACTCATCAATCTGACCTCGCATAATGATGATATTCCCAATCGCGAGTACGCTATCACCCTTGCATGTGAGAAATATGAGAATGTGAGCCTAATTAAATGAATATGTGATTTTATGTATACAGAAGGAGTTGAATGAAAAATGACTTACTTCTCCTTGAATCGGGAGCACAAGGTGTCAATGAGCTGCAACATTGGCTTGGGCAGGATATCTCTTGATGAGAAGTCAGTAATATGATGTGCCTCAGCTGGCTGTAAGAAAATTAATGATGATGAAAATTAGTGATGAAGAGCTAGATTCACTGTGAATTAAAGCTTAATCTGCTAAGATGATGCATACCTCCGCCTGATGCTCCTCAACCACCACGACAGTAGTCGATGGTTTATCCACTGATATTGGAGTATCTTTGCTAACCTACAAAAAAATTTAGTGAAATTAGTTACTATTAGGTTAAATTAAAAATAAAGTAAAGTAATACATCTTCTATTATTTGCTCATCCTGTGTGGAGGCTACCACAGGAGTTTTTCAGCACCGTGACTTCCTGTATGTTTATGTGAAGGGGGAAGATAAAGATTTCCTTTTCCTCATCTGCCGAGCCTTCATACCATGCTCAAGGTAAAGGCTAGATCTTCATGCGGTGGAAGCCTCCATAGGAGCTTCCCCTATGGTGACCTCCACAGGGGCTTCCCCAGTGGAAGCCTCCACAGGGGCTTCCCCAGTGGAAGTCTCCACAGGGAAAGCCCCTCAAGTAGCCTCCACAAGAGCCTCCTCTGTGGTAGCCTCTACTAGAGGGGCTTCCCCAGTGAAAGTGTCCACAGGGGAAGCCCTTATGGTAGCCTCCACAGGAGCCTCCCCTGTGGTAGCCTCCATAGGGGAAGCTCCTATGGTAGCCTCCAGAGGTGCTGCTCCTGTGATAGCCTCCTCAAGAGATTCTCCTGTGGTCGCCTACACAGGAGATTCCCCCATGCTAGGGATGCTAGGACCCTGCTGCCCAGCAAGCATCGCCTCAATATCAGCTACCCAAAAATCAATTCCATTAATTCTCTCGGTTATTGATGCTTCCAAAGATGATACTCTCTCTCTCTCAGGGCCCTGAAACCTGCAAATATCCTCTCTACCGCAGAGCTTCCTAAATGGGTACTAGCAAAGGGCAGGCTAGATACATTGGAAGGGGAAGAATATCAAGGAGAGACATATGGAGATTCAGTGGGGGCTGCACTTATTGGACTTGGAATGGGGCTGCTATCGGGCTCGACATGAGTTATCGCTGGGTAAGGGATAATGTTTCAAGGAGCTAGGTCTTCTCTTTTGATATGTCCTCAAATGAAAGGCAGACCTGTGTTACACCAATAAGAAAATATGATAATTTACAATATGAATAAATACATTCTAATATAAATAAAGTAAAATTATTTTGTGTCACCTGAAGTCCTCCCAAACCAGTGAAGGAGTAATCTGCAAACTTTATTTTTGGCCATCGTAACATACGTGGCTTTGCAGAAGGAAAGGGCGGCCATATGATGCATATGTGCTCTGCAGCCCAGATCTGTAATGAATATTAATATAAGTTAACTTCAATGCATCAAATAATACATATCTAAGGATGTAGAATGTACCATTAGAAGAGTGACAAAGGCACTCATGTACCCAAGTGCCTTCTGTGTCAGAATCTTTGATGTAATACCATCAAATTATGAAACCAGAAAGGCACAAATGGCCTCTGTCCAATTGTACTCAGCAAATTTTTCTATGCCTTTGGCATAGGCAATCAATTCCGATGCCACTCTGTAGTTGTGATATATAAAAAAAGATTTGAAAGTAAAAAAATGTATGTATAACTCTACAAATTGTGTCGTAGTCAATGAGCGACCCAAATTCTAAGTTTATTCTTAAAGTCCACTGAGCTGAACTTTGATAGTGATTTCTGCCATATGACCTTCGCCCCTCCATTTGGCATCCCTATAATTAATGCAACTTCATTAGGGGTGAAAGGAATGCATTGGCCACCAAAAAAGAATGCTTGCTTCTCTATATCCTAACAATACATGATTGAAGTGATGGCAATTGAGTCTTGCTGAATTCCATGCAGTTTAATAAATTGATGCAAATGAAGCCTCCTTAAAATGTCAATAACTTCATCCATAAAGTGTGCTGAAATATTATCGAACACCGCTCTAATGGTGGTAGGCCTTCATCTGGAAGTTATCCTTTTCCTAGACATGTTAAACTTCAAAATGAAAATTTAATTAATGAGAACATTATTAGCATAATGGAGGGCGAGAGAGTACACAGGCAAAACAACCACTAAAACAAGGGAGTAATAGCTAAAAAAAATGAGAAAATAGTCTGTACTCTCATGAGAGTACAGAGAGTACACATGCCAAACTACTCAAAAAAATTGACTCATTAGCCTCCAAATTGCTTCAACTGCTATGTATTTAACATATTTTCTTCAAACAAGCTAAAAAATTTGGGAAAAAATTGTGAAAATGGTATGTACTATCAAGAGAGTATAAAGAGTACACATGCAAATCTACTAAAAAATACTATCCAACAGCCTCCAAATTTCTTCAAATGGTATGTAATAAACATATCTTTTCCAAATAGGCCAAAACAAATGGAAAAATATGAGAAAATAGTCTGTACTCTCATGAGAGTATAGAGGGTACACATGCCAAAATGCTAAAAAAAAGCTACCCATCAGCCTCCAAACTGCTTCAAATGGAAATCTATTAAACATATTCTCTCCAAACATGCCAAAGAAACTAGAAAAGAAAAAGAGAAAATAGTCTATACTCTCATGAGAGTATAGAGAAAACACATGCAAATCTGTCTCCAAAACCAACCAATCAACCTCCAAACTGCTTCTAATGGAAACTAATAAAAATATTCTCTCCAAACAGGCCAAAAATTGGAAAAAATGAGAAAATTGGTATGTACTCTCATGAGAGTACAAAGAGTACACATGCAAATCTACCTCCAAAATTAACTAATCAGCCTCAAAATTTCTTTTAATGGAATCTAATAAACATATTCTCTCCAAACATGCCAAAAAAATTGGAAAAAAGTGAGAAAATAATATGTACTCTCATGAGAGTACAGAGAGTACACATGTCAATCTATCCCCAATACCAACCAATCAGCCTCCAAATTACTTCTAATATAATCTAATAAACATATTCTCTCCAAACAGACCAAAGAAATGAGAAAAATGAGAAAATAGTCTGTACTCTCATGAGAGTACACATGTCAATTTGCCCCTAAATCTAACAAATCAGCCTCTAAATTATTTCTAATAGAATCTAATAAACATATTCTCTCCAAACATGCCAAAAAAATTAGAAAAAAAATATTTTGTACTCTCATGAAAGTACAGAGAGTACGCATGCCAATCTGCCCTCAAAACCAACTAATCAGTCTCCAAATTGCTTCTAATGGAATCTAATAAATATATTCTCTCCAAATAGGCCAAAGAAACTAAGAAAAAATGAGAAAATAGTCTATACTCTCATGAGAGTACAGAGAGTACACATATCAATCTTCCCCCAAAACCAACCAATCAGCCTCCAAATTACTTCTAATAGAATCTAATAAATATATTCTCTTCAAACAGGCTAAAGAAACTAGAAAAAAAATGAGAAAATAGTTTTTACTCTCATGAGAGTACAGAGAGTACACATGTCAATCAGCCTCTAAAACCAACCAATTAGCCTCTAAATTGCTTCTAATGGAATCTAATAAACATATTCTCTCCAAACAGGTCAAAAAAATTGGACAAAAATGTGAAAATGCTATGTACTCTCATGAGAGTACAAAGAGTACACATGCAAATCTACCTCAAAAACTAATCAATTAGCCTCCGAATTGCTTCTAATGAAATCTAATAAATATATTCTCTCCAAACAGGCTAAAAAAACTAGAAAAAATGAGAAAATAATGTGTACTCTCATGAGAGTACAGAGAGCATATATGCAAATATGCCACCAAAACTAACCAATCAGCCTCCAAATTGCTTCTTATGGAATCTATTAAACATATTCTCTCCAAACATGCCAAAAAACCTTTAAAAAATGAAAAAAATGAGGTGTACTCTAACGAGAGTATAAATGAAAAACACCCATAAAAACCAACAATTAGCCTCCAAACTACTTTTAATGAAAACTAATAAACATATTCTCTCCAAATAGGCCAAAAAATTAGAAAAAAATGAGAAAATTGATATGTACTCTCATGAGAGTACAGAGAGTACACATGCAAATCTGTCTCCAAAACGAACCAATCAGCCTCCAAATTCCTTCTTATAGAATCTAATAACATATTCTCTCCAAATAAATAAAAAAAACTGGAAAAAAATGAGAAAATAGTATATATTCTCATGAGAGTACAGAGAGTACACACACCAATCTGCTCAAAACCAACCAATCAGCCTCCAAATTATTTTTAATGGAATCTAATAAACATATTCTCTCTAAATAGGCCAAAAAAGCTGGAAAAAAAGAGAGAATAGTATGTACTCTCATGAGAGTAGAGAGAGTACACATGTCAATCTGCCCCCAAAATCAACCAATTAGCTTCCAAATTACTTCTAATGGAATCTAATAAACATATTTTCTTCAAACAGGCCAAAAAAATTGAACAAAAATGTGAAAATGCTCTGTACTCTCATGAGAGTACAAAGAGTACACATATAAATTTTTTTCCAAAACTAACCAATTAGCCTCCAAATTGCTTCTAATGGAATCTAATAAGCATATTCTCTCCAAACAGGCCAAAAAATTGGAAAAAAAGTGCACTCTCATGAGAATCTGAGAGTATAAAATACTCGCTCCAAAAATATTATCTCCAATGCCAAAATTAAAAATAAAGAAATCTGATACATGCCCTCCAAACCAATGAGCCTCCAAATTACTTCTAATAGAATCTAATAAATATATTTTCTCCAAAGAGGAAAAAAAACTAGAAAAAAAAAATGAGAAAATAGGGTGTACTCTTATGAGAGAGCACATGCAAATGCCCAAAACCAATCACTAAATTACTTCTAATGGAATCTAATAAATATATTCTCTCCAAATAGGCCAAAAAAATTGGAAAAATTGAGAAAATAATTTGTACTCTCATGAGAGTATATAGAGTACACATGCAAATCTGCCTCCAAAACGAACCAACAGCCTCCAAATTACTTCTAATGGAATCTAATAAACATATTCTCTCCAAACAGGCCAAAAAAATTTAAAAAAAGAAAGAGAAAATGGGGTGTACTCTCATGAGAGTACATAGAGTACACATGCAAATCTACCTCAAAAACTAACCAATCAGCCTCCAAATTGCTTCTAATAGATGTTGACCTCCTCATATATGTCATAAACCAAGACAAGCTCACAAGTCGAATTTGACGGACTCCAGAAGTGACAATGCGCAAATCGAGGCTCAAAATGCACTAGATATCACCGAAAATGATCGAAATGACCTCTGATTGATGAACGGACTTCGTCGTCGTGTTCAGAACGTTGAAATTGGTCAAAATATAAATATTGCATAATCTTAAGAGCGAGTGATCAAGCGATCGAGCTATCAATTTGTCGACGCGTATATCGAGGTCGAGAAGTAATAACATTGCTCAAATGACCTCCGTTGATAAAATTGATTACGCTGTTAGCGTTGAAATGTCGAAACCTATCAAATGAGATTATACGCGCTCAATTCGGATGAGTTTGCGCGAACGTCGAGTGGTCGAATGCGATGACATGCAAATTTGAACAATCGACTCAATTGACGAATTTCAACTAAAGCTCTCATAAATGATACCATTACCGTGAGCATCAAAATTACCTAGAATAGACATCTAATTTGACTAAATTTGTCACGCTTAAAATTTCATCAAAATTAATATATTTCGAGATAAATTCACCTAATTATCTCTTAATCACATTAAATCAACGCCTCGAAAATAGCATCCGCTCACTTTCATACCTCCACCTCCAATTCGATCAATCATAGGCTGTCATATCACACCTTTCTCATCACCTCACTGCTTTATTCCTGCTGCAAGCCGAAAGGGCAAGGCACAGTAAGGCGATTTTTTTTTTTATCTCTACCGCAAATGGACGAGAGGCTCTCCGCTCCCGTTCCTCTGTGCCTGCTACCAACTGCACGTCACTCCTGTTCATCCGATCGAACTCGCAGCAGGTCAAGCGACCCTCCTGCAGTAACTGCTGTGAGAGCTGCGCCGGCGAGACGTGCGACTGTGAGTCTTCCACGACGTCTACCTCTTCATCTGCAAATCCCTCTCCTCTACCTGGCGTAATCAGTGAACGAGCCCCGACTCACTTTCAATGCTCGTACAAATTAGTGGTTACAGAAGGAGTTTTTTTCGGTGAATGGAGCTAAAGTATAGGATCACTAGTCTCTTGGGATCCCAGCTTTTAGAAAGTCTGTCTTCCACTCCCTAGCTGCGAGAAGTTTTGGCTATTGAAGTCCTTGCATGCAGGTGATTCTGATTTTTGCAGATTAGAGCAGCCGAGCTGAGGATGTTTCAAACTTACAACAGTTCAATATGTTTTGTAACTGCTTCAAATTACACAAAGCTCAATAAGATACTGGATTTCTTCTTTAGTCCTCATAAATTATGGTGATCGCAACATAGTCTAAAATCATGGAAAAATACATATTTTTAAAGGAAATTGAGATGGAACATGTGGCAGTGTTTTCAAGGCTCTCACTCTGCAGAATAGCGAGATTGTTGTAGTTTAGAAAATGAAGAGAAAGTTTTACTATTTGGAAGAGTTCTTGAATCTTAGAGAAGTTAAGTTGCTGTAAAGGCTGAACCACGCGAATATTGTCAAACTAAAGGAGGTTGTCAAGGAGAACTATGAGCTTTTCCTTATTTTCGAACACATGAATTTCAATCTTTATCAAATCATGAGAGATTTCCAAAGCCATTTTTCAGAGTTGGAGATACGTACATTAATGTCACAAGTTTTGCGAGGGCTTTCATATATGCATAGAACTGGCTTTTTCCATAGGGATTTGAAGCCTGAGAATTTATTGGGGAAAAATTATGTTATCAAGATTGCTGATCTTGGACTTTCAAGAGAAATAATGTCAAATGCTCCTTATACTGATTATGTTTCTACAAGATGGTATCGGGCTCCAGAAATGTTGTTTCAATCTTCATCATTTCACCTTCAATGGTGTTTGAAGACCCTATTATGCCGAGAGTGAAGAATTACCGTAGTGTTAAAGACACTAACCGCATGCCGAAATGACGGAAGTTCAAATAGCCCTCGATATAGCCCCCTATGCGTGGATGATGTCGGGAGGTTACCGAATTTTAGACTGACGGGAGACCTAAGCAAAAATAAATAATAAGCTTAAATTAAACTTATTTGAGAATGATAAATTAAAAATAAAGCTACATATATGTTCTTTTTATACAGGTGTTTGAAGAACCTATTATGCTCAATAGAGCTAACAGGTTAGAAGATCACGACCGTAGTGTCGTAAAGACACAATCGTTATGCTCAAGAAGTCGGCGGAATGTCGAATAGACTCCCATGTCACGCGGGATGATGCCGGAGGCCAAAATTCAGACTGATAGAGGACTTAATTAATTTAATACAAAATAAACTCTAAGCTCAGAATTAAAATATGAATTGAATTGTAGGTGTACGAAGACCTTGTTATGCTCAGTAGATCTGACGAGTTTGAAGACCCCGTTATGCAAGAGAGCTAATCCGGGATCAAGTAGTGTTGTAAGACAAATCGCTATGCCGCAGAGACGGAATGTCAAAGCCCCTAATGCAATCCCCATGCGGGAAGACAGGAGGTCAATTTTGGATTGACGGGAGACCTAAACAAGAACAAATAAAAGTGTTAATGAGCTTAACTTGAGCTATTTGAGAATGATAAATTAAAGAGTAAACTTACATATATGCTCTTTATGCAGGTGTTTGAAGACTCCGTTATGCTCAGTAGAGCTAACGGTTAGAAGACCACGACTATAGTGTTGCAAGACACTGACCGTTATGCTCAGTAGAGTTAACGGGAAGGTTGAATAGACCCCGATGCAGCCCCCTATGAGGGGAAAATGTCGAGAGGCTGCTGAAATTTGGATTGACACAAAGCTTAAATATGATTAAATAAGAGTATTAATAAGCTTAAATTAAACTTAAATGAAAAAATGATGAATCGAAGCTAAACCTACTCACAAAAAAATTCTAAAGGTCTTTAAATAAGAATGAGTATGTAAGCTTCTTAGCGATCACGAACCAAGTTTCATTAAAACTTAAAGAGCTCAATGAGCTATGAACTAGATGCCAATAAATAAATATTAATCTAAATAATTGAACAAGATCTGAAATGCCAAACACCACCGGATTTGTAACACATTGTATAAGCGAACAGAATGCGTTAATTAAAGATTCAATTAAACTATTGCACACATTATAAAGCATGATTAAAACTCAAATTTAATACCTCAAAAGTGTGCAAGCATTCTTAAACACCCGCATGGGCCCCGACACTATGTTGAATGCTTAAACTTAGTGTTCAGATGCCGCATGGGTTGATTCCTTGTTAGGGTTAACAAAATCTAATGATGTTGTTATAGCTTTCTCCGCCTGAGAAAATCTCTGAGAAGCTAATTTTGTCATGTGGTAGTATAACGACTATCTTTTAACTCCCCAATGATAACTTAGTTGATCAAAGATATCAACTGGAGGGGTAATCATTATTATTAAAAATATCTAAGATATTTATATTCAATATCCTCAAATCCAAAATTCTCAAAATATAAATCTAGATATCCTCTATTAAATTAATAGAGTTGAGATCGAAATAATAAACTAAATGATCATGCAGACCTATATCCCCAATGATAGTTGATTGAAGATATCAACTGGATGGATAATTATTATCAAAATATTTAAGATATTTATATTCAATATCCTCAAATCCAAAATTCTTAAAAATATAAATCTAGGTCTGATTCTCTATTATTAAATTGATAGAGTTGGCAAGATCTAAAATAATAAATTAAATGATTTAAATACCATAGGCCTATGTTGAATGCTTAAATGGTGTCCAGGATGTTTGCGTGGGTTGATTCCGGTTTAGTCTTAGACTAGTCGGGTTAACAAAAAATCTATTATGAAAATTTCAACTTAGTAAAATATCTGAGAAGCTAATTCTATCATGTGACAGTAGATCTGATCCTCTATTAGGAACTAAATAGAGTTGACGGGATCTAAAATTCTTAAATATATTTGATTCAATCAATTGACCACCTCGATGATGGCTGTGTTGAATGAAGATTTCAACTGGATGGGATACTTACCATAAAAATGTGCTTGCAACCTCAAATTGAATTAATCAAACTTAAGTATTAATGCAAATATAAAATCAAATAAATCTCCAAATTATAAATGCTAAAATGAAATTTAATTTTTAAAGAACTTAAAGCTAAAAAATCCAATTCACCATCCGCAATTATTTATCGGAGGTGACAATTTAAGAAAACCCTAGCTCACAAAGGAGCTAAAGTCAAATCAAGTACACAACTATGTTTACTCTCAAACGATCTCATGTCAGCAAGGACGTGGCCCGTGTCCTCTGACTGCTTGGTTTGGTTAGCAGGCTCCACATGATGCAGTTACGACCAAAGTCCTCTGATCGGGTGGTTATCGCCAAATGGAACCATTATATTACGGTCACGACTATAGCCCGTATGCTCCCTAATGTCTCTGCCCTTTGAGTTGTGAACCATATGATATATTTGATAGGACAAAAAGCCCTCTGTCAGTTAAGGTAGACCTAAACTTATCTCCTTAGACAAACACCACCAGTCTACAAAGATTTCTTGAAAGATGTAACCCATGTGTTACTGATAAGGATCCTTTGGTCAGGTTGGGTCGACTACCTTCTTTGACTAAGTATACTAGGGACCATGACAGCCCGGGATGATGGAACCATGGGATCTAGATCGGGCGCATCATCGTTCCCCCAACCATTCACTTTAAGTTAAATATAATGAATTTCATAAATTTAAATTTCAAAACTCCACATCTTTGTAATTACGCTACACCTAAGTGATCTCTAGCCTTGTCGAAAGTTCTCTCGGCATTGAGGGTAATTAACTAAAGGTGCTTGCACCTATAAAAAACCTAGAACCAGATCTAAAGTCCTGACAAAATGAGGGTGAAATCTCAGGTAGTGTCTTATCTACTATTCCATTTGCCTTCTGAAAATTACACTGACATTTTAAATCACTCTCTTCATCGAGAAGTCGGTGGCAAATTTTCAGAGCTCGCAGATTTTTGGCAACTCTATTGGGGACAGGATTCTCTTTCCATCTTTGGCTAGTCAAATTTAAGCTATAGTAGTAGTGGAGCATGATAAAATTGATATTTAAAATCAATCATCAATGAAATTAAATTTAAATCAATCATATTCTTATGTATAATCTATTTATTCTGTATATTGATGGATCTTCAGAACACCGTTTATCATGCAGCTAGGTCACGGAGCCAATATCCGTCTAGCTAACGCTATATCCGTCTAGCTAACACTATAATCAATACTGGGGATGTTGGAGTTACTATTCAATTTGATAGTATAGACTTCCCAACCATCACCGCTATAAATAATCCTCCACCTGAGCATCTGCATATTGTACACACTAACCTATGAAATGGAGGAGGATAATTGGAATGACCACTACTGCTACAAGGTTTCTCAAAAGAGAGCCTTTGTACTTAAAAGGTTGATTCATTTTGAGGCGCTAGTCTTGAAGAGAACCTTCACTAGGTAGAAAGTTTTAGTCATACCTGTGAATGTGACAACCCTACCAGTTGAACCTTTTGCACTAAGAAGGTATGATACTGAAGCCTCCTATTCTAGAGAAAAACTGAGTAAAAGGCAAAGAAGAAGAAACATTAAACTGTGAGCCCAATAGTTGCTGTATGAATCACAAGTCATACAACTAACCTTACAATTAGAAGTGAGTATTTCTACCCAACAATAAATTTGAAATTTTTGAGATGGGTGAAAATGAATAGCTCTACTGGTGATGTTAAATGATATTTTTGGGCTCAACAATAATCAATTTCAACCTTTTTGAAGAAAAAATATGAAACTCTATTTACTCGAGCACATAGAGTTTTGAAAGTTGTTAAGGAAAAATATCTTATGAAAAATAGGTATCAAATGTCAATTATCAAAGAAGTCAAAAATGCTCCACTCTGAGCTACAATCGGTGGTAATAAGAGCTCAAGACCGTCCAGTAATTTCTACATGGTGAGCATCGGGCGTGACACAGGTGTGTTCGGAATCCCTTCAAAGGTCGTAGAAAGATAAATAAATATGGAGGCCAAAGCCTCAAGAAGAAGTTGTGATGCAGAAGCTTCTTCATCTGGAAGCAAGTTAACCTAGAGACAGTGAGGAAAGCGAAATGCTGAACTGCATGCTCAACAATTATTATTCAAGCAGAAAATTATACAACCAGTTGTGAACCAAAAGCGAGTGTTCCAACCCATAATAGGTTTGATAGCCTAAGATGGGTAAAGAGGAATAGCTCTACTGGTCAAATCAAACAATCCTTCTGGACCTGACAATGTTAGGTTCCAACTTCTCCAATAAGAAAACTCAAAACTGTATATGCAATAGGACATCAGGTCCTCAAAGTTGCTAAGGAGAAGGGACTAATGAAAAGAAAATATCAAAGTCCAATCATCAAAGAGGCTAGAGTTGCTCCTCCAAGGAGACATTCTCCTACAACCCAAATGTCAATCAATTCAAGTCCCGCACACGAGGATCGAGGCATGACACTTGGACCACAGGTTCAAGAATCCGTCGTCGAAAGGTCCCGACAAAAAGGTAAGCAAATTTGGAGGCTAAAGCCTTAAAGTGAAATGGCCTTAAAGAAGGATAGCAACGTGACATCTGGACTGTACTCCCAGAGATCCACCATAAATGAAACTCATTAAGAATGTGTACCTAAGAAAAATATCCTATGTGATGAGATTTTTCGACACCTTAGCTTGTGGCCATCTCCATATCTTCAAGAAGAGGTTAGGTTCGATCATAGTCCTCCGAGCCAAAAATTTATTGGAGGCATCGATCAGAGTTTCACGTCCAAGAGAAAGAAGTTGATGTAAAAGGATACTCCTTTCAAATAAGACAAAAAATGTCGAGATACTTTTGACAATATCAAGAAGTATCTGTTAAATCTGCCCATTCTCCCAGCAACAATCCCAGAAAAATCTCTCTTCTTGTACACAACAGCACTGGAAGAATCTCTATGTTCTCTATTGGCACAACACAATGAAGAGGGAAAGGATAACACTCTATATTACATCAGTCGAAGAAAGATAGGACCGAAAATACGTTATTCTACAATTGAAAAGCATTGTTTGACATTAGTTTTTGCTTTTCAAAAGCTATGTCATTATATGTTATCTCATAAAATTACTATCATCTCAAGAATCGATCCGCTAAAATTCTTGATGACAAGACTAGCATTGATAGGTCACTTGACATGATGGACTATTATTCTACTACAATTTGACATCACATATGTTCCCAGAAAGCAGTGAAGGGGTAAATTCTGACAGACCTCTTTGCTGCACACCCTATCCCGACAGATTCATCGCTCAATGATGATCTTCCTAACGTGCAGGTCATGCATATATATGAAAAAAAAGTAGCAAATGTGGGGATTGTATTTTGATGGAGCTTCATCCATTAAATATACTCAGCCCTCAAATCTCCCAAAATCTCGAGTTGGCATCAGCCTCATCTTAATCAATCTAGAAGGTGGTATAATGAGGCATTCCTATCGGTTGATTGAGCAACAAAGTATAATACAAAATGTTGGTGGCAGGTCTGGATGAAGCCATCTTCATGGGAGCTCAAAATCTACAAGTTTATGGTGGTTCTCAGGTCATCATTAATCAAGTGCTGGGCCTTTACAAAGTCAACAAGCTTAAATTGACCCACTATCATAAGCGAGTTCTCGGGCTCATAAAGCAAATCCAAAATATCATTATGACTCGAGTTTTCAAAGGGCAAAATAGACTTTTTAGCTAAGTTAGCTAAAGAAATAACGAATATGTGCTAATTAGTGTTTGCACTCGTTGGGTCCTAAAGCCAATAAATCAAAAATTCCCGCCAGAAGAGGGGTCATCAAATACAAGCCAGCAGGATGCAACTCACGTTGCTCCTCACACTCCCTTGCAAATTGCTCATCGAAATCAACAAGATGAGGCTCGGGCTATTCAAGAGGCAAGACCTCAATCTGAAGAAACTCCAACACCACAAAGTAAAATCCTTATAGTAGAAGAGCAGGAAGATTGGAGACAACACTTCGTCGACTATTTTAAGGAAAGAAAATTGTCGAGCATTAAGCCAATGGATACACAACTTGAGAAAAGGGTTTGACTATATGTTTATATTGGCAATACCTTATATCTTAGATCCTTTGAGTAGATATGGATACAGTGTTTGGGAATAGAAGAAGCCAACAAATGACTGATTGATATAAGATTGATTGGTGATACTCGTCGATTTATAATCAGAGAACAAATGACTTGGCTGAGGCTTTCAACAAAACACTAGTCAAGCTACTCAGAAAAATCCTTACAAGAAATAAAAGGGAGTGGCATATCAAGCTTGTTGAAGCTTTATGGGCTTACTGTACCACCTATAAAACTCTCACAAAATTCACTCCTTATACGCTAGTATTTGGAGCTGAAACAGTCTTCCTGCTTGAAGTTGAATTACCTTCACTCTGAGTAGTCATTCAACACAATCTCACTCAAGATGAGAATTTTCGTCTATGGATAGAAGAGCTTGATGTGCTTGACAAAGCTAGGCTCTAAGCTCAATAAAATTTAGAAGTCTACCGAGTGAGGATGTCCAAAGCATTCGATCAAACAGTGCATTCTCGAGCTTTTTAAGAAGGGGAATTGGTCATTATTCTGAGTAGAGTAATTATTTCTCACAGTTATTATATGTGTAAGTTTTGCTTAGAAATTCTCTTGTAATACAAGAATGCATTTTTGAAATGAAGCAAAACCCCTATCGAATAAATTTTTAAAATTTTACAAGAAATGTCGCTCTCCAGAAGCAGGGGGCCTTCTGTTGTATTTGGGTTGACAACACGCCTAAGGCTGAGATCCTCATATACATAAAGTTCACAAGTCTCAAACTCTTACCAGCAAAAGAGAAATTTTCAAGTCTGCAAACTACAACAAATCAAATTGGAAACTCATCTTCCATTCATATATCAAATCTAGGGCTCGAGTGGGTGCATAAGATTGGACTCAATAAGCCCAAATATGGTCGAGTCACTGACAGGTCTACTTACTCAACACGCCACAAAGGCCGCAGTAAGTGATTCCCTATCTTATTAACCTGATGATGAAATCCTCCATCAATTGCTCAAGTCCAAGACTCAAGTAGGTGCATAAGGTCAGACTTAACAAGCCCAAATATGGCTAATTCACTGACAGGTCTGCTTACTCAATACGCTACAAAGGTCGTAGTAAGGGATCTCCCTACATTGTTAGTTCAAAGATAAAATCATCCAAATCTCCAAATCCCTTCAACTTGGTGAGTTCAAGTGGCCCAGATTGGGAGTTCATCTCTAATGGTCGTAAGGTCATCTCCAAAATCTAACAAAAAGATCCTCACTCGAGAAAGCACTAAGCCGAGTTTGGTATCAATATCAAATGAGAAATTTCAACTCCTTCAACAAGTCTGTTAAAGCAGAAAGCAAAGACCGAAGGAAATTTTTCTTTAGCAAGTCCAATTAAGCAAAAATCAAGAGACCGAAGAAGTCATCTCAATGTTCGTGCAAAGCCAAAGGTTGAACTAAGGAAGTTATGTCATCAATATGTCTGTTATGCGTAAATCATAGGACTGATGACTATTTTCCATTGACCCAACACAAGCTCTAAGGGCTAGGTCATCAACAAACATCCTTCTATAAGCCCACAAAAGCAGAAAGTTAGGGCATAAGATAATTTTGTATCACTTGACAAGTCTTTAAGATAATTCAGGACTTTACTTCATCAAATCCGTCAAGGCACGAAGCTAGGATATAAGGAAATACAAGATACGAATCCCCGAGATGAAGTCTTCAGTAAGTCCATCAAAGTGTCATGCATAGGACCGAAGATGTTCTCATCTTGCCAATAAGTCATCAACTCCATCAAGTCTACTGAGGCACGAAGCCAGGATAGGAGGAAAATATAAATTTCAAATTTTGAGATTGAACCTTCAATAAGTTCAGCACAAAGCATAGGATCGAAGATGTTCTTATCTCAATAAAAAAACCATCAACTC
Source organism: Cymbidium sinense (assembly GCA_021442155.1). Classification (NCBI taxonomy): domain Eukaryota; kingdom Viridiplantae; phylum Streptophyta; class Magnoliopsida; order Asparagales; family Orchidaceae; genus Cymbidium; species Cymbidium sinense. Next base: position 28,853,691 of record CM038221.1, on the reverse strand, counting down.
CATTAAGTCCACGAAGGCACAAAGCCAGGACATAAGAAAAATATAAATTTCAAACTCTTAGGAGAAAGTCTTCAGTTGAGAGCACAAAGTATAGGACCAAAGACATTCCAAATTCTCTCAACAGTCACTATGAAAGTACCCCCTGTTAGATAAGGGACATTTTTATATATTTATCTAAGCCAACATCGTGCTTTAAGCTAAGATCCTTAGATATATACATATTATGATTAAATTAAAATATATATATCCTGTTTATTTTGCAGTAAAGGAAATCAAACCTCGAAATATATTTCTAAACTAATATGCAATCCTCCTATTAGATAGAGTCTTTTTTTAATGATCAAGGTTTTTCAACCCTCTCCTACAAAACAGGAGGTCTTCTTGCATATATTCAAGTTGATATCGAGCTTTATGTCGAGATCCCTGAATATATCCATAACTATTATGGTCAAAGTTGCAAGCTCTTGCGACCAAAAGAATCTATTTCTACTCATGAAAATATAGCTCTAAATCTCAAAAGTTTCTCTCCAAGATTTGTCAAAATTTGAAGATGAAGCTAGAAGAACTCCCAATTTTGGAAGCTTCAATCAACTAAGTTAGAAAAGCATCAACCCCTACATATTCAAGTCTAGGACTTGGATGGGTTCTAAAAGTTGGACTCAACAAGCCCATAAATGGTTGAGTTGCTGACGCTCTCCTCACTCAACAAGTCGCAAGAAAATGTAGTAAAAGAGCCCTCGTTTGTCAGTCTAATGACAAGACCGCCAAGACATCATAGCTTAAGTCAAGAACTCTAGTAGGTTCTAAAGGTCGGACTCAACAAGCCCATAAATGACCGAGTTGCTGATACTCTCCTCACTCAACAAGCCACAAGAAAAGGCCGCAGTGAAAGAGCCCCTGCTCGTCAGTCCAATGATGATAATTGTTCAATCTCAAACCAGATCCAGCTTAGTGACTACAAGCAACCAAAATTCAAGAGATCTTTCCACTCAATTGATAGACCAAGACAATCTGAGGAAACTCTCAATTCAGAGTTGTCTCAAATCAATCCCTATATTGCTTGCAAGGTAATATTTTAGCCTCTTTCCAAGCAGTCTCATGAAGCACAAAGCACAGATCAAAGCCAATTTCTCATCAAGTTCACCAAAGAAGAAAGCATGTGACCAAGGAAGTGATTCTATAGTTCGCACAAAGGCAATGGCCGAACTAAAAGAATTTTATGGTTATTCAGTCTATTAAAACACAGATTGTTAGACTAATAACTCAACATTATAGACCTAATATGAGCCGGAAGGCTAGGTCAAATGTATGCACCCTTCAACGAGTCCGTCAATGCAACAAGCATAGGACTGAAGACATACATATACTTCCTGACAAGTCAATATAGACAAATCAGGTCAATCCTTCATCAAGTCTGTCAAGCTTGAAGCTAGGACATAAGAAATTTCAAATATCAAAGCAAACAAACCGATTCTTCCATTCAACTCGATCAAGCATGAAGCAAGGGTCAGAGAAAATCCAAATCTGTAATGACACAAAAGAAAGAGACTTTTACTGAACCCATCGAAACAGAGAGTAGATGGTGGAAGAAGCTCTTCAGTGAACCCATGGAAGTTGAAAGCTGAAATGATCCAAGTTCTATAGCCGCTCCAAAGGGTCAACTAGTTTTCAACAAACACGACTCGCTCCATGCACGACTCACATTTGTTGAGGGGCATTTATTGACCTCCTCATATGTTTCATAAATCAATACAAGCTCACAAGTCAAATTTGACGAACTCCGGAAGTTATAGTGCACAAATCGGGGATCAAAATGCACTGGATGTCACTGAAAATGATCAAAATGACCTTTGATTGATGAACGGACTTCATCGTCGCATTCAGAATATCAAAATTAGTCAAAATATAAATATTGCATAATCTAAAGAGCGACCGATCAAGTGATTGAGCTATCAATGTGTCGACAGACATATCGAGGTCGGGAAGTCATGACATTGCTCAAATGACCTTCGTTGATGAATTTTATTGTGCCATTAGCGTTGAAATATGAAAACCTATCCAATGAGATTGTCCAATTCAGATGAGTCTGCGTGAACGTCGAGTGGTCGAATCCGACGACACACAAATTTGAACAGAAATTGAATCAATTTGATGTGGCTCGACTAAATGATCCGTTGCGACGCCATTGCTTCCAGAGCATCGAATTTGATTAAATTTATCATGCTTAAAATTTCATCAAAATTAGCATGTATTTCAAGATAAATTCACCTAATTATCTCTTAATCACATGAAGTCAACGCCTCAAAAATGGCAGCCGCCCACTCCCATACCTCCACCTCCAATTTGACCAATCATAGGCTGCCACATCACCCCTTTCTTATCACCACAGTGCTTTATTCCTATTGCAAGTCGAAAGGGCAAGGCACAGTTGGGAGAATTTTTTTTCTCTATCGCAAATGGACGAGAGGCTCTCCACTCCCGTTCCTCTGTTCCTGCTACCAACTGCACGTCACTCCTGTTCATCCGATCGAACTCGCAGCAGGTCGAGCGACCCTCCTGCAATAACTGCTGTGAGAGCTGCGCCGACGAGACGTGTGACCATGAGTCTTCCACGGCGTCTACCTCTTCATCTGCGAATCCCTCTCCTCTACCTGGCGTAATCAGTGAACGAGCCCCGACTCACTTTTCAATGCTCGTACAAATTAGTGGTTACAGAAGGAGTTTTTTTTGGTGAATGGAGCTGAAGTATAGGATCACTAGTCTCTTGGGATCTCAGCTTTTAGAAAGCCTGTCTTCCACTCCCCAGCTGCGAGAAGTTTTGGCTATTGAAGTCCTTGCATGCAGGTGATTCTGATTTTTGCAGATTAGAGCAGCTGAGCTGAGGATGTTTTACACTTACAATAGTTTAGTATGTTTCCTAACTGCTTCAAATTACACAAAGCTCAATAAGATACTGGATTTCTTCTCCAGTCCTCAGAAATTGTGGTGATCACAACATAGTACATTTAAAATCATGGAAAAATACATACTTTTAAAGAAAATTGGAGATGGAACATGTGGTAGTGTTTTCAAGGCTCTCAATTTGCAGAATAGAGAGATTGTTGCAGTTAAGAAAATGAATAGAAAGTTTTACTATTTGGAAGAGTGCTTGAATCTCAGAGAAGTTAAGTTGTTGTAAAGGCTGAACCACCCGAATATTGTCAAACTAAAGGAGGTTGTCAAGGAGAACTATGAGCTTTTCCTTATTTTCAAACACATGGATTACAATCTTCATCAAATCATGAGAGATTGCCAAAGCCATTTTTCAGAGTTGGAGATACGTACATTAATGTCACAAGTTTTGCGAGGGCTTTCATATATGCACAGAAGTGGGTTTTTCCATAGGGATTTGAAGCCTGAGAATTTGTTGGTGAAAAATGATGTTATCAAGATTGCTGATCTTGGACTTTTAAGAGAAATAATGTCAAATGCTCCTTGTACTGATTATGTTTCTACAAGATGGTATCGGGCTCTAGAAGTGTTGCTTCAATCTTCATCATACTCACCTTCAATAGGTGTTTGAAGACCCTGTTATGTTGAGAAATTTGGCGGGGTTAGAAGACCCACGTAGTGTAAGAAAGCAACCGTTATCTCAGAAGAATGACGGGAAGGCCAAATAGCCCTCGATGCAGCTCCCTATGCATGAACGATGCCGGGAAGCTGCCAAATTTTGGACTAACGGGAGACTTAAACAAAAATAAATAATAAGCTTAAATTAAATTTATTTGAGAATGATAAATTAAAAATAAATCTTCATATATGTTCTTTTTATGCAGGTGTTTGAAGACCACTTATGCTCGATAAAGGCGGGTTAGAAGACCAGTGGTAGTGTTGCAGCAGCGGCCGATGCTCATAGAGGCGATGGGAAGGTCGAATAGACTCACGCACACTATCGCGGAGATAATGGGAGGATCTTTGAAATTCAAACTGACAGAGGACTTAATTAATTTAATACAAAATAAACCCTAAAATCAAAATTAAAATATGAATTAAAATTGTAGGTGTACGAAGACCTCGTTATGAGTAGTAGAGATGACAAGTTTGAAGACCTATAAGCTTTAGCTAACAGTAGAAGAACATGACTATAATTATGAAGACACCGTTATCTTTCAGTGGGGATGGCGAAAAGGTAGAATAGCCCTGCAACCCCATATGGGAAGATGCGAGGGAGGCTGTAGAATTTTGGATTATTGAAGACTAAACAAGAACAAATAAAAGTGTTAACGAGCTTAACTTGAGCTATTTGAGAATGATAAATTAAAGAATAAACTTACATATACATTCTTTTTATGTAGGTGTTTGAAGACTCTGTTATGCTCAGTAGAGCTAACGGTTAGAAGACCATGATGTAGTGGCGAGACAGCGGCCGTTATGCTCGGTAGAGGCGGGAAGGTCGAAATGCACCTCTATCGGAAGATGTTGGGAGGCTACCAAAATTTGGATTGATACAAAGCTTAAATATGATTAAATAAGAGTATTAATAAGCTTAAATTAAACTTAAATGAAAAAATGATGAATCGAAGCTAAACCTACTCACAAAAAAATTCTAAAGGTCTTTAAATAAGAATGAGTCTATAAGATTCTTAGCGATCACGAGCTAAGTTTCATTGAAACTTAAAGAGCTCAATGAGCTATGAACTAGATGCCAATAAATAAATATTAATCTAAATAATTGAACAAGATCTAAAATGCCAAATGCTACCAGATTCACAACACATTGTACAAGCGAATAGAAGGCATTAATTAAAGATTCAATTAAACTATTGCACACATTATAAAGCAAGATTAAAACTCAAATTTAATACCTCAAAAGTGTGCAAGCATTCTAAACACCCACACTACTATGTTGAATGCTTAAACTTAGGTTCAGGATGATGACGCGGTGCTGGATCTTGGGTCGGGTTAACAAAACCTAATGATTTTTTTATAGATTTTTCCACCTAAGAAAATCTTTGAGAAGCTAATTCTGTCATTTGGCAGTATAACGACTATCTTCTTACTCCTCAATGATAACTTAGTTGATTGAAGATATCAACTGGAGGGGTAATCATTATTATTAAAAATATCTAAGATATTTATATTCAATATCCTCAAATCCAAAATTCTCAAAATATAAATCTAGATATGATCCTCTATTATTAAATTAATAGAGTTGATAGGATCTGAAATAATAAACTAAATGATCATGCAGACCTATATCCACAATGATAGCTGAGTTGATTGAAGATATCAATTAGAGGGATAATTATTATTAAAATATTTAAGATATTTATATTCAATATCCTCAAATCCAAAATTCTCAAAATATAAATTTAGGTCTGATCCTCTATTATTAAATTGATAGAGTTTACAAGATATAAAACAATAAATTAAATTATTTAAATACCCACATGGGCCCTAACACTATGCTGAATGCTTAAATTTGGTGTCTCGTGTTGCGGGTTGATTCGGTAGTCTGGGGTAGGGGTTAACAAAACCTAAAAATCTATTATAAGAATTTCAAGTTAGTAAAATATCTAAGAAGCTAATTCTGTCATGTGACAGTAGATATGATCCTTAGTTAGGAGCTAAATAGAGTTGACGGGATCCAAAGTTCTCACATATATTTGATTCAATCAATTAACCACCCTGATGATAGCCGTGTTGAATGAAGATTTCAACTAGAGGGGATACTTACCATAAAAATGTGCTTACAACCTCAAATTAAATTAATCAAACTCAAGTATCAATGCAAATATAAAATCAAATAAATCACCAAATTATAAATGTTGAAATGAAATTTAATTTTTAAAGAACTTAAAGCTAAAAAATATAATTCACCATCCGCAATTATTTATCGGAGGTGACAAGTTAAGAAAACCCTGGCTCACAAAGGAGCTAAAGTCAAATCAAGTACACAACTATGTTTATTCTCAAACAATCTCATGTCAAGGACGCCGTGTCCTCCGCTGGGTTTGGCCAAGAGTTCTCCATGATGTATATCCTCTCGATTAGTTAAAATAAAACCATTATATTATGGTCACGACTATAGCCCGTATGCTCCCCAATGGGCCTGTCCTTTGTGTTGTGAACCATAAGGTATACTTGATAGGGCAAAAAGCCCTCTGTCAGCTAAGGTAGACCTAAACTTGTTTCTTTAGGCAAACACCGCCCTAGGTCTACTTGGATTTCTTGGATGACGTAACCCATGTGTTGCTGATAAAGATCCTTCGGTTAGGCTGAGTCGACTACCTCCTTTGACAAAGTAGACTAGGGACCACGACAGCCCAGGATGATGGAACAATGAGATCTAGATCGGGCGCATCATCGTTCCCCCAACCATCCGCTTTAAGTTAAATATAAAGAATTTCATAAATCTAAATTCCAAAACTCCACATGCTACTATTATACGCTACGCACTAAGAGATATAACGAATATCCTTAATCAAAAGTTCTCTCTCCGCATTAAGGGGGGTAATTAACTATAGGTGCTTGCGCCTGTAAGAAACTTAGAACCAAATCTAAAGTCTTGACAAAATGAGGGAGAAATCTGCTGTCTTACTATTCCATCTACCTTCAAAATTACACATTTTTAAATCACTCTCCTTCATCTGAGAGGTGACAAATTTTGAGATGGAATCTAATATATTCTCCAAGCTGCCAAAAAAATAAGAAAAATTTGAGAAGCTATTCATGATAGAGCACACATGTCAAATTCAAAACCATTATTAGCCTCCAATGGAATCTATTAAACATATTCTCTATAATTAGAGTTTAATAGCTAAAAAAAAGAGAAAATGGGGTGTACTCTCAAGAGAGTATATAGAGTACACATGCAAAATAGCCCTAAAAGCCAACCAATCAGCCTTTAATCTACTTGTAAAGCCATGTACTAACCATATTATATCCAAATAGGGTCAAAAATCTTAAAAAAATATGACAAAATGGGTACTCTCCTAGAGAAACATGCAAAATTGAAGCAAACAACCATCAAGCAACCAACAAATAAATTACACCAATATATCCAATATAATTTATCAAATCCTTCATGAAACAACATTAAACATCCTAGAATGGGATATGCTAAACATATGACAAGAATCACAGTTAAATTTTTTGAAAATAACAGTGTGTACCATCATGAAAGTACAAAGAGTATACATGCAAAATATCTCTAAAAACTAATAAAATAGTCTCCTTTCCTTTAAAGAACTCAAATATTCCAAATGTTCTCCTATTCGACGTTGAAAAAAATAGAGAAAACCCTAAATTCATTAAAGTTCAAGAATGCAGGAAGAAATACCTCATGAAGTTGCCTATAATACCTTAATTTTTAATGCCCAATATTTAGCAAATCTGAGGGATACATACACCAGAGAGTGGGAGGTACCGAAAAAGAAGTCCCTACACTATTCTGTGAGGAAGAATGTGGAATGACGTGCATAATATTTCTCCTCCCACTGTTTAAACCGGGCCCAGGGTAACATAAACGACATCATTAAGGCGTCGTCAAGTAACAACACTTTTAAGTGAAAATATGTCTTATTTTATATTGGACACATGTTGCGTAGCGCATGTAATATTTTCTCCTCTTATTCATCTTTTGTCAATATCTGTGCATATTGGTAAGCGAACTTCTTATCTTCTCTTCTCCTTCGACCCTCTCACTCAAGAAAATATTACGTGCAGAGTCCGGATGTAGCTTTACGTCTGAATTCCAATAGCTACGCAACACGTGTCCAATATAAAATAAGGTGTATTTTCACTTAACAGAACTTGACGACTGACATTACGTTACGCACCCTGGCCCCACTAGCCCATCCCGTTTAAACAGTGGGAGGAGAAAATATTATGTGCGTTGTTCCACATTCTTCATCACAGAACAGTGTAGGGATTTATTTTTGAGCAGAAATTTTTCTCTCAGCTTCCCTCATGCATCCCCCTCCTTCTTCCTCATAGATTTGGACATTTGAGGTATTAAATAACTTTAATGAGGATTTTTTTCACCATGAGAACATTTGAACATATGAGTTCTTTAAAGAAGAAAGAGATATTTTTATACATGAAGATCAAACAATTTTCAATGTAGTCTTTTTAGTATATCCCATGGGATATTAGAGAAGATGAAGGATTTGACAAAGGATTAAATACAAATATTTACTATTTGTTTGAATGTGTACTCTCTATATTCTCAGAGAGTACAACCCATTTTGTCATATATTTTTTTAAGATTTTGATCCTGCTTGATATAATATGTTCAAGCATGACTTTCTAGATTGATTAGTTTTATATTTTGCACTCTCTGATTTATCTTGAGAGTACACCCTATTTTCTCAATTTTCTAGCTATTAAACCTTATTTATAGAGAATATGTTTAATAGATTCCATTAGATGCAATTTGGAGGCTGATTGATTAGTTTTGGGGGGCAGATTGACATTTGTACTCTCTGTGCTCTCATGAGAGTACATAGCATTTTCCATTTTTCTAGTTTTTTTAACCTGTTTGCAGAGAATATATTTATTAGATTCAATTATAAGCAATTTGGTAGCTACTTGGTTGGTTTTGGAGGCAGATTTGCATATGTACTCTCTGCACTCTTATGAGAGTACATAGTATTTTTCTCATATTTTTCTAGTTTTTTTGGCCTGTTTGGAGGGAATATGTTTATTAGATTCCATTAGAAGCAATTTGGAGGCTCATTGGTTAGTTTGGTAGGTAGATTTATATGTGTACTCTTCGTACTCTCATGAGAGTACAAAGTATTTTCTTATTTTTTTCCAATTTTTTGGGGAGATAATATTTATTAGATTCCATTAAGTAATTTGGGCAATTGGTTTTTTTAGGCATTTATATGTGTACTCTCTGTACTCTCATGTGAGTACACCCCATTTTCTCATTTTTTTCAATATTTTTGTCTGTTTGGAGAGAATATGTTTATTAGATTCCATTAGAAGCAATTTAGAGGGTGATTGATTAGTTTTGGAGACAGATTGACATGTGCACTCTCTGTACTCTTATGAGAGTACAAACTATTTATTCATTTTTTTTCTAGTTTGATTGGCCTATTTGGAGAGAATATATTTATTAGATTCCATTAGAAGCAATTTAGAGGCTAATTGGTTAGTTTTGGAGGTAGATTTGCATGTGTACTCTCTGTACTCTCATGAGAGTATAGAGCATTTTCACATTTTTGTTTAGTTTTTTTGGCATGTTTGGAGAGAATATATTTATTAGATTCCATTAGAAGTAATTTGAAGCCTGATTGGTTAGTTTTGGAGGCAAATTAGCATGTGTACTCTCTATACTCTCATGAGAGTACAGACTATTTTCTTATTTTTCTAATTTCTTTGGCCTGTTTGGAGAGAATATGTTTATTAGATTCCATTAGAAGCAATTCGGAGGCTAATTGGATAGTTTTGGGGGCAGATTGACATGTGTACTCTTTGTACTCTCATGAGAGTACATATTATTTTCTCACTTTTTCATAGTTTCTTTTGCCTGTTTGGAGAGAATATGTATTGTTTAATTAGGCTGATTGGTTAGTTTTGAAGATGATTTGCATGTGTACTCTCACTCATGAAAGTACATCTATTTTCTCATTTTTTTTCCAATTTCTAGAGAATATGTTTATTAGATATTAAGTAAGATTGGTTAGTTTGGATAGATTGGCATGTGTACTCTATACTCTCATGAGAGTATAGACTATTTTCATTTTTCCAATTTCTCTTGTTTGGAGAGAATATGTTTATTAGATTCCATTATAATTTGAGAATTTGGAGGCATATTTCCATTTGTACTACTCTCAAGAGAGTACATAACATTTTTTCATTTTTTTTTAGATTTTTTGGTATGTTTGGAGAGAAATTGTTTACTAGATCCATTAGAAGCAATTTGGAGGCTGATTGGTTGGTGTTGGAGGTAGATTTGGATGTGTACTTCCTGTACTCTCATGAGAGTACACCTCATTTTCTCATTTTTTTTCTAGATTTGTTAGCATGTGTGGAGAGAATATGTTTAATAGATTCCATTAGAAGTAATTTGGAGGTTAATTGGTTAGTTTTGGGGGTAGATTGGCATGTGTATTCTCTGTACTCTCATGAGAGTACAGAGCATTTTCACATTTTTGTCCAATTTTTTTGAAATGTTTGGAGAGAATATATTTATTAGATTCATTTAGAAGTAATTTGGAGGCTAATTGGTTAGTTTTAGAGGAAAATTTGCATGTGTACTCTCTGTACTCTCATGAGAGTACATAATATTTTCACTTTTTGTCTAATTTTTTTGGCTGTGGAGAATATGTTTATCATTAGTAATTTGGTGTGATTAGTTAGTTTGTTTTATGTCATGTGTACTATTTATACTCTCATAAGAGTATAGATTATTTTCTCATTTTTTTTCTTGTTTCTTTGGCCTGTTTGGAGAGAATATGTTTATTAGATTTCATTAGAAGCAATTTGGAGGCTAATTAGTTAGTTTTAGGGGCAGATTGGCATGTGTACTCTCTGTACTCTCATGGGAGTACAAACTATTTTCTCATTTTTTTCCTCTGTTTCTTTGGCCTTTTTGGAGAGAATATGTTTGTTAGATTTCATTAGAAGCAATTTAGAGGCTGATTGGTTGATTTTGGAGGTAGATTTATATGTGTACTCTCTGTACTCTCATGAGAGTATAAACTATTTTCTCTTTTTTTTCCAGTTTCTTTGGCCTGTTTGGAGAGAATATGTTTATTAGATTTCATTAGAAGTAATTTGGAGGCTGATTGGTTAGTTTTGGGGGCAGATTAACTTGTGTACTCTCTATACTCTCATGAGAGTACTTACTATTTTCTCATTTTTTTTTTAGCTTCTTTGGTATGTTTAGAGAGAATATGTTTATTAGATTCCATTATAAGGAATTTGGAGGCTGATTGGTTGGTTTTGGAGGTAGATTTGCATGTGTACTCTCTGTACTCTGAAGAGAGTACAGACTATTTTCTCTTTTTTTCCAGTTTCTTTGGCCTGTTTGGAGAGAATATGTTTATTAGATTCTATTAGAAGTAATTTGGAGGCTGATTGGTTGGTTTTGGGAGGCAGATTGACATGTGTACTCTCTATACTCTCATGAGAGTACAAACCATTTTCTCATTTTTTTTCTAGTTTCTTTGGCCTGTTTGGAGAGAATATGTTTATTAGATTCCATTAGAAGGAATTTAGAGGCTGATTTGTTGATTTTGGAGGCATACTTGCATGTGTACTCTCTGTACCTCTCAAGAGAGTGCAGAGCATTTTCTCTTTTTTTTCTAAATTTTTTGGCCTGTTTGGAGAGAAATTATTTTTTAGATTCCATTAGAAGTAATTTGGAGGCTGATTGGTTAGTTTTAGAGGCAGATTTGTATGTGTAATCTCATGAGAGTATAGAGTATTTTCACTTTTTTTGTCTAATTTTTTTCTGTTTGGAGAGAATATGTTTATTAGATTCCATTAGAAGCAATTTGGAGGCTGATTGGTTAGTTTTGGAGGCAGATTGACATGTGTATGCTCTGTATTCTCATGAAAGTAGAGACTATTTTCTCATTTTTTTCCCATGCGATTACTCCCTGGTTTTAGTGGTTGTTTTGCTTGTGTACTCATTAATTGAATTTTCATTTTGAAGTTTAATATTTTTGGGAAAAGGATAACTTCCAGATGCAGGCCTACCACCATTAGAGCGGTGTTCGATAATATTTCAGCACGCTTTATTGATGAAGTTATTGACATTTTAAGGAGGCTTCATTTGCATCAATTTATTAGACTGCATGGAATTCAGTAAGACTTAATTGCCATCACTTCAATCATGTCTTGCTGGGATATAGAGAAGCAAGCATTCTTTTTTGGTGGACAATGCATTCCTTTCACCCCCAATAAAGTTGCATTAATTATAGGGATGCTAAAGAGAGGGGAGAAGGTCATATGGCAGAAATCCCCACTGTCGAAGTTCAGCTTAGTGGACTTTAAGAAGAAACTTGAGAATTTGGATCGCTCATTGACTGCGACATAATTTCTACAGTTGTACATATATTTTTTGCTTTCAAATCTTTTTTTTATATATCACAACTATAGAGTGACATTAGAATTGATTGCTATGCCAACGACATAGACAAATTTGTTGAGTATAATTGGGCAGAGGCCATTTGGGCCTTTATGGATACACAATTTGATGGTATTACATCAAAGATTTTGACATAGAGGGCACCCGAGTACATGAGTGGCTTTGTCACTCTTCTAACGGTACGTTCTACATCTTTATACATGTATTATTTGATGCATTGAAGTTAACTTATATAAATATTCATTGCAGATCTAGGCATCAGAGCACATATGCATCATAAGGTAGCCCTTTTCTTCTGTAAAGTCACGTATGTTACGATGGCCAAAAATAAATTTTGCATGACTCCTTCACTGGTTTGGGAGGACACCAGGGGACACAAAATAATTTCACTTTATTTATATTAGAATGTATTTATTCATATTATAAATCATCATTTTTTTTATTGGTGTAACACAGGTCTGCCTTTCATTTGAGGACATATCAGAAGAGGAGACCTGACTCCTTGAAACATTGCCCCGACCCAATAAACAACTCATGTCGAGTCGATAGCAACCCCATTCCAAGTCCAATGAGTGCAGCCTCCACTGAATCTCCATATGTCTCTCCTCGATATTCTCCCCCTTCCAATATATCTACGCCTCTGCTAGTACCCATTTAGAAAGCTTTGCAGTAGAGAGGATACTTGCAAGTTTTAGGGCCTTGGGAGAGAGAGTATCATCTTTTGAAGCATCAACAACTGAGAGAATTAATGGAATTGATTTGCGTATGAGGCTGGTTGCTAGAATGTTGATCCCCAAGCATGGGGGAATCTCGTGAGCATGGGGAATCTCTTGAGGAGGCTATCATAGGGGCAGCACCTCTGGAGGCTACCACAGGAGCTTCCCCTATGGAGGCTACCATAGGGGAGGCTACCACAGGGTAGGCTTCTGTGGAAGCTACCAGAGGGGCTTCCCCTATGAAGACTTCCAGGGAAGCTCATGAGGCTTCCACTGGAAGCCCCAGGCCACACGGGGAAGCTCCTGTGGAGGCTTCCATTGCACATGAAGATGCTGCATAGCCTTTACTCGGCAACATTGAGCATGGTGTAAAGGCTCGATAGATGAGGAAGAGGAAAGCTATATCTTCCCCCTTCACACAAACATAAAAGAAGTCATTCTGCGCCAGATTTTACTCTTACTTTAAATTTAATAGGATTACCTTTTTGTAGGTTAACAAAGATGCTCTAATATCAGTGGATGAACCACCGACTGTTGTTGTGGTGGTTGAGGAGCATCAGGCAGAGGTATGCATCATCTTAGCAGATTAAGCCTTAATTCACAGTGAATCTAGCTCTTCATCACTAACTTTCATCATCACTAATTTCCTTGCAGCCAGTTGAGACATATCATATTGTTGACTTCTCATCAAGAGATATCCTGCCTAAGCCAATGTAGCTCATTGACATCTCGTGCTCCCGATTTAAGGAGAAGTAAGTCATTTTTCATTCAACTCCTTCTGTATACATACAATCACGTATTCATTTAATTAGGCTCACATTCTCATATTTCTCACATGCAGGGGTGATAGCGTATTTGTGGCTAGGAATATTATCATTGCATGAGGCCAGATTAATGAGTTATTGACATATCAATATCTGTCAGATGCACATGTCGATGCATTCGCCTTTTTACTAGCCGAGAAGTACTCGATATGTCCTGGGCTATATGTCCCCTATCTGTATGTTTCATGCTTGCACTGGGTAAGTTACTCCATAAAACTTTGGGTAATACGATCCATTCCTAGTTTAGATAGTTAGAAGCCACTAATTATAAACTTTCACTTCACTTCTTACAGAGTTATGCTAAATATGGCTTACAAAAGAAAAGCAAAATATTAATCCAGCATGTCACTGTAGATAGTATTTCAAGTCGAGTTACTTTTTTTACTAAATAATCAACATTGGACACTCCTGGTCGGGCATACTAAGCAAGGGACTTAGTATTTTCATGATTTATTATCAAGCCCAACTCATAAGGCCATTCTCCCTGAGATTGTAAGAATTGTTCTCATTTCGGTTTACCTAAGGTGCATATTTTATGCCTAATTATTGAGTATATTTTTTACTATTTAGATCAAATTACTTGTCGAAGATGCTGGCTAGTCTTTCCAGAGTGATCCCACAGAAGGCCAATCAAAGTGATGAGTGGGCTACCAGTCCAAGAAAATAGTATCAAATGTGGGATGTTTGTCTGCAAATACATGGAGGCAGCAATCAGCAAACCTCCAGTAGACTGGGCTGACCATCAAGATTAGCCAAAGAAGATGAATTACTTCATGGCTGAGTTCGCTTACGCTATCTTCTATTTGGGTATGAAAAAATTGATTTGACAAATATTGAATTGAAGTTTGATATGTTGGAAATCAATTGCTTTATAAGTATATATGTGTGGTGTAAATTTCCTTAGAAGCTATTATTTTTAGTTTTAAACCCTTTCTAGAGATAACATGTCTAGTAGATGCCATGTTTAGTAGATAACATGTGTGGAGCTTTAGGACCTCTTTTGTCAGCTATTTTTTCAGCCTCTTTAACCTGTTTGGATATAATATATTCAATACATGGCCTTATAAGCAGTTTGTAGGTTGCTTGATGCTTGTTGGTTTGGATTTGCAAGTGTACTCTCTTTACTTTCAAGAGAGTACATACCATTTTCTCATTTGTTTCCACATTTGTTGGCATGTTTGGAGAGAATATGTTTAACAGATTTCATTAGAAGTAATTTGGAGGCCGATTGGTTGGTTTTAGAGGCAGATTTGCATATGTACTCTCTATACTCTCTTTAGAGTACAAACCATTTTCACATTTTTTTTCATGATTTTTTAGCTTATTTGACGAGACTATGTTTATTAAATTTCATTAGAAATAATTTGGAGGCTGATTGGTTGGTTTTGGAGGCTAATTTGCATGTGTACACTCTTGAGAGTACAGCTTATTTTTCTAGTTTTTCCCAGCTTGAGTATAGACTATTTTCTCTTTTTTTTCTCAGATTTTTTGGCCTGTTTAGAGAGAATATGTTTAATAGATTTCATTACAGGTTATTTGGAGCCTGAATATTAGCTTTATTGAGCTATTTTGCAAGTGTACTCTCCTAAGAGTACAGACTATCTCCTCAATTTTTTTCACCTTTTCTGGCCAATTTGGAGAGAATATATTTATTACATACCATTTGAAGTAATTTGGAGGCTGATGGGTAGTTTTTATGAGCTATTTTACAGGTGTACTCTCTATACTCTCCTAAGAGTATAGACCATTTTCTCATTTTTTTTCCAGATTTTTTTGTCTGTTTAGAGAGAATATGTTTAATAGATTCCATTACAAGTTGTTTGGAGCTTAGATATTAGCTTTTTTGAGCTATTTTGCAGTTTTACTCTCTATACTCTCTTGATTGTACAGACTATTCCCTCTTTTTTTTTACTTTTTTTTTGGCTTGTTTGGAGAGAATATGTTTATTACATATCATTTCAAGCAATTTGGAGGCTGATGGGTAGCATTTTTCACCAGTTTGGCATATGTGCTCTCTGTACTCTCATGAGAGTATAGACCATTTTCTCATTTTTTTTCAGATTTTTTTGCCTCTTTAAAGAGAATATGTTTAATAGATTCCATTACAGGTTGTTTGGAGCCTGAATATTAGTTTTTTTGAGCTGTTTTGGAGTATTACTCAATGTACTCTCTTGAGAGTACAGACTATTTCCTCCATTTTTTTACTTTTTCTGGCCTGTTTGGAGATAATATGTTTATTACATACCATTTGAAGCAATTTGGAGGCTGATGGGTAGCTTTTTCTAGTAGTTTGGCATGTGTACTCTTTGTATTCTTATGAGAGTATAGATTATTTTCTCATTTTTTTTTCAGATTTTTTTGCCTGTTTAGAGAGAATATGTTTAATAGATTTCATTACAGGTTGTTTGAAGCCTGAATATTAGGTTTACTGAGCTATTTTGCAGTTGTACTCTTTGTACTCTCCTGAGAGTACAAACTATTTTCTCTTTTTTTACTTTTTCTAGCATGTTTGGAGAGAATATGTTTATTACATACCATTTGAAGCAATTTGGAGGCTGATGGGTAGTTTTATGAGTGTTTTGTGTACTTTGTACGAGAGTCTGACTATTTTTCATTTTTTTTCCAAATTTTTTTGCCTATTTAGAGAGAATATGTTTAATAGATTCCATTACAGGTTGTTTGGAGCCTAATATTAGTTTTTTTGAGCTATTTTACAGTTATGCTCTTTGTACTCTCCTAAGAGTACATACTATTTCCTCATTTTTTTTCACTTTTTCTAGCTTGTTTGGAGAGAATATGTTTATTACATACCATTCCAAGCAATTTGGACACTGATGTGTAGCATTTATCAGCAGTTTGGCATATGTACTCTCTATACTCTCATGAGAGTACAGACCATTTTCTTATTTTTTTTCCAAATTTTTTTGTCTATTTAGAGAGAATATGTTTAATAGATTCAATTACAGGTTGTTTGGAGCCTGAATATTAGATTTTTTGAGCTATTTTGTAGTTGTACTCTTTGTACTCTCATAAGCGTACAGATTATTTCCTCCTTTTTTCACTTTTTTTAGCCTATTTGTAGAGAATATATTACACATACCATCTGAAGTAATTTGGAGGCTGATGGGTAACTCTTTTCAGCAGTTTGGCATGTGTACTCTCTGTACTTTCATGAGAGTACAGACTATTTTCTCTTTTTTTCAGATTTTTTAGCCTGTTTAGAGATAAGATGTTTAATAAAATTCCATTACAGGTTATTTGGAGACTGAATATTAGATTTTTTTTTTGAGCTATTTTGGTTGTACTCTCTATACTCTCCTGAGAGTACAGACTATTTCCTCCTTTTTTCACTTTTTCTAGCCTATTTGAGAATATTTATTACATACCATTTGAAGCAATTTGGAGGCTGATGGATAGCTTTTTTCAACAGTTTGGTATGTGTACTCTCTGTACTCTAATGAGAGTACAGACCATTTTCACATTTTTTTCCAAATTTTTTTGCATGTTTAGAGAGAATATGTTTAATAGATTCTATTACAGGTTATTTGGAGCCTGAATATTAATTTTACTGAGCTATTTTACATTTGTACTCTCTCTACTCACCTGAGAGTGCAGACTATTTCCTCCTTTTTATCACTTTTTCTGGCCTGTTTGGATGGAATATGTTTATTACATACCATTTGAAGCAATTTGGAGGCTGATGGGTAATTTTTATGAGCTATTTTGTAGGTGTACTCTCACTCTCCTAAGATTACAAACCATTTTCTCTTTTTTTTTTCCAGATTTTTTTGCCTATTTAGAGAGAATATGTTTAATATATTCCATTACGGTTGTTTGGAGTCTGAATATTAGCTTTTTTGAGCTATTTTGTAGTTGTACTCTCTGTACTCTCCTAAGAGTACAAACTATTTCCTCATTTTTTTTCACTTTTTCTGGCCTGTTTGGAGAGAATATGTTTATTACATACCATTTCAAGCAATTTGGAGGCTGATGGGTATCATTTTTTAGCAGTTTGGTATGTATACTCTTTATACTCTTATGAGAGTACAGACCATTTTCTCATTTTTTTTCCAGATTTTTTGCGTGTTTAGAGAAAATATGTTTAATAGATTCCATTACAGGTTATTTGGAGCCTGAATATTAGGTTTTTTGAGCTGTTTTACAGTTGTACTCTCTGTACTCTCCTAAGAGTACAGACTATTTCCTCATTTTTTCACTTTCTCTGACCTGTTTGGAGAGAATATGTTTATTACATACCATTTGAAGTAATTTGGAGGCTGATGGGTAGCTATTTTCTACAGTTTGACATGTGTACTCTTTGTACTCTCATGAGAGTATAAACCATTTTCTCATTTTTTTCTAAAGATTTTTTTACCTGTTTAGAGAGAATATGTTTAATAGATTCCATTACAGGATGTTTGGAGCCTAAATATTAGGTTTTTTGAGTTATTTTATAATTGTACTCTCTGTACTCTCCCGAGAGTACAAACTATTTTCTCCTTTTTTCACTTTTATTGTCCTGTTTAGAGAAAATATATTTATTACATACTATTTGAAGTAATTTGGAGGCTGGTGGGTAGCTTTTTTTAGTAATTTGACATGTGTACTCTCTGTACTCTCATGAGAGTATAAACCATTTTCTCATTTTTTTTAAAGATTTTTTTGCCTGTTTAGAGAGAATATGTTTAATAGATTCCATTATAGGTTGTTTGGAACATGAATATTAGATTTTTTTTGAGCTATTTTGCAGTTGTACTCTCTATACTCTCCTGAGAGTACAAACTATTTTCTAAATTATTTTTCACTTTTTTTGGCTTGTTTGGAGGAAATATGTTTAGTACATACCATTTGAAGCAATTTGGAGGATGATCGGTAGCTTTCTTGGGCAGTTTGGCATGTGTACTCTCTATACTCTCATGAGAGTACAGACTATTTTTATTTTTTTTCCAATGTCTTTGGTCTATTTGGAGAAAATATGTTTATTACATACCAGTTGATTCAATTTGGAGGTTGATTGGTAGCTTTTCTCAGTAGTTTGGCATGTGTGCTCTCTGTACTCTCATGAGAGTACAAACCATTTTCTCATTTTCTTCTAGAATTTTTGGTATATTTGGAGAGAATATGTTTAATTTATTCCTTTACAAGCTATTTGGAGCATGATTGTTAGCTTTTTTGAGCTATTTTGCAAGTGTACTCTCTGTACTCTCTTGAAAGTACATACTATTTTCTCATTTTTATCCCATATTTTCTCATTTTTTATTTTATTTGACATTGATTGTCATTTGAAATAAAATAAATTTGAGATAGTAGAAATGTATTTGAAGTTTCAATAAATAATACATAAATTATCTGTATAAAATAATGATATATAGCATTGATAGAAGGTAAAATAGTTATTTTTAAAGAAATTTACATTAAAAATATTTTGATTATTTCTGAAACTATACTTTGTTTATAAAAATAGCAATAAATGATATAGTATAGATAAACTAATTAATTGAATTTTTAAATATAAAATATCAAATTTAAGATGAAAATATGTAAACTCAATTGTGGATACCTTTTTTGAGCTTTATAAAATACGTGTGTAATAAGAACAGCACCGTTTAGTCAAAATAGTTCAGATCCAAACTTACAATCATTCCGATCATGTCTTATAAATATCGTGCATGTTAAGAGCAATTCCATTTACTCCTACTAATTTGAATCAGAGCTGAAAATCATGCATTATTTTATTATGTTTACAATTTTTTATTTTAAAAGGAAAGTAGTTTAAGAGCACTTCCATTTACTGAAACTCAATATCACAGTCCAATATATTCTAATAATTTATTAAATATTATTTACTATTTTGCTGAGACAGCTAAAATTTAATTGAAAGTTCTACAAAAATTAAAAAAATTCTCTTCCGAGTCTGATTGGCTTCTTGGTAGATTTTAGGGGTTGTTTTGCACCTGTACTCTGTGTACTCTCATGAGAGTACACTTGCTTTCGACATTTTTTTTCAGCATTTCCACCAATTATTTCATTCAAATTGGGGAGTTCCAGAGCACCTTTGCATGTGTAATCTCTATACTCTCCAGAGAGTACACCCCATTTTCACTATTTCTGCCAGTTCTTTGGCCCTATTTGCAGATAAAATAGTTTGTATATGCAAATGCAAGCTTAAGGTTTTCTTTGCCAATTTTAGGGTTGTTTAGTGGTGTACTCTATACTCAGAGTACACCCCATTTTTCCCATTTGCTAGTTGTTTGGTCTGCTTTTGCGATAAAATAGTTTGTAGATGCAAATGCAAGCTTTGAGGTTCTTTTTTGATTTTAGGTTAGATGTGTACTCTTGTACTCCAGAGAGTACACCCCATTTTTTCAATTTTTGCCAGCTGTTTGGCCCTATTTGCATATAAAATAGTTTGTAGATGCAAATGCAAGCTATTTGGAGGTTCTTTTGTCAATTTTAGTTGCTTAATAGATACTCTCTCAGACTCCGTGAGAGTACACCCCATTTTTTTCATTTCTGCTAGTTGTTTGGCCTTGTTTGCATATAAAATAGTTTGTTGACGCAAATGCAAGTTGTTTGGAGATTTTTTTTTTGCCAATTTTAGGGATTGTTTAGCAGGTGTACTCTCTGTACTCTTCAAAGAGTACACCCCATTTTCCCCATTTCTGCCAGTTGTTTGGCTCTGTTTATAGATAAAATAGTTTGTAGATGCAAATGCAAGCTGTTTGGAGGTTCTTTTGTCAATTTTAGGGTCTGTTTAGCAAGTGTACTCTCTGTACTCTCCAGAGAGCACACCCCATTTTCCCCTCTACCAATTATTTAGCCCTGGTTGTAGATAAAATAGTTTGTAGATGCAAATGCAAGCTGTTTGGAGGTTCTTTTGTCAATTTTAGGGGTTGTTTATCACATGTACTTTCTGTACTCTCCACAGAGTACACCCTATTTTCCTCTTTTCTGTCAATTATTTGGCCCTATTTGCAGATAAAATAGTTAGTAGATGCAAATGCAAGCTGTTTGGGAGTTCTTTTTGTTGATTTAAGGGATTGTTTAGCACGTGTACTCTTTGTATTCTCCAAAGAGTACACCCCATTTTCCCCTTTTCAATTATTTGGCTTTGTTTGTAGATAAAATAGTTATATGCAAATGCAAGCTGTTTGGGGGTTCTTTTGTTGATTTAAAGAGCTGTTTAACACGTGTACTCTCTGTACTCTTCGGAGAGTATACCCCATTTTCCCCTTTTTTGCTAGTTATTTAGCCCTGTTTGCAGATAAAATAGTTAGTATATGCAAATGCAAGCTATTTGGGGGATTCTTTTGTCGATTTAAGGGTTGTTTAAGATGTACTCTATACTCCAGAGTACACCCCATTTTCCCTCTTCCAGCTTATTTGGTTTAAATAAAATAGTTAGTATATGCAAATACAAGCTATTTTGGGGTTCTTTGTCGATTTAAGCATTAAGATGTGTACTTTGTACTCCAGAATACACCCATTTTCCCTTTTGCTTGTTTGGCTTATTTGTAGATAAAATAAAGATATGCAAATACAAGCTATTTGGGGGTTCTTTTATCGATTTATGAAGACGCTACTCATCTCCAAAGTACACTCCATTTTTTCCATTTTTTGTCAATTATTTGGCTATGTTTGCAGATAAAATAGTTAGTAGATACAAATGTAAGCTGTTTGGGGGTTCTTTTGTCTATTTAAGGGGATGTTTAGCACGTGTGCTCTCTGTGCTCTCCAAAGAGTACACTATATTTTCCTCTTTTATGTCAAATGATCTACCCTATTTGCAAATGAAAAATATAGAAGATGCAAATACAAGGTGTTTGGAGGTTGTTTCGCATGTTTGGAGATAAAATGTTCAATAAAATTTGGTTATAGAATGCAAAATTTGTTGATTGGAATTTTTAGTGGTTTATTTTATAGAATATCACCACCACATTAAAAATAAATCCAGCAGATGTCGAAGTATAAAGAATAGTCACCAAGTCTAACATACTATCTGCTAACTGACACATTTTCAGTCAAATCGACATTAAAGTATGTACAGTCGAAGAACACATAACTAAATGATATCATGCATTAAAATATTTTTCTATAATGATAATCATCATCAGTGTAGTGTACCCTTTAGCCGACTGATTGATTATTGAGCTTGAGTTAAATTCCTAGAATAGAACATCGTATTAGTTAATGATATGTAACAGCATGACTGATGAGTTTTTCATGCATACCTCTGAAAAGCACTCATGCATAACATAAAAAGGTATTGCAATGGGTGACTTTACCTGTTCTCCAGCCCTCTCAGATTATTTTTTGGTCTCTGTAATAACAAAAGTAGGATGGTTTAAAGTTTAAAAGCAATATATAAATACTATAACTTCATAGGCAAATAAAAAACTAATCTTGGCTTTCTTGGTTCTCTCACAATATCCCTTAAGACTTACATTTGAAACACCCTTTGGATACTGCTTAACTAGATCCTTTGAAATGTCTTTTCTTTATTTGTTGTGGTTGACTTCTTCTTCTTAGCTGTTCTGTCAGCTGGAGGTAAATTCTCACATAATATAGAGTCGACATTATCATATAGTTTTTTAAAGGATCCAAGCATATACTCCTCAGCTATCTTATTACCCTATGCCCTGTACTTATTTGATATGCATATCGACTGATGTGGTTCAAAAAAATAATGCCAGTTTCATTTTCATCATTGCCTTGCACAGCTTTTAAGTTCTAGTAAGCATTGTCAAAGTAGATATCCCTCTTTGCTCTGGTTGACCACTATATGAGAAGATACTTATCCGGAATGCTCACAATATCTTTTGACTAAGAACTTGGATGTACTAGGCATAAAGCAATCCCATCATTTAATTTTTTTACAACAACAAGTTACATTTAGGCATGTCTTATCGAAATGGACAGTCCATATTTTGGAAGCATATTTATTCTCTAAGTTTCTCACCAAATACTCCATGGGATTATCATTTGACACATTTGCTAATCCTCCAACTCCATGCAAAAATTCTTCCTCAAACATTGTATAAAGCTTTCTGTGAAAATATACGCTTATTTTAATTAGACTGGTCTTAACAACAAGAACAATTGACGACTGGCTGCACTTGAAATCTTCATCATGTTCATTTCGACGCCATGTGTCCATAATGTTCTCCAATCCCAAGAAATAATCTATGATTGAACATTTTGGTTTAGAGATTCCATGACATACATTATTCGTGAACTCACTATGATGTGTTGATAAGATTCCCATACATAATGAGTCTTTGCAGAATACGGTGGAACACTTGCATCTAATTTTATAAAGGTCAGACAGCCAAGCATGATCATGCAAATTGTCTTCATCTAGCATGGTAGACCAAGCTTGCTCAAACTCTTCCTATGAATCACATTTTTCATGCATATAGAATACATTGTATTTTATTACTATTAAAACAATGTTTCTGGAGTTGAAATATGATCGGTACAACCTATGATCAGTATAAAAGAATACAATTTTGATTGCTCTTGCCATTGCTTGATCTTGATCAGTGAATATTATTATAGGATTCCTATCACTCATTAATCAGAGAAATGTCTTGAATAGGCAGGTGAATGACTCAATTATCTCTTCTGATAGAAAGGCTACTCCAAATATGATATTTTTCTAGTGATGATTCACTCCAACAAAAGGGGCACAGATAATATTATATTTATTGAGTCGATAAATTGTATCAAAAATTATGACATCCCCAAAATAATCATATTCTATCCTTGACATATCATTCCCAACCAGCAATGACTCATCAACTTGGACATCCCATGCAAACATCCCATCCTCCGCTATTTCCTTGAATAGTAATGCATTATGCATTCATCCTCTCTTTTGGATGAAATTGAAAGCATCTCTTTATGAAGACAATTCTTACCAACTTCCTCACTTAGTAGTTAAGCTGCTCTATCACCACTATCATTCTTCAACACAATTTCACATGCCTCTATATGATCGAGAAGATGTAGGTCACCCAACTTTGCCAATGATTATGACTTTCTATATATTTTAACCTTTCAATCATCTAAATCAATAAAAATATAATCATGGACAACCACTCCTTGTATCTATTTTTAGAATTTGAAAGTTTTCTTCGACAACATAAAAAATCCTTTGATTTCTTAGAGTTTAATAACTAGTATCCTTCCTAACAGAAAAGTTTGATGTCAATATAATAAACATAATGCCTCCTTTCATGAATAGTGGTACCTAGGAGTTTCCCCACATTTGGGTCATTAGACATAAAGACTTCATCATCGCAACAAACATTTACCTCATTCACTTGCTCCAACACAAATATGACACATGCAAAATAGCTCCAAAATGAGAAAATGGGATGTATTCTCATGAGCGCACAAAGAGTACATGCAAATCTGCCTCCAAAACCAACCAATCAGCCTTCAAATTACTTATAATGGAATCTATTAAAAATATTCTCTCCAAATAGACCAAAAAATTTGAAAAAAATGATTGTACTCTCATGAGAGTACAGAGTATACATACAATCCCAAAAATCACCTCCAAATTGCTTCTAATATAATATATTAAACATATTCTCTTCAAGCAGTCCAAACAATCTAAAAAAATGAGAAAATGGGGTGTACTCTCATGAGAGTACAGAGAGTACACATGCAAATCTAATCCTCCAAATTACTTCTAATGGAATCTATTAAACATATTCTCTCCAAACAGGCTAAAAAATCTATAAAAAAAAAATGAGAAAATGAGGTGTACTCTCATGAGAGTACAAAGAGTACAGATGCAAATCTGTCACCAAAATCAACCAATCAACCTCTAAATTGCTTCTAATGGAATCTATTAAACATATTCTCTCCAAACAGGCCAAAAAAATTAAAAAAAAATGAGAAAATGGGGTGTACTCTCATGAGAGTACAGCGAGTAAAGATGCAAATCTACCCCCAAAACTAACCAATCAGCCTCTAAATTGCTTCTGATAGAATCTACTAAACATATTCTCTTCAAACATGCCAAAAAAGCTGAAAAAAATGAGAAAATTGAGTGTACTCTTATGAGAGTACAGAGAGTACACATACAAATCTGCTCCTAATACCAACCAATCAGCCTCCAAATTACTTTTAATGGAATCTATTAAACATATTCTCTTCAAACATGCCAAAAAAGCTGAAAAAAATGAAAAAATGGGGTGTACTCTCATGAGAGTTCAGAGAGTACACATACAAATCTCTCACAAATCCTCCAAATTACTTCTAATGGAATCTATTAAACATATTCTCTCCAAACAGGCTAAAAAAGCTAAAAATAAATGAGAAAATGGGGCACACTCTCATGAGAGTGTAGAGAGTACACATGCAAATCTACGTCAAAAACTGACCAATTAGCTTCCAAATTACTTCTAATGGAATCTATTAAATATATTCTCTCCAAACAAGCCAAAAAATTTGACAAAATTGAGAAAATAATATGTCTCATGAGAGTACGAGACACATACAAATTTGCTTAAAAACAATACCTCCAAACAAAATGTCATGCTAAACATATATATCCAAACAGGTCAAAATTTTGAAAAGACAAAATATACTCATAAGAGTAGAGAGTACATGCAAAATAGTTTCTAAAATAAGTAATGTTCAAAAGAACTCTAGGAAATATACATTAAAAAGAATTTCAAAGAATATCACTAATAAATCCTAAAATTATACATATAAAAAGTTTAGAAAATTTATCATATATTTTTATTTAATATTATCAAATTGGTCAATATCATCAAATCCACAACTTCTAAATTCATTCTCCATCTTCACGGTTCTTCTCGAAAAATGAAATGAGATTTTCTGTTTCTCTCTCTGAGCTTGGTTTGTTTGGAAAAAAATATATTATGCCCTTAATCTATTTATATATTTCTTTTAAATTTCTCCCGCGCATTCGAACGTCATTTCTCCCGCTATTTTAATGGGATGGGTCGGGTCGGGCCTGAGGTAACGTAAACGATGTCATTAAGCACCGTCAAGTTACAATGTTGTTAAGTAAAAAATACCATATTTTTATATTGGGCAGTTGTTGCTTAATGATTAGCGTCTGGACGTAAATCTACATCCGGACTCCACATGTAATATTTTCTCTCTCTCTCTCTCGAGAAAATATTACGTAGATTCTGACGAGCTTTACTTCCCACAATAGCAACGCAACAGTCCATTATTAAAAATGTCATTTTCTCACTTATGACTGCCACTGTGAATAATGATGTCGCTTCGTTATCGCCCAACCGCCTGCTCAAACAACGGGAGGAGAAACGCCGCTTTGAATGCATGGAGAAGATATATATATATATATATATATATATATATATATATATATATATATATATATATATATATATATATATATATATATATATATATATATATATATATATATATATATATTCAGACAAATCGAGCTCACGGAGAGAAATAGAAAATATCATTTCGTATTTCGGGAAGAACCGTGAAGATGGAGAACGAATTCGAAAGTTATGGCCTTGATGATATTGCGACCAATTTAGTGGATGATGTATTAAATAAAAATATATTAGTAAATTTTCTAAACCATTTTATATGTTTTTAGAGTTTATTAGTGATATTCTTTGAAATTATTTTATTTAATATATATTTCCTACACTGTTAGGAGTTCTTTGTAAGAGGACTTTGCTTGTTTTAGGAACTATTTTACATGTGTACTCTCAGTACTCTCATGAGAGCACAACCCATTTTATCTTTTTTTTTTATTTCATATTTTTGGATATAATATGAGTAGTATACGACATTAAAAGTTGTTTGGAGGTTGATTGGTTAATTTTTAGGGGTATTTTACATCTGTACTCTCTGTACTCTCATGAGAGTACATATTATTTTTTCAATTTTTGTTAGATTTTTTGGCCTGTTTGAAGAGAATATATCTTTTACATTCCATTAGAAGCAATTTGGAGGATGATTGGTTAGTTTTTAGGGGAGATTGACATCTGTACTCTCTATACTCTCATGAGAGAACCAATTATTTGTTCAATTTATATCAGATTTTTTGGCCTGTTTGGAGAGAATATATTTATTACATTCCAGTAAAAGCAATTTTGAGGATGATTGGTTGGTTTTTAGAGGAGATTGACATCTGTACTCGTGTACTCTCATGACAGTACATATTATTTTTTCAAATTTTGTCAAATTTTTTGGCCTGATTGGAGAGAATATGTTTATTACATTCCATTAGAAACAATTTGGAGGATGATTGGTTGGTTTTTAGGGGTGTTTTGCATCTGTACTCTCTGTACTCTCATGAGAGTATAAATTATTTTTTCATTTTCTGTCAGATTTTCTGTCCTGTTTGGAGAGAATATATTTATTACATTCCATTAGAAGCAATTTGGAGGCTAATTGGTTGATTTTAAGGAGAGATTAACATCTGTACTCTTTGTACTCTCATGAGAGTACATAGCATTTTTTTAAATTTCTGTCAGATTTTTCGGTATGTTTGGAGAAAATAAGTTTATTACATTCCAGTAGAAGCAATTTGGAAGATGATTGGTTGGTTTTTATGGGAGAATGACTTCTGTACTCTCTATACTCTCATAAGAGTACATATTATTTTTTTATTTTCTATCATATTTTTTGGCCTATTTGGAGAGAATATATTTATTGCATTCCATTAGAAGTAATTTGGAGGCTGATTGGTTGATTTTTTGGGGAGATCGGCATCTGTACTCTCTATACTCTAAGGAGAGTACAAATTATTTTTTATAATTTCTGTCATATGTTTTGGCCTGTTTGGAGAGAATATATTTATTACATTCTAGTATAAGCAATTTGGAGACTGTTTGGTTAGTTTTTAGGGGTATTTTGCATCTGTACTCTCTATAATCTCATGAGAGTATAAATTATTTTCTCAATTTCTATTAGATTTTGGCCTGTTCGGAGAGAATAAGTTTATTACATTCCATTAAAAGTAATTTGGAGGATGATTGGTTGGATTTTAGTGGAGATTTGCATATGTACTCTAATGAGAGTACATATTATTTTCTCAATTTTTGTTAGATTTTTTGGCCTGTTTGGAGAGTATATGTTTATTACATTCCATTAGAAGTAATTTGGAGGCTGATTTGTTAGTTTTGGCGATAGATTTGTATCTGTACTCTCTGTACTCTCATGAGAGTATGGATTATTTTTCATTTTCTGTCAGATTTTTTGGCCTATTTGGAGAGAATATATTTATTATATTCCATTAGAAGTAATTTGGAGGCTAATTGGTTGATTTTTATGAGAGATTGACATCTGTACTCTCTGTACTCTCATGGGAGTATAGAACACTTTTTCTCATTTTTGAGCTATTCTGCATGTGACATGTTTGTGTTTGCGCAGATGAATGTTGTAAATGAGCAGTGCGATGATGAAGCCATGATATCTAATGACCCAAATGTGGGGAAACTCCTTAGCACAACTGTTCACAATGAAATGGAGGCCTATGCACTGTACTGTGATTATGCACATCAAACTGGGTTCAATGTTAGGAAGGATCATACTAGTTATTGGCCAAACTCCAAGAAATTGAAATCAAATGATTTTTTATGTGCAAAAGCAGGTCAGAAAAAAGCTTCAAATCTAAACTATGTAGTTAAAGTCTAGAAAACAGGTACAAGGAGTGGTTGTCCGGCCATGATTAGATTTTCTATTGATTTAGATGGGAATCGGAAGGTTAAAAAATATATAGAAAGTCATAAATATTTACTGGCAAAGCCGGGTGACCTACATCTTCTTAAATCATATAGAGGCATCAGCAATGAGAAGACAACTGAAGATAATGAAGATGATTGAAATTAGAGCAACCGATGCTTTACTAAGTGAGGAAGTTGGCGGCGTGGAGAATATTGGCTTCATAAAAAGAGATGCATTCAATTTCATCCAAAAAGAGAGAAGATCGAGGATTGCGAATGGTGATAGTAATGTATTAATACAACTGCTCAAGGAAAGATAAACAGAGGATGGGATGTTTGCATGGGATGTCCAAGTTGATGAGTCAGATAGCTTGGTTAGTTTTTTTTTGGAGCAATGGCATGTCAAGGATAGAATATGATTATTTTGGGGATGTCATAATTTTTGATACAAGCTATTGATTCAATAAATATAATCTTGTCTGTGCCCCTTTTGTTTGAGTGAATCATCACTGGCAAAATATCTTATTTAGCGTAGTCTTTCTATCATAAGAGACAATTGAGTCATTCATATGGCTATTCAAAATATTTATCCAGTAAGTGACAGGAATCCTATAACAATATTCATTGATCAAGATCAGGCAATGGCGAGAGCTATCAAAATTACATCATTGCACACTCATCATAGATTGTGCCAATGACATATTTTGAAAAAAGCTCCTTCGAAGGTACACTGCTTTAATAATAATAAGACAGTGCAAAGTCTATTCTATACATGCATAAGCAAGTGTGACTCACAGGAGGAGTTTAAGCAAGCTTGGTCTACTATGCTAGATGAGGGCAATTTGCATGATCATGCTTGGTTGTCTGAGCTTTATAAATTTAGAAGCAAGTGGTCCACCGCATTCTGCAAAGACTCAATCTGTATGGGAATCTTATCAACGTAATGTAGTAAGTCCACGAATAATGTATATCATAGAATCTCTAAACCAACAAGTTCAATCACAGATTGTTTCTTGAGATTGGAGAAGGTTATCGACATGACGCCGGAATGAACATGATGAAGATTTCAAGTGCAGCCAGTCAGCAATTATTCCTCTTGTTAAGATAAGCCCAATTCTGAAATAAAGTGCTATATTTTACACAAGAAAACTTAATACAATGTTTGAGGAAGAATTTTTGCATGGTGTTGGAGGATTAGCAACAAATGTGTCAGATGACAATCCCATGGAGTATTTGGTGAGAAACTTAGAGAATAAGAGTTCTTTCAGAATATGGACTGCTCATTTTGATAATATAAGCCTAAATATAAGTTGTAGTTGTAAAAAATTTGAAATGATAGGATTGCTTTGTGCCCACTGCATCCGAGTTCTTAGTCAGAAAGATATTGTGTGCATTCCAGATAAGTTCCTTCTCATGCGCTGGTCAACCAGAAAAATAGGGATATCTACTTTGATAATGCTCACAAGAACTTAAAAGGTGTGCATGACAATGATGGAAATGAAACTGACATTATTTTTTGGAACCACATCAGTCGATATGCATATCAAATAAGCACCAGGGCACATGGTAATAAGATAGCTGAGGAGTATATGCTTGGATCTTTAAAAAAACTATCTGATATTGTCGACTCTATATTATGTGGGAATTCACCTCCAGCTGACAGAACAACTAAGAAGAAGAAGTCAACCATAGCAAATAAAGGAAATGACATCTTAAAGGATCCAATTAAGCAGCGACCAAAGGGTGTTTAAAATGCAAGGCTTAAGAGATATTGGGAGAGAACCAAGAAAGCCAAGAGTAATTTTCTATTTGCCTCTGAAGTTATAGTATTTACACATTATTTTTAAACTTTAATCCAACCTTCTTTTGTTGTTACAGAGTCCAAAGAACAATCTGAGAGGGGTGGAGAACATGTAGACTCACCAATTGCAACATCTTTTTCTGTTATGCCCGAGTGCTTTTTAGAGGTATGCATGGAAAACTCGTTAATCATGCTATTACATATCATTAACTAATAGGATGTTCTATTTCTAAGAATTTAACTCAAGCTTAATAATCAATCAGTCGGCTGAAGGGTACACTAAGCTGATGATGGATATCATTACAGGAAAACATTTTAGTGCATGACATCATTTATTTATGTGTTTTTCGACTGTACACACGTTAATGTCAATTACAATCATAATTACGTCATTACAATCATTTCTATAAGAACAAAGAGATTCCTTGATGAGTTTCTTTTACTTAACTCAGGCACACTAGCACTCATATCTAGGGAATTCATTGAGGAAGACTTTATTAGAGTCACAGAATTTCTTTAGCACTGCTGTAAAATTATCTCTGGAAGTCAAGGTCAATGAGGTAGTCAGTTCAACTAACTCCCAATTTCCTTTTTTTTAAATAAGATTAATTTATGAATGACTCATTATATCGATAATTGCTCTGTTCTGCTCTTTAAGATTTCTAAAAAATCTAGATAATCACTAAGCTTTTGGAACTGATCGAAATTAAATGATCTAAATTAGTTTGGAGATGTAATAATGCTTATTAGCTTGTGCCCATGAAGGTAAATTTAGAGCAATAAGTAGATGAATAATGCTGATGCTGAAATGAATAAGTTAGGAGACATTGTTGTCACTTTATAATAATATTTCCTTTAGCTTTGAAGCTGTTGCTTGTACTTCCTAAACTAGTTTGTTCCAGGTAAATATGTTGTGCTTCTCCTTTCTACTTTCAGTTTGTAGCATTATGTATGTGAATGAGAATGATGGTTTATTAATGCGTCTGGTTTGATATATTCAAGTATCATTTAGTAATGATTTCTTGTGATGTTTTATTCTATTATTTTGCATTATTATAATTAAGGTTCATTAATTTGTGAAGCAAGGAAGATGAGAATCATGTTAAATAATTTGCTTAATGAGCAATTTATGTTTATTCCATGCAAATTTTTTTCTTTGCTTGTTTCTTCCTCAATATTTATTTATTTACTTTTGGTTTATTTTTTTCTTGCTTTATAGTCTATTGATGTCATGTATTACTCATTGCGGGTTAGTGTTGATGAGGGGAAAAAAAAGAACTGGTTGTACAAATCATCAATTATAAGAGACAATTTTTTTTTTATCTTTTTTCCAATTTGATTATCTCAGATATGCTGCCACCTGGATATCAAGCATGCAAGGTACAGTGTCTTGAGGGTCCTTATATTGTTTGGATAATTTTTTTTGTTGCTTGTTTATTTCTCTATGGAGGTTGTACAATGTGTTCCAGCTACTCAATACAGAGATGAAAGCATTATTTCAAGCAATTTGGGTGTTCTTTTCATGAAAAATGTTCTTCAAATATATCCAATCATTATTTTTCAAATTTCTTTTTTATGCTATACGTCTAATATTTTTTGAAGAGTTTATAACAATGTGTAGTATGTTAGATGAAAATAAAATATGTTAATCCTTCATTCTTACACGTTCTTCTGTAATAAATTGGGTAATTTGTAGTTACTTTATTTCAATTTTTAGGTAGATGATGATGAAGGCTTAATTAAGTGATGATGTTGAATCCAGGCTATCAATTGAACTCACATTAAACAATTTTTAGAGAGAGAGAGAGAGAGAGAGAGAGAGAGTATATTGAATTGTGTAACTTTGATCGATCTTTCTGCCTTTTTTTAGATTTTGGTTGATATTGCTTGCTACATGATCACGATGTACAAAATAATAAAAAAATAATAAGAATTGTATCTCTTGATGTGGTTTATTCTCAAATTCTACTTGAGGTGTTCTAATGATTTAATAAATAGGTTCGATTTGAGTTAACAATATTCAAACTGTGTCAATCTTACGTTAAGATTGAACCGACATCCTCATATATAGAAATAGCTGCTTATTAAAGTAGTTAATTGTGCAAAATATACAATTTAAGAAAATTAAAACTAAGCCAAAGATTATAAAAAGCTATTAAGATTAATAAATACTCGTTATAAGCAAGAAAACTATTATTTGTTGGTATAAGCAAGAAAGCTATATTTTGAATATACTGTAAGGTCGTTTGGAATTATTTTTGCATATTTTATTTTATTTATATTTTGATTTAAAATAAAATTTATTTGATAATGATAATTATTTCAAAACCATTCAAAATATATAAAAATTATTTCAAATATTTCTATAAATAATATTTTTTATTTTTAAAAATAGAAACAAAAAATGTTTTTTAAAACTTATTAAATAAAAATGACTTACAAGAAATAAGAAAACAAAAGTAACCCCTATCATGCAATAAGCCATAAAATTAGAGCAATTCAAGTTAATTAAAGTTAATCGAATGGCTGTCTGACATTCCATAATGAGTTTTTTTTAATAAATTTTTATTCTGTTCTCATTATTTATTCAAAATTATTATGCACATTTTGTAATAAATTTAAGTTAATAAACCTTTTATCTTAATTTATCGAAATAATATTTTAAAAAAATTGAAATTCTAAGCTTAATATCATTGTTTTTTTTATTAATTCACTTTCTAATTTTTATTTGAAATGAATTCAAGCACTTTTACATTAAAAAAGCTAACATTCATGCTCCAAATAGCTTGTGATGGAATGTAATGAACATATTCTCTCCAGAAAGTCATGAAAAATTAGAAAAATATAAGGAAATAATCTGTACTCTCAAGAGAGTACAGAGAGTACAACTAAAAAATAACTCCAAAA
The DNA here is from genome assembly GCA_021442155.1 of Cymbidium sinense. Classification (NCBI taxonomy): domain Eukaryota; kingdom Viridiplantae; phylum Streptophyta; class Magnoliopsida; order Asparagales; family Orchidaceae; genus Cymbidium; species Cymbidium sinense. Next base: position 28,820,653 of record CM038221.1, on the reverse strand, counting down.
AGCTAATATTAAGGCTCCGATCAACTTGTAATTAAATATAGTAAATATTTTCTTTCCAAACAGGCTAACAGAAGTGAAAAAAATTATGAAATTAGTTTGTACTCTCATGAGAGTACAAATAGTACAGATATAAAATAGCTCAAAAAAGTAATCCAACAGCCTCCAAATTGCTCCAAATGGTTTGTAGTAAACACATTCTTCCCAAGCATGCCAGAATAAGTAAAAAAAATTGAGAAAATAAGAGATACAGAGTAAAAAAAGAAAAAAAAGCTAAAATTAAATTCCAATCAACTCAGAATGGAATCTAGTAAATATTTTCTTTCCAAACAAGCTAACAAAAGTCAAAAAAAATGAGAAATTGGTATGTACCCTCATGAGAGTATAGAGAGCACAGATGTAAAAGAGCTTAGAAAAAGTAACCCAGCAGCTCCCAAAGTGCTCGAAATGGTTTGTATTAGACACATTCTTCCCAAGCAGGCCAGGATAAGTGAAAAAAATTGAGAAAATAGTCTATACTCAGAGAGTACATAGAGTACAACTGAAAAATAACTCTAAAAAGCTAATATTAAGGCTCCAATTGACCTGTAATGGAATCTAGTAAATATTTTCTTTCCAAACAGGCTAAAAAAAGTGAAAAAAATTAGAAAATTGGTCTGTACTCTCATGAGAGTACAAAGAGTATAGATGTAAAAGAACTTAAAAAGTAACTTAGCAACTCCCAAATTGCTCCAAATGGTTTGTAGTAGACACATTCTTCCCAAGCAGCCCAGAATAAGTGAAAGAAATTGAGGAAATAGTCTGTACTCTCATGAGAGTACAGAGAGTACAACAGAAAAATAGCTCTAAAAAGGTGATATTAAGGCTCCAATCAACTTGTAATAGAATCTAGTAAATATTTTCTTTCCAAACATGCTAACAAAAGTGGAAAAAATTATGAAATTGGTCTGTACTCTTATGAGAGTACAGATGCAAAAGAACTTTAAAAAGTAACCCAGCAGCTCCCAAATTGCTCCAAATAATTTGTAGTAAACATATTCTTTTCAAACAAGCCACAATAAGAAAAAAAATTGAGAAAAGAAGTCTGTACTCTCAAGAAAGTATAAAGAGTACACCTACAAAGCATGCCAAAAAGGCTAACATTAAGGCTCCAATCAACCTGTAATGGAATCTAGTAAATATTTCCTTTCCAAATAGGCCCGCAAAACTAAAAAAAATGTGCAATTGGTTTGTACTCTCATGAGAGTACATAGAGTACAAATACAAAATAGCTTAAAAAAGCAACCAGCAGCTCCACAATAAGGAAAAAAATTGAGAAAAAAGTCTGTACTCTCAGGAGAGTATAGAGAGTACACCTGCAAAAAAGGCCAAAATGGATAATATTAAGGCTCCAATAAACCTGTAATTGGAATCTAGTTAATATTTCCTTTCTAAACAGGCCAGCAAAAAAAAAAAAAAGTGTAATTGGTCTGTATTCTCATGAAAGTATAGAGAGTACATATACGAAAGAGCTTAAAAAAGTAACCCAACAGCTCCCAAATTGCTCCAAGTAGTTTGTAGTAAACACATTCTTTCCAAACAGGCCACAATAAGAAAAAAAATTGAGAAAAGTCACCTCAAGAGAGTACGAGAGTACACAAGAAAACATCAAAAGGCTAATATTAAGGCTCCAATAAACCTCTAATAGAATCTAGTTAATATTTCCTTTCTAAACAGGCCAAAAATATAGAGAGTGCATATGTGAAATTGGTCTGTACTCTCATGAGAGTACAAAGAGTACAAATACTAAATAGCTAAAAAAAATAATCCAATGGCCTCAAAATTGCTCCAAATAATTTATAGTTAACATATTATTTCCAAACAGGCCACAACAACTGGAAGAAATTGTGAAATTGGTCTGTACTCTCATGAGAGTATAGAGAGTACAGATGTAAAATAAGGCAAAAAAGTAATCCCTCAGCCACCAAATTGCTTGAAATGATATGTCATAAACTTTTTTTCTCCAAACAGACCAGATTAAGTGAAAAAAATTGAGAAAATACTCTGTACTCTCAGGAGAGTATAGAGAGTACACATGCAAAATATCTTTAAAAGGTTAATATTAAGGCTCCAATCAACCTGTAATGAAATCCAGTAAATATTTCCTCTCCAAACAGGCCAAAAAAACTGGAAAAAATGAGAAAATAGTTATCTACTAAAGGGGTCCTAAAGCTCCACACATGTTATCTACTAAACATGGCATCTACTAGACATGTTATCTCTAGAAAGCTTAAAAAAGCAAAAATAGCAGCTTCTAATGCAATCCACAAACACTGCAGACAAATACATTTCTAAAGCAATTAATTTCCAACATGTCAAACTTCAATTGTACATTTGTCAAATCAATTGTTTCATACCCATAGAAGATAGCATAAAGAACTTCGCCCTTAAAGCAATTCATCTTCTTTTTGGTCCACCTTAATCGGAGGTCTGATGCCTCCATATATTTGTTGACAAACATCCCGCAGTCGACACTGTTTTCTTAGACTGGTAGCCCACTCATCATTTCGATTGGCCATTTTGTGAGATCGCTCTGGAAAGACTGGCCAGCATCGTCGATAAGTAATTTGATCTAAGTAGTAAGAAATATGGTCAATAAGTAGGCACAAAATATACAAAATAGGAAAACTGAAATGAGAACAGTCCTTACAATCTCAGGAAGAATGGCCTTAGGAGTTGGTTTTGGCAATGAATCATAAAAATACCAAACCCATTGCCTAATGTGCCTGACCAGGAGTGTTCAGTGCTAATTATTTATAACTGGAAGTAAGAGTAACTCAGCCCTTGATACACTATCTATAGTGACATGCTGGATGAATATTTTGCTTTTCTTTTGTAGGCCATATTTAGCATAACTATATAAGAAGTGAAGGGTAAGTTTATAATTAGTGGCTTCTAACAATCTAAACTATGAAAGGATCGTATTACCCAAGTTCTATGGAGTAACTTACCCAGTGCAGGCATGAAACATATAAATAGGGGATATATAGCCCAGGACATAGCGAGTACTTCTTGGCCAGTAAAAAGGCGAAGGCATCGACGTGTGCATCTGACAGATACTGATCTGTCAACAACTTGTCAATTCGGCCTCGTGCAATGATGATATTCCCAACCGCGAATACACTATCATCCCTACATGTGAGAAATATGAGAATGTGAGCCTAATTAAATGAATATGTGATTTTATGTATACTGAAAGAGTTGAATGAAAAATGACTTACTTTTCCTTGAATCGGGAGTAAGAGGTGTCGATGAGCTGCAACATTGGCTTGGGCAGGACATCTCTTGATGAGAACTCCACGATATGATGTGCCTCAGCTGGCTACAAGAAAATTAGTGATGAAGAGCTAGATTCACTGTGAAGTAAGGCTCAAACTGTTAAGTTGATGCATACCTCCGATTGATGCTCCTCAACCACCACGACAGCAGTCAGTGGTTCAGCCACAGATATTGGAGCATCTTTGCAAACCTATAAAAATTTTTAGTGAAATCAACTACTATTAGGTTAAATTAAAAAGAAAGTAAAGCAATGCCTCTTCTGTCGTTTGCTCATCCTGTGTGGAGGCTATGAGTATGACCGTGACTTCAGTATGTTAGTGTGAAGGGGTAAGATATAGCTTTCCTCTTCCTCATCATGAGCCTTCACACCACTCAATGCTATGAGTAACTCAAGATCTTCGTGCTGAAGCCTCCACAGAGCTTCTGGTGGCCTCATGGGGGTTTCCCTAGTGGAAGCCTCCACAGGGGCTTCTCTAGTGGAAGTCTCCATAGGGGAAGCCCCTCTGGTAGCCTCCATAGGAGCCTCCCCTGAGGTAGCCTCTACCACAAGGGAAGCCATTATGGTAGCCTCCATAGGGGAAGCCATTATGGTAGCCTCCATAGGGGAAGCTACTATGGTAACCTCCATAAGTGCTACCCCTGTGATAGCTTCCTCAGGAGATTCCCCTGTGGTCACCTCCATAGGAGCTTCCCCATGCTGGGATGCAAGACCGCCCGCCAACCAGCGCTACCCCAAATCAATTCCATTCATTCTCTCGATCATTGATTCTTCAAAAGATGATACTCTCTCTCCCAGCACCCTGAAACTTATAAGTATCCTCTCTACCGCAAAGCTTTCTAAATGGCTACAGAGGGCGTGCTATATAAGTAGGGGAGAATATCGAGAATAGACATATGAACTCATGGACTAAGAATGGACCGCTATCGGCTCGACATGGGCTATCTCTTGGATAGGGGTAATGTTTCAAGGAGTCGCTCTTCGATATGTCCTCAAATGAAAGGCGACCTATGTTACACCGATAAAAAAATGTGATGCTTTACAAAATGAATGAATACATTCTAATATAAATAAAGTGAAATTATTTTGTGTCACCTCGTGACCTTCCAAACCAGTGAAGGAGTCATCTGCAAATTTTATTTTTGACCATCATAACATATGTGGCTTTGCAGAAGGAAAGGGTGGCCTTATGATGGCTATATGCTCCGCCGCCCAGATCTGCAATGAATATTTATATAAGCTAACTTCAATGCATCAAATAATACATATCTGAAAATGTAGAGTGTACCATTAAAAGAGTGACTAAGCCACTCATGTACCCGGGTGCCTTCTGTGTCTGAATCTGTGATGTAATACCATCAAATTGAGAAACCAGAAAGATCCAAATGGCCTCTGCCCAATTATACTCGGCAAATTTGTCTATGTCATCGGCATAGACAATCAATTTCGATGCCACTCTGTAGTTATGATATATAAAAAAAAAGATTTGAAAGCAAAAAATGTATTTACAACTGCACAAACTGTGCCACAGTTAAGAAGCGATCCAAATCCTCAAGTTTATTCTTAAAGTCCACTGAGCTGAACTTCAATATTGGGGATTTCTGCCATATGACCTTCTCCCCTCTCTTTGGCATCCCTACAATTAATGCAACTTCATTGGGGGGGATTTCTGCCATATGACCTTCAAATGGTATGTAATAAACATATCTTTTCCAAATAGGCCAAAAACACTAGACAAGAATGTGTAAATGCTCTGTACTCTCATGAGAGTACAGAGAGTACAGATGTCAATCTCAACTAAAAACCAACCAATGAGCCTCCAAATTATTTATAATGGAATGTAATAAATATATTCTCTCCAAACATGCCAAAAATCTGACAAAAAATGAAAAAATAATATGTACTCTCATGAGGGTACAGAGAATACAGATGCAAATCTCCACTAAAAACTAACCAATCGCCCTCCAAATACTTCTAATGGAATGTAATATATATATTCTCTTCAAAAAGGCCAAAAAATCTCATAGAAATTGAGAAAATAATTTGTACTCTCATGAAAGTACAGAGAGTACAGATACAAAACACCCTAAAACTAACAAATCAGCCCCCAAATTACTTCTAATGGAATGTAATAAATATATTCTCTCCAAACAAGCCAAAAAATTTGACAAAAAATGAAAAAATAATCTGTACTCTCATGATAGTACAAAGAGTACAGATGCAAATCTGTCCTAAAAACCAATCACTTAGCCTCCAAATTGCTTTTAATAGAATGTAATAAACATATTCGCTCCAAAGAGGCCGAAAAAATATGATAGAAAATGACAAAATGCTCTGTACTCTCATGAGAGTACAAAGAGTACAAATATCAATCTCTCCTAAAAACCAACCAATTAGCCAACAAATTACTTATAATGGAATGTAATAAACATATTCTCTCCAAACAGGCCAAAATATATGACAGAAAATGAAAAAATAATTTGTACTCTCATGAGAGTACAAAGAGTATAGATGTAAAACACCCATAAAAACTAACCAATCAGCCTCCAAATTGCTTCTAATAGAATGTAATAAACATATACTCTTTAAACAGGCCAAATAGATTGGAGAAAAATGACAATGCTCTATACTCTCATGAGAGTACAGAGAGTATATATGCAAAACACTCCTAAAAACCAACCAATCAGTCTCTAAATTGCTTCTGATAGAATGTAATAAACATATACTCTCAAAGCCAAATAGACGGAAAAAATGAAAAATGCTCGTACTCTCATGAGAGTAGAGAGAGTACAGATGCAAAACACCCCTAAAAACTAACCTATCAGCCTCCAAATTACTTCTACTGGAAAGTAATAAATATATTCTCTCCAAATAGGCCAAAGAAACTGAAAAAAATGACAAAATGCTCTGTACTCTCATGAGAGTATATAGAGTACAAATACAAATCTCTCCTAAAAACCAACCAATCAGTCTCCAAATTGCTTCTAATAGAATGTAATAAACACATTCTCTCCAAATAGGCCAAAAAATCTGATAGAAAATGAAAAAATAATATATACTCTCACGAGAGTACAGAGAGTACAGATACAAAACACCATTAAAAATTAACCAATCAGCCTCCAAATTACTTCTAATAGAATGTAATAAACATATACTCACCAAATAGGTCAAATAGACTCGAAAAAAAAATGACAAAATGTTATGTACTCTCACGAGAGTACAGAGAGTATAGATGCAAATTTACCGCCAAAACCAACCAATCAGCCTTCAATTTGCTTCTAATGAAATGTAATAAACATATACTCTCCAAACAGGCCAAAAAATCTAACATAAATTGAGAAAATAATATGTATTCTCATAAGAGTACAGAGAGTACAGATGAAAATCTCTACTAAAAACCAACCAATCATCCTTCAAATTACTTCTAATTGAATGTAATAAACATATTCTCTCCGAACAGGCCAAAAAATCTAACAGAAATTGAGAAAATAATATGTACTCTCATGAGAGTATAGAGAGTACAGAGAGTACAGATGCAAAACATCCCTAAAAACTAACAAAATAGCCTCTAAATTATTTCTACTGGAATGTAATAAACATATTCTCTCCAAATAGGCCAAAAAATCTGACAGAAATTGTAAAAAATAATATATACTCTCTTGAGAGTACAGAGAGTACAGATGTCAATCTCCCCTAAAAATCAACTAATTAGCCTCTAAATTATTTCTAATGGAATGTAATAAATATATTCCCTCCAAACAGGCCAAAAAATCTAACATAAAATGAAAAAATAATCTGAACTCTCATGAGAGTACAGAGAGTACAGATGTAAATCTCCCCTAAAAACCAATCAATCATCTTCCAAATTGCTTATACTGGAATGTAATAAACATATTCTCTCCAAACAGGCCAAAAAATCTAACAAAAATTAAAATAATATGTACTCTCATGAGAGTACAAAGAGTACATATGTAAATCTCTCCTAAAAACCAACCAATCAGCCTCCAAATTGCTTCTAATGAAATGTAGTAAATATATTTTCTACAAATATGATTTAGAAGATGAAAAAAAATTTAGAAAATGGGATGTACTCTTAAGAGAGTACAGAGAGTACATATGCAAAACAACCATAGAAACTAACCAATAATCATTCAATCTACTTGTAATGCCATGTACTGAACATATTATATCCAAACAGTGTTAGAAATATTAAAAAAATATGACAAAATGGGTTGTACTCTCTTAAGAGTACAGAGAGTATATATGCAAAACTGAAGCAAACAGCCATCAAGCAACCCTAACCAAATTATAATGTCATCGACTGAACATATTATATACAAATAAGCCCTAGATTTCATCAAATTCTTCATGAAACAGCACTAAGCACCCTACAATGGATATATAAACATATGACAAACCCCACGCTTCAAAATTTGAAAATAACGTGTCTATCACGAGAGGAGTACATCATCTTTTCTTTAAAGAACTCAAATATTTCAAATATTATTCTATTCGACGGTGAGAACAACAGGAAAAAAAATCCTAAATTCATTATTGTTCAAGAATGCAGGAAGAAATATCTCATGTCGACATAATCTCAATTTTAATGTTAGCAAATCTCAGGGAAGACGTCGGGAGAGAGAGCGAGTGAGAATAATTTTGTGCAAAAAAGAAATCCATAAACCGTCTCAGGTCGAGACTATAACGAGCAGCATAATATTTTCTCTCATGTTTGTTTGAGCAGGCGGTAACGAACCAGATCGTCTATCAAATGACAAATATGTTAAGTGAAAAAATGACAGTTTTAATAATGAATAGGTGTTGCAGTACTATTGGAATCCGACTTAATATTTTCTCCTCTCTCTCTCTCTCTCTCTCTCTCTCTCTCCTCACCTCACTCCTCACTCCTCCTCCTCACTTCTCATTTGGTTTGAGAAAAACCCTAAACCCTATCTATACCCTTCTCTTACACCCCTATCTCTATTCTCATTTCATCCGCTCTGGCTGAATCGGACACCGTGTGCAGCGTCGCTGAAGCCGGGCTCTTTTCTTTGCTCCGCGTCCGTTGATGCACCCGCAAGCTTACATCCTGAGGCGGCTGTGACACTCTGCCGCATTTTCCTTCTCCTCCGACCAACGACGCACCACCACTCGAGGTTCGTACGCTCTTCGCCTTAGATGTTATCTTTCTCCGTCTATTTTTGTTACATGTAATCACGATCAGAAAGTATATACTGATCGCGTTTTACCATATGAAATGTTGGTATGATTTTCTCTTTCTTTTCAGCATGACATTGTTGTCCTTTTTTTTTCTCCTGGACAAGCGCGGGCCGGCGCTGAGGAGCGAATGCTCCTACTCAGTCACGCTTCAATTAGAACATTATTGTCCTTTTCCCAGCATGGTTCATTTATTTCGCATAGTCTCTTTGTGGAGAAGAAGATGGGAGCTACTTTTTAAATTTTTTGGAGAAAACATTATAGTTTTTCCTGTTTTGTTTTTCAATTCACCATCTGGCATTTTGTTTTGTCAGAAGCCCTACTGCTTGAGCGTTTGATTCTCTTCAATTTATTGCATCTATGATATCTATATGGGCATATGACTGATTTATCCTCTGTTTTTGTACCTTTAACCATTAACTGCAGATATTCAGCTCTATCATGTTTTAAAAAAAATCTAAGCTTTCATTTCTAGGAGAGGACTTTTTAACTAGTGTTTCCTTTTTAATCATGACTCTGACAGTAAGTTATCTCCTTTCCAGGAGCTGTGAAATTAATCTGGAAAGATATGGAAACTGAGCATTCGGCAGCTTTACCAAGTGGTATTAATGAAGAGATTAGCCAAAGGGATCAAGTGTACTCATTAGGAGAAAATGGTGGAGCCATGGCTCCATCTCCTTGTAGTATTCTGAGGTTAAGCAATGCATGCACTGAAGAAGATGGCAATTTCCTGGCTTCCGAAAAGTGCCTCCTTATGACTGCTGAACTTTGATTGAATCATTTATAGTATTTTTTTATGTTCCAACACATGTTTAGCTTGAGCAGTGCAGATAAGAAGAAGAAGGTATCAAGAATCATAGGCTGGGGATTACGGCGTTTCAGTAAGATAGGTCGGGCTGTATTTGAATACAAATGTCATGTTAGATTATGCTCCAATCATTAGAAAGTTTTTCTATAGAAAATATTTAATATGGATATTTTCTCAATAGTTACAACTCATATTATTGTGTTTTAGTTTGTCAGAAGGTGCAAGCAAAGGAAAGAACAACCTACAACGAGGTATTCTATCAATGCTATTTCCTACTTTGTCTTGGCTTGAGATATTTATGCTATTATCTTAGATCAAATTAAAGTTTTTAATTGTAGTCATTTTTCTGTTTATTTGTCTATTATTTAATCACGTGTTTGTTTCATTTAGAAATATCTCAATGTGAAATTTTAACATCTTAAATTGTATTTCTTTTTTGGTCGTTTTTATTTCCAATTACTTAATATACTTCATTTTTTTTCTTCTCCATGAAAAAGGGTACTTGCAAACTAATCATTTAACAGCTGAAAGTTTTTATATTTGTTTTTTGAATGGTGATTTGAAATGCTGTTAGATCTATTTTTAATTAATTTGATCTGAATGACTTCCATTAATTCTTGTTATCAAAATTGACAACATTAAGTTAATCTCCTTCTGAAAATAATGTCACTTGAAATTGATTTTGTTTAAGGAAGAAGTTTAGTCTGTTTTTTTTTTTTTTTTCCAGGTTGCAGATGAGATCATTGCTGATTTGGCTACATTGAACAATACCAGCGAATTTGAAGTTTGTCTCAACCATTTTTTTTCATTGAGAAGCTTTATTGAATAAATGTTTTGATGGCTTTTTTTTTCATTTGTCTGAATAAGATAAGATTTGAGGCACTAACATTGTACTACTTTTCATGTTTGTCTAGTTTGATGAGAAAAATATTCGGAGGAGGGTGTATGATGCATTTAATGTTCTCTTGGCAATCAATGTTATTGCAAAAGACAAGAAGGAAATACAATGGATTGGTTTTCCTAATACAAGCACCAAAGCATTAGAAGATTTGAAGGTTCACCATCTTCTAATCTTATTATGATATCATCATAATGAGTATTATGACAATTATGAACATTTTTTTATCATGTCTGATAGAAAAGGCACATGAATGTGGCAAATAGAATACATGCAAAAACAACTTACTTGAGAGAATTAGAGGCAAAGGTAGGCTTATTTTTCTCCCCAATTATTTAGTTTTTTTTAATTCACTGTTTATAAGCATAGCTATCGCCTAAGTGACATGACACTTCAACCATATATACTGATATCTGGATGCTTTTGATGATTGAAGGCTTTTGATATCCGAAAGCTTATTGTGAGGAACCAACGCATGCATGATTCAGGGAATGCTTCTTCTGAAGTTGTTGCCCTACCATTTTTGTTGGTTCAAGTATGTTTCCTTCTTTAGAGGCAATGTTACAAGCATCTCGTATTAAGTTTATTATTAAAAATGCTAAGTCTCTGTTTGATTTGAAGGAATTGCAATAGGAATGGAAAATTAAATGATAATGAAAATAGTAAAGAAATTAAATTAAAATTAGTTTTCACCTACTTATTTGGTTGAAGGGAAATTGAGTGATTTTTTTTTTTTTTGATTTTTTGATTTTTTGTTTGTTTGATGAGAAATTGAGTTGTTATTTCTTGTGGGGAGAGAACATGTGTCAAAGCGCTGACCCAATTTGTTTTTCTTCTCCTTCATAATCAACGTTTGGGCAGGAGTTTGTTATCAAAAATTGCTTTTCGTTCAAATTTTGAAGGTAAATCCAATTATCTATTAATGACAAATAAATGAGTGCAATAGGAAGGTGGAGTTGTAAGACTACAGTTCCATCTCCAGAGTGGCTGCAAACCTACCCATCAGTTGTGTAATGGCCTTTAATTGTTTGCTTTTCTGCTTTTTATCACAAATTTACTCTATGCTTGCTGCTTATTGACCAAGAATCACGTAACTGAAATTCTGCCAAATAATTTATCTCCCCTTTTTTCAAATTATTAAATGCTAGATGTTTTCTCAACTAGGCGCATTTATGCCACCACAATATTTAGACTAGGGGCATAAATGAGTGCTCAAACACAATGTTTGGGCAGGTTATGAGTTACAGGGATAAAGATTGGCCCCGCATATTACATAATGTGTAGCTCGATGAGTACTCAATCCTGTCAAGACTTGAGCTTGAGTTAGATTACATAACAAGCAAAAACCTAATCTCAAGCCCGTGGCTCAACAATCCTCACTCACGAGCTTGAACTAGCTCAGCTCACTCACACCTAGTTCCACAATCTAAAAACAAACAAACAAAATTAAAGCTGATCTATAAAGTTCTCCCCATTCTTTCTGTTCCCACATTCATTATTCCTCCACCAATATGTTATACCTGCAGAAGCTTGTGTTCATTTGGAAGGTGTAGCCATGGTGACTATCCTGTAATAAAAAACCTTTATAATAGAACATACATATGGCATATGATGTAGAATTTCCTGTAAATGTGCTGTTACCTTGTCCTGTTAGTCTAGTTTTTGTCTAACAACCTTCTACAACTTACTGAGCAAACAGACCAATCCAAAGGCTACTGTTGAGATAGAGATTTCCCAAGATATGCAGCTGGTGCATTTCGACTTTAATGGGTAAATTACTGATGCTCATTAACCATGTGTTTTAATTATTATCTAGAGATTTATTAACATAAATTTTTTGTATTTTTTATACACTCCTTTGTTTTATTCTTCCTTTTTATCAGATCTCCATTCTCTCTGCATGATGAAGCTGCCATTCTGAATATGATGAGCTCCCCCCAATCAGCTGCTAAAAATCAGCTGTCTTATTGCCCAGCTCGTGCTTTAAACAGCATCAGAGATGAAAATGGGAAGCCATTGAAGCCAGCTTTTTTCTCTTGGAACTCTGAAAGCTTGAGCTTATGATTATATAAGTATGGGGATGTATTCTGTTGCGATGATATGATGATGATGATGATATTTTACTTAGTCGCCTGAAGGTTGTGAGTTGGTGACTGTCTTTGATTTCATTGTAAGTATGGTTGATGCAGGCTTTGTACATTGTATATTATATGTATAACTCAATTGTGTAGATCTTAATACTTTGTATGCGTTTAAATAGCAATATGGTGGAAGAAGAAATCTAAAGCTCTTAGTTGAAGTTTCTCAATTAACAAATACCAAAGTGCTGCCATTGATTTCGGCTATGTATAAGGTTCATGTTGTGCGACAGCTGAATTCTAATGTAAGATTTTGTGTGAAGAAGAATTTATTGAATTAGAACGAAAATTATCACAATAAAAAAATTATTAATGACTAGTAACAAAATTATGAGATAATTTTGATCAAAATGAGTTTTTAAATCATTAAATTTGATTCGATATTAAAGTTATATTTTAAAATAAATTTAATAACTTCATTGACCTAACGCTCATACCATGATTTAAGTGTTGAGATATAATAATAAGCAGCTATATCATGCCGTATAATCTTTATCAATTGCATTGAGTTAAGCTAACTTGTAAACTAATTTAAACTCTATTTTATAAATAACTCATAAGTCAAACACATTAAATTAACAAATCAAATTAAGCTAATTTCTACTCAATTCAAGTTAGCTCATTTAAAATTATTATAAAATAAATTTAAATATATATTAAAATTTAATAATTCAAGTTTCATGTTATTAAAAATATTTTAAAATCTCAAATTTTTTATTAATTTTCTCTTAATTTCTCATTACTTTATTATTTTATCATAAAAATTACTTGAATATATATATATATTTTTTCATATTAAATGAATAACTTGTGAGCCAAATCAAACTCATAGTATAATGCTCAAGCTTAAACTCAAACTCAATTAATTAATCAAGCAAAATAGAAGCTACAAGTGACTATCATCTTCAGATGGAAGAGATTCAAATTCTTAATGAAAGAAAATCACTGCATGCAAATTAACTAATTTATCAACTTAAGTAACTGCACATTCAAAACTCATACAGAAGATATAGTTCATAAATAAAAACAAACAGGAACACGCCATGGTTAAATCTGCACCATTCATTCAAGCAGTTGCAGGTGGAGTGTACCAACCATGGTGGATTTCGACGGCTTTCTTCCTCCTCGCGAGACGTGATTTCCTGTGCGCTCCGGTGTTCTTATGCAAAGTGCCTGATTTCACTGCTTTGTCAATTGCTGAATAAGCCTTTGCAATCAGTTCCTCCACTGAACGGATCTCCCCAGCTTCGGCACCCGTCTTCTTCTTTAGGGCATCTAGTTCTTCAAAAACCTACATTTGATGTATAAAGAATCATTTGGATTTACATATACAACAACAACAACAAGTCTTAATCCCACTAGGTGGGGTCGGCTACATGAATCCTTTGTCTCTATTGTGTCAAATTATCATTAACAAGAGTATCTTAAGATCGTTTTTTTTATCTTAGTCTTTTTTTAGTCTCTGCTCTACTTTCTTCTTAAATTCAATGCATCTACCTCCTGTCGGTCATCGGACGGACTTTATGTGGCCAAACCATCTAAATATCTCCTGTCTTATCTATCTGAACTAACTTTTTCCCGAACATACTCATTTTGCATTCTATCTCTAAGGGTAAAGCCACTCATCCACCGGCATCTCATCTACGTACTAGCTTAGTCTTATGTTTCTCTTTTATTGGCCAACATTCTGTACCATAAGTCATTGCAGGTCTTACCACTATATTTAGAATATTAATTTCAATATCAGAGGTTAGAACAAAGCTTGATGCATAATGTCATAAGAGATTGATAGATGCTATGGAAAAGCTCATAGACAACAAGATCAAGTGAAGCTCAAGAAATACTAAATAGGTTGTTCTAGTCATATGAGTTCATTAGTTGTGTAGGTTTGAAATTTGTATTTTGATCATACGTTTGGCTCAAGAAAAATTCAATATGATGATTATTATAAAATACACAAAAATTATTTTTAAAACTCTAAATATTCTAAGAATATGTTAAATAATCTTTTCTGAAATTCCCACATCAGTTGGATCTCTGTTTCATTCATTTACTCCAAATTCATTTATTATGATAATTTAGTTCATTAAATATGTAATTGACTAATTGTTTTTAAAATTCAAAATTAGCTTCTGATTTTACCTCCATTGAATCTAATATTTTTTATGTATGAAATAACATATTGGCATACATACATTATATATATATATATATATATATATATATATGATATACTATATATAAAATATATATATATATATATATATAATCTTTCACATGTTTTATAAATATAAATATGCTATATATATATATACATATACATATATATATATATACATATACATATATATATACATATAAAAAAAAAAATATACATATACATATATATATATATATATATGTGCGTGTAAGATGACCAGGAGCTTAACGTGTTGTAAAATTGTGTAGTCACATGATGAGAGGGATAACAGCCAGTTTTTAAACATAAGTTTTCCTAAAATAAAATTAAAAAAAATTAGGTCATCTTAATTAGCAAATTCCGAATTTAACAAAATGACTTTATTTCATATGATAATGGCTTATTCGTTCGTCCGTTCATGACTTTAATTTTTTAAAAAAAGCGATTTGCGATATTTGCTCATGAACGTCGGTGAATCAGTTTGTAATAAAATTTCGAATTTTTGATCAAATTTTATGGCGTCTGTGATTTTTTCGAATCATATGGCCTCACGGAATTTTTGAGCGGCTTTTTATTTTCGTCAAACGATCTTACATGGCTTTCGTATCAAAATTAATGATTGTGGCCGTCGCCAATTCTCTCACACTTTCGAAAGACATTATTAAAATTTAATTAGATGGAGATGATGATTCTTGTTGTAGGAGTAAAAAAGTTAATCCATTGAGTGATGATTCTTGTAAGTTTTTAATAACTTATATTTTTATTTCTTATAAAATTATTCTTCCTCTTTAAAAATCTACCACAAATTGGAGATTGATAGTAATTTAAGAGAAAATCAGTTAAGATATGATGATGAATAATATTTTATTTTAAAAAATGACTAATTGTGAGCTTTTATTTCGAAAAATAGTTATTGGTGTGCATTTTAAAAAAAAATTTGATTGACGGAGTGCCTTTGCTTTTTATTTTTTATTTTATTTAAATTAATTTATTTGCATAATAAATTTGCCCACTCTCAAAATTGATGTTGGTTCCGCCCCTGCCTAGAGGTTGTTTAATCAATGGTGATATCAAATTTTAGATTTTTTTTTAATTTCATGAAAATTTTATGTTAACACAATGATTTTGAAAATTAGATTGAACATTAAACTAAAAAAAATGTTCAAAATTCAAAAATTCAATCAAGATTGAACTAGATGATATAATGAATACTAAAATTAAATTGATATGATTTATATGATGTAATAATGATATAAAATATGTCATGTCCTAGTGGAACCATTTCAATATTTTTTTCTCATAATAATATTATCCATGGATACTAACTAAAATTATATTCTTCTTTCATTAATAGTAAAATCTCAATTAAAATAATATTATTACGCGTGTCAAATCTTAATTTCGTCAGCGAAAGTTATGGGAAATTTAGAGTTCACGATTCACGATACCAAACTTCTTGATTAGACCGGATGAGTCAATATGGACAAAAAAAGGTGGTACTCAAAATTCGAGCCCTTTTTTGCGTTAAGCGCTAGCTGTGTCGGGTGTCGTAATTGATCAACGAAAGATGTGAAAAATTTTGTTTCTAATTCAAATACTTTCACGATTAATAGGATGAGGCCAAATGAAAAAATCTTTGCGGTACCTTTGATATATTGAACAGACTAGACTATTTTATTAAATTTTTTTTATCATGCTTAATTTTCTAATTAAGATTATAATTATGCCTAATTTAAAATTTTAACCAATAAAATTTTGGTTTTATCAAATTTCCAAATAGCTACAAAAGATCTTTAAATGGATTTCAAGATTTTTATTAATACAAAAAAAAATCTTGTACGACAAAAAAATAATGTTTCTGATGCAAAAAATCTTTCTAGTCCTTGTGAAAATGCTTGACATTGAGCCTTATAGCTTATAACTCTTCACTAGTGTGGTTTGTGCAACAATTTGTTCATTAATCAGTGTTTTGTTAAATGCTTCCAGCGAGTCAGCTGCATTTGAATTATAAAAAGATAAATATCATCAATTGATTTTATGTTGGATGACAAATTTATAAATCTTCACACCCTTGAAAGTCGAGTCATTGTCCTGAGATGATACATCACGACATTCGAAATCTATAGACAATATTGTTGGTAAAAAAAGTTAATCCGTGTTATGCAACGACTTTTTTTAATGAGGCGTCTTCAACACATGTAGAGAAATACCTACTCGCTACCATGATGAAGTGATGGTCACCTGATAATGGCGAATTTATTTGAACCCCAATATTCGAATGGCCAAGATACTATTGTATGGTGTAATGGATTAAAAAGTTGGTGCATAATATCAACATGGATTTGACACTAGTGACACCTCTTGGCATTGTTGATATAATCTTTTACTATCAACAGCTAGTAATATTCCTTTTTATTATTATTATTTTAAAGACTATTTTAAGACTTGATTGATGCACACTACAAAGTTCTTCATAGATTTCTATCATCACTTTATCGACTTCTTTTGCGTCTAAACATCACAACCATATATACTAAAAAGATCCATGATAAAGGATTTCATTGACATAAGCATAATGAATGATTCTCCTTTTGATTTGTGCAGCTAGGGATTTATTAGTTGATAGTTTGCCCTCATTGAAGTGGTTGATGAAAAAGGTTATCTCAGTCAGCTGACTTTCCTGTCATGAAGGCTTCTTGTCATACTTTCAAGGACTTCTCATTCTTACATTTTTCTTAAGTGATTTTCAATTGGTTGTTTGGAGAATAGCTTGTGATAGAATGTGAGGACCCGCTGGAGTTGTTTCCATTGGCTTGTACTTGGTAACCCTTCTAGCATGGATGTTAAATTTACTTGTTCAATGATCTAACTAGTATAGACTCCAATAAACACATACTCATCATTCATGCTTGCCAATTTTTTAGTCAAATTGACCAAACAATTTGCTTTATTATTTGTAACCCGAGAAACTCGAGTCAATATGACATTTAGGATTTGCTTCATAAGCTTATGAACTCATTTGTGATGATGAGCCAACTCAAAGTTGTTAATTTGGTAAACATTCAAGACTTGATTAATGACAAGCTGAGAGTCCCTAAAAATATGCAAGTTTTGAATGCATATAAAGATGACTTTTTAAAGAGCCGCTACCAACACCTTATACTCAGCATTATTATTTGTTCATGGTTTAGTCAAATCATATGAATGTCTCATTATACCTCCCTCAGATGTTGTGAAGACGAGGTAATTACCAACTTATGCTCTTGAGGTATTTGCAGGTTAGATAGGCTTAATTGATAATCCTATGTTAAAGTACATTTTTCATATTTGTATTTTCTCTTTTTCATTATCAGACCAGTCATTATTGAGTGGTGAAAGAAGATCCAAAGAACATTATCACATGAATTGATTAAGAGAAGAAAGTATAAAGAATTATCTAATGGTTTTAATGAATTATTTTTTGGAATTTGAAAAATTGATAGAAAAAAATTTTTGTGATTAAAAATAAAATCTTTTAAAAATATTATTGATTCATTAAAAAAAAGAAAATGATTCTCTTTGCCAGATATTCAAGAATCTCATGATAATATTTTATCTTTAAAAAATAAGATGATTAACTTGAATGATATAATAAATGTTTTACTTTCCACATAATTTAGTACTTCAACTCTTTGTTATCAAGAAAATTTTTAAAATAGAATTAGAATTTTGAAAGAAGAAATTGTAAAGCTTAATGGTGATGATAAATCAATTGAAAATTTATTGCAAGGCGAGGGGATTTTGTGAGTAAGGATCCCCTTCTACTCATGACAGGTTTAAATATTATAAAATCATGTATTTCTACAAAAAGAAAAAAACAACAACAACAACAACAATAACAAGTCTTAATCCCACTAGGTGGGGTCACATGAATCCCTCTCCATTGTCTATTATGTGTCAAATTCTCATTTAAATCAGTATACTAAGATCGTTTTTTATACATCTTAACCAAGTCTTTTAAGTCTACCTCTATCTTTCTTAACATAAAGGCAAATCTAATGCATCTACTCTCTGTCGGTCATGGACGGCGCTTTATGTGGCCAAACCATCTCTCCCTTATCTACTATTGGAGCTACTCAACTTTTTCCCGAATATACTCATTTTGCATAAAGTCCATCCACAGCATCCTCATCACGTAACACTTAACTTAGTCTTATGCTTCTCTTTTATTGGCCAACATTGCACCATAAGTCATTCGGTCTTACCACCATCTTATAAAATTTTCCCTTAAGTTTAAGTGGAACTTTTCTATCACATAATAGGCCAGATGCATTCCTCCACTTCAACCATCCAACATGAATTCTACTAATAACATCTCCATCTATTTCACCATCACTTTGAACAATAGAGCCTAAATATCTGAAACGTTCACTCTTATTAATGACTTGTTCATTAATAATAATACTCCACTAGAACTTCTACAACTAAAATTACACTCCATTTATTCGGTTTAGATCTACTTAAGCGAAAACTTTAGACTCTAGAGTTGACCTCCATAATTCAAGTTTCTTTGGACTCCCTCTCTAGTCTTATCAACAAGAAGAATGCCATCGACAAAAGCATACACCAAGGTACATCTTCTTGTAAATGCCAGTAAGAACATCCATAACTAAAGTAAAAGATAAGGGCTTAAAGCTGATCCTTAATGTAATCCAAGCGAAATAGGAAAATATTTTGTCAATCCTCCTTGTGTTTGGACACAAAGTGACTCAGTATACATATCCTTAATGACTTGAATATAACCAATATTAACTCCTCTATTCTAGAACTCTCCAAAGAACATCTCTTGATACTTTATCATAAGCTTTCTCTAAATCAATAAATATCATATGTAGATCCTCCTTACTTTCTCTATGCTTCTCCATCAAACCCTTAACAAATCTATAGCATCCATAGTAGATCTACGGCATGAAACCAAGCGATTGTGAGAAACTTACGTATCACATCGTAACTATGCTCAATTACTCTCTCCCATAATTTTAATGTATGGCACATTAACTTAATTCCTCATAATTTGCACACTCTTGTGCATCACCTTTAATCTTAAATATAGGAACCAAACTATTTTCCACTCATCGGCATCTTTTGTCTTTAAAATGACATTAAAAGATTTATAAGCCAGAAATTCCTTGATCTCTAAACATTTCCACTTTTATTGGAATATTATCAGGTCCTCTTGCTTTTCCACATTTTATTTTCTTTAAAGCTTCCACTAACTTCAAAATTACTAATACGACGATAAAATGAAATTCTCTATTTTTGTTTAGGGTATTAAGGTTCTAAAATCAATCTTCTTTCGGATCCTTCATTGAAAAGTTTATCAAAATACCTCATCCACTATTTTCAATATCTTTTTTAAAAAAAAATTTTATTATTTTCATCCAATACTCTCACTTGAATATGTCTTTCTTCTCCTATCTCTTTGGTTGGCTAACTTTACATACATCTTTCACCTTCATGTCTAATCCCATTAAATCATCAAAAATTTAAATTTTTATCGTATATTATTTCTTAGAATCTCTACGACTTTATATTTTTTAATTCTCAGGGTTTTACATCTAAACCAAGTTTTATAATCTTCTTATTTTTATCTTTTCTTACACTTTGACTCCATTATTCTTATTAAAAGCTTTTCTTTTGATTCTCAAGCACATTTCTTTTGCTTTTTGTTATTTTTCTCCATGTTAGCTTATATGAACATCCCAAATTCTAATCTCTTGTAGCTTGCTCTTAAAATATTTTTATTTGTGTTCTTTAGTGTCTTAATTACAGAATAATAATTTGGTTTATTTTTCTCTTACAACCTTTCATCTTAAAATCTAAAAGATCGATGTTTGGTACTTAGATTTTAACGGAATGACTTTCTGATCTTTCTGATCTAGATCTATTTTTCTTATCAAAAAATCAATCAATTTATGTTTCTTAGATCCATTTTATAGTAATAATATGTTCATCTCTTTTCTTAAATAAAGTATTAGCAATTCTAAAATCATAAAAGCAAAATCTAATATAGTCCTACCTTTTTAGATTGTCACTCCATCCATGTGAATACTTTTAAAATCTTCACTCTCTGTCATGTAAATCTCCTCCCGATAAATACTTTTTCTTGAGGGTATCTTTTGTATTAATCCTCTAATTCATTCCAAAATTTTTTCTTTGCACCTCCCCTACTTGAGGGCGTAGACACTTATAACATTGATAATCTTAGTATCAACAATAATCTTTAAAGTATAATTCTATCTCCACATCTATTAATATTTATAACATTATCAAACTTTTATCTATAATCACACTCACATTTCTAGTTAGACTTTTACAGAATACCAAAGTTTAAAACCTAAACTATCAATCTCCTTTGGCCTTCTCCATTTAGTTTCTTGAACACATAAAATATTTATCTTTCTATGAACCATAATATCTATTAATTCCATTAATTTTTGTAAAGTACCATATTCAAGATCTAACCTAATTCTAGTTTCATGGACTAACTTCTTTGCACGCATTAGGTCCATAATGGGAACCCTTGCTTATTAACCCGGGCCGCGGATCACGGCTCTACAACACATTTTCGTATTCGTTCAACGCTTCGGGATGCTAGCGTTCTGATGATTTAAAGTTCATGTCGTGATTATTTCCCAAATTTTCTGGCTGATTTGTCAACTACTAGCATAACACTTTTCACATCCGGACTTAGGACCGACAAAAAATAACATAAAGATAAATTTTAAATCATCAAAAAAATAGAAAAAAATAAATGACAATCATAATGAAGGAATTATAATAGATGCAAATACATTTATAGATTGATTTGATTCTAATGATGCTTTTTTTGTGACAGATGGAGATAAGTGTAAAAAAAGAATCCAAAATTTAGCTTGCTCAAGTTACATATGTTCTAATGTGGATATATTTTTCGTGTATGTACCATGTTATGATGGTTGTGTGTATATAGGAATCTTATTTTAAATTACATAATAAAAAACCCATCTCAAAGCTTTTTTAGAAAAAAAAATTGCAATAAAGTTTACCCCTCCTTGATGATATATGAGGTTTACACCTCCTTGGTGTTATATGAAATTTACGCCTCACAAGATGTGAGGCATCCTCAAGCATGCCTCACCACAATTTTGTGAGACGTGCACTTTTTGATCTAAATTTTTAGTAAAAAACATTCAAATAAAAATTTTAATTACCCAAACAATACTCAAACCCTAACACACATGCAACTAATCTCGGGATAAATATTATCCAAGAATCTCTCCTCTTGTGCTCTCTCTGTTCCTTACGCACAGTGCCAACCACTGCCACCACCATTATTATTTATGATATTTTTACTTAGATGTTGGATAATTATAGTCGGAGAAAAAAACTTATTTTGAATTATTATATCATTAGTTCTACTTTGATGTTTATATAATACTTTTTACTTCATAATTTGAAGTTGAGATATTAATATGTTACTTGATATTTTATGCAATTTATCACTTCCTAATATATTATGATGTTCATGTGTTATATTTTAATGTCAATAAGATAGAATATTAATATATTACTTCTTATTTTGTAATTTGATGCGCATACAATACTTGTACAATTTATTGATTTTAGGCTTTACTCATTGAAGCTTATACCTCACCTTACAGGCAAAAAAACTCTTGCAAAATTGTAGGTTTTTGTACTGTATAATTGAGGATACTTGGTGGTATGACTACTTCATTGTCTGGAGTCATGTATCTATTGGAGCCAAGGAAGAATCTAATGCACTTAAGTACTCTTAGTATTGCAACAAATATGAGGTGATGTGGATGATCTTAAAGTCTATAAGAGTGCTTTGGTTGTCTTCAAGGTAAGAGTTTGTGAACTCTATGTAATGTAGAGTGCATCGTCAAGTGGCAATGTGAGAAGCAAAAGAGAGCTAGCTTCTATGCTATAGCTTAGGTTCCAAAACAAAAAGATGCGCTAGATGAGGGAGAGACTTCTTG
Source organism: Cymbidium sinense (assembly GCA_021442155.1). Taxonomy (NCBI): domain Eukaryota; kingdom Viridiplantae; phylum Streptophyta; class Magnoliopsida; order Asparagales; family Orchidaceae; genus Cymbidium; species Cymbidium sinense. Next base: position 28,798,079 of record CM038221.1, on the reverse strand, counting down.
ATAAGATCAAGTGGATCATATTTGTGTTGCATGATCTACCCTCATGCCATGTCATACAAGCTCAACATTTAGAGTGAGAAGATAGACACTTTAAATGTACAAAAATCCAATGACATATACAAATCAAATATTGATAATTCCATCTCTTAGGAGGTGTTTGGTAACAAATTTACTCGGGATTTAAGTATGTAAATCAGAAATCTGAAAACATTTTTTGGATTTAGTAAATCCGATTTGTAAATCCGTAAATCAAAATCTTGAATTTAGTAAATCTCTGGAAGGTGGATTTATGGGATTTACACAAACTGTAGCGCACGAAAGAAGGGTAGCAACGAGAAGGAAAATGCGGCTCACGAGCATGCTTAAGCAGTGGAGACCATACTCTCCGGAGGAGGTGACCGCTGTCGAAGCCGAGGAATTAGTAGTAGTTCAAGGAAGGCCGAAGGGAGAAACTGCAACGATAGACGTAGTCGACAATGGATGCAGTCTCTTTCACGCAAGAGCTTTTGCGTAGCTCCTTCCAATGCCCGGACTACTAGTAGTCACGAAGGAGGAAGGAGGAAAGAGGAAGACGATCATTTAGTATGGAAATGTTAGAGGGTTTAGCATTAGGGTATAATTAATTTTAGCTAATTTAATAGTTATTATTAAATTTTAATTATATTTAACTTACTTTTAAATAATTTAACTGAATATATTAATAGTTAATTGATATGCTATTTAATTAAAACTTATTACCTGTAATTATAATTGTTATAAATTTAATGATTGTAATGTTCAGTTAATTATAACTTACTAAATATAATTATAGTTATAATAATTTTTACTAGATCTAAATAATGTATTATTTATCTATGTTTTCTAATGAACATGATATGTTTATTAAATGATGCATTTTAATTTTAATATTACATTCTTTTTTTATTTATTTTCATATTCTTTACAAAATTATTATTTAATTATAACAGATTTAAATATTTAAATAACTTACCAAACATCTTTCTGAATTTAATAGGATTTAATAAATCTGTTACCAAACACTTTTCAGGATTTAATAGCTCAGAATTTACTAAATCCAGATGTAATAAATTTACTAAATCCTACTTGAAATAAATTCAATCTGTTGCCAAGACCCCCTTAGTGTGCAATAGATGTGCTGAAAAGGTCTCACGTGGGTGCTTAGATGAAGCTAATACAAAACAAGTAAAACTATGCAGTATTTGGCCCTTTGGGACTTTGAGGGATTGAAGATGCTCTTGAGGGTGCACAAAGAGTTATTTGTTCACTAGATACTACGCAGACATAGGAAATTAATCTCCAATGGTGAGACTATCTAGGTAATAAGTGGAGAATATATTTTCTTTCTAAAATAAATCATTGCAGGTATATTTCATGTAATTTTCTCTTTATTGCAAAACTCCTAATTGAGATTTATTATGAGTTCTAGAATAGAATAATCTAAGAGAAAACTGTCTTTATTTTGTGAGATATGAGAGATCTTTTATTTAATTATTTTCTTTCCTAAAACCTATAATCTCCAAGCTGTATAATCCCTTAGTGAGGAAACTTAAGGACTCGTGATAAAGAGAAATAACAAAGAGAGGGATATGGGCAGAACATGAAACAAAGAGAAAGAAAGAAAGAATGGTGGTTGGTTGCTACTCAATCACAATTGTAGTAGGAAGAGTTTGGCTGTCCTGGGAAGGGTTTCAACTACTACAGTTACCGACAGCTTTGACTCATGCAATTGTTAGGCATTCGAGCATAACCAAAATAGAGGAAGTCATCCTCTATTACTTTCCCCGATATTCGACATCATTGCAGCAAATATATTCTTTCTTTAGTAGAAGTATGACAGTGAGCAAACTTTGATAATACAAAACATCTATCTGTACGAAGTGAAATTCTCAATACGTCACTCTTTAACTTTTTTTGAGATAGTTGAACAAATTTAATCTCAAACTCACAAGCATGTCGTATATATAAAATCTTGAACTCAAAACCTCCTGTTTGAAAGGTCAAGCCCTCAACCAATAGGCTAAGGTGGCTTGCCTCAATACATGACGCTTGAAGATTAAGAAATTTTTTTCTTTTAAAGTGGATGTAGACATAGATGGATCCACCCAACTACATAAATCTTGCGTCTCTCTATGTCTGTGATCTATTTGTTACAATTGCTTTGATTACTCGTCTTCTTGGTGATTGCTCGTTACTTTCTTGTTGCTCCCAACACCTCCTCCCTCTTCTGAGTGAGCTTCACCTAGGTTTCTACAAGTATTCCATTGTAATACTATTGCTACAAGCCTTAGGTTTCAGCAAGAAGCTTAGTAAGATAAGTTTCTATTGAAATAGCCAATGATATGGCTTAGTTGTTTACAGGCACCAAAAGACTATGCACCTTGCAGAATGAAAGTAACCGAGTGAAAGCTAAACATAGTTTGTGTGACCTATGTGCAAAAATAAAAAAAACTAGGCCTTGAGAACTAAAAGCTCGGTTGTGTAACGTCGGTTAAAAATAAAAGATGCAAATCATCTTATATACACCAAATAAAAGCCCCAAGGTCAAGATACAAGGAACATTGACAAGCAGGTGAACCTTACCTACAGTCAATGCTTAAAAACACTTACTGGCTAATTTCTCATGCTTAATATCAGTAACGGCTTCACAGATCATCGGTAAAGCTTTCATAAAGACTAGTTTAGCACAAATCTATCCATATAATTGTTTATCCCTGCTAAATACCCAAATGTCATGCGATAAGTTCGTTTCACCGATTTAGAATTCCATGTTTTTAACGAGAAACAGTCCAATTAAAAAAGTTCCCTTTCGGCGAAACAGGAAAACAACCAGTAACACGCCAAAATACGAGCAGAAATCTGAAAGAAAGGTTTTAGATAGAATGATACCGTCCTCATCCTGGTCTTGATCTCGGACTTCTTCGACTTGTTATAGATGCGCCTTTTCTCGGCCTGCCGAGCCCTTTTCGACGCTGAATCAGCCTCCTTCTTCGGCGCCACCTCGCAGACAACTGACCTCCGCAGTGGCTTCGGCTTCACCAATGCCTTAATTGGAGCTCCTCCTGATACTCAAAGTGCAATCTGTTTGCAAAAGAGTAATCGACATAGATAAAGAGAATGCATAAAGGATAAGATATTAGACTGGTACCATTGGGGAAAGCAATAGAGTAAAGATTCGTCGAGAATGCTAGGCTTTTGATGAGCGGCGATCGGCGAGGAAGTACTCCGTTGCAGCATCTGGCGCTGGAGGCGACGTGAGAGAGGGCTTTCGGTCTGCAGGGAAGCACGAGGCAAGAAGCGACGGCCGCCATTTTGGCCCTCACATAGACAACAGTCTGATCCTCTCTGCTCCAACTTATCTCGTCCAATTTTTTCAAGGATATTTAATAAAATAAATGGGGGCATATATATATATATATATACATAAATAACAACTAAATTTTTAAATATTATATTAAAATTAGCACAATCATTCATTTTTTAAGTAAAATATACATTTTTAAATATTAAAAAAAAAATATTTTAAAATATTAAAATTTAAATATTAGATATGTAAATATATAAGAATTATATGTTATGTATATAAAATTTACAAAAAAAATTATATTCATATCATAAATTTATATGTTATGTATTTAAATATTGAACATTTAATAGATATAGTCACTTATAAAAAAATAGTAATAGTGATATTTTAAATATGATATTAAAAATTTAAATGTTATGTATATAAATATTAAACATCTAAGTATTAGATATATAAATTTATAAAGATGATGTGATATGTATGTAAATATCCTTAAATAATTTGTTATAATATATTAACATGATAATAGTAATATTGTGTGCTAGAAAATCAATTACGGTAGAATAAAATTTTACGTCTTAGCATTGTTGAAAATTCAGCACACACACAGATATTTGAAGAGAAAACAATAAACTCCAGAATTTTTATGTAGAAAAACCCCGAAAAGAGGGAAAAAATTACGGGGCCTAGCCAAGTAAAAATGTTTCACTATATATCTATTTTGGAGTACAAAGTTTAAGTTTTTCCAATAACAGGATTACAGAGTTGTATGTGAGAAAGTCTGAAAACGAGAATCATAATGAACAACAACCATAACGCAGAATATAATCAGCGAAGCATGTCAATGATCTTCATATCTGCGTGTGGCATTGGTGCAACGACCGACGACGGGTCAGAATCACGATGGTCTACGGCGGTCGACGGGCGAGGACCGACCAAGACAGACGGGCATGGTAGTCGGGCGCTGGTAGACGACGATGGTTGGCGATGGTGACCGACGGCGGTGGTCAACAACGACGATGATCGATGGTGGTGGCCGATGGCGGAGGTCGGTGATGGTCGGCGGCGGTGACCGGCGATGATGGTCGACGACGGTGACCGACAACGGTGAGGCCGGTGAACCGGCGGTGGGTCGACGGCGGGTACGGCGGCACGGTGGCGACCATCGACCGGTGGCACGACATGTTTTGATGTTCTTCAAGCCTCGAGCTATCTCTTATCTTTAAATAGAGCCTCATATGAAGAATGAGTATTTATGAAAGAGCATTTCTATAAATTTGTGTAAAATTTAAACCACTCCATCGGACAGCTCAAAATGATTCATTTGATCATATGATGTATTTTAAGTATTTAAATGCTCAAATAAAATTAGAATCAAGAGATATTGGACTTGTTAGATCCGGCTCGTCAAGATGCTCGATTTGACTATAAACACTCTATATTTAAGAGTTATTTAACAATTTGATTGATATCTCAAAGTTTTCAATTATTTTTTAAGTACTTGATGTGGGCTAGTCTTGACTTAGAATCAGATTACTTTCAATTTCAAGATTCGTGCTTCAATTAGTGGAATTTTCAGTTCTTATCAATTGTCCCCTTATTTTTGGATGACATTATCTCTATTATCCAAAAATACATGCCAAATAATTGAAAATAATAACTTCTTCAATGTTAATGAAATTTGTGGGTTCATTCAGCCTTGCGTCACATATAGTTTAAGAGAATAGATCTTCATGGGTGCACATGACTATGATCACGCGGTGGGCGGGGCGTGGCGGAAGGTTAGATCATGGGCTCATCTGGCTGTTTTGCATAAAGTCGACAAGAAGTGCGCATGAGCCGATGAGTGGAAATTTTGAGTTTTTTTTTTTTATTTTTTTTGATTTTTTATTAATTTTTTTTCACTTTTATTAAAGGAAAGATATAATTGAGTGCAAAAATTTTGAAATCCATTTAAATATTTCCAAAAAAATTTTCAAAATTTATTCTCTTTTAGCCCCTATTGTGGATCTATAAACCCCTCTCCCCTGGTGTCAAGTAAGAAGACATAGTTTTCTACCATATGCTCTAATATTCTTCTACGTTGGATGAGAAATTATTTAGCAGAAGTTCAGGGGCGAAGGGTAATAAATTTTTTTTTCTTTTGTCAATGAAGCTCTGATCTACTTCTGAAAAGAAAGTTATTTGCTTTGTTGATCAAGATCGTAGTTCATACGGCGTGGTGTTTTTTTTATTTTCAGTTTGAATTGAAAATGTTGTTGGGACACTACGTAGATCCGCATATGTACTCATTAGGATGATCGGGTGTGACATTGAGGAATGATGTACTATCTCGAGAGGCATAAGTCACCATCCTATAATGGACCTAATCACTTAATAAGGACTCCTAAGGACAATGGGTCTTCGAATGTACCAGAGATCTTTCTCCTACTTGATATGAAAATGTAAGGTACTGTTTATTTAAACTGCGTTCATTAATTTTCCTATGGAGGCAAGCCCCCATAATTAATTACATCATAAGGAATGAGATTTTTTAAGAATATTCTCGATTAAGGTAAATGATCGTTATCTCTAAAGATTTCAAAAATATGACTATCAACAAATTGGTTATTTTTGGAAAATCAAGTGAGATTGATCAAAAGGAGGGAGTTATTATCGAAACCAAAGGGAGATGAGTAGGAGATGCTCATGATACTAGGAAACCTAGTGAGCATCCCAAACTATCTTATAGTTAGGCTTTATATTTTTGAAATTTGAGGAGAGTTAATTGTTTGAGTTGAATTTTTATTAGAAATCGATAGCTTATAATTTCACAACACAAGATTATGAGAATGCCTAAGAGGTGAGGATTTATGCTTGTAGCATAAAGAAAAACAACAATCTCGGATCCTAAATCTAGGGAGCTTTGGCAAGGGCCAAGGCACGACCTAAATCTAAGATAAAAATAAGTATATGGTTTACCTCCATAAGAGAGGATAAATCACCCGACTGTTGGACTTGCAACCATCTAGGGGTGGCTGCCAATTAACTCCTCCTACGATTTTAAATACATGTAGGCAAATCTTATGCTTTTTAAGATATCTAGGTTGTCATTTATTTAGAAAGGAGACTGAATCCTTAAACTCACTCCTTAAGAGATTAGATCATTAAGAGTATGAATAAATGACTTAATATAATGCAAATTTTGTTACGTTTTATTTTCATTTTTGGACATTGTTATTTGACACAAGCTACGGGATTTCATATGCCTAATGCATGAGAAATTGGTTATGGGCCAAAACTAGAAAGAAGGAGCTGTGTTTTCACCATGGCTCTCAAAGGTCAAGCTATTTTCTTTAGCAAAGGTGGAAGCCTTCAATTAGCAAGAGTGAAGCAATATGATTTATGCATGATGTGAGACATACAACATCTAGCTAAAGGGTTGTTAAATCTTTTATTATCTTGATTTTGTCTTAAGCGTTAGGTGAGGTTATGAGTTATTTAGTTTAATTTTGAGTTGATTAATTGGATAAAAAATTTATTTATTTTTCTAAGAGTCTAATCACATCCAAACCATTCAACAACCATCAAGCAATTAAGAAACTAGAAAAATCATATCATCCTAATTGCACAATCATAAACAAAATATCAATCAATTTATAAAATTAGCGTAAAAGAATAAGAGGCTGATGTGATCGGGTTCCATCACACAACCCGAAAAGAAATGTGGGTAGCCGAGCTCTACCTTTATACAACCTGAATTACAAATGAATAATTACAATAAAAAAGAAATTCATGTTATGGGGTTCTTCATTCTTCCTTTCTTCATTTCTTCCCTTCTTCATTTCTTTCTTTCTTTCTTCATTTCTTTCTTTCTTCATTTCTTTCTTTCTTTATTTGACTTGGGATGTAGTTTGCTCAAAGGCTTCACATGGTACATATGACATGATTTTATAACCAATGTTTATCCTAATTCCTCCATAACATTCATTCCAAACCTTAATTGCAAAATTTACATCAAAATGGGAAAGATAAATCTAACTAAACCTGCAAAATAGAGATTAGCTAAACATACCACATAACCCAAGCAGTTATATGAATAATTTGGGCTTAGCACCCCACACATGGGTAACCAAGTCTACCTGTCCTAATCTGGATCATGCTTAGGGGTATAAGCAACCTACACAATAAAAGTATTTATATTTTTATTACAACGCCCCTTAAACACAACCCCCTCTAGAAAACATGATTAGGCTAAGATCACCCTATCATCCAGTTTACACACCTGCATCCTAACATCCAACCTAAAAATATTACATCAAAAAATAAAATCAGGCATCAAACCATGCACCATTCTAACATAGAGCTAGAAATGGTGACTTAGCCTAATGTGTGTGTGCCATTTAAGGCTTGTATGACATGTCTTAGCTAGGCTTTAAGGTTGAAATTTTTCTAAGTGTGAAAGATTCAATTTAGAGGATAGTTTCATTTTAAGTGATTTAGTTGATTTATCAATTTTAGTTGGTGATTTGGGTTGGTTTGAATGAACCTACACTTAGTTACTAAATATTGTAAAGAGAAGAAAAAGAAGAAGAGAACTTCTCTTTCATTTCTCCCTTAAGTAATTTCTAAGGTAGCTTCATTAATGATTTTTATTTTTTAGTGAATGTTTTATTATGTGTTTTAATTAACCTTAAGTTTAGATTTGTTCTAAATAGCCATATTCAATAAGAAAGGCATCTTAGGATTAAGTAAGGTGGATTACTACCACATAACACAGACTCATTTATTTCTTTCTACCATGTATACCATGCATATGAATGATCCTAAGCATACATATACATGCAATACAAATTTTAGCACACTTTGATGATGAATGCTAAGAGATATGATTTAAAAATTTAGATATTCCATGATGCATGTTTTTTTTTACGTAGAAAAGAGAGATTTTTCATCTTTTAACATAATGCACATCCACATGTATAAAAGACATAAGTGAGTATGACGTCATTATTTTCTACACCAAGGGCATAATGTATAAGACCTACTTAGGGCTATTTAAAGCATTATAGCCCCGGGATGTCCAGACTAATATATCACTTTTCTTAAATACATGTAAATGTACAAAAGAAACAAATGGATGAAGAACTATGCAAAAGATTAAGTTTGATTTGGTTGTATAATTTACATGTGTAATGTGAGGATCCTTCTTAAGTCATAACATAGGACTGCATAGGAATATATTTAAGCAAGTGTTATGTTCTTTTCAAATGAACTATACACTTTGCAAATCCTATTTAAATACATGTTAAGAGAAGAGAAGAAAATAACATAAAATACATCTTATGCTATAGTCACATGCAAGCTTATAAATATTCATAAGTAATATCACTTCATTCATAATCTTTGATTTTATAGGTTTTGAAAATAATTTTTGATTTAATAATGATAATATCCACTCATATTCTTAACTTTAGCCAAAACATGTAATTTGACATAAAAGAAAATATTTTATTTAATTGATTTTTCAAAAGATATGAATGCATGATTTCATATGGCAAATAATATTTAGCATGCCTGGAAAAAAATAAAGTGATGTAACATATGACTTCATTCACCCTAATTAATTCCTAAAGACAATCCTATAAAATAAGATCATTTAAAGTGAATCAGAATTCTTTAAGGAGATTTTTATTTTTTGAATTTGAATTTGATTTGACTTAGAAAATGTGAAAAGAGTTTGCTAGTCCTAACCCATTTTCCCAATTTGTGAATTGATTTAGTTTAATTTTTAGAATAATTAGATTGATTTTATGTTTTGTTTAGGTTAAGGTGTGAATTAAATCCATTAATTACCTCTTATATACACCACTTTAGCATAATTAAATAAGTAATTATGAGCTAACATATAATATGCAAGCACATGAAATTTAAATCAGTAATGCACCTAATAAATAAAGGGGCCTAATACAATTGACTCATAATTATTGATTAATTAAGCTAAAGGGTTTAATTAAGTACTTTTATAAACATCCTACACATGTAGTTTGATTATAATTTTCTTTGAAATCCTCTTAGGTTATTAAACACCTAAGAATCTATTCAAGAATTAAGTGATTAAGTTCTTGGAGTAATTTTTAGTTTTGAGTTTGATTAATTGAATTAATTAATGAGGTGATTAAGCCATTAATCAATTTGCAAATTAATTAAATGTTTATCCAAATGAAGTAAACTTAGGGGAAAAGATTGAAAAAAATTCTAATCTCATTCCCTAAGTCCATTCATTGTTTTATGATGATTAGCAATCTAAATTAGTGAATTTATCACTATTTAATATGTTAATTAATCATTTAATTAATTAAGAGATGATTAAGGATGAAATAAGCAATTTCTCTAATTAATCCAACAATAAATTTCAAGAAAATCATGGGAGGTAGAGGTCACCCCACTAATTAATCTCAGAAAGTTTGGGATTAATTTTTGAATTATTAGAGAGTAATTAACATAATTATATTTCCAATAAAACTCAAATTGAGTTAAAATCCCTATTCAAAATTAGTTAAATTTAATTTTTTATTATTCCTCTCTGAACTATCTTTAAAATGAGCCTATGTTTGCATTTTTTAAGATTTTTCTATAATTAGTTATGATTTTAGGAAGTTTCAGTATTAAAATTGGATTAATTAGAGCTAGTTAACTCCTAATCCCGTTAGACCACGTGGCGGCTAACGCGACGTGCTTTTCACGTGGTGCAATGGGATATGTTATTTAAATTGTCACATCCATTTATTGAGTCAGCTTGAGACTTACGTGCTTTCTCTACTGGCCATCTGACCAAGATTAATCCCGCAGTTTATGCTTAAATCAGAGGGGGATCTATCGTGATCTAATCACAACAGTCTATTCCAATTACGCGAAATGGATGGTGTGTGATCTATCTCCTCCCGAGCAGTGAGAGATGGATGCCGTCCGTCGATCGTCACTTGATCCGAGCTCACCTGAGCTTGAATGGAGATCAAACTCATCCACACCTTCGAGGGAAGCACAAGCAATGTATCTAATGATCAAGATTTGATGGGATTACAATTTTCTTCAAAAAGAACCAAGCAATTTTTATCCTAAGGTCAGTTTTGAGAATTACTTCATCGGAGGCTATCACCGGCACTTCCAACAGAGGAGGTAGCTTCGTCTAGTAAAGACAAAGCCCTATTGAAAGTATTGGATCTTGATTTGAAGTGGATGGCTCGGTTGACCAAGCTCCCCTTCAATGATGACCAACCTTGATCAAGGTGATGCTTCCCGTGGCTTGGAGACTTAGAAAATAACTTAATTGAGCTCAGCAAGGTCCACTGACGGTGCTTGTAAGATTAATTTGGTTTTAATGGAGAATTGAGTGACTTGGGATTGGGATGGACCTCCTCTATTTCAGCTTTGAGCAAAACCGAGAATGAGAAATCAATGGAGCTTGGGAAGGGCTTGGAGAAACTCGGAGAGCTTCGACTCACTCTCCTTAGCTCTATGGAAATGAATGTTTGTTGTTTGAGTCGAAATGAGGGGGAGCATATCTCCCCCCTCCATGGATCAGACGGTGAAGAGAAATTTTTCCATTTTTGATCAATGGGTGAGATTAGGTTCAGGGTTTGAGTTGCAAGACACCCCATGTGGGTCATTTTAGGCAAAGGAGTGGATGAGAGTGAGTGCCCATGTGCTAGGTGAGTGCATTTGATGATCCAAAGCTCAATTATCATTGGAGAGGTCAATTTGGCCTTGGGTTGGGTCATGACCCAAGATCATTGAGTCATGTTCACCACCCTCCTTGGTGTCCAAGTGGACCACTAGAAGGATGTCAAGTGGCATTGATAAAGGAATGACCAAATTCTAAGTGAATTTAGTCATAGGATACCCTTTAACCTAAGAGAAAATAGTCATTTGGCCTTGATTTTGATTTGGGTAGATTTGAAATGACTCAAAAATGGGTTGGGACAAATTTCAAGTGATTTAGAGTTCATTTGATTTGAATTGGTTCAATTTGACCCATTTAGGTCAAGTTTGGTCAAATTAGGTTAAGTTGATCAATTGGTCAAATTGGATCAAACCATGGGTTAGGTCAGGTTCAAATGATCATTTAGACCCTATGGGTATCATTGGCTTGGTTCAATTTGATTTAGATTTGGTTTTGGTTAATTTAGGTTCATTTAGGTCAAATGGGTCAAGTTGACCAATTTAACCCATTTGGCCCAATGGGTTAGGTCATGGGTTGGTTTAGGCTTGGTTGATCATTTGAAATATATTACAAGTTTTGGTTTCAATCAATTTTGATTTGGTTTGATTTCAAGTTCATTTGACCTTTTAGGTCAAGTTGAGTTCATGGTCAATTGGGCTAAGTTGGGTCTAATTAGCCAATTGAAGCTTTGGTCAAGTTCAACAAGTGATTTAGAATAAATTTGACCCATTGGTTGCAATCAATTTAGCTTAGATCAAGATTTGACCTATTTTGACTTTTTAGGTCAACTTGGGTCAACTTAGGTCAAGTGGCCAATTAGGCTTGGTTTGGCTCAATTAATTGCTTGGTCAAGTTCAATCATTATTTATGGATTGGCTTAGATCAATGGTTTCAATCAATTTGGCTTATAATAAATTTTGGCTTGTTTAGATTTCATTTGGGCTAAGTGTTGACTTGGTCAAAGGTTAAGTTTGACTTGGTTTGACCCAATTTGAGTGATTGATCATCCTAGGATGATTGCTGCTCACAATGTGAGGCTTAGATGGGCTTAGTTCAATCCAATTTGGGTTGGATTAGAACTTGGCTCAAAAAAGTGTTTTACATCACTTTGGGTCAAGTGAGCTTAAATGGGTCAATTGGCTTGATCAATGCTTGATTCAAGTTTGGTTGAATTCACATATGAACTTATGATTGAAATATAAATCTCATCGCAAGTGATTTGGAATCAAATGAGTTTTGGTTTATTTGACAATTTCGAGTTCAAAGGATGAACATGGGTTTGATTTGGGTTAGTTTGATTTTGGTTTGAAAATGTAGTTGATGTTTATATATGGGCATGTGATTGAAAAAGTGATTGTTTCAAGAGAGAATCTAAGGGTTTGGAATGATTTGAGAATGGTTTGGCTAAGATCAAGAATTTGACTTGAAAGAGTATAAGTTGGATTTAAGTTGGATTTTGATTTGAGTTTTGAATTTAGTTTTAGTTATTTGAATTTATATTTCATTTATATTTGTGAATATAAATGAGAATATAAATGGGATATGAGAAAATATTTTTAGTTTGGAGTGATTTTGATTTGATTTGAGCTAAGTCCATAAGATAAAATCAAAGGGGCTTAAGAAAGATTTTGGAATTGGAATTGATCATGGGTTTCAATTATTTGGAATTGATTCATGATTTGGATTTTGGAATTGGGTTATGATTTGAGAAAATCAACTGGGTTGGAATTGATTTAAGATTTGATTTGATCTAAGTCCATAAGATGAAATCAAAGGGCTTAGAAAAGGTTTTGGATTTAATTTAAGATTTGAAAAAATCAATTAAGTTGGAATCGATTTAATATTTGAGCTTTGGAATTGATTTATGATTTGATAAAATTAACTGAGTTAGAATTGATTTGAAATTTGAATTTGAAGTTTGGTTTGAAAGAAGGAAGCCAGGATTGTGTTCAAGCTATAGGGTAGGCAAGTCCTTCTAATACCCCTAAGGCATAATCTATTCTAATAGCTAACTCTTCTAAGTCTTTAAGCTTACGTTAAGTGTTCACCTAATCACTAGAAGTGTCTTAAGACTAAGGAACTCTCAGTATCTAGAGGAGTGTTATGTCTAAAATGAATAAGTTGAAAGCTCACTCCAAATGTGAGGTCAACAAAGGGCACCCAATAGGTGTGGTCTGATTGACAAAGAATATCGTACATATTGGTGTTGACCGAGATGATCAACAATGTTCGAACGATCACAAGCACTAATAGAAATGATCTACTCCTAAACTCAAGGTATATAAGGAATCAAGATCTTAGTGTAATGTGACTCTACTTATGTCAAAAACATAAGAGAGCGAAGGAGGAATCCACTAGGGATTGAATATGTGAGCTTTCCATTAGGGGAAAAGGCTCGGGTTATCCACTAGGGAATAAGAGGTTGTAAAATCCACGGGGAGATTAGAATTTGGAATCCATTGGGGATAAATGATGTTAACCTTCCACTAAGGAATAGGTTCGAGTTGAATTGAATTGACTCCATTAGGGAGACTGGAAAGGTTTGCATCTCACTTAGAAGAAGCTGATTGATTTGATTGTTTAATTTGGCTCCATTGGGGGAGGTTGGTTGATTTTGCATCTTATTGAGGAGAAGCTGATTGGTTTGATTTTTTTTTAATTTGACTCCATTGGGGGAGGTTGGTTAATTTTATTTCAGATTTTATAGTTTTTTTTATTTTGAGATGGACCCTGTAGGTTTGGATGAGACCGCCTAAGTAGGGCCATGGCCTGGCCTACTTGATTACATCAAAGGGATAGTCTACCAACCACATGGCAAGGCTATCCAACCAAAGGAGTGCCTTTAGGTGTGTAGTGGCTGTACTAGGAAGAAAATATAGTAGACTTACATCCTCCAAAGTAGGGATCAATCGCTGGGGTGATCCGTTGGCGACATAACAAATTGAACCCAAACTTAGGCTGACTACTGAGTGAATGCTGTTGGGGGACTTAAATTAGCTCAAAGATAGTCCAAATTAATTTTATTTTTTAATTGTATTTGATGGATTCCGTTGGTTTGCGATGGATTGCACTGAGTAGGGGACATGTTGGCATTGACCTACTTCAGATTTACAAATCTAAAGGGAATAGTTTCCCGGTCGAGGGGATAACTATCCAACCAAAGGGGAGCTTTTTGGTGTGCAGCAACTATACTAGGAAGAAAGCATAGTAGACTTACATCCTTCAAAGTAGGGATCACGGGTGATCGGTGAGGATTGAACCCAACCCCTTGACGAGTGAATGCCTCTGGTGGACTTAAATCAGCTTAAAGATAGTCAAGATTAATTTCTTTTTTTTTAATTATATTTAATGAATCCTGTTGGTTTGTGATGGACTACACTAAGTAGGGGCCATGCCAGCCTTGGCCTACTTCAGATTTACTAATCCAAAGGGAGTAGCTTCTTGATCGAGGGGAGAACTATTCAACCAAAGGGGTTGCCTTTCGGTTTGTAGCGGTTGTACTAGGAGAAAGTGTAGTAGACTTACATCCTCCAATGTAGGGATCAATCGCTGGGTTGATCCGTTGGTGAGACAATGAATCGAACCCAACCTTAGGCTGACTACTGAGTGAATGTTGTTGGGGGACTTAAATCAGCTCAAAGATAGTCCAAATTAATTTTATTTTTTAATTATATTTGATGGATCCCATTGGTTTGAGATGAACTGCACTGAGTAGGGGCCATGTTGGCCTTGACCTACTTCAGATTTATCAATCTAAAAAGAATAGCTTCCTGACCGAGGGGAGAACTATCCAACCAAAGGGGTGCCTTTCGGTGTGCAGCGGCTATACTAGGAAGAAAGTGTAGTAGACTCACATCCTCCAAAGTAGGTATCAATTGCTAGGGTGATCCGTTGGCGAGGCAATATATTGAACCCAACCTTAGGTTGACTATTGAGTGAATGTCGCTAGGGGACTTAAATCAGCTCAAAGATAGTCAAGATTAATTTTATTTTTTAATTATATTTGATGGATCCTGTTAGTTTATAATGGACTGCACTAAGTAGGGGTCATGTCAGCCTTGACCTATTTTAGATTTACCAATCGAAAGTGAGTAGCTTCTCGGCCGAGGGGAGAACTATCCAACCAAAAGGGCACCTTTCAGTTTACAATGTCCAATTTAGGGAAGAAAGTATGATGACTCACATATTCCACTACAAAAGACCAGGGAGACATATTAGTGAGGTAACACATCAACCTGACCTAGGGCTGCCCGTCAGTTTGTGACAGTCATACTAGAAAGAATGCGTAGTAGACTTACATCTTCCAAAATAAAATGACCGTCGAGGTAACCTATTTGTGGCAAAATAGATTGAACCTGACATAAGGGTGACTACTGAGAGAGTGACGACCTGGGGACTTATCCCAATTCAAGCGTAGTCAAGCAATTCCTATAAGGAGTTTTGCTGACACTGCCCTAAAGATAGGATGCCTACTTGGGAAAGGGGCCGCTGGGGGCTTGAATTCCTAATCCACAAGCGAATAAATTTATTTATTTATTTGTTTATTTATCATGGACCCTATTGGTTTGTGAGGGATCATACTGAGAAGGAGCTTATATCTGCCTAGACCTATCTTAGATTTATTGAACCAAGGGAGATTCTGTGCATCCGTTGAACAAATTCTCTAACCATAGGGTGGCTCGGGAAAAAAAGAATCCAAAAGAGAGTAGTTTCTAAATGGGGTCGCTAAGGATGTAATCCAAGTTGAGTGCCCACAGGGGAGGGGCCGCTAAGGGCTTTATCCAGAACCCTGAAGAAAATAATGTCTGTAGGTGTTCAATGGCCCAACTCAAGGAGAAAGCTCGGGGACTCACATCTGCCAAGAGTGGTATATCCCGTGAGTCATCGATATAACATCAACCAACCTAAGGTGCTCATCGGTTGCAATAATTAGCCTAGGAAGAAAGCATCGCAGACTCACATCTTCCTGCGATTACCCAGAGATCAGTCTTTGGCTCAACAGTATTATCCAACCTAGGGCGACTACTGAGTAAATGCCACTGGGGTACTTATATCAACTCAAGAGTAGTCGAGAGGAAAGAAGCTATTGGGGGACTTATCTTAAACCTCAAATACACTTGACCTAGTCAGTGCATAATGGCTAGTTTAAGAAGAAAGCATCTAGGCTTACATCCTCTTAAGAAAAATTAACATGAGGTAGCTTACTGGCTACGTAGTGAGGCCTGCCAAATTAATGAGGTGCTCTTCGATTTGTAATGGCCAAGTCAAGAAGAAAGCATGGAGACTCACATCTTCTAAATAAGTGACCATTAGGGTGACACACTAGCGAGGTAGCATGTCAACCAAACTTAGAGGAGCTAATGAGTGAGTGCCACAAGGGGTTTGCTCCCACATCAAAATAGCCCAACAAAAAAATATATGTGTTTGTGTTAAAGGAGGACAAGATGCCACTCGGGTTCTCTTACACCTATCCTAAAATACGCTTAAAAGTTCATGAAATGGCACCGCGAATGGCAATTATGATCCCACCATGAAAGGATGCCTCTTGGGTTCTCTTACACCTAACTTAGCCGTGCTAGTCAAAATAGGATGCCTCTTGGGTTCTCATACACCTACTCTAGTAGCACTGGGGAATCATTTTTTAGTTTATGTTCGTGTTGAGAAAGAAGCATAGGATGCCCCTTGGGTTCTCTTACACCTACCCTAAACACATCGCGACGAATTTACAAATAACCAAACAACGCTTCAAATGAAGAGAATATTTTGATGAATTGGAATAGAATTTTTAAAGATAATTATTTTCAAACATGATTTATGGGTAATATTTCTTCAAATAGAGCCCATTGATTGGAAGCATCGGGTGTTCCCCTTTACAATCAATAAGTTGATAAGATCTTCCTTGGTAGGCCTTCACTATGACAAAAGAGCCTTCCCAAGTGGGTTCAAACTTGCCTCCCATCTTTTGACAGGAAACAATTAGTCTCCTTAGAACTAAAACAAGCTCTCCTACTTGAAAAGCTCTAGGGCAGACCAGTTTGTTGTGAGCTTGAATCATCTTGGCTTTGTACAACTCGAGGTTCTAGCATGCCCATAGGCGTCTCTCCTCCAAACCTTCGAGCTCTTCTAACCGTAACCTGACATTCTACTTTGTAGTGATTTTACTACCCATTACTATTTTTAGTGATGGAAGTTGCACTTCTAATGGTAGAATGGCTTCAGACCCCTACACTAAGGAGAACATGGTAGATTAGGTTGGAGTTCTGTATATGGTGCGGTATGCCCACAAAGCTTCAACTAACTGCATGCCACTATCGCTTGTTGTTGTCGAGTATCTTCTTTAGTATTTGGATGAGAGTTTTGTTGAATGCTTTTGCTAGGCCATTTGCCCTGTGATAGTAGGTGGTGGACTATCTCCAATTTATATTGTGTCTCCTGGTGAAGATGTTGATCTTGGTGCTCTTAAATGTAGTACTATTATCAAAAATAATTCATTGAGGCACCCCGAACCTATATACAATATGGTTCTCAAAATTGGAGTGCATCATGTGACCTCTAAGTGGGATTGCCTCGCCCACTTAGAAAAGTAGTCATTGCGGTAGATGAATCGATGACCTTAAGAAGGAGGATCAACTATATATGTCGCACCCCAACACTCGAATGGCCATGAGGCCAATGTAGGGTGTAGAATGTTGGGTGGTTGGTGCAAGACCACACTGTGTACTTGACATTGGTGGCCTCTCCTAGCTACATCCATGTTGTCTGTAATCATTGAAGACCAGTAGTATCCTAGTATTTTGATCTTGGCTTTCATCTTTGGACTAGATTGATGAGCTCCACATTGACTTGAATGTACATCAGTCATGATCTTATGGGCTTCATGTTTGTCTAAACAGCATACCACATTTGATCGAAAGACCGTCGGTACAAGGTGTCATCCACGAGGGCATAGGAGAGAGCTCTATGCTTTTTTTGATGGGCTTGTGATTTCTCTTGAGGTAGTTTGCCTGTTCAAGTAATTTATGAATGGTTGCTTTCAATCTAGCTCCTCATCTTTATTAGTAATGGAAACCTCCCCTTCAAGAGAAAATCTCTCGATAAGTTCAGCATCAATAAAAGATAAGACTTGTTTATTTTGGACCTTTATTGGAATGGACTCATCTTCCATACTTGTTAATTCTTTGGCAAGTTTTGCCAAAGCATCTGCTACTGCATTCTCTCATCGAGGAACCTTATAGATGGTGACCTCAGGGATTTGGGCCAACAACTTTATGGTGTACTCATGGTAGTAATGAAGCTTAGGTTTTAGAACTTTATAGGACCCAACAATCTGGTTAATAACCATGTGGTGAATAAATATCTTACAAGGAGTCGCCTTTCAAATCTGTGGGGGAAAAGAAAGTAGATACCTTATAGAAATTTATCTTGGTAAGATGCCATGCAGATCTGCATATGTACTTATCAGGTGATTGGATACGTCATCAAGGTATAGTGTACTATCTCGAAAGACAGAAGTCACTACCCTTTAATGGAACCAATCACCTCAATAAGGACTCTAAGGATGGGTCTACATATGTACCAAAGATTCTTCCCCACTTTACATGAAAAAGTAAAGGGTTATTTTAAATCGGGTTCATTAAGTTCTACAGGCAAGTAGTTAATTACATCCTAAAGGACATGATCATTTAGGAAAACTCTTGATTAAGGTAAATGATCATTATCTCTAAAGATTTCAATAGAAAGAAACTATTAATCGATTAGTTTTATGTTTGAAGATCAAATGAGATTGATTAAAAGAGGGAGTTATTATCGAAGCCAAAAATGAGAATAAGTAGAGATGCTCACGATGCTAGGAAATCAAGCGAGCATCTCAAACTATCCTAAAGATGGGATTTATATTTTGAAAATTGATTTAATTTGTTTGAGTTGTGTTTTTCATTAGAATTTTAAGACTTAAGATTTCTTAATACAAGATTAAGGAAATGCCTAAGAGGTGAGGAATTATGCTTATGGCCCACAAAGGAGAAAAGCTCAACTTAAATCTAGGAGCTTTGGGAAGCCAACTAAATCTAAGGCAAAAATGGGTAATTGGTTTGCCTCCACAAGAGAGGACAAACCACCCGACAACTTGGACTTACAACCACCTAGGGGTGCCCTCCAACTAACTCCTCCTATGATTTTAAATACATGTAGGCAAGTCTTTATGCTTATGTGAGATAGCTTGGTTATTTTTATTTAGAAAGAGACTAAGTCTTTAAACTCACTCCCTAAAGAGACTAGATCATGCAAAGGGACATGCTTCGAATGACCTAAATCTAATGCATTTCAAATTTCATTTTATTTCAGTTTTAGACAATCAATTTGACTCAGGCTAATAGGCTTTTTATGACTAATGCATGAGAAAGTAGATTACTGGACAAAATCAACTAGAAGTTTAGGAAGTGAGTTTCCACCACGACCCTCATAGGTCAAGCCGGATTCTCTGACAAAGATGGAAGCCCTCCAATCAAGAGTCAAATAAGATACTGTTGTGCATGATATTATAAAGAAAAGAACTCATCCAACTAAGAAGTTTCTAATTCTTTATCTTGATTTTAATCCTAATCTTTTGGAGAGGTTATGAGTTGTTTAATTTTATTTCAAGTTGTTAAGTTGGGTAAAAGATTTATTTTTTCCTAAAGAGCCTAATCCACATCTAGGCCATACATAAAAGTAAGGAAGAAACTAGGAAAATCATTTCACTTAATACACAAGTTAAACAAATATCAATCAATTTATAAAACTAGTGAAAAAAGAATAAATGGTCGTTTGTGGTCAGACACCACCGCACAAACCCAAAAATATCAAATTGGGTAACCGAGCTCTACCCTTATACAACCCATATTACAAATGAATTAAATTACATTTAAGCAAAAAGAATTCATTGTTTTGGGGGGTCCTCAAGCTTTATTCTTCTTTCTACTTTCTTCTTTTGTCTTCTTCTTTTCTTCTTTTCTTCTTTGGATGGTTGAATGGTAGATGCTCCAAGGCTTCACATGGTGCATAAGATGGAATCTTATGACCAATATTCATTCTAATCCCCCATAACAAATCATTCCAAGAATCCTAAATATATAAACTTTTTACATGAAAAGGAAAAGGGAAATCTAGCTAACACCTGTAAAACAAGGGTTAGTCAAATCACACCGCATAAGTCCCAAGCATGTATATTGGACTTATCACCCCACACATGGGTGACTAAGTCCACCTATCCTATGGATTATGCTAAGGGGTATAAGTACCTGCAAGCAAGATGCATTTATATTTTTATTTATGATAGCTCCCCTTTAGCACAATCCCTTGCCGAAAAGAATAGTTAGAATAAGCACATCCTGCCATTAATTCTACATACACCCTAACATCTAGTCTAAAATATTTACTACAAAATAAAACATAACATCAAGCCATACACCGACCTAACCTAAAGCTAGAAGTGGTGATTTAGGCTAATATGTGAGCTTTAAGGGTTTGTGTGGTATGCTTAGCTTAGGACTTTAGATTTGAAATTTTTTAAAGTGTGAAAGACATGTTCAACTTAGAGGAGGGTTTCATTTTAGGTTATTTAGTGATTTTTGGTTATTTTTATTTCATGTTTTAATTTGGTGAAACCTACAATTAATTACTAAATGATAAAGAGAGGGAAAGAGAAGAGAACTTCTCTTTCCTTCCCTAATCCTTAAGATATTTTTAAGGTAAGTTCACATTTTTAATTTTATTTAAGTGAATGTTTTGATTAAATCTTTTAATTAATCCTAAGTTTAGATCAACTCTAAACAAACCTATCCAAAATGAAAAGCATTTTAAGATTAAAAAAAAAAGAATCAATATCCATATAACACGCATTACTTCAATTCTTTCCCAACATATATAACATGCATATGGATGGATCCTAAGCATATATATACATGAAAATGAGATAATTAACATACTTTATGATGTATGCTAAGTAATTCATTTAAGAAAATTTAGAAGATTTAGATGCATGATTTTCCTTAAGTAGAAAAGGGTTTTCTTTTCCAAAATTTCACATACATGCATGAAAGTAGGAAAGGCATAAGTGAGTACAACGCCGTTATTAACCAGAGGTGTAAGGTACACAACCTATATAGGGCTACTTAAAGTCTCGCAACCTCGGGATTGTCCATACTAATATACCACTTTTCTTAAGTACTAACATGCATACAAAAGAAATAAAGTGGAAAAGAATATGCAAAAGTTTACTTAATGGTTTCATTTTGGTTTATGGAATTTATTCATGCAAGTGTAAGCAATCCTTCTTAAGTGAGAGCATAGAGATGAATAGGGTTTGGAATTAAATAAGTGTTGGGTTCTTTTCAAATGAACCCTACATCTTACTAACCCATATTCAAAACTATGCTAACATAAAAAGGAAAGAATGTCTACACTACACATGACTTTATAATCTACCACATGCAAGCTTATAATTAAATTATAAGAATAGCACACTTTCAGATTTAATGTTTTATTTATGGATTTTGAAAATACTTTAGATTTAATAGTGATAATAGCCACTCATATTTTACTTTAGCCAACACATACACATTTGACATAAAGTAAACAATTTCTTTTTAAACTTTGAAGATATGAAATCATGGATGCATAAGTCATATGGCATACAATTTAATATGTTGGGAAAGATTTAAAGTAATGTAATCACATGAACAAACTCACTTTACTTAATTCCTAAAGACATTCTTAAAGAATAAGAAAACTTAGAATAAATCAAAGTGAATTTCAAAATGATTTTTATTTGTTTGAAGTTTGATTTAATTTTAAAAGGGTGTGAGTAGTTTACTGTTCCTAACCCATTTCCACATGTGTTATATATTTTAGTTTAATTTTCAAATAATTAGATCTATTTTTAAGCATTGATTAGGTTTAAGTGACTTAATTAACCCTTACCTATACCACCTTAGGAAAATTAACTAAGTAATTATGAGCCAATGAGATGACATAAAACCCATAAGGTACGCAAATTTATAATTCACCTAGTAATGAAAAGGCCTAATGCAATTTGGCTCACAATTAAAAGTTAATTAAGTTAAGGCATTTTAGCTTAAGTACTTTTAAAACACCCCTTCATACTTATGAAAGGGGGTTTCATTTCCTTAATTAGACTTAGGCTATTGAACACCATCCCAAGGTAGAATTAAGGTTCTAGAGATTTTTAGAATTTTTGAAAATTATTTAAAGGGGTAATTAATGGATTAACCCTTAATTAAGAAAGGGATTAAGGAAAGAAAAGGGGGTTTAGGGAATAGCTTAAGGGAAATACCCCAAAATTATTCCCTAAAACCCCTACTCATCGGATCTAACTTTAATCCAACTTAAACATAGGGAAAATCCACTAATTATATCTTAATTACCCTTAATTACATGAAGGGGTAATTAGGGAATGAGCTAGCAATTTCCCTAATCAAGGCCTCAATAAATCTCAAGAAAATCAAGGGAGACAGAGGTCATCCCCTAAAATGAAGCTTAGAAATTTGAGATCCATTGGCGACTTAATTAGAAAGTAATTAGCTAATTACCATTCCCAAAGAAACCCAAATTCAGAGAAAAAGGGAGATCAAAATTAATTGAAAACAATTTTAAAATATTTTAGGTGAAATTATCTATCCAAGGCATTTTTTCCTTTTATTTTTTGATTTTTTATGAGGAGTTATAATTTTAAGAAGCCATAGGGATTAATTAGGAATTAATTAGTTAAATAATCATTTTAATACTCTATCCATCGTGGCATGGCGTTAGCGTTTTACACGTTGCGTGAGCCATTCTTAACTTATCAAATTAGGAGAGGAGACGATGACACATGCATATTTACCCATAGCCGTCCGATCAAAGATCATATGGCAGAGGATACACCCGCAGTTTTAAAAGGGGAAATAAATTCTAAAATGTGTGAATTAATCTCAGTTGTCTATCTAAAAATATGTGGATGGACGACTGAGATTGGCTGAGTTCTTTCCTAAGGAGGAATGTGAGCCATTCACAATCCAAGGGAAGATCCGAGCCCGATCCTTCATGGATTCAATCAAAACTCAACCCACACCATCTAAAGGACCAGAGCGGCCAATCCAACAGCTAAGATTCTAGAGATGAAAATTCACTTCACAAAAGACCAACACATCTTAGCTTAAGTGGTCAGAAATTAACTAACCTTATTGGAGGTGATCACCAAAGCTCGGGATCAATAAGATAGCTTTATCTAGTGGAGACGAAGCCCTGTTGAGGTTCCTAGCTCTTGTTGTTGAGTAGATGAGTGGGTGGACAAACTCCCCTTAGCTCCCCTTGCGACTTTGATCGAATTGATCTTCCACTTGGCTTTAGAACTCAATTGAATGCTTTAGCAAGCTCGGCTGAGTCCTTGGATGAAGACTGTAGAAGGAATTGAAGTGGGATTAAGTGTGGAGGAAATTACGAATCAAGGTGAGCTCCTCTATTTTCACTATTTGAAAATCGAGAAAGATGAATTCCAAATCTCTTTTAGAGGCCTTAGGAATGCTCTGTGATGTTTGCTAAAGCTTCCTAGGTCTCAATCGAGTGTGAGTGAATTTTCATTCCAGTGAATTAGGGGGAGTATATCTCCCCCTATGGCAATCGGATGGTCGAGCCTATGCTTGCCATTTTGATCCAATTGACACAATGTGATGGGTTGTTTGAGTGGCTAAAGGTATGCACATGGTCGGTTTGGCCAGAGGGGTGGAAGCCTAACTCCCATGTGCATCCAATTGAAGTTTGGGAAGAGTTTGAATTTTTAATTTCATGCCTATGGGTTGAGTTTGGTCCATAGGCCAAATGGGTTGACCCAAACCTATTGGGTTGGGTGCACCACTCATCACTAGGTCCCCTTGAGCTTTTAGGAGAGCCTCAAGTGTTTGTGATGAGTGCATGACCAAAATACCCATAGGCTAGGCCAAAATTTGTTCTATGGTCTAGGGGTATAATGTTCATTTTGCTATTTTTTTTTCAATTTGGGTATGTTTGGTATGTTGAGAAAATAGGTTGGGCCAAGTTTCAATAGATTTGAAATCCATTTTATAGAGTTTGGCTCATGTTGACCCATTTAAGTCAAAATGGGTCAAGTTGACCAATAGGGCAAATTGGGTCAAACCAAGGGTTGGGTCAACTTTATATGACCATTTAAAATATTTTGGTGCCTTTGGTTTGGTTCAATTTGGTATAGGTTAGGTTTTGGCTCATATGACTCATTTAGGTCAAATGGGTCAAGTTGACCCATTTGACCTATTTGGGTTAGGTCAAGGGTAGGTTTAGGTTAGGTTGGTCATATGGAGGGGATTGATATCTTTATTTCCAATCAATTTGGGTTAGATTCAATTTTGACTCAACATGACCACTTTAGGTCATGTTGGGTCTAAGGTCAATTGGGCTAGGTTGAGTCTAGTTGGCCAATTGAGGCTTTGATCAAGTTCCACAAGTGATTTGGGATGGATTTGACCCATTGGTTTCAACCAATTTGGCATAGATCAAGTTTTGACACATTTGGTCCTTTAGGTCAAAATGGGTCAACTTGGGTCAAGTGGGCCAATTGGGCTAGGTTAGGCTCAAAGGTTGACTTGGTCAAGTTCAAACATAGGTCATTAGTGAACTTAGATCAATAGTTTCAATCAATTTGGCCTATAGTGGATTTTGGTCATGTCAGGTTTCATTTTAGGTTAAGTGTTGACTTGGTCAACCCTTAGGTTTGACTTGATTTGACCCAATTTGATTGATTGATCATCCCATGATAATTGTTGATCATGATGAGAGGCAAATATGAGGTTAGTTCAATCCAATTTGGTTAGGATCAAAAGTTGGCTCATAAGGATACTTTAGTCTTTGTTGTGAGAGTCAAATAAATTAGTCAAAGCTTTATTTGAAGTTGACTGATCTTGTATATGAACTTATGATTGAAATATAAATCCATTTGATGTCAAATAGATTTTGATCCATTTGAAAATCTCATATTCAAAGGAAGAATATGAAGGAGTTTTGGGTTTTGATTGAAGGATTGGAGTTTGGATTTATATATGAGCTCATGATTGTAGGATTGATCGAACCATGAGAGAAAATCAAGAGTTTGGCTTGATTTGAATTGATTTTGGCTAAGTTCAAGATTTTGACTTGAAAGGCTGACATTTGATTTTGATTTGATTTAAGTTTGATATTTGGAGTTGGTTATCATTGTTTGAATTTATATTTCATTTATATATGTGAATATAAATGAGAATATAAATTGATCACCAGAAAAGTTCAAGAATTTGAAAGAGTTTAATCATGATTTAGGGTTAAAATCATTATAGGGAATTTATAGGATTTATTGAAAATTTTAATTAGAAATTTAATTTTTTGAGTTGGATTTGATTGATTTATATTTACATTTCATTTATATATGAGAATAAATGAGAATACAAATATATTTTGAGAAAATCCCATGAGTTTGAAGTGATTTGATCAAAGTTTAGGGTAAATCCATTAATGAAAAATTAAGGGATTTAAGAGATTTTTTAAGCATTTTTAAATTGGAATTTAAATTTTGCTTTGGATTTAATTGAGTTATATTTATATTTCATTTATATATGAGAAGATAAATGTGGATTTAAATTGATTTTGAGAAAATCCCAAGGATTTGAGTTGATTTGATCAAGGTTTAGAGTTGATTCCATTAATGAAAAATTAAAGGATTTAAGGGATTTTTAAGCCTTTTTAATTTGGAATTTAACTTTTGCTTTGGATTTAATTGAGTTATATTTATATTTCATTTATATATGAGAATCTAGATGAGGATATAAATAATTTTTTTGAGAAAATCCCAAGATTTTAAGTAAGTTTGATCAAGGTTTAGAGTTGATTTTGGCTAAGTCCTTTAATAAAAAATTAAGGGAATTTAGGCAAATTTTCATGAATTGTTTTGGAATTTTGAATTTGATTTAATGGATTTGAATTTATATTTCATTTATAAATGTGAATATAAATGAGAATATAAATGAGTCATGAGAAAATCTTAAAGATTTGAGTAGGTTTAGATCATGATTTTGGCTAAGTCTTTAAGGAAGGATTAAGGACAGGAAATTTTAACTTAGGAATTTTGATGGAATTTGGTTCATGGGTTTCAATCATGGGTTTCAATCATGAATTTCAATAATGGAATTGGTTTGGAATTTAAAAAAATCAAATAGAATTGATTTGGAGTTTGACTTGAAACAATGAAAGTGAGGAATGGTTTAAGCAAAAGGGTAGGAGATTTTTCTAACACCCCTAAGGCATGACCTATTCCTATGGCTAAACCTTCTAACTCTTCTAAGGCTAAGAGAGATTGTCCACCAAATCACTAGATGTGTCTTAAGACTAAGGAACTCTTAAAGTCTAAGAGAAGTCCTAAGCCTAAGAAGGAGGTGTTGAGAACTCATTCTAAAAATGAGCTCAACAGTCCAGCTGAGAATCCCCGTAGATGTTGATGCTTTTGACACACACTATAATAGCTAACTCCAGACTGACAATCAAAGCCTCATACTCGGCTTCATTGTTGGTGCATGGATTGGAGAGATAGTATGAGAATAAGTATAGAGGATAAGTGGCTTGCTCGAGATAGGGGCTGCTAGAGCTGGCGGCTTCACCAAGTATTGCTTGATATCTTCAAAAATATGCTGACACTTGTCATCCCACTTGAACTTAGCATCCTTTTTGACAAGTGCTAAAAATGGCTTGCATCTTTCTGATACAATGGAGATAAAGCACCCTACATACGCCAACTAGCCTTGGAACAATCTGAGTTGAGTTAAAATTTTAAGGGGTGTCATTTCTAAGATAGCTTTGATCTTTTCTAGGTCTATTTCTATTCTTCGGTGCTGGACAATAAACCCAAGGAACTTCCCTGAAGCTACTCCGAATGCACACTTGAAGGGGTTCATTTTGAGGTTGTATTTTCTTAACCATTTGAAAACTACTCTCAAGTTAAAGAAATGATATTCCTTTTCTTTGCTTTTGACTACTTGACCATCAATATAGCATTCAACTTGATGATGAATGAGTTCATTAAAGATCTGATTCATGGCACACTGGTATGTGGCACCATCATTTTTAAGGCTGAAAGGCATGACCTTATAACAATAGATTCTGATTGGGGTTTGAAAATTAATGTTTCTTTCATCCTTGGGGCCATCTTGATTTGGTTGTAGCCAGATGACCCATATATAAAGGAGAAAACTACATGAGATGAGACAATGTGCACCATTAATTCTAGTATAAGAAGTAGAAATTCACCCTTCAGACATGCCTTATTTAAGTAGCTAAAATCGACGCATATGTGAATTTGTCCATTCTTCTTCTTAACTAGCACGACACTAGCTAGCCAAGTAGGATATTTTTTTACCTGATAAATCCAGCATCGATTAGTTTCTTGACTTTAGAAATGACCTATTATTCGATTTCTAATCGCATGCGTCCAGGAGCTTGCTTGATAGGGTTAGCATTATGGTCTATTGCTAGTTTATGAACTGCTATGTTAGGAGATAATTCGGGCATCTCTTCATAGTTCTATGCAAAACAGTCCTTAAACTCACTTAATAGCCTAACTAAGTCATTGGTTTCTTCTTGGTCAAAGAATTGATGTATGTGTGGATCTTCTTCTCTGAGGTTGATTTCTTTATCGATAGTTGAATGGGTTTCTTCTTCAAATTCTAGAGGTGCATCTTTGATTTGAAGATCATCTGAATCATTTGAAGTTTCTAAATACATATCCTCATAAGAGTTAGTGTGGTTTGAGAAGAACCTATCAGACTCCAGATGATTGGTGATAACTAAGCAGTAATTGTCATCATCGACTGGACCCACTTTACTGAATCCTAGTCCTGGTCTTAATTGTGCATCCCTACTTTTATTGTCCCACAGCTTCTCGAAATACTTTGACCTGTGCCTGGACTATGTGTAAGGAATTAAACCTTTCTTTGCAAGATTATGAACACCAGGTGAGTACCAATCAAAATGTAATTTCATTAAATCTTTATATGAATTATCCTTAAGTTCTACATTTACTTCTGGACTTGAGGATAATGATCCCAATAGGAATCTCTTTGGCTTGACATTCATGGAAGATTTAGGGGCTTCCTTAACTACTAAACCTTCAACTTTTTGAGAAGAAAGTGAGGTTAGAAAAAGTTCAACTCTAATAGTTTTAAATCATTCAAATACATTCATGCTTTGCTTAGAGGCCTAGTCTTCATCATTGTCTGGCTTGAGTGTCACCTCCAATGAAACCCATTGAGAGGGGTTGGCTGGCATGCTAATCACATGAGACTCATCCTCTGAGTTGGATTCTAAGTCTATATGAATAGTAAGGGTACTCCTATGAACTGGAACATAGCCCCTTGGCGCCAAGGGGTCTTCCACCTCGAGCCCTCGAATTGCCTGCCTCTACCTGGTGGAGGTCCAGTCATTTTATCCATATGTTCATATGGTGGAACGAACTGTGGGTGGAATGTAACATGCAGCTCTACCTCTTCCTTGGTATCCCTTTCTCGCTCATTTGTACCTTCTTTCTTCTTTTCTTTTTCTTCTTCTTTCTCTTTTTCTTATTTTTCTTTTTCTTTTGTATATGAATTTTGGCCACGTTTGTGAGAATATGAGTTTTGATTTTGAGAAAGATAGTAAGTCACATCCTCATATATCTCGACCTCTCTAACTGAAAATGGCTTTTCATCTCCTTTGACACAGTAATCAATTTCATCACTTCAAAACTTGATGCACTGATGAAGCGAGGATGGAATCATCTTATTCTAGTGTATCCAAGGCCCTAAAAAGCATGAATGATGTATTATCAATTATAAAACTTGGCTTCAGCCTTTCAGTCACCTATTTCCAAAGGTAGCCTAAAGCCCTCTCGCCTTGTTCATTGAATCCTCTCAACATCATCCGATCTCCTCGGAGCTTAGAGATGTTGATCCTCAAGTAGGCAAGGGTTTTTAGGCTCATAATGTTTCCCGATGCACCTAGATCAACCAACACCCTAGAAAGTCTGAATCTGCCCATATCCACTGTAATGTAGAGTGGGAGGTTGTGCTCCATATCTCTTAGAAGAAGGTCTTCATCGATGAATGTGACTCATTAGGCTTTTCTTGAATAATATGCCTCCTCTCCAATGATCAGCTGAGCTAAGCATATTTCTAGATCAAGAAGAGCCTTGATTAAATTCTCTTATCTCTTTGGATAAGACAAAGGCATCATATATGCTTAGTTTAACTGTCAACTTTCTTAGGTGAGCAAGGACATTATAGTCAACTCTAGGCTAGTCCTTCACAAGCATATCCATGGGTGGATTCAGTGGAGGGGCTTCTTAATCATTAGAACCACTGACTTGTTTACCCTTATCTTGAGGTGCTACCTAGGAGGTAGAACTTTTCCACTATGAAGGTTGACTTTGGTGACTTCATGAGATGGTTTAATGGAAAGTTCTACCTACTCATCGGGTATACCTACAACTTCTCCTATGTGACCCTCAAAACCAGATGATTCCAAGTCTATCTCAAGAGGTGAACCCGTATTATTCAGAGAAGGAAAGTTCATCTCAGAATCAAAAAGAGGATGATCGGAGTTATTATAATTATTAAGATTTGAAGAGTTTTCTAAAAGAGTAGAATTAGATAACTCATCAGAAGTGGCACAGATGTAATTCAAACTAGCTTTATTCCTCAATTTCTTATATTTAAAAGGAGGTACATAGTAGAAATCTAGTAAAGTAAGTGGGGTGAGTGATTTGATGCCCTCATCCATCGATACAAGATGTCTACTAGAAGAAGAGTTAGTTGAAGTAGGAATGTCAGCTAAAGTAGTAGCTGCAATGATGGAATGGAGATGGCTCAATCGATGGTTGCACTACTTGGATATCCCGAGCAAGTATGGGCTGCTGCTGCTGAGCTCCTACTTTCCCCAAGTTGTCTTTGGGAACTTGCGAACCTTCTTTGATGTTAGAGGTTTGAGCTGCCTCAGGCACCTATAAGGAAAGTTTTTTGATTTTAGAAACAATCTTTTTAGAAGTTCAAGATAAAGAGATATCCCAACCTTCTTTTATTTTGAAAGGATCACATATATCCCCAAGGAAACAGAACTGGATAGTTTTTCCACTAGATATTCCTTACGGATAACTATAGAGCCTGACTTGTAGCTATGCTCAAGATAGTCCTTAAATATAAAGCAATCCTCCAAAACATGACTTAACATGGGGTGGTAGAGGCAAAAGTTAGGATCATTACTCTGCCCACTTCCTCCGGCTTCCTAGGCTTGGGTAGCTGAAAATCAGGTTTCTTTAAAAGGTTCTTAAAGATTTTCCTGACTACCACCCTCTTAAATGAATAAGTTTTGTTTAATTTATTCAAAATATTAGGCGATAATACTAGGGGAGTATGTTTCACTTGTGAGTATGGTGGGAGAGGAGGCAGGTCATGGAGGTCTGTGGCGGCCATGGTCGAGGTGGTGGTAGAGGAGGCAGAAGTGAGGCTGCGGAGCTCAAGGTCTCTCATGTTGATCCCTGGCCAATTGCTTCCCCTTGTCCAATGCTGTTACTACCCCTGACTTCTTTTCATAGACTTTTTCTAGCTTTGGCTTTGATGACTGATCTTGAAAGGAAACTGTTTGGCCTCTTCTTGTGGGCTTGCCACCTTGTTGATTAGCTTCTCAAATATCTTAATGGCGAAACCTTTAAGCATGAAGGCAACCAGACCATGAATATTATTTAATAGAATTTCAATAGCATGTTGTTCAGATAGTTGTGGCTTGCATTTCATGCGTAAATTATGCCATCTAAGAATATAATTAATGAGGGACTCACTGGGGGTGTTGTTGAGCCATAATGTGATCACCCATAATTACCGTTTGCTGAGCTCCAGCAAACCTCTTAACAAAGAGTTGCTCCAACTCAGTAAAAGTCTTTAATGAATCATTTGGGAGTTCAACATACCATTCAAAAGCTATACCCTCTAAGCTACTGACAAAGAGATGGAACAATAACGCATCACGCCATCTTATAATTACGAAGTGCTATATCGGTGGGTTTCCGTTTCCATCAAAAATCTTGAAAGAAGGAGGCACAAAACCCTTATGATATTGGATAGCATCAAATTCCTCTGGGTAGTTTCTACCCTTTGAAACTGATGATCCACCTCGGGCTTACGCCAATGCTTCTCTCACTTATTGTTCAACCATGAGATTGATATCTTTTTCTTGTATGGAGGTACTATCCACTACCTTCCTATACAAGCTAGTGCTGCCCTGCTCTACTGGAGGTGAACTTTTGGGTTGATCCAAGATATGCAGTAACTCAGGCTAACCAGTCTCCACAATAGTAGGATGTGCTGCTGGAGTTTGATTCTAAAGTGCTAGAACTATTGCTAACAAATCTTCAAGTCTCTTTCCCATCCTATCAATCTACTCGTCCTTCTATTTGAGTTGTTGAAGGAGGTGTTGGGTCTAATGGGTCGTATCATCCTATTCAACCACAACACCTTCAAAACTATGCTAGTCCTGAAGGAGGGAACCTCTGGTATCAACCAAGTGCACCTCTGCTGAGTCTTCCAACAAATCATCTTTATTAGGATCAAAGTTAACCTTTTTCTCTTCAATGTCAGACCAGGCATACCCTAGGATTTCTTTCTTCTCAATGAGATTCTATGTTATGATATCATCCAAGGAGCGGTCCAACTGTGTAGTCATAAATGCTCACGGCTGATCGGTGGTGGGATCATGCTCATGAATGGAGATACATCTGACCTCCCCTGCTACTGGAGAGCTAACCCTGTGAGGGCTACACTCACTAGAAGGAATGTGCTCATGGCTATCAACTGCTCTAGGTGGAGTGTTACCCCTGGGGGGATCTATCTCCATAGGGACAACATAACTATCTCCTTTTCCCTCTGCTGCTACTACATCCATGATCTGCTAAGGTGGTGGTGGTGATGGCATGACTAC
Source organism: Cymbidium sinense (assembly GCA_021442155.1). Lineage (NCBI taxonomy): Eukaryota > Viridiplantae > Streptophyta > Magnoliopsida > Asparagales > Orchidaceae > Cymbidium > Cymbidium sinense. The sequence continues at coordinate 28,766,037 of CM038221.1, read as the reverse complement.
AATGCTACGAGGTCACCACTCCCTCTTCACCGCAACTGAAGTAGGAGGTCAAGCAGAAGAGTTCGGCCTCACCTCAGTCAGCGACATAGGAGGAAAAGAATCCTTTGACCATAGCTGGATCACCAGTGGGGCTTTCTTTTCCCCTGATGCTACCTTCATGACTTTATATGGAACTGTGGAAGATGGAACCTGCATTGGCGATGGTGGACGTGGAGTAGAGCGGTGTGATGGAGGTAACACTGACTCCCTCTATGCAGGGGCTCCCCTCTTATGATGGGTAGTTCCAGTCAATAGAATATTATCAGTGTGATCTGCGTAGGTAGCGCGTCGATCTAGGAAATCTATGAGGGTTGAGGCTACTGACTCCCTGGTATACCTTCACCTCTCTCTACTAGCAACATCAACTGATACACGTGCCTCTCTGTCCCTCTCCTGATGGATATGCTCCCCCATGCTGCGAAGAATAGTCTATTGTAAATCAAACTGGGTGCCGAACTCTGACTGTTCGTAAGCCCCTCCAACTTAGCGTAGAACTGTCCTGAGGCCAGTATACAACCTCATCCTATCTCTGGTAGGTGCCTCATAATGAATTGCTGGTAAAGGTGACACTATAATCCTCTTAACATCTTCCTCTCCATCAGATCTAGAAAGAGGATGGAAGTTGTTCTTTGTAAGCAAAGGAGAAACTACCTTGGGTGACTCCTCTACTGTAATGTGAGAGACTGCTTCCATCTCCTTGGCAATGCGTAGAAGATGCCGCTTGATCTTGCGACACTGAGTTCTGTTGGGTGGAGCAATGTGGGAACTAGACCCTATCTCAAAGGTAGGGGAGACTATCCCTGAAGCAAGGGTAGCCTTCCCCTTAGAGGAAGCTAGTGAGTGGGTACTAGCCCATATTGGGGCAGTGATGGGAACAAATGAATGTACAGGCACTGGAGCTGTGGCTACTGCGGGAACCTCCACCGTCTTCCTCTTTAGTGAGAGAAATTCAAAATCTGAAACCATTTCAACATGGATGATTGGCTTCTGCCTTGTCACCACATTCCTACTGAAGGTGGTGACGGTTGCCCCCTCACAAGTGATCCTGTCCGCCTCAAATCCTCAGCCAAAGTATATTAGATAAGCAAAATCAGTTTATGGGAGGCTGGCTCAATCCAAGGACAAATCCATCCTAATCGGGAAAGTGAACACATACTTCTGAGCATCCATTTGCATTGTATTTGAGAAAAAGCTGACTGAGACTGAACTGGAACTTTACAATTGTTGGAAATAAACTCAAATCAGATTTTCTATTTTTGGTAATCTGTTGACTTTTTGAATTCGACTTAGAATTTGAACCCACACTCAACAATTTGAATATGTTCAATGGGGCTCATTGAATTTATGAGAGAGATTTTGAATAAATTAGAGAAGAGATTTTGAGTTTAGAATCCACTTTCAATATATTTGTTTATGTTGAAAATGGGTTCAAATGTTTTGAAGAGATTTTTTATGATTCCATTAGTTCATATTTGAATTTTATTTTTATGTTTGGGGACCCTTTATTTAATAAATTTGAGTATGCTAAAATAGAGGGTCAATTGATTTTATTTTGGATTGCTCATTTAATAAATTTGGGTATGCTAAATGAGTTGTTTGAAAATAATTTTCTTCTTTTGCTTGTTTGCCCATAATGTATATGAGGTATGAATGGAATCTTTACTTAGCAAATTTGTGTATGCTAAATAAATCCCAAATATATTTGATTCTTTGTTTTATTTTTTTTTGAAAATGAGGTCTTTAATTAGCAATTTTGGGTATGCTAAATAAATGCTAAATGTGTTTGATTTTTTATTTTTGAAAATGGAACCTTTACTTAGCAACTTTGTGTATGCTAAATAAAGTCCAAATGTGTTTTGGTTTTGATTTTGAAAATGGGATCTTTACTTAGCAAATTTGTGTATGCTAAGTAAAGTTCAAATGTATTTGATTTTTGTTTTGTTTCTTTTTGAAAATGAGGTATTTACTTAGCAAATTTGTGTATGTTAAATAAAGGCCAAATGTGTTTTGGTTTTGATTTTGAAAATGAGATATTTACTTAGCAAATTTGTGTATGCTAAGCAAAGTTCAAAATGTATTTGAATTTTATTTTATTTTTTTGAAAATGAGGTCTTTACTTAGCAAATTTGTGTATGCTAAATAAAGGCCAAATGTGTTTGATTTTTTGATTTTTGAAAATGGGATATTTACTTAGCAAATTTGGGTATGCTAAATAAAGTCCAAATGTATTTGATTTTTGTGTTTTGATTTTTTTTTTTAAAAGAGGGATCTTTACTTAGAAAATTTGTGCATGCTAAGTAAAGTTCAAATGTATTTAATTTTGTTTTATTTTGAAAATGGGGTATTTACTTAACAAATTTGTGTGCTAAATAAAGGCCAAATGTGATTGATTTTTTTTTTATTTTTGAAAATGGGATCTTTACTTAGCAAATTTGGGTATGCTAAATAAAGTCCAAATATGTTTGATCTTTTGTTTTTTGGTTTGTGTTATTTTTGAAAAGGGGGTTTTCTATTTAACAAATGTGGTGTGTTAAATAAAATCCAATTTGTTTTCAATTTTCTTTTTGAACAATGAAACTCTCATTTGACAAATTTGGGTATATCAAATGGAATTCCAATGTATTTTGATTTTTATGATTTTTGCAAAGGAGATTTCCATTTAACAAATTTGGGTATGTAAAAATGGAAGTCAATCATATTTTATTTTTAAAAGATGAAATTTTTTGTGTGTGATTATTACTTTTTGAAAAGAAGAAAATTCCATCTTAACACATGTGGAATGTGTTAAGTGGAGTTTCACATGGTGTGATTTAGTTTGAAAAATGAAACCTCCATTCAACAAATTTGGATATATTGAATGAAGAGGTTTATCTTTAAATTTATACTTTTTGAAAAGGAAGAAACTCCAACTTCAACATATGTGAGGTATATATTGAATGGAGTTTTAATTTTTACGATTTTATTTGGAAATAAAATCTTTGTTCAATAAATTTGGGTATATTGAATGAGGATTCTCATTTTCAAATATGTGTCTTTTGAAAGATGATTTTGGATTTTGTTTGGAAATGAAATCTTCATTCAATAAATTTGGGTATATTGAATGAGGATGTTTATATGTGCTTTTTGAAAAATGATTTTGATTTTATTTGGAAATGAAATCTTCATCCAATAAATTTAGGTATATTGAATGAGGACGTTCATATGTACTTTTTGAAAGATGATTTTGATTTCATTTGAAAAAAAATGAAATCTTCATCCAATAAATTTGAGTATATTGAATGAGGATTTTAAAATGTGCTTTTTGAAGGTTGATTTTGATTTAGTTTGGAAATGAAATCTTCATTCAATAAATTTAAGTATATTGAATGAGGATGTTCATATGTGCTTTTTTAAGGATGATTTTGATTTTTTTTTTTAAAAAGGAATCTTCATTCAATAAATTTGGGTATATTGGATGAGGAGGATGTTCATAAGTGCTTTTTGAAAAATAATTTTAATTTTATTTGGAAATGGAATCTTCATCCAATAAATTTGGGTAAATTGAATGGGGATATTCATATGTGCTTTTTGAAAGATGATTTTGATTTTGTTTTTGAAAAGAAATCTTCATTCAATAATTTTGGGTATATTGAATGAGGATGTTCATATGTGCTTTTTGGAAAATGATTTTGATTTTATTTGGAAATGAAATCTTCATCTAATAAATTTGGGTATATTGAATGGGGATGTTCATATGTGCTTTTTTTTAAAAAAATGATTTTGATTTTGTTTGGAAATGAAATCTTCATTTAATAAATTTGGGTATATTGAATGATGATGTTCGTATGTGCTTTTTGAAAAATGATTTTGATTTTGTTTGGAAATGAAATCTTCATTCAATAAATTTAGGTATATTGAATGAGGATGCTCATATGTGCTTTTTGAAAGATGATTTTAATTTTGTTTGGAAATGAAATCTTAATATAACAATCATGAAGATTGTTAGATGGGGTTGAGTTATATATATTTTGTAAAAAATTTTGTGCAAATATTTTATTATGTGAATTTTGGAAAAGTGCTTTTGAAAAGTGATATTTTATGAAAGACTTATTTTCCTTATTTGTGAATGGTAAGGAGGTTTAACAATTTAGTCATTATTTTATTTTCACCTATTGAGAGACCCAACAGAGGTTTTAAGACCTACATGGAGTGAGGTCCTAAAACCTAAAGGATGTTGGCTAGCTTAGCTTAAGAATGAAATAAGCTAAGTGCCAACAGAAAAGAAGGATATTCTTGGATTCATATAAAATACAAATCCACTATCGATACTTGGATACAACAATCATTTACCAAAGATGGAGAGAGGAACCCTCCCCAGTGGAGTCGCTAGAAAAATTTGTGGTGTTTTTTTTCAATTTGAATTGAAAATATTATTGTAGATCCACTGTACTCATTAGGTGATGGGTGTGACATTGAGGAATGATGTACTATCAGAAGTCACCATCCTACAATACATAATAGGAATAAGGGTGGGTCTTAGATCTTTCCCTAAAAGTAAATCTAGGTTTATTTAAATCGAGTTTGTTAAGTTCTGGCAAGCCCCCATAATTACATCTAAGGAATGAGATTCCTTAAGAATAAATGATCATAAATGATCCAAAGATTTCAAAGATGGGGCTATCAACAAATTAGTTATTTTTGGAAAATCAAGTGGGATTGATCAAAAGGAGAGAGTTATTATTGAAACCAAAGGGAGATGTGTAGGTGATGATAATGATACTAGAAAACCTAGTGAGAATCCCAAACTATCCTATATTTGGGCTTTATATTTTTGAAATTTTAGGAGAGCTAATTATTTGAGTTGAATTTTAATAGAAATCTAAGGCTTACAATTCCACAACACAAGATTATGGGAATGCCTAAGAGGTAAGGATTTATGCTTGTAGACTATAAAGGAAAAAAATAATCTCAAATCCTAAATCTAGGGAGCTTTGATGAGGGCCAAGGCATGACCTAAATCTAAGGCAAAAATGGGTATATGGTTTACCTCCACAAGAGAGGATAAATCACTTTGACTTGGACTTACCTTTGGTGGTCGCTAACTAACTCCTTCTACAATTTTAAATATATGTAGGAAAGTCTTATGCTTTGTAAGATAGCTAGGCTATTGTTTATTTAGAAATGAGACTAAATTCTTAAACTCACTCCCTAAGAGATTAGATCATGAAGGGTATAAATAAATGACTTAATCTAATGCAAATTTTGTTACATTTTATTTTCATTTTTGGACATTATTATTTAACACAAGCTACGAGATTTCATATGCCTAATGCATCAAAAACTGGTTATGCACCAAAACTAGAAAGAAGGAGCTGTGTTTCCACCATAGCCATTTTCTCTGGCAAAGGTGGAAGCACTCCATTAGCAAGAGTGAAGCAATATGATTTATGCATTATGTGAGACATACAACATCAAGCTAAGGGGTTGCTAAATCTTTTATTATCTTGATTTATGTCCTAGGCTTTAGGTGAGGTTATGAGTTATTTAGTTTAATTTTGAGTTGATAAATTGGATTGAAAATTTATTTTTTTCTTAAGAGTCTAATCGCTTCTAGGTCATTCAACAACCATCAAGCAATTAAGAAATTAGAAAAATCATGCCATCCTAATTGAAAAATCATAAAAAAAATAACAATCAATTTATAATATTAGCACAAAAGAATAAGAGGTCGATGAGGTCGGGTTCCACCGCACAACCCGAAAAGAAATGTGGGTAGCCGAGCTCTACCCTTATACAACCAGAATTATAAATGAATAATTATAATAAAAAATTTCATGTTATGGGGGTCTTTATTCTTCATTTCTTCATTTCTTTCTTTCTTCATTTATTTCTTTCTTCATTTATTTCTTTCTTCATTTCTTTCTTCATTTCTTTCTTTCTTTATTTGACTTGGGATGTAATTTGCTCTAAGGCTTCACATGGTACATAAGACATGGTCTTATAACCAATGTTCATCCAAATTCCCCCATAACATTCATTCTAAATCTTAATTGAAAAATTTATATCAAAATGGAAAAGATATATCTGTCTAAACTTGCAAAATAGAGATTAGCTAAACATACCACACAACCCAAGCAGTTCTATGAATAATTTGGACTTAGCAGCCCACACATTGGTAACCAAGTCCGCATGTCCTAATTTAGGTTATGGTTAGGGGTATAAGCAACATGCACAGCAAAAGCATTTATATTTTTATTACGGTCTTAAGCACAACCCTACAAAAATATGAAGATCACCCTATCATCCGAAGACATACTGACCTCATTTTTAGAATGAGTTCTCAACACCTTCATCTTAGGCATAGGATTTATCTTAGACTTTAAGGGTTCCTTAGTTTTAATACATATCTAGTGATTAGGTGGACATCTCCCCTAGCCCTAGAAGACTTAGAAGAGTTAGCCAAAGGGATAGGTCATGCCTTAGGGGTGATAGAAAAATCTCCTACCCTTTAGCTTACACCTTCTTCTCACTTTCCTTCTTCCAAGTAAAACTCCAAATCAATTCCATGATTAAAATCCTTGATTGAAGTCCATGATTAAAAGCCATGAGCAAAATCCATCAAAATTCCTAAGTCAAAATTTCCTACGTCCTTAATCCTTCCTTAAAGACTTAGCCAAAATCATGTTCTAAACCTACTCAAATCTTTAAGATTTTCTCATACTCCATTTATGTTATCATTTATATTCACATTTATAAATGAAATATGAATTCAAACCCATTAAATCAAATTCAAAATTCCAAAAATAATTCATGAAATTTTCCTAAATTCCTTTAATTTTCCATTAAAGGACTTAACCAAAATCAACTCTAAACCTTGATCAAATCTACTCAAATCCATGGGATTTTCTCAAAACTTATTTATATCCTCATTTATATTTTTATATATAAATGAAATATAAACATAACTCAATCAAATCCAAAGCAAAAAATTAAATTCCAAATTAAAAAAGCTTAAAATTCCCTTAAATCCCTTAATTTCTCATTGATAGATTTAACCTAAACTTCGATCAAACCACTTCAAACTCATGGGATTTTCTCAAAATATATTTGTATTCTCATTTATGTTCTCATATATAAATGAAATATAAATATAAATCAATCAAATCTAATTCAAAAATTAAATCTCCAATTAAAAATTCCATTAAATCCTTTAAATTCCCTTTAATGGATTTAACCATAAATCATGATTGAACTCTTTCAAATTCTTGGAATTTTCTCATGGTCAATTTATATTCTAATTTATATTCACATATATGAATGAGATATAAATTCAAACAATCAAAACCCACTCCAAAAATCAAACTCAAATCAAATCAAAATCAAATCTAAGCTTTTCAAGTCAAAATCTTTAACTTAGCCAAAATCAATTCAAATCAAGCTAAACCCTTGATTTTCTCTCATGGTTCAATCAATCCTACAATCATGAGCTCATATATAAATCCAAACCTCAATCCTTTAATAAAAACCCAAATCAAAAATCAAACCCAAAACTCCTTCATATTCTTTCTTTGAATATGAGATTTTCAAATGGATCAAAATCTATTTGACTTCAAACCTCTTGTAAATGGATTTATATTTCAATCATAAATCTATAAATAAGATCAATCAACTTCAAATCAAGCTTTGACCAAGCCATTTGACCCACTTAGGCTCACTTGACCCAAAGTGACCTAAAGTACCCTTATGAGCCTATTTTTGATCCTAACTAAATTGGATTGAATCAAACTCATATTTGTCTCTCATCATGATCTACAATCATCATGGGATGATTAATCAATCAAATTGGGTCAAACCAAGTCAAACCTAAGGGTTGACTAAGTTAACACTTAACCTAAAATAAAACCTAACATGACCAAAATCCACTATAGACCAAATTGATTGAAACCATTGATCCAAGTTCACTCATAACTTATGTTTGAACTTGACCAAGTCAACCTTTTCAATAACCCATTTGGCCCATTTGATTAAGTTGACCCATTTTGATCTAAAGTGCCAAAATGTGTCAAAACTTGATCGAAGTCAAATTGATTGAAACTAATGAGTCAAGTCCATTCCAAATCACTTGTGAAACTTGACCAAAGCCTCAATTGGCCATAACCCACCCATTAATGACCTTAGACCCAATATGACAAATCATGTTGAGCCAAAATTGAACCTAACTCAAATTGATTGGAAACAAAGATACCAATCCACTTCATATGACCAACCAAACCTAAACCTACCCTTGACCTAACCCAAATAGGTCAAATGGTCAACTTGACCCGTTTGACCTAAATGAGTCATATGAGCCAAAACATAACCTATACCAAATTTAACCAAACCAAAGGCACCAAAATATTTCAAATGGTCATATGAAATTGACACAACCCTTGGTTTGACCCAATTTTACCTATTGGTCAACTTGACCCATTTTGACCTAAATGGGTCAACATGAGCCAAACCCTATCAAATGGATTCCAAATCTATTGAAACTTGGCCCAACCTATTTTCTCAACATACCAAACATAGCCAAATTGAAAAAAATAGCAAAATGACCTTGGCAGCTCATGGGTATTTTGGTCATGCACTCATCACAAACACTCGAGGCTCTCATAAAACCTCAAGGGGACCTAGTGATGAATGGTGCACCCAACCCAATGGGTTTGGGTCAACCCATTTGGCCTATGGACCAAACCTAACCCATAGGCATGAAATCAAAAATTCAAACTCCCTCCAAACCTCAATTGGATGAACATGGGAGTTACGCTTCCATTCCTCTAGCCAAACTGACCATGTGCACACCTCTAACCACTCAAAAAACCCATCATATTGTGTTAATTGGATCAAAATGGCAAGCTTGTGCTCAGCCATCCGATTACCATAGGGGGAGATATACTCCCCATAATTCACTAAAATCACAACTCACTCTTACTCGATTGAGGTCTAGGAAGCTTTAACAAACATCACAGAGCTTTCCCAAGGCCTCTAGGTAAGATTTGAAATTCATCTTTCTCGGTTTTGCACAGTGCAAAATTCACCTTGATTTCCAACTTCTTCCATACTTGATCTTAGCCCAATTCCTTTTGCAAGCACACTTAGGTGACCAAGTCGAAGCTTACCTAAGTTGATTCCCAAGTTCTAAAGGTAAGGGGGATTGAATTGGATCAAAGCTGAACTCAAGCTAAGGAGGAGGTGACCCATAAGAAGATCCACTCCATCTCAAGTGCTCTAAACTTCAAGGCTTCTGCCTCAACCGTAAGAAGCCCAAGGGAATCGAGTGTGGTGATTACCTCGGAGGTTATGGTTTTTTGACCACTAAGAGGTGTTGGTCTTTTGTGAAGTGGATTTTAATTTCATAGGATCTTAGCCGTTGGATTGGCTGCTTTGGTCCCTTAGATGGTGTGGTTGAGTCTTGATTGAATCAATGAAGGATCAGACTCAGATGTTCCCTTGGATTGTGAATGGCTCACATTCCTCCTCAGGGAAGAACTCAGCTCATCTCAGCCATCCATCCGTGCATTTTTAGATGGATGATTGAGATTATTTCCCACATTTTAGAATTTAATCTCCCTTTAAAACCATGGTATCTCGATCTTTGATCTGGAGAAGGTAAAACACGCATCAAGCATTATGTGATAACTTAAGTAATGGCTCACGACATGACAAGTGTAAAGGGCATTAACCGCCACTGCCACTCGTCACGCTGTGAGTAGAGTATTAAATGGGGATTAGTTATTTAATTAATTAATTCTTAATTAATCCCTATAGCTTCTGAAAATCATAACTCCTTATAGAAAAATCATAAAAATAAAAGAAAAAATGCTATGGATAGATAATTTCACCTTGAATATTTTAAAATTATTTTCAATGAATTTTTATCTCCCTTTTTCTATGAATTTTAGTTTCTTTAGGAATGGTAATTAGCTAATTACCTTCTAATTAAATCACCAATGGATCTCAAATTTCTAGGGTTCATTTTAGGAGATGACCTGTGCCTCCCCTAATTTGTTTGAGATTTATTGAGGCCTTGATTAGGAAAATTGCTAGTTCATTCCCTAATTACCCCCATGTAATTAAGGGTAATTAAGATGTAATTAGTGAATTTTCACTATGTTTAAGTTGGATTAAGGTTAGATCCAGTGAGTAGGGGTTTTATGGAATAATTTTGGGGTATTTTCCTAAGCTATTCCTAAACTTTATTTCCTTAATTTCTTAATTATGGTTAATATACCCTTTTAAATAATTTTCAAAATTTTTAAAATCTCCAGAACTTAATTAATCTTCCTTGGATAGAAATTTAGGTGTTTGATAGCCTAAGTCTAATTAAGGAAATTAAACCCCCTTTCATAAGTATGAAGGGGTGTTTTAAAAGTACTTACGCTAAACCCCTTAGCTTAATTAACTTTTAATTATGAGACAAATTGGATTAAGCCTTTTCATTTTTAGGTGCATTGCAAATTTACATACCTTGTGGGTTTTATGTCATCTCATTAGCTCATAATTACCTAATTTAATTTTCCTAAGGTGGTGTAGGTAAGGGTTAATTAAGCCACTTAATGAATACCTTAACCTAATCAATACTTAAAAATATATTTAATTATCTAAAAATTAAACTAAAATACAAAACACATGTGGGAATGGGTTAGGAACAACAAACTAATCTCACCCTTTTAAATTAAATCAAACTTCAAACAAAAAAAAAATTATTTTGAAATTCACTTTGATTTATTCTAAGTTTTCTTATTATTTAAGAATGTCTTTAGGAATTACATAAAGTGAGTTTGTTCATGTGATTACATTGTTTTAGATCTTTACCAACATGTTAAATTGTATGCCCTATGATTTATGCATCCATGATTTCATGTTTTCAAAGTTTTAAAAAAGAAAATTATTTACTATATGTCAAATGTGCATGTGTTGGCTAAAGTAAAATATGAGTGGCTATTATCGCTACTAAATCTAAAGTATTTTGAAAATCCATAAATAAAACATTAAATCTAAAAGTTTGCTATTCTTATAATTTAATTATAAGCTTGCATGTGCTAGATTATAAAGTCATGTGTAGTGTAGCCTTTCTTTCCTTCCTTATATTAGCATAGCTTTGAATATGGGTTAGTAAGATGTAGGGTTCATTTGAAAAGAACCCAACACTTATAAAATTCCAAACCCTATTCATCCCTATGTTCTCACTTAAGAAAGATTGCTTACACTTGCATGAATAAATTGCATAAACAAAAATGAAATCATTAATTAAACTTTTGCATATTTTTTTCTAGTTTATTTCTTTTATATGCATGTTAGTACTTAAGGAAAGTTGTATATTAGTCTAGAAAACCCCGAGATTGTGAGGCTTTAAGTAGATGGTCTTGTATTACACCTTGTTAACAATGTTATACACTTATGCCTTTCATTCATGCATGTATGTAAAATTTTGGAGAAAGAAAACCCTTTTCTACTTAAGAAAATTCATGCATCCAAATCTTCTAAATTTTCTTAAATGGATTACTTAGCATGCTTCATAAAGTGTGTTAATTATTCTCATTTGCATGTATAGATATGTTTATTCATCCATATGCATGTTATATATTGGGAAAGAATTGAAGTAATGTATGTTATGTGAATTTTAATTCATTTTTCTTTATCTTAAAATGCCTTTCTTTTTGAATAGGTTTGTTTAGAATTGATCTAAACTTAGGATTAATTAAAAGATTTCATCAAAACATTCACCTAAATAAAAGTAAAATGTGAACTTACCTTAGAAATTACTTAAGGATTAGGAAAGGAAAGAGAAGTTCTCTTCTCTTTCCCTCTCTTTGTAACTTAGTAATTAATTGTAGGTTTCATTTAAACCAAACTAAAACATGAAATAAAAATAACCTAAATTCACTAAACAACTTAAGTGAAACCCTCCTTTAAGTTGAACAAGTCTTTCACACTTAGAAAATTCAAACCTAAAGTCCTAACCTAAGCATACCATACAAACCTTCAAAGCACACACATTAGTCTAAGTCACCACTTCTAGCTTTAGGTTAGGTCGGTGCATGACTTGATGTTATATTTTTTTTATGATGAATGTTTAAGACTTGATGTTAGGGTGTATGCTCATAGAATGAATGGTAGGATGTGGTTAGTCTAACTATTCTTTTCTATAGGAGAGCAAAGGGACGCATCATAAATAAAGATATAAATGCTTGGCTACAGGTGCTCATACCCTTAAGATAATCTATATGGTGGACTTAGTCACCCATGTGTGGGATGATAAGTCTAATATACATGCTTGGGATTTGTGTGGTGTGATTTGACTAACCTTTATCTTGGAGGTGTTAGTTAGATTTATGCTTTTCCCTTTTCATGTAAAAAATTTATATATTTAGGATTTAGAATGATTTATTATGGGGGATTAGGATGAACATTGGTCAGAAGATCCCAACTTATATACCATGTGAAGCCTTGGAGCATCTACCATTCAACCATCCAAAGGAAGATCCAAAGAAGAAAAGAAGAGAAGAAAGAAAGAAATAAGAATAAAACTTGAAGACCCTCATAACGATAAATTCATTTGCTTAATTTGTAATTTAATTCATTTTTAACCTGGATTGTATAAAGGTAGAGCTTGGCTATCCACATTTAATATTTTTTTGGGTTTGTGTGGTGGTGTTCGACCACAAGTGGCCATTTATTCTTTTGTGCTAGTTTTATAAATTAATTGATGTTTGTTTAACTTATGCATTAAGTGACATGTTTTTCTTAGTTTCTTCCTTGCTTTATGTATGGCTTGGATGTGGATTAGGTTGTTTATGAAAAAATAAATCTTTTACCTAACTTAACAACTTGAAATAAAACTAAACAACTCATAACCTTACCTAAAGCTTAGGATTAAAATCAAGATAAAAGAATTAGAAATCCATTAACTGGATGAGTTTTTTCTTTATAATATCATGCACAATAACATCTTATTTCACTGAAGGGCTTCCATTTTGCCAAAGAACCGCTGACCTATGAGGGCCATGGTGGAAACTCACCTCCTAAATTTCTAGAGATTTTGGCCACTATTTTCATGCATTAGTCATAAAATCATATTAGCCTAAGTCAAATTGATTGTCCAAAAATGAAATAAAATGAAATTTAAAATGATTAGAGGTCATTAAGCATACCCTTTACATGATCTAGTCTCTTTAGGAGTGAGTTTAAGGACTTAGCTTCTTTCTAAATAAAATAGCTAGCTATCTTGCATAAGCATAAAGACTTGCCTACATATATTTAAAATCGAGAGGAGTTTCCACCATGGCTGTAAGTCCAAGGTCGTGATTTGTCCTCTCAGGGAGGCAAATAAATTACCCATTTTGCCTATGATTTAGGTTTGAAAAGCTCCCTAGATTTAGGTTTTGAGGTTGCTTCTCCTCTTTATGGGTCATAAGCATAATTCTTCACCTCTTAGGCATTTCCTTAATATTGTGTTAAGGAATATTAAGTCCTAAAATTCTAAGGAAAAATGCAACTCAAACAAATTAAATCAATTTCTAAAATGTAAAGCCTAATTATTGGATAGTTTGAGATGCTCACTAGGTTTCCTAGCATCATGAGCATCTTCTACTTATTCCCATTTTGGCTTCAAAAATAACTCCCTCTTTTGATTAATCCCAGTTGATCTTCAAAATACAAACCAATCGACTGATAATCCTTCTTATTGAAATCTTCAAAGATAATGATCATTTACCTTAATTGAGAGTTTTCTTAAAGGATCTCCTCTTAGATGTAATAACTATGGGGTTGCCTGAGGGAAACATAAGGAACATGATTTAAAATAAACCCTTCTTTACTTTTCATATAAAGTGGGAAGAATCTATAATCTATATCATCTTTGACCTTATCAAGTGATTGGTTCCATTAAAGGGTAGTGACTTCTGTCTTTTGAGATAGTACACTATACCTTGATGACGTACCCGATCACCAAAATAAGTATATATGCGGATCTGCGTGCATCTTACAAAGATGAAATTCTATAAGGTCTCTTTTTTCTTTCCTCTATAGATTTGAAAGGCGATTCCCCAATAGAGATTTATTCACCATACACCCTAACATCCAGTCTAAAAATATTACATCACAAAATAAAATCAGGCATCAAACCATGTACGCCCTAACATAGAGCTAGAAATGATGACTTAGCCTAATGTGTGTGCCATATAAGGCTTGTGTGGCATGTCTTAGCTAGGCTTGAAGGTTGAAAATTTTTCTAAGTGTGAAAGATTCAATTTGGGGGGTGGTTTCATTTTAAGTGATTTAGTTGATTTGCCAATTTTAGTTGGTGATTTGATTTGGTTTGAATGAATCTGCACTTAGTTACTAAATATTATAAAGAGAAGAAAAAAAGAAGAGAACTTCTCTTTCATCCTTACCTTAAGTAATTTCTAAGGTAGCTTCATTAATAATTTTTAGTGAATATTTTATTATGTGTTTTAATTAACCCTAAGTTTAAATTTACTCTAAATAGACCTACTCAATAAGAAAGGCATCTTGAGGTTAAGTGGATTACTACCACATAACACACACACATTTATTTCTTTCCACCATGATACCATGCATATGAATGATCCTAAGCACACCTATACATGCAATGCAAATTTTAGCTCACTTTGATGATGAATGCTAGGAAATATGATTTGAAAATTTGGATATTCCATGATACATGTTTTTTATGTAGAAAAGAGAGGGATTTTTCACCTTTTAACATAATGCACATCCACGTGTATAAAAGACATAAGTGAGTATGACACCATTATTTTCTACACCAGAGGCGTAAGGTATAAGACCTACTTAGGGCTACTTAAAGCCTCCTAGTCCCGGGATGTCCAGACTAATATATCATTTTTCTTAAATACATGTAAATGTACAAAAGAAACAAATGGATGAAGAACCATGCAAAAGATTATGTTTGATTTGGTTGTATAATTTACATGTGTAATGTGAGGATCTTTCTTAAGTCATAACATAAGAGTGCATAGGAATAGATTTAAGCAAGTGTTATGTTCTTTTTAAATGAACTATACATTGCAAATCCTATTCAAATCTATGTTAAGAGAAGAGAAGAAAATAACATAAAACACATCTTATGCTATAATCACATGCAAGCTTATAAGTATTCATAAGTAGCATCACTTCATTCATAATCTTTGACTTATAGATTTTAAAAATAATTTTTGGTTTAATAATGATAATAGGCACTCATATTCTTAACTTTAGCCAAATCATGCAATTTGACATAAAATGAAACATTTTATTTAATTAATTCTTTAAAAGATATGAATGCATGATTTCATATGGCAAATAATATTTAGCATGCTTGGAAAGAAATAAAGTGATATAAGCATATGACTTCATACACCCTAATTAATTCCTAAAGAAAATCCTATAAAATAAGATCATTTAAAATGAATCAAAAATCTTTAAGGAGATTTTTATTTTTTGAATTTGAATTTGATTTGACTTAGGAAATATGAAACTAGTTTCCTGGTCCTAACCCATTTCCTCCCATATGTGAATTAGTTTAGTTTAATTTTTTAGAACAATTAAATTGATTTTATATTTTGTTTAGGTTAAGTTGTGAATTAAATCCATTAATTACCCCTTATCTATACCACTTTAACATAATTAAATAAGTAATTATGAGCCAATATATGATATGCAAGCACATGGAATTTAAATCAGCAATGCACCTAAGAAATAAAGGAGCCTAATGCAATTGGCTCACAATTATTGATTAATTAAGCTAAAGGATTTAATAAAGTACTTTTATAACCATCCTACACATGTAGTTTGATTATAATTTTCTTTGAAATCCTATTGGGTTATTGAACACCTAAGAATCTACCCAAGAATTAGGTGATTAAGTTCTAGAGTGATTGAAATAATTAATGAGGTGATTAAGCCATTAATCAATTTACAAATTAATTAAGTGTTTATCCAAATGAAGTAAACTTAGGGGAAAAGATTGGAAAAGAAATCCTAAGCTAATTCCCCAAGTCCATTCACTATTTCATGATGATTAACAAGCTTAATTAGTGAATTTATCACTGTTTGACATGTTAATAATCATTTACTTAATTAAGAGAGATTAAGGATGAAATAAGCAATTTTCTTAATTAATCCAATAATAAATTCCAAGAAAATCATGGGAGGCAGGGGTCATCCCACTAATTAATCTCAAAAAGTTTGGGATTAATTGCTGGATTAATTAGAGAGTAATTATCCTAATTATATTTTCAATAAAACACAAATTGATTTAAAATCCCTACTCAAATATAATTAATTTTAATTTTTCTATTATTCCTTTCTGAATTATCTTTAAAATGAGCTTGAGTTTACATTTTTGGATTTTTCTATAATTAGTTATGATTTTAAAAAATTTTAGCATTAAAATTGAATTAATTAGAGCTAATTAACCCCTAATCCCATCGCCATATGGTATGACCGCGCGATGTGACTTTCCATATGGCTCAATGAGGTTATTTAAGTTGATACATCTCACGAGTCATTGGAAAATGCTTTCTATGGGTCGATATAAGATTGAACGACTAGGATTAATCCCATGTTTTATGCTTAAATCAGAGGGGTATCTATTGTGATCTAATCCCAGCTATCCGTTCTAATCATGTAGAATGAACAGTGTGTGATCTATCTTCTCCCGAGCAATAAGAGACTGATGTTGTCCGTCGATCATCGCTCAATTTGAGCTCACCCAAGCTCGGATGGAGTTCAAACTCACCCCACACCTTTGGGGAAGCACAAGCAATGTATCTAACAGTCAATATTTGATGGGATTACAATTTCCTATAAAAAGGACCAAGCAATTTTTATCCTAAGGTTAGTTTTGAGCAATACCGCACCGGAGGCTATCACCGGCGCTTCCAACGAAGGAGATAGCTTCGTCTAGTGGAGATGAAGCCTTATTGAAGGTATTGGATCTTGATTTGAAGTGGATGGCTCGGTTGAACATGCTCCCCTTCAATGGCGATCGGCCTTGATCAAGGTGATGCTTCCCGTGGCTTAAAGACTTGGGAAATGAATTGGTTGAGCTCGACAAGGTTCACTGATGGTGCTTGCAATATAAATTTAGTTTTAATGGAGAATTGAGTGACTTTGGATTGGCATGGACCTCCCTATTTTGGCTTTGAGCATAACCGAGAAGGAGAAATCAATAGAGCTTGGGAAGGGCTTAGAAAATCTTGGGGAGCTTCGACTCACTCTCCTTGGCTCTGTGGAAATGAATTCTTGTCATTTGAGTGTGAATGAGAGGGAGTATATCTCCCCCTCCATGGATTGGACGGTGAAGAGAAATTTTGTCATTTTGGATCAATTGGTGAGATTAGGTTCACGGTTTGAGTTGTAAGACACCCCATGTGGGTTGTTTTAGGCAGAGGAGTGGAGGAGAGTGAGTACCCATGTGCTAGGTGAGTGCATTTGATGATCCAAGTGCTCAATTTTCATTGGAGGGGTCAGTTTGGCCTTAGGTTGGGTCATGGCTGACCCAAGGTCATTAGGTCATGTTCACCACCCTCCTTGGTGTCCAAGTGGACCACTAGAAGGATGTCAAGTGGTCTTGAGAAAGGAATGACCAAATTCCAAGTGAATTTGGTCATAGGATACCCTTTGACCTAAGGTAAAATTGGTCATTTGGCCTTGATTTTGATTTGGGAAAATTTGGAATGATTCAAAAATGGGTTGGGCCAAATTTCAAGTGATTTGGAGTTCTTTTGATTTGAATTGGTTCAATTTGACCCATTTAGGTCAAGTTGGGTCAAATTGGATTAGGTTGACAAATTGGTCAAATTGGGTCAAACTATGAGTTAGGTCAAGTTTAAATGATCATTTAGAGCCTATGGGTATCATTGATTTGGTTTAATTTGGTTTAGATTTGATTTTGGCTCATTTAGGTTCATTTAGGTCAAATGGGTCAAGTTGACCAACCATTTGACCCAATTGGGTTAGGTCATGGGTTGGTTTAAACTTGGTTGATCATTTGAAATGTATTGCAAATTTTGGTTTCAATCAATTTTTATTTTGTTTGATTTCAAGTTGATTTGACCTTTTAGGTCAAGTTGGGTTCATGGTCAATTGGGCTAGGTTGGGTCAAATTGGCCAATTGAAGCTTTGGTCAAGTTCAACAAGTGATTTAGAATGAATTTGACCCATTGGTTGCAATCAATTTGGCTTAGATCAAGATTTGACCCATTTTGACTTTTATGTCAACTTGGGTCAACTTGGGTCAAGTGGCCAAATAGGCTTGGTTTGGCTCAATTGATGGCTTGGTCAAGTTCAATCATTGATTATGGATTGGTTTAGATCAATGGTTTCAATCACTTTGGCTTATAATGAATTTTGACTTATCTAAGTTTCATTTGGGCTAAGTGTTGACTTGGTCAAAGGTTAGGTTTGACTTATTTTGACCCAATTTGAGTGATTGATCATCCTAGGATGATTGTTGCTCATAATGTGAGGCTTAGATTGGCTTAGTTCAATCCATTTTGGGTTAGATTAGAACTTGGCTCAAAAAGGTGTTTTAGGTCATTTTGGGTCAAGTGAGCCTAAATGGGTCAATTGGCTTGATCAAGGCTTGATTCAAGTTTGGTTGAACTCACATATGCACTTATGATTGAAAATCCCATTGCAAGTGATTTGGATTCAAATGGGTTTTGGTTCATTTGAAAATTTCAAGTTCAAAGGATGAACACGGGTTTGATTTGGGTTAGTTTGATTTTAGTTTGAAAATGTAGTTGATGTTTATATTTGGGCATGTAATTAAAGAAGTGATTGTTTGAAGAGAGAATCCAAGGATTTGGATTGATTTGAGAATGGTTTGGCTAAGTTCAAGGACTTGACTTGAAAGAGTATAAGTTGGATTTAAGTTAGATTTGGATTTGAGTTTTAAATTTAGTTTTGATTAATTTATATTTCATTTATATTTGTGAATATAAATGAGAATATAAATGGGTTATGAGAAAATATTTTTTGAGTTTGGAGGATTTGATTTGATTTTGAAGCTAAATAGCAATAATGCAACTGAACGGGCTTAGGAAAGATTTTGGATTTGGAATTGATCATCAGTTTCAATCATTTGGAATTGATTCATGATTTGGATTTTGGAATTGATTTAAGATTTGAGAAAATTAATTGAGTTGGAATTGATTTGAGATTTTATTTGAGCTAAGTCCATAAGATGAAATCAAAGGGCTTAGAACAGGTTTTGGATTTAATTTAAGATTTGAGAAAATCAATTGAGTTGGTATTGATTTAAGATTTGAGTTTTGGAATTGATTTATGATTTGAGAAAATCAATTGAGTTGGAATTGATTTGAGATTTGAATTTGAAGTTTGGTTTAAAAGAAGGAAGCAAGGATTGGGTTCAAGCTATAGGATAGGCAAGTCCTCCTAATACCCTTAAGGCATAACCTATTCCTATGGCTAACTCTTCTAAGTTTATAGGGTTAGGTTCAGTGTTCACCTAATCACTAGAAGTGTCTTAAGAATAAAGAACTCTCAGTGTCTAGAGGAGTCCTATGTCTAAGATGAAAAAGTTGAAAGCTCACTCCAAAAGTGAGGTGAACATATGGCGAGGGTCCGCTTTTCCCTCCTCAAGAAAGGCGTCAATTGTCCTCGTAGGACTATCCGGGTTTGGAGGTGATCAAGGCCTGTAGTTCATATGGCGAGGCTCTGATTTTTGCTTGAGAGAGGCATCAACTATCCTCATCGAGCTGATAGAGTTTAGAGGCAATCAAGTCCCACATTTTCTACTTTTTCTTGTAGAAAAATGAATTTCTTGAAACTCCAATGGATGGCTCAGCAGTTGACAACTGCCAAGGTAGTGGGGAAGCATCAATTAGGAATCATCCCTCAAAAATATCAGAAAAAATAGTAGATAATTTCAGAGTATCATTAGAGAAATAGCTTCCTTTTTATGACCTCATATGTATGCATATATTTTTCATCAGATCATAGGCGAAAAAATTTATCCAAAACTTTATGTGAGCAACAAAGTCAGGAAGGATATGCTCAAGTATTAAGGTAAGTGAGTTACTTCACACAGTTCTCAAATCTTTCTATCTTCTTTTTTGTTTCATATTTATTAAGTATTTTTGCAGGATGATGGTCGAAAGAAAACCAATAGTGTGATAGCTACAGACAATATATCATCCACTATCACAGCTTGTTTAATGGTGCTCCGTAGGAAATTTCATTTCCCAAATGAGTCGATGGCTCTTATTGCCAAAAAGTTTGATCGGGCACATTTTCCTCCATAAGGATACCTTACTATTTCTGAGATGATTCTTCGTGCAGGACTGCGATTCCCTTCGGCTCCTGAATTAATTGAGATTTTTAAAATATGTGGTGTAGCTTTATCAAAATTTTCATTTCGAGCTTTAGTGATCATCATTGGTTTGACCGTCATCTTTAGAGAGTGTGGTGTGACTTTGAACATCAAGTACTTATGCAGAATGTGCAGGTTCACATGTGATGCTCAGGGACATGTTTCATATCGAGGTATAAAGAATTGGATAAAATTTTCAGTATAGGATCTATCTAGAAGTTAGACTAATGGGTTCTTTTTTGTGAAAAATGAGTGGGGCCTTCCTGAGAGATGGGGAAGATTGAACAACCTTCCAGATCCATTACTGATTGAAGAGAATGAAATTCTAACAATCCTCAATATTCAATGTAAGAAGCTTATAGCATGAGTTACGTCACATTAGCAAGTATATAATTGAAGATAGAATATTCAAGGTTGGCCTTTCCATTAAGGCAGGAGATCTCATGCTCTTCAATTGAAGAGATCATATCCAAGAAGCTCATAATCATATTCTTAGAGTGCCAATGTTTGGAGGAAGGCTTCATCCAAGGATTCCTAAAAGGAATTTGCTTAGTACATTGCAAAACTAGGGCTAGTATTGAGAATTTATCTCCTAGCCAAGTATTTGAAGACCCTTCGCCAGATTCAAGAGATGAAGGGATTGAAAGTGAGTTTAAGGGAGCATCTTCCAGCAGTGAGGAGGATGTTGATATCATGTACTATCACTTGAGGATGCATTTCTTTTCCTTTTATCTATGTATTTTTTTTTTGAACCTAGAATTTTAATTCTTTCTTATATCATCATGTTGGAGCTATCAATGATATTAGTAAACTAAAAAATTTTGGTGATTTTCTCTCATTTTTTTACCTATCCGAAGTGATTGGTCAGAATATTATTCAATGACACTAACCTGTATGGAAGAGGTCATGGGAGGTCCACCAAGAACTTTTTAACCTATCCCAGGTATTAGTCAAAATATTATTTAATGTCTTACCTATATGGAAGAGGCCATGGAATGTCCACCAAAGACTTTTTGACCTATCCTAAGTATTAGTCAAAGTGTTACTTGACTTCTTACCTGTATGGAAGAGGTCCGATCAAATCCCCTTGGGATTGATCATGCCCCGACTTAGACCATATGTGAGTTGTGCATTCCTCAAATGGGAGGATTAAATGAACTCATTACTTTGATAAGGTCAGTGATACAATATTATCATAAGATAATTTAACAAAGATATTAGTTGAAGAGGAAATGACAAACGAGATAAAATAAAAGTTGCAATATTTATGCAATAAGAATCACTGATAATACTTCTAGAGATTCTCCGTGTTCCAAATTTGTGGTAAGATTTTTCACTCCAGATCCTTTAGCTTAAATGTTTCTAGCTTGACCATAGTTGTAACCACATAAGGGCTATCCCAATGAGGTGAGAGCTTATTACGTTGAGTGCCTTTGGAGAAAAATTCCTATAGGAGTGTCGCCTTCAAATCTATTGGGAGAAATGAAAGAGGAAAGACCTATAAAAATTTGTCTTTTTAAGATGCCCCGCAGGTCCGCAGATGCACTTATTCAGGTGATCGAGTACGTCATCAAGGAAATAGTGTACTATCTCGAAAGATAGAAGTCACCACCCTCTAATGGACCTAATCACCTTAATTAGGACTCTTAAGGATGATGGGACTGCATATGTACCAGAGATTATTCTCCTATTTTACATGGAAAAGTAAAGCTAGGTTTATTTTAAATTGGATTCATTAAGTTTCCTACAAGGGCAAGCCCCCATAGTTAATTACATCCTAAGGAGTGGAGATTCCTTAAGAAAACTCTCGATTAAGGTAAATGATCGTTGTCTTTGAAGATTTCAATAGGAAAGAACTATCAATTTATTGATTTTATTTTTGAAGATCAAATGAGATTGATCAAAGAGAGAGAGTTATTATCGAAGCCAAAATAGAAGATAAGTAGGAGATGCCCGTGATGCTAGGAAACCTAGCGAGCATCTCAAACTATCCTATGGTTGGACTTTACATTTTTGAAATTGATTTAGTTTGTTTGAGTTATATTTTTTATTAGAAATTTAGAATTTATGATTCCTTAACACAAGATTAAGGAAATGCCTAAGAGGTGAAGAATTATGCTTATGGCCCCACAAGGGGAGAAACCAGAATATAAATCTAGGGAGCTTTGGTGAGGGCCACAACCAAAATCTAAGGCAAAATGGGTAATTGGTTTTCCTCCACAAGAGGACAAATCACACTTGGACTTATAATGCTGGGGTGGCCACCAACTAACTCCTACTATTTTAAATATATGTAGGCAAGTCTTTATGCTTATGCAAGATAGCTAGGCTGTTATTTATTTAGAAAGAGACCAAGTCCTTAAACTCACTCCCTAAAGAGACTAGATCATGTAAAGGGACATGCTTCACATGACCTAAATCTAATGCAATTCAAATTTCATTTTATTTTCATTTTGGATAATTATTTTTGACTCAGGTTAATAGGACTCATATGACTAATGCATGAGAAATAAATTTATTGACCAAAATCAGCGAGAAGGGAGGAGGTGAGTTTCCACCATGGCTCTCAAAGGTTAAGCCAAGTTTCTCTGGCAAAGGTGGAAGTTCTCCAATCAAGAGTGAAATAAGATGTTGTTGTACATGATGTTGCAAAAGAAATACTCATCCAGCAAGGGGTTGTTGATTCTTTTATCTTAATTTTAAACCTAAGCTTTTTGGTGAGGTTATGAGTTGTTAAGTTAGGTAAAAGAGTTATTTTTCTCTAAAGAGCCTAATCCACATCCAGGTCATACATAAAACAAGAAAAAAACTAAGAAAATATGCCACTTAATGCAAAAGCTAAACAAATCATCAACTAATTTATAAAGCTAATCGCAAAAAGAATAAAAGGCTGTTGTGGTCGGGTACCACCGCACATAACCGAAAATATTAAATGTGGGTAGCCGAGCTCTACCTTTATACAACCCAGATTATAAATGAATTAAATTACAATTAAGGAAGGAATTCATTACTATGGGGGTCTTCAAGCTTCATTTTTCTTTCTTCTTTTCTTCTTTCTTCTTTGGTTCCTTCTTTTTGGATGGTTGGAAGGTGGATGCTCCAAGGCCTCACATGGTACATAAGATAGGATCTTATGACTAATGCTCAGCCTAATCTTCATAACAATCGTTCTAAAATCCTAATTGCACAAATTTACATGAAAAAGAAAAAAAGTGTAAAGCTAACTAACACCTGCAAAATAAAGGTTAGCTAAAATAAATCACACAAATTCTAAGCATATATATTGGACTTACCACCCTACACAAGGGTAACTAAGTCCACCTGGCCTATTGGATTATACTTAGGGGTATAAAGCACCTGCAAGCTAAAGCATTTATATTTTTATTTATGATAGTGCCCTTTAAGCACAATCCCCTGTAAAAAAGAATAGTTAGACTAAGAGTGTCCCACCACTCATTCTTTGAGCATACACCATAACATCCAAAATAAAACATATATCACAAAACAAAACAAAATATCAAACCATGCACTGACCTAACTTAAAGCTAGAAATGGTAACTTAGGCTAATGTGTGTGCTTTGAAGGTTTGTGTGGTATGTTTAGATATGGCTTTAGGTTCAAATTTTCTAAGTGTGAAAACATGTTCAACTTAGAGGAGGATTTTATTTAAGTTGTTTAATTATTTTGGGTTAATTTTATTTCATATTTTGACTAAGTTTAAGTGAATCCTGCAATTAATTACTAAGTTATGAAGAGAGGGAAAGAGAAGAAGACTTCTCTTTTCTTCCATAACCTAAGTAATTTTCTAAAATAAGTTCACATTTTAGTTTTGTTTAGGTGAATATTTTTATTAAATCTTTTAATTAATCCTAAATTTAGATGAACTCTAAACAAACCTATTCAAAAAAAAAAAGCATTTTAAGATTAAATAAAATGAATCAAAATTCACATAACACACATTACTTCATTTCTTTCCCAACATATATAACATGCATATGGATGGACCCTAAGCATATATATACATACAAATGAGAATATTTAACATACTTTATGATGCATGTTAAGTAATATATTTAAGTAAATTTGGAAGTTGAATATGCATGATTTTTCTTAAGTATAAAAAGGGTTTCTTTATCCAAATTTTCACACACACACAAGAAAGTAAGAAAGGCATAAGTGAGTACAACACCATTGTTAACCAGAGGTGTAAGGTACAAGACCTACTTAGGGCTACTTAAAGCCTCGCAATCTAGGGGTTGTCCAAACTAATATACCACTTTTCTTAAATACAACCATGTGTATAAAATAAATGAAATGGAAAAGAAGAATACAAAAGTTATATTAATGGATTCATTTTGTTTATGCAATTTATGTATGCAAGTATAGGTAGCCCTTCTTAGGTGGTAGCATAGGGATAAATAGGATATGAAATTGGGTGAGCATTAGGTCCTTTTCAAATGAATCATATATCTCATCGAATTCATATTCAAAACTATACCGACATAAGAAAGAAAGGAAACCTATACTAAGCATACATTTATAATCTTTCACATGCCAGCTCATAATTAGAAATATAAGTAGCATACTTTTATATTTGGTATTTTATTTATATATTTTTGAAAATAATTTTGATTTATTAGTGATAATAGCCACTCATATTTCTACTTTAGCCAACACATGCAAATCTGGCATAAAGTAAATAATTTCACTTTTAAATTTGAATTTGAAAAATATGAATGCATGAAACCATATGACATACAAATTTAACATGTTGGGAAAGACTCAAAGCAATGAAATAATGTTAGAAAACTCCCTTTAATTAAATCTTAAAGACATTCTTATGGAATAAGAAAAATTAAAATAAATCAAAGTCAATTCAATGTGATTTTTGTTTAGTTTAGAGTTTGATTTAATTTTGAAAAGGTGAGTTGAGTTTGTTGTTTCTAACCCATTCCCACATGTGTTTGATATTCTTGTTTAATTTTTAGATAATTAGATCCATTTTTATATATTAATTAGGTTAAGGCATGAATTAAGTAACTTAATTAAGCCTTACCTACACCACCTTAGAATAATTAACCAAATAATTATGAGCCAATGAGATGAGATAAAAACTCACAAGGAATTTAAATTTTTAATGCACCTAATAAAAAAAATTCCTAATGCAATTTGGCTCACAATTAATAGTTAATTAAGCTAAGGGGTTTAGCTTAAGTAATTTCAAAACACCCTTCATACATATGAATTGGGTTTTGATTTAATTGAACTTAGGCTATTAAACTCAAGCATCTACCCAAAGTAGATTAATTAAGTTCTGGCTTTTAGAATTTTATTAATTAAGGGGATAATTAATGAATTAACCCTTAATTAAGAGGAGATTAAGGAGAGAAAAGGGGGTTTAGGGAATAGCTTAAGAAAAATTCCCCAAAATTATTCCATGAACTATCTACTTACTGGATCTGACCTTAATCAACCCTAATCATGGATTAAAATTACTAATCACATGTTAATTATCCTTAATTATAAAAGGAGGGTAATTAAAAAATCCATATGCAATTCTTCTAATTAAGCCTTCAATAAATCCCAAGAAAATTAGGGGAGGCAGAAGTCATCCCCTAAAATATACCCAAGAAGTTTGGGATTAATCAGAGGCTTCATTAAAAAGTAATTAATAAAATAAAATTTTTAATAAAACCTAAAATCAGAAAAATTATTTCTCAAAACCCATTGAAATTAATTTTAAAATATTTTAGATTGAATTATCTTTCCATAAAATTTTATTTCATATTTTTTTGAACTTTATTGAAAGAGTTATGAATTTTAAAAGATCCCTAGATTAATTAGAAATAATTAAAACATCCTAACTAATTTATATCACACGCCAATGCGCATGGCATGGCAAGCGCTTTACATGCGCAGTGAGGATTTACTTAAGTTGTCAAATCCAAAAGGTGGCTGATGACAAATGCGCTTTGATCTGGGCCGTCCGATCAAAGATTGGATGGCCAGAGATCTCCCTGTGATTTTAAAATAGATAAAGGATTTTCTAAACATGTGTTTAATCTCTATCATCCATCCAAAATGCACGGATGGACGCCAGATCTATCCCTACCAATCTCTGCAAAAAATGGAGACCGTCCCATCCACCTTAAATGATCCAAGCTCGATGAGCTGGATTGAATTGAAATCAACCCACAACATCTAAGCATGTATAAACACATCCAATGGTCAAAACTCATGGAATTTTTCACAAAGCTCCACACCACATTGAGTTTAATGGTCAAAAATTATACCTTGCCGAGGTGATCACCATTCCCTGAGAAGCTTCTAGTTGATATGAAGCTCTGATGAGAGTTTACTCTTGAAGTTGATTCTAGAGTTATATGGACCAACTCCTCCTAAACTTTCTTGCGGCCTTGATCGAGCTAGCCTTCCTCTTGCCATGGAACTTGAAAGAGAGCTTGGGTGCACTTGACTTGCCTCTCTGATGGAGTGTGTAAAGGGAATTTGGTTGAAATTGAGTATGGAGAAAGTTAGCTCTTCAATTTTTCTCCCCTATTTTAATTGTTCAAAAATCTAGGATAGGAAAATGGCTAAAGCTCTAGGAAGCTAGGGATCACTCTCTGATGGCTCCTTACTCTCTCTAGTACTGAATCGAATGTGGAATTGCAAAATTTAGATTGAATTATGGGGAGTCTATCTCCCCCTTGAAGGATCGGATGGTCGCAAGCTATTGTGCCATTTTGATTCAATTGATCACAACGGGAAGGTTGTTCGATCTATTAGGAGTGTGAACATGGTTTGTTTGAGGCCTTGAGTGGATTGTTAACCTCCCATGTGCTTTAATTTTAGTGGGAGATGGATTTTGAATAAGCCATTTTGACCCATGGGGTTGGGTTTGGTCTTGGGGCCAATTTGGCTAGCCCAAACCCATTGTATTGGGTGCACCACTCTTCATTAGGCCCCCTTGAGCTTTTGGAAAGCCTCAAGTGGATATGAAGAGGGTATGACCATATTACCCATGGATTAGGCAAAAATTTGTTCTATGGCCTAGGGGTAGGATGGTCATTTTGTTGATATTCCACTTTGGATATGTTGGATATGTGGAGAAACTAGGTTTGGCCAAGTTTCATGGGATTTGGAATTCATTTGATGAGGTTTGGTTCACGTTGACCCATTTAGGTCAAAATGGGTCAACTTAGGTCAAGTTGACCAATTGGTAAAATTGGGTGAAGCCAAGGGTTGGGTCAAGTTCATATGACCATTTGAAATATTTTGGTGGCTTTGGTTTGATTCAATTTGGTATAGTTTTCGATTTGGCTCATATGACTTCACTTAGGTCAAATGGGTCATGTTGACCTATTTGACCCAATTGACCTATTTGAGCTAGGTCAAGGGTAGGATTAGGTTATGTTAGTCATATGGAGTGGGTTGGCATATTTGTTTCCAATCAATTTTGGTTATGTTCAAATTTGGCTCAACATGACCCCTTTAGGTCATGTTGGATCTAAGGTCAATTGAGCTAAGTTAGGTCTAGTTGGCCAATTGAGATTTTGGTCAAGTTCAACAAGTGATTCGGAATGGACTTGACTCATTGGTTTCAATCAATTTGGCCTAGATCGAGTTTTGACACATTTTGACTTTTAGGTCAAAATTGGTCAACGATCAAGTGGCCAATTGGGCTAGGTTAGGCTCAAATGTTGGCTTGGTCAAGTTTAAACATAGGTCATGAGTGAACTTAGATCAATGGTTTCAATCAATTTGGCCAATGGTGGAATTTGGCTATGCTAGGTTTCATTTTAGGCTAAGTGTTGACTTGGTCAACCCTTAGGTTTGACTTAGTTTGACCCAATTTGCTTGATTGATCATCCCATGATGATTGTTGATCATGATGAGAGGCATACATGAGTTTGGTTCAATCCAATTTGGTTAGGATTATAATTTGGCTCATAAGGATACTTTAGGTCACTTTGGGTCAAGTGAGCCTAAGTGGGTCAAATGGCTCAAAGCTTGATTTGAGTTTGATTGATCTTGTACATGGACTTATGATTGAAACATAAATCTATTTACAAGTGGTTTGAAGTCAAATAGATTTTGATCTATTTGACAATTTCATATTCAAAGGAAGAATATGAAAGGCTTTAGGGTTTGATTTTTGACTTGGTTTTTGATTGAGTGATTGAAGTTTGTATTTATATATGAGCTTTTGATTGTAGGGTTGATTGAACCGTGACAGAAAATCAAGAGTTTGGCTTGATTTGAAATTGATTTGGCTAAGTTCAAGATTTTAACTTGAAAGGCTTAGATTAGATTTTGAGTGGATTTGAGTTTGATTTTTGGAATTGGTTTTGATTGTTCGAATTTATATTTTATTTATATATGTGAATATAAATGAGAATATAAATTGATCATGAGAAAATTTCAAGGATTTGAAGTGGTTTAATCATGATTTAGGCTAAGTCCATTAAAGAGCATTTAAAGGACTTGGGAAAATTTTGGAGTAGGGATTTGAATTTTGTTTGATTGATTTATATTTTATTTTTTTATTTATATATGTGAATATAAATGAGAATATAAATGAGTTTTGAGAAAATCCCATGAGTTTGAGATGGTTTGATCAAGATTTTGGCTAAGTCCATTAATGGAAAATTAAAGGGACTTAAGGAATTTCATGAATTGGGTTGGAATTTTGAGTTTAGTTTGATTGATTTGAATTTATATTTTATTTATATATGTGAATATAAATGAGGATATAAATGAATTATGAGAAATTCTCAAAGATTTGAATAGGTTTAGAGTTGATTTTTGGTTAAGTCCTTAAGGAAAGTTTAAGGGCTTAGAAAAATTTGAGCTTAGGAATTTTGATGAATTTTAATCATGGGTTTCAATCATGGATTTCAATCATACGAAGTTGATTTGAATTTGGAGAAAATCAAATAGAATTGATTTGGAGTTTGACTTGAAGGAAGAAAAGTGAGGAATGGTTTAAGATAAGGGTAGGAAGTTTTCCTAACATCCCTAAGGCATGACCTATTCCTATGACTAACTCTTTAAAGTCTCTAGGTCTAGGTTGAGTGTCCACCTAATCACTAGATGTGTCTTAAGACTAAGGAACTCTTAAAGTCTAAGAGGGATCCTATGTCTAAGATGGAGGGGCTGAGAGCTCATTCTAAAAATGAGGTCAATAGGGCCTTCGCCAGCAGCTTCAAGACTTCACAGGACCAAGTCACCGACAGAGATGAGACGAGGTTTCACTCTTCTATTGAAGTGACAAGCTACTCTTTAGTGGTAGGAAGCAGTCTGAAGTAGGGCCATGTCATGAGTTTCGAGGAGTAAGTCCAAGTTCTATCAGAGTTTTTCTTCATTGTTATTATGATTGAATGATTGAACTCTTGGACTTGGAATTCTAATATCTAATGGTATAATTGCCTCTATGATAAAACACAAATTATATAGTATCTCACCAGTTGAAGTTCACAAAGTAGTCTGATAAGCCCAAAGAATACTAGAGTGCTCCTCGACCCATTTCCCCCAACCTTCTCGATGCGCATTTATAACCCTTTGAGTATAACCTTGTTGGTAGCTTCAGTATGTCCATTAGTTTGAGGATATGTTGCAGTCGTATGTAGCAGCTGAATGTGAAGATCTTTATAGAAAGATGTAAAGATTTTTCTAATAAATTGGGTTCCATTGTTAGTGATGATTTTTCCAAAAAGATCAATTGACATATTATATTCTTTCAAATAAATTATTTAGCATTTGCCTCCATGATTTTAGTGAGTGGTTCAGCCTCCACCAATTTAGTGAAATAGTTAACAGCTAAAATGATAAACTTTTATTTCCCTGATGCTATTGAAAAAGGTCCCATGATATCAATTCTCCAATGGGCAAAAAGCCATGGGCTTTGAAAAGATGAGAGCTCTGTATGTGGAGTGCAACTGACAACTTACACATTTTTTTTGTGAAATCCATGGCATCTTGCCTCATCGTATGCCAATAGAACCCTTGCCTCATGATTTGAAAGGGTAACGCCCTTCCTCCTAGGTGTTCTCCACATATTTCAGAATGAACCTCTCTTAATGCATAATCGGCCTCTGATGGTGAAATGTATTTAAGGTATGGCCCAGAAAAAGCTTGTTTGTATAGTTCACCTCTGATAATAATAAAGTTCATGACTTGTCTCCGGAGATGAGTTACAGTAGTTTGGTCTTTAGGAGGGGTCCCTTCTTATAGAAAGGATATGATGGGGTCCATCC
The DNA here is from genome assembly GCA_021442155.1 of Cymbidium sinense. Lineage (NCBI taxonomy): Eukaryota > Viridiplantae > Streptophyta > Magnoliopsida > Asparagales > Orchidaceae > Cymbidium > Cymbidium sinense. The sequence goes on along the minus strand of CM038221.1, from coordinate 28,735,362 downwards.
ACGAAGGTTCATTCATCTCATTAATTTCTTGTATTACCCATGACCCTTGGATACTAGGAAAATATATTTTCTCAACACACCTTCTCTTAAATAGATTTCCAGTAGCAGAGGTAGCGAGCTTAGCGAGAGCATCAGCTCGAGTGTTCTCCTCTCAAAGTATGTGAATGATTTGATGTGTCTTGATATGTATGGTGAAAATATTTCTGCCTTCATCTATCCCTCTTTTTAGGAAAAGGAAAAAATGAAAAAAATATATACACCTTTGTTGGGACACTACGTAGATCCGCACATGTTCTTATTAGGATGATCAGGCACGACATTGAAGAGAGGTGCACTATCTCGAAAGATAGAAGTCACCACCCTACAATGGACCTAATCACCTCAATAAGGACTCCTAAGGACTATGGGTCTTTGTATGTACTAGAGATTCTTCCCTTGTTTTATATGGAAAAGTAAAGCAGAGTTTATTTTAAATCAGGTTCGTTAAGTTCCCTATGGAGGCAAGCCCCCATAGTTAATTACATCCTAAGGAATGAGATTCCTTAAGAATACTCTCGATTAAGGTAAATGACCATTATCTTCAAATATTTCAAAGATAGGACTATCAATCAATTAGTTTATTTTTAAAAGATTAAGTGGGATTGATTAAAAAGGAGGGAGTTCTTTTCAGAGCCAAAGGAAGATAAGTAAGGGATGCTTTTAATACTAGGAAGCCTAGTAAGCATCTCAAACTATCTTATGATTGGGATTTATATTTTTCAAGTTTGAAGAGAATTATTTATTTTGAGTTGAATTTTTATTAGAAATCTAGGATTTACAATTCCATGACATAAGATCATAGAAATACCTAAGAGGCGAAGATTTATACTCGTAGCCCGCAAAGGGAAGTATCAACCTCAGAATCTAAATCTAGGGAGCTTTGGTAAGGGCCAAAGCACAACCTAAATCTAAGGCAAAAATAAGCATTTGGTTTACCTCCACAAGAGAAGATAAGACACCCGATAATTTGGACTTACAATCTCCTAGGGGTGGCTGCCAACTAACTCCTCCTACAATTTTAAATACATGTAGGAAATTCATATGTTTATGCAAGATAGCAAGGTTGTTATTCATTTAGAATGAGACTAAGTCCTTAAACACACACCCTAAGAGACTATATCATATAGGGCATGATTAATGACTTAAATCTAATGCAAAATTTTCATATATTTTATTTTCATTTTTGAACAATTCATTTTGACTCAGGTTATAGGATTCATATTCCTAATGCATGAAAAATTAGATTATGGGCCAAAATCAGCAATAAATGAGGTGTGTTTTCATCATGCTCTCAAAGGTCAAACAAAATTCTCTGACACGGGTAGAAACACTCCAAATCAAGAGTGAAATAATATGTTTTTTATGCATGATGTGAGAAAGAAAATACAACATTTTGCTAAGGGTTTGCTAATTCTTTTATCTTATTTTTATGACCTAGGCTTTAAGTGAGATTATGAGTTATTAATTTTTAGTTTTGAGTTAATTAATTTGGTAGAAAATTTATATTTCCCTAAGAGCCTAATCATCATCTAAGTCGTACATCAAAGCAAGGAAGAAATTAAGAAAATATGTCATCTTAATGCACAAGCTAAACAATTATCAAACATTTTATAAAGCTAGCGCAAAAGAATAAGAGGCCTTTTGTGGTCGGGCACCACTGCATAAGCCTAAAAATAAATGTGGGTAGCCGAGCTCTACCCTTATACAACCCAAATTACAAATGAATTAATTACAATCAAGTAAGGAAATTCATGTTATGGGGATCTTCATTCTTCTTTTCTTCTTTCTTCTTTCTTCTTTCTTCTTTCTTCTTCCTACTTTTGGATGGTTGGAATGTAGATGCTCCAAAGGCTTCACATGGTACACAAGATGTAATCTTATGACCAATGTTCATCCTAATCCCCCATAACAAACATTCTAAAACCCTAATTGCAAAATTATATGAAAAAAAAAGTAAATCTAACTAACATCTACAAAATAAAGATTAACTAAACAAATCACACAATCACAAGCATGTATATGCATAAATTAGACTTAGCACCCCACATATGGGTAACTAAGTCCACCTGGCCTATTTCGGATTATGCTTAGGTGTATAAGCAACCTGCACAATAAAAGCATTTTTTTAAACTTTTATTACAACGCCCCTTAAGCATAATCCCCTGTAGAAGATAATGATTAGACTAAGATCATCCTACTATTTAATTTACACACATACACCCTAACTTCTAGACTAAAATATTACATCACAAAATAAAAGCAAATATCAAACCATGCACCGCCCTATCATAGGACTAGAAGTGACTTAACTTAATGTGTGTGTCATTTAAGGTTTGTGTGGTATGTCTAGTTAGGCTTTAAGGTTTAGATTTTCTAAGTATGAAAATATTCAACTTAGAGGATGGTTTTAATTTAAGTTGTTTAATTAATTTGGGTTAAATTTATTTGATGATTTTGTTTGGTTTGAGTGAACCTACTTAATTACTAAGTTGTAAAGAGAGGGAAAAAAGAAGAGAACTTTTCTTTCCTTCTCTACCTTAAGTAATTTCTAAGGTAGATTTATTAATTATTTTTCTTTAATGAATATTTTATTTTGTGTTTTAATTAATTCTAAGTTTAGATTTTCTCTAAACAAACCCATTAAAAAAGAATGGCATTTTAAGATTAAGTAAAGTGAATTACTATCACAAAACACACAACACTTTATTTATTTCCAACATATGTAACATGCATATGGATGAATCCTAAGCCTATCTATACATGTAATACAAGTATTTAGCACACCTTAATGGTGAATGCTAAGAGAGGTTACTTAAGGAAATTTAGAATGTTTCATGTATGCATGATTTTTGTTAAGTAGAAGAGAATGATTCCTTTTAACCATTTTTCATATGCACATTTACAAGTATAAAAGACATAAGTGAGTATGGCGTCATTGTTAGCACTAAGGGTGTAACGTACAAGAACTACTTAGTGCTACTTAAAGCCTCGCAACCCCGGGGTTGTCCAGACTAATATATCACTTTTCTTAAATACATGTGCATGTACAAAAAAAGAAATGCATGGAAAGAGAATCATGCAAATGGTTTATATTTATTTGTTTGATTTGGTTGAATTTTATATATGTGATGTGGAGTTACTTCTCAAGTCATGACATAGGACTATATAGGAATGGATTTAAGCAAGTATTATGTCCTTTTCAAATGGATTATATACTTTGTAAATCCTATACAATCCTATGTTAAGAAAGAAAGGGAAAATCACATAAAATATTTTATACTATTCACATGCAAGCTCATAAGTAATTGTAAATAGCATACCTTCATTTGTAATGTTTGATTTATATGTTTTGAAAATAGTTTTGGATTTAATTGTGATAATAGCCATTCATATTCCTACTTTAGCCAAAACATGCAATTTGACATAAAGAAAATATTTCATTTTAATTTGATTTTTAAAGACATGAATATATGATTTTCATATGACATACATATTTAGCATGCTAGGAAAAAACCAAAGTGATGCAAGCCTATAATTTCATTCACTCTAATTAATTCCTAACAACAATCTTATGGAATAAGATTATTTAAAGTGAATCAAATTTTGTTTAAGGAAATTTTAGTTTAGTTTAATCAAATTCCTAACAACAATATGAAAAGGTTTATTGGTCCTAACCCATTCCCACATGTATGTATTATTTTAGTTTAATTTTTAGGGTGATTAGATTAATTTTATATTTTGTTAGGTTAAGGTATAGATTAAGTGCATTAATTACCACTTACCTACACCACTTTAGCATATTTAACCAAATAATTATGAGCCAATGTATGACATAAAATCACAAGGAATTTAAATCAGCAATGCACCTAAGAAAGAAAGGGACCTAATGCATTTGGCTCGTAATTAATGATTAATTAAGCTAAAAGATTTAATTTAAGTACTTTCATAACCTTTCCCACACATATGGGTTAGGTATGATTTCCTTAAGCTACTTAGGTTATTGAACACCTAAGCAATCTACCCAAGAAGGAATTATTAAGTTATGGAATGATTTGATTTTTAAATTTTGATTAATTAAGCCATTTAACAAAGTAATTAAATCATTTAATTAATTTGCACCTTAATTAGATTCTTATCCAATTGAAATAAACTTAGAGAAAAATATATGGGAAAGAACTCCTAATCTCATTCCCTAAGTACATTTACTACTCTAAGGTGATTATCAAATTTAATTAATGAATTTATCACTATTTAAAATGTTAATTAATCATTTAATTGATTAAAAGGATAATTAGGAATTAATCAAGCAATTACCCTAATTAAACCATTAATAAATTCCAAGAAAATTAGGGGAGGCAGAAGTCATCCCACTAAATGCACATGAGAAGTTTAGAATTAATAAGTGGGATAATTAGAGAGTAATTAACATAATCACATTCCCAATAAAACCCAAATTCAGAAAATATCACTTCTCAAAATCAATTGAATTTAATTTTAGATTATTCCCCTTTGAATAATCTTCACAATGCCTTCTATTTGTATTTTCCTGATTTTTTTACATTTAGTTATGTATTTTTGAAGTTTCAGTGATTAAAACATAATTTTATAGTTAATCTTGTCAGCCCCACATGGACCACTGATGCAATGCATGCTTTCCACGTGGCACGATGAGATATTTAAGTAGTCACATCCGATATCGTGTTAGCCGATGGCGCTACACTCTTTCTCCTCGACCTTCCAATCAAGGATCATATGGTCAAGATTCAACTCGCGGTTCTTAAGTGATCAATTGAGGGATTCTATGTGGATTAATTAGGACCGTCCATCCAAAATGCATAGATGGACGGTCCATGATCCATCACTGAGCTCTCCTGCGGGAGAGGGCAACCGTCAACTCCTTAGGGCTTGATTCAGCTCCATTTAGCTCAGATTGGGCTCAAATTTTACCCACACCATCTAGGAGTAAGCACAAGTAGATACAATGGCCAATTTTACTTGGGATGAAAATTCTCTTCAGAAAGGACCAAAGCATTCCTACTCTAGGCTCGGTTTGAAAGCATACCTTATCGAAGGCTATCATTGGCACTCTCAATCATTGAGGTAGCTTCATCTAGTAGAGATGAAGCCCTGTTGAAGGTTTGAGGGGTTGAGGTTGAGTAGATCCTCCAATTGGCCAAACTCCTCTTCAAATGCTTGCGGCCTTGGTCTAGCTCCCACCTCTCTTGCCTTTGAAGCTTGGAAGAAGCTTTGGATGAGTTCAATTATGTCCTCTGAGTGATGTAGAACATCAAGAGGAACCAAAAATTAGAGCCCAAGGTCCATTTACAAGATCTCAAGCTAAAGCCCAGAATTTAGCCCAAGGTCCATTTATAAGATCTCAAGCTAAAGCCCAAGAAAATTCAAGAAAGAAGTAGTTTAGCCCATTAGCTAAGGCCCATTTCATGATTTCATCTTTTCTTATTTATTTATGTAATTTTAATTTTCTTCTAGAAACTCCATGTTTGAAATTTTGCATTTAAAAATTCAAAGCATGACATGTGAGGTGGTTGAATCCACATAAAAAAATGCATGACATGTGGGTGGTTGGCATAAAATAATGAGGTAATTTAATACTCACATTAATGTGGCCACCCACTTTTCCTCCATGTTTTGAATTCTTTTCTTTTGAAATATGTTTGTAATGGCTATAAATAGCCTCTTACTTGAATGAAAGGGAACTTTTGGCAATTGCAAAATTTTGAGTTATTCTTGTGGTTTGAGAGCTTGGTGGCCAAACCTTGGCAATCCTTGGTAGAGCTAATTATCCAACATATCTTCTTCCCTCTCCCCAATACCCACGTTCTCTCAATCTCATCAAAGAAAGAAGCCCACCTCCATCAAATTTGTATCGAGCAAAGCTGAAGGAAGGAGTAAATTTGGATAAAAGTTAGCTTCAACAAAGGGAGCATCTCAAGTAATAGATTTGTCTTCAAACTTGTGAGTTTTTCTTGAACTTGTGAGGTTAATTGATTTTCTTTTATATGATAGTTTAAATACATATTAGTAGCTTGGGATAGATATTGCTTGCAAGTTTATGGTGATAACATAAAATTTCAATTAGTAAGCTCCACTATATATTTTAGCCATTTCCCAACTGTGTGAACTTGTGCGCCTCCTCCCCTTCCAAAAAAAAAAAAAAAGAGAGAAAAAAATTAAGAGAGCACCTTAGTGAGGTAATTATTCACCAAAAAAAATATAACCTAGCCATTAATGCAAATCAAAATCTAATTACTTACTTTATTATCTTTGTTATTATGGTTAATTTTAGAAGTTTTTTTATTAACTTATGATAACTTGCTTTCAAAAAAAAAAAAGAGGCTTGATAAATTTGAGCATTTTTCATTGCATAATTTTTTTTTTTTTTTGCAAAATAATATAAATGTGTTAAACTTGGTGATTTTGGAAGCTAAACAAAACTTTGTCAAAAAGACCTAAACTGTCTAAGGAGAGCTTGGGATTTAAGTGGTCTTGTACCCCCCTCCTCACCTGGAAGTTCTCTTAGCCTAAAATTTCTCTTTGATTGCACAATTATATTATACTTTTTTCTTTTTTTTTCACTAGCCCCTTTTCATATATCTTTTTTTTCATTTAAAAAAAAAAAGAAATCTCATGGCACCAAAATCTATCTCTCAAGATCAAGTTGAAAATTTGACTAGATTAGTTGATGCTTTAGATCTTAGGATCCAAGATAATGAATTAAAAACTCAACAAATATTAGAAGAAAGTAAGAATCAAATGCAAGAACTTAAAGAACAAATAAAAACTCTTATTGTGCATCTACAAAATAATAGAGTACCAACTCCTCCTCCAATACACCAAACTGTGCCAATAGAATAGATGAAGAAGATTCATATCCAAACCATGAGAAAATCAACCACTTAGAAGACAATCAATTGCTAGAAATGGTGGAAGGGGAGAAAATTATTTTAAGACTATAGAAGACTCTAATGATCCATGTCGAAGAGTTAAAGTAGAAGCCCCAACTTACGATGGTGTACATGACCCAAATAAATTCCTTGATTGGTTAGTTCAAATGGATGACTTCTTTGATTGGTATAAAATGGATGATTATCAACGAGTTAATTTTGCTAAAATGAAATTAATAGGACATGCTAAAATTTATTGGACAAATACTTTAGCTAAAGAACAAAGATTAGGAAGGACAAACCTAACTTGGATAAAAATGAAAGAAATGTTAAGAGCAAAGCACCTAGGCATCATGATAAGAAGCTACATAGTCAATTATTAACTTTGAGATAAGGTAATTATCTTGTAAGTGAATACTTAAATACTTTTGAAGATCTAGTTTCTAGAACTGCGATAATGATTGGCAATTAGCCAATAAATTTGTTATTGGACTTAGGGCTGACATTAGAAATGAAGTTGAATTATTTGACCCACAATCTTTAGAGGAAGCATTTCATTATGCATTATTGGTTGAACAACAAAAGAAATCTGTCTCTCTCTCTAAAACTAAAAGTCAAGTACCTTCCATTTCTTCTCATAGATCTATTGTTAGACCCGCCCATCCAAATGGCCCAACCACTTTGCCTAAAACTACAATTGAGGGGAGCTCTAAGAACACTAGGGAAGTAATATATTTTAAATGTCATAAACGGGTCATATGCAAAATCAATGTAAAGCTTAAATCTTATTTTTAGAAGTTGAAAATCCAATAGACGATAATCTAGAAGAAGTTTATGATGACACCCCATTATCTGATGAAGAATTAGAATTAAATGATGACGCTCATGTTAATGTGATGAGATGTCTTAGTGTAATTAAAATGAGGCAGAAGATTGGAGGAGAAAGAACATTTTAGCATGTATGTTTTGTATAATGAAAAGAGATGTAGGTTAGTTATAGATGGAGGGAGTTATGAATGTCATTTCAACACACACCTTAACTCGAGCCAACCTAAAATCAACCTCACCTGAGCCATTTCATGTTAGCTAAATCATACATCTCTTCCCATCACCAATTTGTTTAGTTCTATTAAAATAGGAAGCTATGAGGATCAAATTTGGTGTGATGTTCTCCCATGGACATTACTCATATTCTCTTGGGGACTAATTGCTATGATATGAATGTTATTCACTATGGTAAGGAAAATACTTATGTTTTTAAACATAATAACAAGACTATTAAACTCTTACCAATAAAGCCAGTAGAAAAAACACCCTCCATAACACCACACAAAACAACTTCTGACTTGCAACCTAAGCCTCTATTGAAGAAAAATGCCAAACTTCAATTAATTATCATAGAAAATCCTTCTATTATGCCTAATACTATCATTTCTGATCCTTACTTTAAAACATCTACTCTTCCTCCTTTGACCCCAAAGATAGAAATAATAGGTTTTGGAGCTTTACGAAATGAATTTTCTAATCCATTTCTTCTTCACATATTACATATAAAAGAAGTCATACCAGAATCTAATGAGTCTCACATACTTGATGTGGTCTCTTCTCTCTTTCTCGATTTTAATGATACCCGATGAGCTTCATGAGCTACCTCCTCTTAGAGACATTCAACATGCTATTGAGTTCTTACTGGTTCTCAACTTCCTAATCTTCCTCATTATAGGATGGACCAGCATATTGAGATTAAGAGACAAGTTGAAGAATTATTAAGAAAGGGTTTTATTCAAGAGAGTCTTAGCTTGTGTGCCCAGACTATTAACTCCAAAAAAAGATGGAACATGGAATGTGTGTTGACAATGAGCAATAAATAAAATTACTATCAAATATAGGTTTCTATTCCCATTAGATGATATGTTAGATTTAATCTTAGGGGCAAATTTTTTTTCAAAATTGATCTAAAAGTGGATATCATCAAATTGATTAGATCGAGATGAGTGGAAGAGCTTTTAAGACCCCTGATGGTCTTTATGAATGGCTTGTCATGCCTTTTGGACTTTCAAATGCTCCTAGCACATTTATGAGATTAATGAATGCTGTTCTTAAACCCTATATAGGTAAATTTTTGGTGGTGTATTTTGATGATATTTTAATTTTTAGTCCAAGTGAAAATGAACATCTACAACACCTACAAATAGTATTTGAGCTGCTAGACAAGAGAAATTATACATTAATTTAAAAGTGTTTCTTTTGCAAACCGAGGTAATCTTTTAGGCTTTATTATATCCACCACTTGGACTTAAACGATCCTTCTAAAGTAAAAGCAATCTTAGATTGGCCATCACCTAAAAGTTTTATCAAGTTAGAAGCTTTCATGGTTTAGCCACTTTTATCGGAGATTTATTAAGAATTTTAGTACCATTGTTCATAATCGATATACTAAAATTAGATAAATTTTGTTGGACTTCTAATGCACAAAAGGCCTTAGAGCAAATTAAAGTTCTTATCACTTCTGCACCAATCCTTAGGCTTCCTGATTTTTCTAAAGCCTTTGAAGTTACATGTGATGCTTCAGGAATTGGGATAGGTGGAATTTTGAGTCAAGAGAATCATCCTATAGCATTCTTTAGTGAAAAGTTAAATGAAGCCAAACAACGATATTCCACTTATGATAGAGAGTTTTATGCTGTAATTCAATCCTTAAGGCATTAGCGACACTATCTCTTACATAGAGAATTTATATTTAATTCGATCATCATGCCTTAAAATTCATTAATACTAAAAAATTAAGTCATAGGCATGCAAAATGGGTTGAATTTTTACAAGACTACTCTTTTGTTCTAAAGCATAATCCTGGAGTTGAGAATAAACCTGCTGATGCTTTATCTAGGGTTAACCAAATGATTTCCTCTTTAGAATTGAGAATCCCCGGATTTGATAGAATTAAAGATGATTATATTGTCTCGATTTTCATTAGTTTATCTTGAACATCTAGATAAACCAATAACTTTACAAGGGACATTCTTGATAACAAATGGGTATTTATATAAAGGAAAACAATTATGCATTCCTCGATCTTCTCTTAGAGAATTTCTTATCACTGAGCTACATCTGGGGGTGTAGCTGGTCATTTTGGAAAGGATAAGACCATATGTTTATTAGAAAATAGATTTTATTGGCCTTCATTAAAACGAGATGTTCAAAAATTAGTGGCTCAATGTTTAATTTATAAACAAAAAAACTATCAAACAAAGGTCGGACAATACACTTCCTTACCTATTCTTATAGGCCTTGGGAAGACCTCAATGGATTTTATTTTAGGATTACTTAGACTAGAGGACATGATAGTATTTTTGTTGTAGTGGATAGATTCTCAAAAATGGCTCATTTCTTACCTTGTTCAAAAACCAATGATGCTTCTTATATAGCTAAATTATTTTTAAGGAAATAGTGACTCCATGGTCTCCCTTTAACCATTATTTCTGATAGGGATGTTAAGTTTGTCTCATATTTTTGGAAAACATTATGGAAATTATTAGGAACCAAATTAGAATTTTCTTCTGCCTTTCACCCACAAACTGATGGACAAACTGAAGTAGTTAATCGTAGCTTAGGAAATTTGCTTAGATGCTTAGTAGGTAAAAGCCTAGGAAATTGGGATTTACATTTGCCAACCTCAAAATTTGCCTATAATAGTACTACATCTAGAACTACAAAAAAATCACCATTTGAGATAGTCTATGGTCAAAACCCACGACACCATGTTGCAAACCTACCATCTCATGTATTTTCACGATTCTCATTTGTTAAAAATTTTCAAAGCCTCCATGAAGATATAAGAAAGCAAATTACTATAAGTAATGAAAATTATGCTTCTAAGGTAAATCATAATCGCTCAACAAAAGAATATAAAGAAGGTGATTATGTATTGATTGATGCCTTAGCGGCCATCAAACCACTAGATATAAGAAATTACATGCACGAGCCTGTGGCCCATTTAGAATTCTCAAGAAAATTGGAACTAATGCTTATCACCTTGATTTTCCTGCTGATATGCTCATTCATCCAGTTATTAATATTGAAGATATTCTATCATATGGAACTAGCAAACCTCCACTTGTTCAATCTAACTCTTTAGCGTGATATAGCATCTTGCGAAGCCCTCTTTCCTTGAAGTTGACTATATTATCACCGAGGAAGCACCCAATCTAGCTTCAACATCAATTTCTAGTTCGTTGGAAGAATAAGCCACCAGCTGAAGACACATGGTTGACTCGTACTGATTTGGAGAAGTTAGCCCCACAATTAGTAGAAGATTTCTTAAATTTCAACTCTACAGAGTTCAATTGAGCCTGTGGGAGTTGATGTAGAACATCAAGAGGAACCAAAATTAGAGCCCAAGGTCCATTTACAAGATCTCAAGCTAAAGCTCAAGAAAATTTAGCCCAAGGTCCATTTATAAGATCTCAAGCTAAAGCCCAAGAAAATTCAAGAAAGAAGTAGGCTTAGCCCATTAGCTTGTTAAGGCCCATTTCATGATTTCATCTTTTCTTATTTATTTATGTAATTTTAATTTTCTTCTAGAAACTCCATGTTTGAAATTTTGCATTTAAAAATTCAAAGCATGACATGTGAGGTGGTTGAATCCACATAAAAAAATGCATGACATGTGGGTGGTTGGCATAAAATAATGAGGTAATTTAATACTTCACATTAATGTGGCCACCCACTTTTCCCTCCATGTTTTGAATTCTTTTCTTTTGAAATATGCTTGTAATGGCTATAAATAGCCCCTCTTACTGAATGAAAGGGAACTTTGGCAATTGCAAAAATTTTGAGTTATTCTTGTGGTTTGAGAGCTTGGTGGCCAAACCTTGGCAATCCTTGGTAGGAGCGCTAGTTATCCAACATATCTTCTTCCCTCTCCCCCAATACCCACGTTCTCTCAATCTCATCAAAAGAAAGAAGCCCACCTCCATCACTGAGGGTGTTTGCAAGAGTAATGGGATTGAAGTTGAGTATTGGATGAGTTGAAAACTGCTTGAGCACCCCTATTTTTGGTTTGAAGAAGCCGAGAAGAGGAGAATTCAAATGAGCCTTGGAGACCTTGGAGAAGCTTGAGGATGCTTGCTCTGAGTTTCCTTAGCTCAATCGAGTGTGTCTCTGTTGGAATGAAGTGAAATGAGGGGGAGTGTATCTCCCCCTAGAAGGATCAAACGGTCATGAGCTATCCTTCCATTTTGATCAAATTGATCATTGGAGGTTTAGGTTGTGATTGATAAGGAAGGTAGTGGAGAAGTTCCCATGAGCAAAACATGGTGTGGGAGTGATTCTCATGTGCCATTTCCAAGTGGGAGGTCGGTTTGGCCATTGGGTTGGGTTTGCCTCACCCAAACTCATTAGGTCATGTGCACCACACCCACTAATGTCCACTTGGTCCACTAAGAGGGTTCCAAGTGGCCATGGAAAGATATGACCAAATTTTAAGTGGAATTGGCCATAAGTTACCCCTTGACTTAGGGGTAAAATGGATATTTGGCTTTGATTTCACTTTGGGTAGATTTAGAATAGTTTGAATTTGGGTTGGTCCAAATTTCAAAGAATTTGGAGTAGATTTGATGTCATTTGGCTAATGTTGACCCATTTAGGTCAAAATAGGTCAACTTAAGTCAAGTTGACCAATTGATCAAATTGGGTCAAATCAAGGGTTGGGTCAAACTATATGACTATTTCAAATGTGTTGGCATCATTGATTTGGTTCAATTTGGTTATATTTGATTTTGGTTCATTTGATTTCATTTAGGTCAAATGGGTCAAGTTGACCAATTTGACCCATTTGACCCAATTGGGCTAGGTCATGGGTTGGTTTAGATTTGGTTAGTCATTTAAAATATATTGCAAGCTTTGGTTTCAATCAATTTTTATTTGGTTTGATTTTGGCTCAGTTTGACCTTTTAGGTCAAGTTGGATTCATGGTCAATTGGGTTAGGTTGGGTCTAGTTGGCCAATTGAGGCTTTGTCAAGTTCAACAAGTGGTTTAGAATGAATTTGACCCATTGGTTTTAATCAATTTGGCTTAGATCAAGTTTTGACACATTTTGACTTTTTAGGTCAACTTGGGTCAACTTGGGTCAAGTGGCCAATTGGGCTAGGTTAGGCTCAAATGATGACTTGGTCAAGTTCAAACATTGGTCATGAATTGGTTTTGATCAATGGTTTCAATTAATTTCACCTTAGTGGATTTTGACTAGTTTAGGTTTCATTTTGGCTAAGTGTTGACTTGGTCAACTCTTAGGTTTGACTTGGTTTGACCCAATTTGAGTGATTGATCACCTCATAATGATCGTTGCTCACAATGTGAGGCTTAGGTGGGCTTATTTCAATCCAATTTGGGTAGGATTAGAATTTGGCTCATAAGGAGTACTTTAGGTCACTTTAGGTTAAGTGAGCCTAAGTGGATCGATTGGCTTGATTGAGGCTTGATTCAAGTTTGGTTGAACTCACATATGGACTTATGATTGAAATATAAATCCATTTGCAAGTGCTTTTGAGTCATATGGGTTTTGATTCACTTGATAATTTCAAGTTCAAAGGGTGAACATGAGTTTAACTTGGGTTTGATTTTTTTTTCATTTAGTTTTGGTTTGATGATTGAAGTTCATGTTTATATTTGGTTTTATGATTGAAGGATTGATTGAATCATGAAGAAAAAATCAAGGATTTGGCTTGATTTGAGTTTGATTTGGCTAATATCAAGAATTTGACTTGAAAGGCTTAAGTTGGATTTTAGTTGAATTTGGGTCTGAGTTTTGAAATTAGTTTTGGGTATTTGAATTTATATTTCATTTATCTTTATGAATATAAATGAGAATATAAATGGGTTATGAGAAAATTTCTTAAATTTGAATTGATTTGGATTTGATTTGAGCTAAGTCCATAAGAGGGAATCAAAGGACTTAGGAAAGATTTTTGGAATTTGGATTTGAGTTTTGGATTTAGTTTAGGGTATTTGAATTTATATCTCATTTATATTTGTGAATATAAATGAGAATATAAATGGGTTATGAGAAAATTTCTTGGATTTGAATTGATTTGGATTAGATTTGAGCTAAGTCCATAAGATAGAAATCAAAGTGACTTAGGAAATATTTTGGATTTTGGAATTCAATCATGAGTTTCAATCATTTGGAATTGATTCATGATTTGGTCTGGTATTGAAGTTGAGTTTAAGGTTGATTTGAATTTGGAGTTTGACTTGAAAGAAGGAAGTGAGGATTTGGTTCAAGCTATAGGGTAGGCAAATTTTCCTAGCACCCCTAAGGCATGACCTATTCCTATGGCTAACTCTTCTAAGTCTCTAGGGTTAGGTTAAGTGTTCACCTAATCACTATAAGTGTCTTAAGACTAAGGAACTCTTAGTGTCTAAGAGGAGTCCTATGTCTAAGATGGAGGGAGTTGAGAGCTTATTCTAAAAATGAGATCAACAATATGGGCAAGAAGTGACCTCACCAAGCTGAGGTGTTGTGCTAGCTAGGGATTATGAGCATTAAAGTCTCCCTCAACCTGGGAGGTGACATACTGAGAGTCAATGTAGATCATTAAGTTTTGAGCTTCATAATCGATGTAAAGTCTTAATCCTGTTATAAAAGCCTCATATTCAGTCACATTATTAGTTGTAGAGAATTTTAAGCGAAGTTCATACTCTAAGGTATCCTATTGGGAAAAAAAGTAAGATTCCTGCTCTAGCACTAGCGTTTCCTGAAGCTCCATCAACATAGAGGGTCCATTGAGGAGATGAAAGGGGTGTAATAAATAGCTCATTTAGAGTAGGGACAATGCACTCAACTATAAACTTTGTGAGTACTTGAGACTTTATGTCCGGCTTGGGTAGAAAATGAATATCAAACTCTCCCAATTCTACGAACCATTTGATTAACCTTCCAGATGCCTCTGGTTTCTATAGAATAGCCCTCAACGGTAAATGGGTATAAACACCGATGGTGTGAGCTTGGAAGTATGGACGCAATTTTTGCATTGAGAAAACTAAAGTCAAAGCCATCTTATCTGCTAGTGGATAACGAATTTCTATATCAGAGAAAATTTTGCTAACATATTAAATTGATCGTTGTATTGCATTTCCTCTCGCACTAAAACTGAGCTTATTGCATGGGAAGAGACTGTGATATATAAGTATAGCATCTCTCATTGGATAGGTTTGGATAGTAAGGGTGGAGATGCTAAATATTTTCTTAGTTGCTCAAAAGCAGCTTGACATTTATCAGTCTGCTAAAAATTATTATTTTTAGCTCCTTTTAATATTTTAAAAAATGATAAGTATTTATCTCCAAAGTGAGCTAAGAAGCAGGATAAAGTAGCAATTCATCCATTCAAGTATTAAACTTCCTTGATATTCTTTGGAGGAGCCATATCTCTTAGCGCTCTAAATTTCTTGGGATTAGCTTCAATCCCGCGGTTGGTGACCATGAACTTAAGAAATTTTCCCGACGTAACCTCAAAAACACACTTGGATGGGTTGAGTCGCATGCTATAACATCGAAGAAGGTTAAAGCATATTTCTAAGTCAGAAATATGTTATGATTCTTCTAAGCTTTTTACTAACATGTCATCCACATATACCTTCATTATGTAGCCTAAGAGGTCTTTAAAAACCTTATTCATGATGCGTTGATAGGTAGCACCAGCATTTTTTAACTCGAATCACATAACTTGGTAACAATATAAACCTTTATATATTTGAAAAGATGTGGCTTCTTCATCCATCGGGTCCATTTTTATTTGGTTGTAACCTGAGTAAGCACTTAAAAAACTGAACATTAGATGCCCAGACGTAGCATCAACCAATTGATCAATTCGGGGGAGGGGAAAACTATCTTTCGAATAAGCTTTATTGAGATGAGTGTAATCAATACACATTCTCCAAGTTACATTTTCTTTCTTAACCATGATAATATTTGCTAGCCATGTAGGGTAATATACTTCTCGTATGAATCTCACTTCTAAGAACATGTCAACTTCTTGTTCAATAGATTGGAGGTGATCAGGTGCAAAACTTCGCTTCTTTTGGATGATCGGTTTGAATGTTGGATCAATCTTGAGGGAGTGCATGATCACATTAGGGTCAACCCCAAGCATATCTGCCGAAATCTAAGCAAATATGTCTTGATTCTTGTGCAAGAAGTCTAAATATTTTACCCTCTGTTCATCTGAGAGCAGAGAACCAACTTGCACTGTTCGTAAAGGTTGGTCATCTGATAATAAAACAGGGAGCAATTCTTCTACAGGTAAAGCCCTCTGGGATACTTCTTCATCTTAAAAATTAAAATTCTCATATTGAAGGTCACCAAAGGGTGTGGTTGATCCTGTCTAAGGTAACATGATTGTGGTATCTGTTAATTTACACAAACCATTCCAACCCCAACAGGAGTTGAAAATTTCATCTTAAGATGAGGTACTGAAGTAACAATACCAAAGATTGATTGGATGGGCCTTCCAAAGATAACGTTGTATGTTGAATCTGACTTGACCACCATGAATTGAATTGAATGAGTCACTTGTCAAGAAAATTCTCAGGATAAAGAAGATTGCCCCTCCACTCCAAGCATTATCAAACCCATATAATAGTCCTGTAGCGGGTTGGAGCTATTCCCTAACTAGGTCCATGCTAAGAAATATGGAGTAAAATAAAACATTGACAAAACTCCCGTTATCAATCAAAATTCTCTTAACATTATAACATAGGTCACCGATCCCTACAGCGATGACAAGTGGATCTTGATATGGAACTAGGACTCCTTCTAAGTCCGAGTCATTAAAAGTGATGGAAAGATCAATACGAGATTTCCTTAAGTCCAGCTCTTCGGAGGTGGCAATAAAGACTTGATTATATAGTAGTGGTCCTCCTACGATTGTTTCAATTTCTCCAACTATCTAGTGATTATTTTGTTATTTCTATAATGATTGTCTGATTGCCCCCTAGTTAGAGTTATGTTTGCTTGAGTTGATTGATTCTGCACAAATCGACATAGATATCATTATTGAATGAGCCTCTTGATCTCTTCTTTGAGTTGTTTACATGCCTCAGTAATATGTCCACAACTTCAATGGAAGTGACAATATTGCTCCTGATTTTCTAAATTTAGTTTCAGTGGATGTGGCCACTTAATGGTCTCTTTATCTCGAATGGCCATCAAGACATTAACATGAGATGTACTCAGTGGTGTGTATTCCTTTTCTAGTTGTGGTTCACGTCGTCGATGTGGGGGCCGTGGAAGGAGATCACGATTGCCTTATTTCTTCTTTTCATGGGATTGTCGATCTGTGTTCCCTGGGCACTCTTACATTTTTCTATAGATTGTTTAAATTATTTTTGATGGGCATTAATAGCCTCATCAGTAGAAATTTGTACTTCTACATGATGAACCAAGTCGACATATGAGTGTACCATATCTTGCATTAGTGATGAGTAGAAAGGCCTAGGACGGAGCCCTCCAAGGAAAACTCATCTTATTTTGTCACCCAGGTATTTGGCGAGCCTCTAAGAAGAACCTCGGAAGTACTCAAGTGATTCATCTTCATTTTGATGAACCGAGATGAGAGGAATCTTTAATGATCCTCCGGTTTGTAATGAACTGTTCTACAAAATTCTTGGCGAGTTCGTCAAAGGTATGAATGGATCCCCTTGGAAGGGAGTAGAACCAAGTGTGAGCCTGACCCTTGAGAGTGACTGGAAAGACCTAACAAAGTAGTGTGTCAATAGCTCATTGGATATGCATGATGGTTCTGTAATGGTCTATGTGTTCATATGGGTCAGTTGTCCCATCATAGGAGTTGATGCTCGAAAGCTTGAAACCTACGGGAATAGGATGTTGAAGAATAGCTTCAGCCAAAGGTGAAGACTCTTGATATCCACGATGAGAGGAAAGATGATTTCCAGCTTTAAGGTTGAATTCTTCTCGCACTAAGCATTTTAATTCTGCACATATAACATGATAGGAATCAATACGAGAACGCAGCGTTTTACCGATAATAATTGGTGGGTTAGTAATTGGTTGAGCTACAAGTGATGGATGAGTAGAACTAGAAGGTCAAGAGGTCGCGATCATCCGGAAGTGAGGAACTTCACGATGGCGAGAAGGCCAGATATCATTTTGACCTCCCTAACTAACGACGATCTTGGGGAGATGCGTTTGTCATAGTATACGTGTTTCTAAAAGTAAAGTGAATTATTTTATTTTGAAACTCTTACATTCGGTGAACACAATCTTCTAGAAAGGTTCCTGTTGCACCTTCACTGATAGGGTCATGCCTATTAGAGGGAAGTGAGGCAGAAGCTTGGTGTCCTTGGTTTAAGGATTGTTTTGGGAGTGGCAAGAGTTGAAGCGAGGTTCTTGCAGTGTATTTATTGGCCATAATGCAAGTGTTCTGATATTAATTGTGGGATGAGATTTCCGATAAACGACATGCTAGAAAACTAGTTATGATAGAATAAAACTTTACGCCTTAGCCTTGTTGAGAAATCCAGTACGCACATAGATATTTGAAGAGAGAACAAGAAACTCCAGGATTTTTACGTGAAAAAATCTCGAAAAGAAGAAAAAAATCACGGGGCCTAACTCAGTAAAAATGTTCCACTATATATCTGCTTTGGAGTATAAAATTTAAGTTTTCACGATAATGGATTATAGAGTTGTATGTGAAAGCGAACAGAATCGAATCGTAACAACAACTATGCAATGGGCTATAACAATTATCTCAAATGAATAAATGGAAGTCGCCAATGATGATCGCAACCGTGCGGCAAATGGGTGGTGACCGGACCGGTGGTGGTTGACGACGACGACGCAACTGGTCAACGCGAGGGACCGTTTCTGCGGTGGTCGGAGGTGGTCAACGGCGGTGAGGACCGGCCGTGGTGGCCGATGGCAGGGATGATGACCGGCGGCGATGGCCGATGGTGGTCGGCGGCGGTGACCAGCGACGGTGGTCGGCAGTGATGACCAATGATGGTAGTCGGTGACGATGATCGACGACGACAATGATTGATGGTGGTGGCCGATGGTGGCGGCCAACGGTGGTCAGAATGAACCCTTTGATAATCTAATGTATTTTAAGTATTTAAATGCTCAAATGAAGTCGAATTAATCTTGTTGAGATCCGCCGCCAAGACGCTCGATTTGACTATAAACACTCCATATTTATAAGTTATTTAGCGATTTGATTGATATCTAAAAGTTTTCATTTATATTTTAACCACTGAATTAAAATGCTAAGAGGCATGAGCAATACGTAACCGGAACGAAGTTAGTAGAATTTTCAGTGTCATATCAAGTAATATGATATAAATTTTATAAGATTGATAGTGATGGCAACATAAATACTTCTCAGTTTTCAACAGATTATGCTAAAGCTTTGATTCCCTTTTTTTTATTTAAAAAATAAAAATTTAATTTATATGATTGAAATAATTTTCAAAATTTTATTTTATGAGTACATTTTTTAGCACATATTTAATTTATGGATTAATTCGTAATACTAAGTGATGTGATTAGTAAATTTGTCATGATCTTATATGAATTATAAGTCGGTGCTATTAAAATATGAATATTTTCTTATTTTTCAATGTAATTTTAAAGTTTAGTGGTTTATTTGAACTTGTATCATTAAATTTGGTTTTTCTTTAGAGTCATTTCACTAATATTTAGTATTTTTCAAGACAGCCAAAAAGAGTCATTCAAAAATAGATTTTTTTAAGGAGGATTTACATACATATCACACAATTCTTATATATTTACATATCTAACACAAACTTCAATTATATATATATATATATATATATATATATATATATATATATATATATATATATATATATATATATATATATATATATATATATATATATAACACTCCAATCTTCAATATCACATCTAAAATATCATCTTCACTCACTTTCAAAAGTGAAATGCACCTTTTAAGCATAAAAAAGTATTAACTTTTAAGTATTAGATATGTAAATATATAAGAATTGTGTGATATATATGTAAATCTTCTTTTTTATTTTTAGTATAATAAGCCTTGAGGGCAACTACTATTAAGGGTTTAGGTGTTAGCGTGCTCGAATGTTGGTTGTCATGATAAAAATGAAGCCCCAAATCAGTAGATCATATCATTCAGCATTTTCAAAAATATTTCTCATTTTATTCTGTAAAAAAACTAGTAGTGTTGACGAATAGTTTGTATCTTAATTTTTTCTAATTTTTTAATTAACAAATAGATGTCCAAATTAAAGTCACCAATTGATGGTTAGATAACTTGCTAAGATGTTTGATTGGTGATATTATAGAACATGAGATTTCAAATTACTCATACTTAAATTTGTTCATAATAATTATGTGTTACATATTATAAATGTCATATTTTAATATTATTTATGGCATGAAACTCATAAATCTTATATATCTCATTAATTAATCCATGCATACATCATGTTGAAATTGTGTTTCACTTTTTATTGAAATAAAATTGATAGTTGAACAATAAACTAAAAATATAAAGAAATAATTAATGCGTGGGAAAAAAATATGGCTTTAGAAAATGAACTTTTATTTTGGTATGTATTAGAGATCATCACTAGTGAGGTTTGTATAGATTCAAATAGTTTGAATATGTTTTTGATTCACTAAGAAGTTGTTTGAAATCACTTTTATTTTTTGTTTTTTATTTTTTATTTATATTTTATTTTTTTTCAAATTGAAATATATTTGGTGATTATTATTGTTCTTAAAAACACTTAAAACATTTTAAAACTATTTTAAATATTTTTTTGATTATTTTTTTAAAAATATATATACAAAATATCAAACAAATATGTTTTTAAAAAAACATAAATTATAAATAGAAAATAGTTGTTAGTCTTGAAAACCGATTCGCGGTATAGTGAAAGTTTAGCCTTCTTGAAATCTACACACGGTATTTAAAGTGTGAACAAGAAAACTCCAAAATTTTTACGTGCAAAACCTCAAAAAGAGGGAAAAACCACGGGGCCTGGCCCAGTAGAAATCTTTCACTATGTATTTGTTTTGGAGTATAAGTTTTCCCGATACGGGATTACAAAATTGTATATGAGAAGGGCTCACAATGGATATCTCAAAATCAGGCAACAACAGTCATATAGTAATGGTGAACAACGGGGGTCAGCAACTGACAATGAAGGTCGTCGGGATGGTGACCGGCGAAGATGGCCGTCGAGATGTGGCGTGGCGGCGATGGTAGTGGCGGTAACCGGCGACGGTGGTCGGCGATGATAACCGGCGATGGTTGCGATGATGACTAAGCGAGAGATAGGTGTGACTGGCGAAGGAAGATTGGCGGCAAGAGGATCGGCATGGCGGCAGCGATATGGCCCGGCGGTGGTAACCAATGGGGGTGGCGGACCGTCGAAAGTACGATTATGCTTGGAAGATTTTCAAGGTTTAGAGCTCTCTTCTCTCTCTTGCTTGGCCTCCCCTCATATGAGGAATGAGAGGCTATTTATAGATTGGAAGAGTGGCGTCTCTGTAAATACATGCAAAATCCGAACCACTCCTCTCCATTGGACGGCTCAGGATGACTCCCTTGATCATATGATGTATTTTGTATATTTAAATGCTCAAATGAAGTCAGAATTATGAGATCTTGGACTCGTTAGATCCGGCTCGTCGAGGCCTTCGATTTTATAAACACTCATGTTTGAGAGTTATTTAGGGATTTAACGACATCTCGAGTTTCGAGGATATTTTAAGTGCTTGATCTCAAGTTTCAACTTCGGATCAGCTTGCTTTTAGCATCAAGATTTGTGCTTCGACTAGTAGTATTTTAAGTGTCATATCAGTTTCCCCCTTATTTTTGGATGACATTATCTCAATCATCCAAAAATATATGTGTCAAATACTTGAAAATAGCAAATTCTTCAATAAAATTTGATGGTCCATTAACCACATATTTTGAGAGAACAGATCTTCATGGGAGCACAAGATTTATGACTCTAAGCAGTCACAGCGGATGTGTGTAGGTATACGTGGGTGCGAGATTTTGAGGTTACGGACCCATCCGCAGCAGACTCTTGAGAAATTCCTTAGCCATGGGCCGGATGCGTGGGCCGTGAGCGCATGCTTCATGGCGCGAGCGCTTTCACGAGTCACCATGATGCGCAGCTGATTGCAGGCTGGCGAAGCAGCTGACCACAACATGGGCATTGGCGAATTACATCAGCCAACCTCTGGGTCATGAATGACCACGTGGTCGAATGCTGGGAATCGCGGTCGGCGTGGGTGAATCACAGTTGGAGTGGAGTCACGTGGGCCGATAAAATTATGATTGATTAAAGCGGGTCGGTAGCAGTTCAGTAAAGAATCGGTAGAGTCACCAGTCACTGGAAACAGACCTTAGCGTCATGTGATGGATGAAACGCTGGAAGCGGGAAGCGGGCGAGCGTCTTGGCAAAGCTGCGCCAAGCATTGGTCCTTTTGTCCGTTTACCGTTTTGCCCGTTTGGCGGTTTTGGCGGGTTTGATGATTTTGACATTTTGCTATAAGTGTCTATAAAACCCGTAGGCGGAGAAACGCCGCCTCTTTGGAGTGTCCCTCTTCTTCTCAAGAAGAGGTCGTTGAGGTATTGGCTTGCGGTACATCGTCACGTCTGATTTTCCCTCGAAAGCGTCAGCTGTACTCGTCGGACCGTCGGGTTGAGGCGATCGCAGTACATACGTCATGATTTTCTCGAAGAAGTCAACTATACTCGTCGGACCGTCCGGGTTAGAAGCGATCGCATCATCGTCGTGTCTGATTTTCCCTCGAAAAGGCATCAAATACTCATCGGACCGTCCGGGTTGAAGCGATCAAGAGACGATAACCGAAAACGGGTTGGCCGATGCTTTCGACAATGGTGGCCGGCGATAGTAGTGGTGCGGTGACTGCGGCAGTGGTCGGCGAGATAACCAGCAGCAAAGTTGGTGCGATCGGAAAGGTAAAGCGTCGGTAGTCAGCGAGATCCGGTCGATAGTGGTAACCGCGAAAATTATCAGCGATGTCGGTAAGCGGTACCAGCGGCAAGCAGCGGATGACCTGCGATGGTGGTTAGCGGCCGAGGTGGTCAACAACGATGCAGTATGATATCAATGGCAACCGGCGTCGGTAGTCGGCGGGGATGACTGGCGACGATGGTGGTGACCGGCGAAGATTGTCGGCAATGGTCGGCGGCGGTGACTGGCGGTAGTGACCGGAGATGGTAGTCGGCGATGTCGGCGACGGTTGTCGGGCGGTGGCTGATGGTAAGTGAAAGTTCCGCCATTGTGAAATCAAACACATATGTATTTAAAGATGAACAAGAAAACTCAAATTTTATGTGGAAAATCTCAAAAAAGGAAAAAAGCTGAACTGAGACAAATTTCCACTATGTATTTATTTTGGAGTACAAGTTTTCCCGATATGGGATTACAGAATTGTATATGAGAAGAGGCATGGAATCCAAAATCGATAACCATATAACAATGGTGACAATGAGGGTCGGCCCGACAATGAAGGTCGATGGATGACCGGCGAAGATGGCCGTCGAGATGGACGATGATGGTAGTGGCGTCGGTGGTCACGATGATAGCCGGCAACGATGGTTGCAAGCGATGGCTAGCGACGAGGACAGCATGGTCATCGGTAACGACCGGCGACGGAAGAGCACAGCAAGGATCGGCGGTGCGGTAGCGGTGGTGGCAATGGCGGTAGTTAGTAACGAGGGTGGTGGGCGTCAGTAATTAACGATTATGCACGGAGGATTTTCAAGCTTTAAATCTCCTCTCTTGCTTGACCTCCCTCATATGAAAAATGATAGCTATTTATAGATTGGAGGAGGCGTCTATAAATACATGCAAAATCGAACTACTCCTCTCCATTGGGCTCATGATGATTCCCTTGATCATATGATGTATTTTGTGTATTTGAATGCTCAAATGAAGTCAGAATTATGAGATCTTGGGCTCGTTAGATTCGACTCGTCGAGACGCTCGATTTGACTATGAACACTCCATGTTTGAGAGTTAGTTAGGGATTTAACTGGCATCCCAGAGTTTCCAAGGATATTTTAAGTGCTTGATCTCGACCAGTTTCAACTTCGGATCAGCTTGCTTTTAGCATCAAGATTCGTGCTTCAACTAATAGTATTTTAAGTGTCATATCAATAGTAAATAAAATTGATCCCAAATACACATAAAAGTTTTTTATAGTCGCAATTCTCTTTGTGATTTGTGCATGAGCTTACTCCACTTCCACCATCATAGTCACCCATTGACTCTTTGGATAAGAACTTCTTTTGATCCTAGTGCATAGTGTAGGTCTATAATAGTTATTAGATTATTTTTCTAATTAAGTTATGTGTCAATTTAATTGTAACAAATTTCATTTTAATTCATTTTCATTATCCTGTCTAAAAGTTCGTAAAGTGAAAAATTATTATTATGTAAGCGAGAAATAAACTCAAGATCTTAATAATAATTTATATATACTTGTAGAATATTTGAATTATTTCAATATGTATCATAATTAGGAGTGTAAATGAGTCGAGTCGAGTCAAATTTTAACTTAATAATAATTACTAAGCTTGAGCTCGAGCTCGACTTCATTTAAAGAGAGTCCAGTTTGAGCTCGACTCGAATGCTCGAGCTTGTTTAAAAAGCTTGATAAATTATTGAATCGATAATGTGATATACGATAATTGCAGTTCGCCATTATGTAAATGAGCCGACTCGATAAGCTATCGAGCTGAATCAAACTGGGCTCGAACTCGAACTCAAAAATTTTTCGAGCTTGTCTATGAGCTCGAGCTCGAGTTTGTGACTCGATAAGCTTGGCTCGTGACCTCGTTAATAAGCAGAGCTCGAGTCGGCTTGCGAGGCAGCTTGACTCACTTACACCCCTAATTATAATCTTATTTTAATGATGTTGTATTTATATTTTATACTATGTATCTATATTAGAGGACTATTTTTTTTTTATTGCAAGATCTCTTTGATTAACTCATAATATTGATCTCCTTTAAGCCTTCTCATCTCCCACCCTATCTATCTCTCTACCTTCATTTTTCTTCCTATTCTCTGAGAGCGGGGCACACCAAATTATGATCCATTCCATAAGTGAATTTACGCACCGATGAAGTCATTTAGGAGATAAAAGCACTCAAGCATGTGCTCTATGTTTGGTGAAATGCAATAAACATGTAATAAAATAATTGAAAATACATAAATTTGAGAAACAAAAATATAATATATATTGATTACCAACAACTACTTAGTCTAATATAGATTAATTACTCTTGTTCAGACTTAGATTATTGAATATCTAATTGAAGAAGAAAAGCTGAAGGCAGCTAATAAGACCAAGTTAAGGGTGTAGAATTATGAGTTCTAATATATGTTGGTAAGTAAAGTTTTAAAACAATATATGCCAAAGATTAGAGCCTCTTATTTTAAATTGTTAAGCCTCTTATATGGAAGCTACTTAGGGTCTATTTGGTACAATTGCAGCTGTATAAAAAAGTTATGATGAGATTGTTGTAGAAAAAATTATTATACGAAGAAGCTCTGATGGGCATATAATTTTTTTTTTATTTATAAAAGTCAATTCTCTCGGCATACATTACGTGGTAGGTCAAATTGAAAACACAACTTTTTTAAATAGATTTTTTTAGAATCGACTAAAACAGTTACCAAATAACAATGTTGTATTTTCACACCACACGCTCTTCCCAAATACATTCTTAGTATATTATTTCTACAAATATCAAATTTATCTGAAAAATTAGGCTAAAATTTTTAATTTGATTTTGATGATGATAAGTAGAGTTTTGAATTTATTTTGAGATAAATGTAATGCATCTAAAATTTATATTATCTTGACTCTAAATCCTATTTTGGATAAAAATTTAATTAGAATTAAATATTCCAAGTAATTATTTTTCATTAAGGGGTTGTTTGGTTGGTTAAAAAAGGAATGCACTATAAAAAGAATACAGTGTAAAAGGGTTACTTTACAGTTATTTGGTTGAGAGTTTTACGAATTCATGATTTTGTTTTTTCTGTTTAGTAAAAAATATATTGTAAAGTATTTTGAATGTTTTGACGTCCATCGACAATTGTGATGGCGGTAAGCGGCAATGGCGGTGGTGGCGGCGGCGGGCGATCGCAGCGTGGCGGTGGCGGCAATGCGGTAAGTGGCGGCGGCGGTGGTGTCCTGAGGCGAGACCAAGAACAATGGCCGCATCACTTTACATTAGTCGGTATATTTGAAATTCGCCCAAATAGGGCAAATTCCAAATACACCAAAAATTATCTATGTAATATATTTGGAAAACATTACATTACCTTAGAAATTTATTTTACTTCAAGTCAAATACCAAAAAAGTTAAAATCTTTGTATTTAGTTTCCAAATTCTTCCAACCAAACAACCTCTAAATTTAAGGGAAGATATGAATTAGAAAAGCGAAGACTATAAGTATTAGAGTTGATAATTAAAGTTTTATGCAAACAAATATTAGTTAAAAAAGATTATTTATCTTTAAGATCATGAAATTGAATCAAATATTTTATAATTTATCACTGACTACTACTCTCTTTAAAATTTAAAAAAAAAAACAAAAAAGAATCATGCAAAAAAATGTACAAAACCTTTATATTTGAATCATTCAATTCAATGTATATATAATTTGAGTTTGGTAAAACATGTGATTCTACATTAATTAGACCTGATATGACTTGCATATTTGTTTTATGTCTACTGATTTTTTTTGTTCATTTTTGGAGTTTAATTTTATGTTTGATTTATTCATAGATTTTTTATAATTTTGATTGAACAAAGGTTTAACATGCTGAAAATGACCTATATTTAGTTAATTTTTTTAGATGTGTTTTATGCACTCTTGACTTTAGTTTAAGCTTATATATGTTGAAAATAATAATATTTGATGTTTTAAGTATCAAAATATATGTGCAAAAAGGGAAAATGGTGGGGAAGTACACGTGGCTGGATGATTGTATATTATGTGCATTCAAGTTGAATTATAAAAGCTTGTGCACTTATAAAATTATTTATTTGTGCTTTTTATAGGCCTAAATAAATGTAAATAAGTGGATGTATAAGTAGAATTGGAGATATTAAAAGCAAAGAGGAACTATGAATAAGGGAAGGTATAAGGAGCAAAGGAAAAACTTTAAAGTAGTCTAAATAAAAAATATATATTATTTTTTATCTTAACACTTTACTTGGTAGACACAACATATGACTTGTTGAAATATTATTTTAATTAATTTAAATATTTTAATTTATAAAATAGTATTTTTAGCAATTATAAATTTTTTTCTATTTTATGTATTGAAAATTATAATAGATTTCGAGTAGCCTACTGAGTTATGGTTGTTCACCCTTGTTGTATTTGCATGTATTATTTCAGGAAAAGGTAAGACTCAGGTTGAGTAGAGGTTTTTAATTACTATTCAGAGCCTAACTTTAGCTTTATTTAGCTAACTTGTTTATGTTTCTACTTTAGATATACTCTTTTGACAATCATAATAATATACATATTTTATTGATGAAAAAATCATACCATAATTATTATTTTATGTATAATTGTGATATGATCTGATGTGACTATTTTTATTTTTACTTATATTTTGATGATAATAGTCACTTTATTTTGTGTAATTGCAGAAAAAGAAATTTTCTTCTAAATAGATCTTAAGTATTTAACTAAGTCTTACCTCTTGACATGATGTGGCTCATCTTGATATGACGGTTTATATTTGGGTGGGTTGTGAGAGTTAGCTAGTCTATTTATTCCATATTTAAGATTATCAGAATAATAAGATTAAATAAAATGATAGGATTATAAGACTTAACAATTTTTTGAATAGATTGTTTTAGGAAAATAAGTCTTAATTAATTACCTGCAAGTAGCTATAGATAGAGGTGTATGTGACTCAAGCCGGCTTGTGAACCAGCTCGTACTCAGCTCGATAAATGGCTCATGAGCTCGATGAGCTAACAAGCTAAGCTCAAGCTAGCCCAACTCAACTTATTAGCTCGCAAGCCGGCTTGTTAAATAAATATTATTATAAAATATATTAAAATTTCATAATTTAAAAGTGCAATTATTAAAATATTTAAAAATTATATCTCATTCTATTATATCAAGTAATTTATTATTATTTTATTTCTAATTTTAATATTTTTTTTATTTTAATCATAATAATTATTTAATCATAATTATTTTATTTCTTTCATACTAAATAAACTGGCTCGAGCTCGTAAAATAAAGCTCTAGCTCGAACATAAACTCAATAAATTAATCAATCTCAAGCTCAAGTCTAGAATGACTCGAGCTCGACTCGACTCATTTATATCCCTGACTACATATTTATTAATGATTTACCAATAATAATAACTTCAGGACTTTTATTATAGAACTTTTTTTTTTGATCATATGATCATATTGAAAAATATATCAAGTATAGTAGAATAGAGAAATTTTGGGTTGGTTAAAATTTGATGTTGGCAGATTTCAAAATTTTATATTTATTTTGAAATAAATATAATATGTGAATGGCTAACTAATTTTATATTGCATTCATCTTAAAATAAGTAAAAAAAATTTAATAAATATTTAATTAATTCTGAATATGATATCTTCACCAAATTATTTTAATATACGATAATATAAAATAAAAAAAATAAGCCAATATTAAATAAATAAAAGTTGACGAAGTACGTTGGTTTGAACCTGGAAATTTTTTTTATTACGGTGATTAAAATTAAAAGTCAAATATTCAAAAGCAAATGGCATTTAAATAGAAAATAGAATAAATAAATGTTATCTCTGATATAAAATTTTATTTTGTTTAACTTGTTTCAATTTTATA
This sequence comes from Cymbidium sinense, assembly GCA_021442155.1. Classification (NCBI taxonomy): domain Eukaryota; kingdom Viridiplantae; phylum Streptophyta; class Magnoliopsida; order Asparagales; family Orchidaceae; genus Cymbidium; species Cymbidium sinense. Next base: position 28,706,465 of record CM038221.1, on the reverse strand, counting down.
TCTAAATTTTGTAAAATAAACTATCTAATTCATCTATTACTAAAAATAAAAATAAAAATAATACAAATTAAGAGTTTTTTATGTTCATCAAGAATTAAATATTATTATAAATCAACAATGATATTATAAATAAAAAATATTTTTTTAAAAATGGATATTATATGATTGCTTCATATATTCGGCATAATAATATCATTAGCCTCAAATGACTCATACTATATAGCTATTTTATTATATATTTTTAATTAGCTAAATTTCTCTTTTATTATATATTTTTAATTTTAATATAAAAATATATCGTAATATTCCTTCAATCGCCTGATTATCTGCCCTTCCATCCCCTGAGTCCCTGACCGAAGAGCTCGATCTCCATTTGCCGAACAAATCTCCATTCTGCAAAACCCACCCTTCAATCATTGCTTGCGTATTCATCCGCCGAACTCCGGAGCCAAATGTCCGGCGCCGAAACCACCACATTAGTTAAATTTTCCCAGCTCTGCACGCGACCTCCCCTTCCACTCTCCACACTTCTCTCTGCAGACAAAACCTCTCAATCCCTTCCCATTCCAACTCCTTCACCCAAGCCTCCACTGACGCCACCCCAGCCTTTAAATCTAACGCTCCCTGATAAAGTAAAACCCTCGTCTTCCTCACCACCTCCTCCACCGTCGTCTTTACGCTCTTCATCACATCATCATGAAGAGCTCTGCTCACCATTTTGTTACATTCAACCCAAGTCGTCGTGTTTTCAACTCCCAGAGCGTATTTGACTTCGTCTTTGTTGAGAAAGCTCTTAAACTTTGCTTTGGCGTACCCGCGTTTCTTACTGATGTTCAAGAGAGTGGCCAAACCGGTGACTTTCCGGAGCTGGTTCAGTACTCTGTTCCGAGCGCGGGTAGCGGCGGTCCAGTTCCCTTCAGTCGCGAGCTTTGCTGCGAAATCCTGCAGCCAGACCCAAGATTTCTTTATAACAATTCCAAATTTCATAATTTTTTTACAGATGCTAGAGATTCCGTAATTACCTGGAGATTCTGCCGAGCGCGCTGGCGGGCATTGATTAGGCCGAAGAAGTAGGCGGTGGCGGCATGGACGCGGACTTGCTCGACCGGATGAGTCATTCCGTTTCCTATGGAAATTCCGGCGAGGTTGATGTGAAGGGAAGGGGTAACGATGGGGTTTTGCATGAGGATGTGGTGGGCGGCTGAGGCAACGTACTTACCGCCGTAGCTTTCTCCGGAGAGGAAGAGGGGACGAGAGCGGAAAAATGGAGGATGGGAAGAGAGGAAGGATTGGATGGCAGAGTAAAGGTGGGAGGCAATGGAGTTTTGGTCGCGGGGAATAGAGGAGGAAACGTGGCTGAAGCCGGTGGAGATTGGGTTGTCGATGAAGAGGAGGGCGAAGCGGCGGTTCCATGTGAAGGGATTGGGAAGGAGGTGGAGATTGGAGGAGAGAAGGTAAGGCCCAAGTTCGAAGAGGTTTCCGATCATGGAAGAACAGCCGAGGCCGCCTTGGAGCCAAAGGAGGATGGGGGTGGAGGAAGGAGAGGTGAGTGGCCGTTGGGCTTCGTAGAAGGCGAAGAAGAGGGAAGAGGATGGAGTTGATAGGAGTAGATTTGGTGGGAGACTAGTTTAGATTTCAGGTGGTTGAGGAGGAGGTAGAAAACCACCGGCGAAGACAGGAGGAGGAGGAGGAGGAGGAGGAGAGGTTTACTCGTGAGGAGGAAAGTGCCATGCTAGTCTTTGACCACGTTAGAGTTAACGAGCAATGGTGGATTAAATGCGTTTTTATTTATAGCTGTCTTGAAAGAAGTAATTATGAGTGAAAAAGGATTAAAGTTTTATTTATATATATTTTTACTTTTAGCGAATTTAATAGTTAATTTATGCACATAAATGAAAATAATAATAATAAGTTAAAATATTTTTGATCAAAATGAAAATGAATTGAATTAATTTAAAATAAATATAACATTAATTATTAATATATTTTAAAATTAATCTAAAATTTTCAAACTTATAGTTTTAAATTTTTTTATCAAAACAAATATAAAACTTATTCTGCATAAATCACATGAGCGTTGAAGTATTTAATGATCCCATGAGAGAGAGGTAGAAGAAAAACGCTAAAAACTTAAATTAATAATTATGAATACATAGTTTTACTAATAAGTGAAAATAATATCCTAATTAAATTTCAGTAATAATAAAATTAAAGAAAATTTATTTATTTAAAAATGAATATATATGTATTATATCCAATTCAAAACAAATCTAAAATTTTATAAAATCTATTAAGAAAAAACCTTAGGCCTTAAGCTTTATTTTATTTTATTTTATTTTAATTAGGGTGAATGTTTTATAGTTGAACTGGGCCAAGGTGCACTCTAGGTAGGGGTGTGCATTATTTGGTTTTAACTAAAAACTCAAATCGAACCAAAGTTTTGAGTAATTTGGTTCGATTTTGAACTTAGTAATTTGGATTTTAGTTTTAATTAATCTTTGGTTTTGGTTTTGGATTGGTTTGTTAAATAAAATTTTGGATGGAAAATAAATCAAAGTAATTATATGATATACAATATTATTAATTTATATATTATAAACATAATAAAATTATAAATATAAACTATATTACTTTTATTATACATAAAATATTATACAAATAATTTTAAATATGATTGATTTATAAATCAAAATAATCGAATTATTATTCGATTTATTTGATTTTATATTTTAATTAATTCGGTTTAATTGATTTAGAAAAAATAAATTGTTAAAAATTTATGTCATTCATCCAAATCAACCAAACACAACATCTAACACATTGGCAAAGAGGATTACCATAAAACTCTAAACATTGAATAATACTCTGTCTCTTGAATATGAATAAATCTGATGATAAGTCCAATTCATGATCCTATAAACAGATCGAGTAATAATTTAGATACACAGTCCAAATCACGTGACTCCACAGCACGTCCTAATTTTACAAAACAGAACTTCCTACCATATATTCATTGTCCGGTCTAATATACACCGTCAGATAAGCATCAAATGTCGTGACAAAATCTTATTCTCTTTAAAATTTTCACATATGGCCAAAATCGTCACAGTGATAAATAATTTTTTTGAGTCAAGACAAAAGATCTCCAGAATTCATTGTGGACAAACAAGAGCACAAAGATAATAATTAATAAGAGCCATAGTCAATATTATATGAATTTTTAAAATTACATTTAATTCAAAGGGCCTATTTGAGATCCATTTTGAAGACTTTCATGCATAATGTTTACAAGAAATGAAGACTTCCATGCATAATGTTTACAAGAAATGAAGACTTCCATGCATAATATTTACAATTCGCACACGAAATTGCAATGTGGCGATTTGTTATGCTGTAAAACATTTAGTTAGCAGAGAAATGTGCTAAATATTTAAATTTCAAACAATTAAATGACGGTGATTCATTTTCAAGAATTTTAAAACAGGACTAATGTGGACTCAAAATCTTCACATTGAATTTTTGTGATTTATGATTAATTTTTATAAGTGGATTGACTATGAGATAAAATAATGCACAGAGACATCGCCTTCTTGTAAAAATTTTATAATTAGGTTTGAGAATTTTTCATAATCCCAGCCCTATGAATAATTACCTATCCCGAACATGAGTAAAAATTTTCAGCAACCTCTAGGCTCTATGTTTCTGTCTATAGATTTTTTTTCCTTATTTTCAGAGGGATAGTTTAGTACTTAGGTGGCCTAGGTGTCAATAGGTGTTCGCCTCTAAATAAGCAAGTCACATGCCAGGAAAGGTTTTTTTTGTTTTGTTTTGAGAGTTTAAATTTAAGTAATTCCAAGAGAATTTGGGGAGGATTCCCTAATTTAGGAGAGGTAACGGAAGAAGAAATAATAGTGGAGTGTTACTCTTTGCCAAGTTGATTCACTAAGATCCTTAGCCTTCTCTAACCAATACCAATTTCAATCCACTATCCTATTAAAGTAGGGTGCAGGTGCTGAGTCAATGAAGCCCTGGTTCTAAAAAGCAGGGGCTAATTTGGTTCTTGCAGTCTTCCCAGCCAAGTATATAGAGTTTTGGAGGAAGTGCTGAGAGTTTGCATGGAAAACCTCAAATCTTCAATCCAAAAGATTGCCCAAGCAAAGTCTCTATTTTCGAAATCTATTTTTATCATTATAACCCATTGGTTTCATTTGAATGCTTCATTGCTTAGGAATATTGGAGCATCCTGCAGCTAGGACTGGATTTCCAGTCCAGTTTCTTTCTGCAGACAAGAACTGGAGGGAATATTGTTAAAGGTTGAGATGACTCAATAAATTATGCTCGTTTGTACAAGTTATCATACAATTTACAATGGTATCTTGGTCTCATTCGGGCTTTTTGTTTGTTTGTTTGATATTGTGCAATGTCATGACAACATTTTGTCCAACTTTTCAGGTAAGGTGAAGCAGGTGGCATTGGCAGGCTCAAGGGGTGTTGGATGTTTGGCGAAAAAGGAGGATTGTGAGGGCTGAGGAGAGGAATTTTATAATTATTTCCTTTTCATCATATGATACGAGGTGTCAAAGTTAAAGTAATTAAGATTATTCTAAAAATATAAACACAATGTCTAAATTAATGTTCAGGAGTATCAGTAAACAACTTAAAAATTTAATAAAGGAGTACACAGGATAGCAAGTTGAACATTATGTCCTACGGTGCTTTCCAAAGGCCTAATACCATGCAGCAGCCTGTATTTCCTAGCAGAAGCCCATCCACACTTTATGTCAAACATACACATTATGCCAAAAGTTCATATTTTCTTTAGTTTTTTCAGTATAAATACTAATCTCATATACATATCTATTAATTGTTAATTTAGGCTGCTTATCAACCTGCATTGATATAACATTAACACATTACATTATATAATTTTGAGTAAATTAATTACTAGTATCCAGTAAAATGAAAAATGGCTTCACTACAGAAATAAGAATCCTCAGTTTTAATTAGTAAATGGAAACAATACTATGGTAAAGAAGAAGTTAACTGTTTACTAGATTCTAGGAAAGTTCTCTCATTAAGGATGCTTTTACAATACTTTCTGTGTCATTGTATTGAAATCAGGGATGTAATTAGAAAAACAGAATGAATGAATTCCTAGCAAAACAGAATTAGTAAATGCCGCTCACCTTAGGTGGGTTCCTTAGAGAATACAACATTGTCTTACAGGACAAGATGAAAGTCTTCTCATTGTAAGCTAGAGATTCCTTCATTCCACCAGGTGTATTAACCGCAGGTGCAAAGCCTGGTTCATTAAAGTAAGGCTTGGCATTCAAAACTAATGCTTGGATGGAGACTAAAATCTGGAGTACAGTCGAGTTGGACGAATTCCATGTCTCACATCCTTGGCCAGGCCAGGTATTAAGAAGGCTCAGGCAAACTTTTCCACATTCATATAAGTTGGGATTCAGACGAAGTCCTCCAGAACGATAATGAACCATCTACATAATATTTGAGTACTTAAAAAAAAACAAGAAAAAAAGAAAAACCATCATCTTGTAGAGAAAGCTCAACATTTAGCTAAAATGCTAAATTGAATGGCCAATGAAACCATACCGGGGGTACCAAGGGAAAGGTTGGGGAAAAGTAAATGTCAAAACAGAAGAGACCATCATGATAAGGAGTTCCAGCTGGTCCAATGATGACAGCACGAAGAATATCCATCCGATCTTCGTAAATTCTAACGTATATTGTCTCTGCTAGGATGAAGCAGAAGGTTGGTTAAGTCAAGAAATAAAAAACAACTAAGATGAATGTCAAAAACTCAAGAACACTGATGCATTATAATAAACAGCCAGCGAAGTACCGTACACTGTAGGACATGAAACGCTGTAGTAACTTCTGAAAATACATTGACTTTGAGCTTACAAATGCAGACCACCACAGCCCTTGTGGTGAGTAAATATTAATTAAGAATACCAGTCCATTAAGAGATTGGTTCTTAAAAAAAGAATGCTTCGAATACCCCAAAACAACTGCTAATTTCTATGTGAAATAAAACATGTTATACTCATAAGGATTCATGCCAATTTGATCACTCATGTTATGAAGATTCTCCCAAGCCAGAATAGATAACAAAACATTTAGGCTACAACTGCAATTTATTTATCAAAACATAATTTGAACATCTTGAGGTAAGGAAGCCTAGTCAATAAGAGAGGAACTTAAAGCCCCGCATTCCCGACAATCCTTAAAAAGGTAACAAGGGCTTTTGTGAATGCGAGCACCCAAAACTGTTTAGCATATCATAGATTTTATGCAACTTAGTGTCTTCAGATCATGGACAAGTTAAAAAACATAGAAATCAAGGCACAATATGAAAACATACAAAGTTTTCTGGGGCCACCGAGCTTTTTGAAAAATTGAGCACATATTCATTAGTGTCATGCTAAAAGAACCCTTAAGAAGAAGCATGCAGAAATCTAAATAATCGGTACAAGAAAGCATAAGAAACAGTCATCGCTGAAGTAGCAACTAATTCTTAACTCATGAGAGATGCCCTTTAAGTTTGAGTGAAAAAATAATAAGGCAGTCATAAATTGGTGCTTAATTTGATTTTAAATGTAATTTAGAGTACGTGAAGCTGTTTTGTCAGGTAGCAAGAAAATGTATACATTTATCATATATTTATGCACGTTATTTGTTATTTTACAAAACAACCTGTAATCATGCATTTCTAAATATTATTAAGATACATGTAAAAGGCCATAATTTATTTTTAAATAAATAAATGAATCATATATATATATATATATATATATATATATATATATATGATTTAGAATCAACTTGGTCTCCCAACTATTTATAGAAGATCAAAATAACCTCAGACTAAATAAAAATATCAACTTAATCCATTGACTATTTGAAAAAAGACCGATTTGGTCCTACCATCCAAATTAATGGCTTAGAAGCAGGGGATTTTTGAAATTTTAATCTATTCCAGATTTATGAAGCATCTTATTTTTAATTAATTTTTCTTTTTTGTACGAAACATGTACAATCATATTCAAGGAGATTTGATACAAAATAAAACTCAATCACATACATCATTCCTCATGATCTAACATGCTATCACTCATTCCTCAACTCTAATATATCAATGTCAAGTTCCCCACCCTATATTCTTGCTCCCCTTTTGGCTTCTCTCTCCCACTCTCTACAAGCAAGGCCACACATTCCACCAATGCACATCTCCAAGTCTATAAAGCTCGGAGTTCCCTTCAATGCTGTCCCAACTCTTCATCCTCTCATCATCGATGCTTTCATCTCCTCCTAGAAAACTCTCCTATCCAAGTTTAGCAATATCGAGTTCGACTTCCTCAAGTCTGGTGATCCAACGCCCCATGATCTTAAGCTTGTTAACCTCTTATCTGCGAGTATATGTATAATTTTAGTCCTCTCTCCCTCAACAAATCCATAACACACATACACATGCAAGGGAATCACTAAAGGGATACAATCTTTATCTCAATTAAATTGGTGACCATGTTTTGTCAATCTTTGGTTTGATTGTTTTGAATATTACCCTTTATTGTTGATTTGTGGTCTAACATGATGCCTCTCCTCTCTTCATTGATCTTTGATTCAAATAATGGGATTGACTACTTGTTCACTAATGGCATGCATAATCAAAAGTGTTATAGTAACCCTTGAATATCTATTAAATACTTGTCATGATAATCATTAAACAAATCTAAATTCATCGTCAAATTTAGTATATTTAGATGCACACCAAATGCGCATAAGTTTTCATAACCACCATTAAAATAAAATCGAAAAGATGATGAAAACTCCTTGAAAAGGTTCAAAAGAATAAATTGAATTACTAAAGAGATGACAAGATTTAGTCTGAATAAATCAAAGAACCCTCATCATTGATCTTCTATCTAATCGGGCTTTAAAGATCACACTTTTATCATTAGTCTTTCAAGGCCTCTCCTAAGTCTTCTCTCTCTGTTAATCTTTGATCTAGATATATGGAGCTATGTCCTTCTCATAAGCAATTGCACCAAGTTGAAACTCAATGACAAGTTTAGGGCTATCTTTGTAAAGAGGCAAATGAAATCACTACGTGACTTTAATGCTACCATTATGCATAGGGTGTCATTTTGGTTACTAGAGATAAACTAAGTTTCATCATCAAGATCAGAATTGATACCTCTATGACACAAAAAAATTTAATAAGAGTAATGATAAAAACATAAATAAAAAAATGAAAAACAGAATTGCATTTAAATTTTGGAATCAGAAAGAAGATAAAAATCTAACCAATGCAATACAAGATGACAAATATATTGGATGTACTAAACACTCGCATGATAAACATAGATCTGCAACTCATTTACCAAGAATCTTTTCAAAGTTAAATAATTTTAACTTTGAAATGTATGCTAATATGTCAAGGCATTCTTATCATTATACTAAATGTTTGAAAATGTCATATAACAACTTTTGGTCATATGTCAATGTGTTACATGACAAAAGCATCGATATATTCAAAGCATACCAACACTCCTTAAACTTCAATTCAAATACACATTATGTTGACCTAATTGATCAATCAGATAAGATAAGAACTTGAGTCTAACCATATCAATTCCTAGTCAATTTAAGGGTCCTACTGAGTCAATAATATGCAACTCCATTCTTCCCAAAGCAAGAGATTACAAAACTCATCCTTGCAGAATAACAAGACTTACACCATATCACCTTAAACTAAGGTCATATACCTCAATCTATTAGGCCTCTCTAACAAACTAAGTAATAAACAATAATACTTCTATCAAAGTTAAAAGGCTTTCTACTTAGCCTTTTAAAACTCATAAGCCTCATCCTAATTAGTGAGCGAACACAGAACACAAAACTACCAAGCCCATCAAATTAACTTAACAAGCCATCTTACCTATAGGATAAGGCTATGAGACTTATCACTAAGTTTTCCTCCCTCTCGAGATTATAAGTCTTACTTATAAGCCTTTCAATATATATAAGCCTCATCTTGATCAATTCGGATCAACACAATGCCAAGAAACTCAGCATTCAATCGTTGTAAACAACATCAGAAATTAAAATCAAGTTAGTTCCCTTGTTAACAATCCCATATTTAAATGGGACCCACCAATTAAACCTTAAGCATGTCTTAGACATGTTTCTTTGAGTCAAGTAGAAAGTCATCGATACTTGATAATCATGTCATGCCTTTGAGCTCTTGTTTGATGCAAATATATTACCACCTTAGCCTACTCAAGATATCAGAAAGAAGACAACCCATGATTGCACATCAAGTTCCTTGGATGTTATAGCTTATAGCTCTCTAATGTACGTAAACTATGCATGTCGGTATATTTGGAAAGATGAAACTATTAGATCTTAATCAAACCTAACCAAATGTTAAATTTGACCCAAATGTGAGCCAAAGTAATCTCTTTAATCAAGAGTGCTCTTTTATGGCTGGTTGAACATTTCACTCATTAGTTTGTAGCTTTGAAAACTCACATTCAACTTCTTGATGAAGAGAATTTGATTAATGTCAAACAAATTTTCAAAAGACATATGAAATATGTAGACAAAACGCTACCCAGAGATTTTGTCATCATTTTGTGAGAACTTTATATCTAGTTTCAGGTTTCTTATAGGCACAAGCATCTATAAATTACTCCTCCCAATACTAAGAGAGAACTTTCGATTAAGGCTAGTTGTTAGATCACTAATTGCTTAGCACATAATAGCAACAAATGAAGTTTAAATATTTATGAAATTTATCATTCTTAACTTAAAACATATGATTGGGGGAATGATGGTGTGCATGATCAAGATCTCATGATTTTGTCATCTTGAACTATCGTGGTCTCTTTTCTAATTAATCAGAGGAGGTAGTCGACCCAACTTGACCGAAGGATTCCTGTTAGAAGCCATGAGTTGCATCGTTTAAGTAGACCTTATAGACTTGGGGTAATGTTTGGTCAATGAGATAAATTTAAGTTCACCTTAGCTAACAGAGAACTTTTTGCTCTACCAAGTGCACTCTATATTTCACACCTCAAGGGACAGTGCCATTGAGGAACACGCAAGCTACAATCATGATCGTAATAAAGTGGGTCATTGAGAGTCAAATCACTCAGTTAGAGGATTCTAATCGTAACCGCATTATATGTTGAGCCTATTAGCCAAACTAAGCAAACAAAGGACACGAACCACATCCTTATTGGCATGAGAATATATTAGAGTGAACATAGTGATGTACTTGATTAGACATTAGCTCTTTTGTGAGCTAAATTTTTTTTAATTTGTCACATTCAATAAACAATTGCGAAAGGTGGATGAATCATTTTGCTTTAAGTTTTCAAATGATGATTTTCATATAAATATTTAGAACTTAGCAACTTATCAAATTTTTGTATTTAAATTAATATTGGATTTAGATTAATGGTAATATTCTATCCAGTTGAAATCTTCATCATTGGCGGGTGGACATTATCAACTCTGACTGTTTGTTTGCAGAGAATCAAGCCCACGGCTAAAATTTATAATCAAGTCCATCATTTTAAAACATAGAGTTTGTAGATTTGAATATAAATTTTTCTAAATAAGATCATTGATAATCGTATACAAATATAAAATAAAAATCTATATTTAAAGAGTGAATGCTTGATTTACAAATAGTCTTGTCAACTCCTATTTTCATGAAAAGAAGGATCAAATTGGTTAAGTGAGAATTACAATTTCATAGCATAGGCAAAGTTGTCTAATTAATAATGCATATCATAAATAGATTTAAATTTGACTTTGAAAATAAATACATATTGGTCATTTGAGCATTTGTATAATTCTTAAGGCAATATTGAATTTTGATTAATTATAATTTTAACCTATGCAGCATTCTCAGATCATGTCGGATCATGTAGTTAAGCATTTAGCATATAGGTTGGAGTACATGCAAGCTATTCAAATTTGTTTTATGTTAACCCGTGCAGGATTCATATACACTAGATTTAGGCTTTTAACACTATAATAGAGCCCATGCATATGATTTGGATTCATTTTAAGTTTATATATGCAACATCCTCAGACACTAGGTTTAGGCATATAGCATTGTGTCAAGGCCCATGTAAAGGAGCAGGCTGAGATGGTTGGCTAGCTGGGGAGAAGACAACAAGTTGGGGAGTTCGGTCGATCACAAGGAGAGAGAAGATCGAGAGAGAGGAGATCGAGGCTGAGTTAGAGGCGTCTTGATGTTTGGCAAATGGGGAGAGATTGGAAGCTTGAGAGGGAGGAGATGAGGGCTTTAGCTAGGTGCATTGGGTGTTTGACTAAGATAGAGAATGGTGCAAGAATCGAAGAGGGAGAGGTCGTTGAGCCTACTGGAGAGTTTGGGATTTCACCCTGGAGTGCGAGAGAGAGGGAGTTCGGAGTTTAGATGTGCGAACGAGAGAGAGATCATCAAATGATTGAAAAATAAGAGGGTCACCTTAAGGGAAATTAAATGCACATAGTCAATGCGCTCAAACTCACATATCCGCGTTGGGAGTGAGTCCCCGAGAGTCGACTGCTTCACTTAGGGTAGTATAAGGGAGGTGACGTGGCGGCTCATTATTGGCAAAATGAGAGGTAGCTGCTACAAGTTTCGAGGCCAACTGGGCATGAATAGAGGGTGGTTAGGTGGGTTTTGCTTCAAAATTCATGTTAATTTCACCGAGATTTCACGTGCAACAACCCTAGTAAAATTGGATGTCTATTTTAGATAATTTTGATGTTCTGGATGAAACGATACAATTCGTTTTGAGTCTAGAAGTTGTTTAGTTGATTTTAGCATCGAATGGAGTTAATTCAACTCAAAATGCACGTTATTGCATCCGCTCGCTTGACGCTTGCATAGACTCTTCCAAATTGATCACAAACAACCTTATTCAATAGGTTTCAACGTTTCGGTGACAACAGAGCAGTCGATTTCACGAACAAATGTAGTTTGAATATCATCACTGTTGGCCTCCATATATGATTCACAAATCAAACGATGCATAAAAGTTAAAACCAATAATTAACGGAAGCAACATCACATGAATCAGATTTAAAATGTCACAATCGCAATCAAATTCGATCATAAAGTTATCTCAATCTAAAATTTGACTTCGTAATTATGTTTAAAATGTCAAAATTAATTAAATAAAATGTATTGGATCAATTAATAAATTTCCAAATGATCAATGTTAATTTTTTAATAAAATTATGCGCATATCAAAATCGGGAAGCCCCGACGACGTCCAAATGACCTCCGTTCATAAAATTGATCACGCCATTATTGTCGAAACATCGAAACCTATCAAACTATGCCTTCCGCGGTCGATTCGGCAAAGTCTACGCGAACGTCGAGCTATTCAAATGCGACGTCGCACAATTTAAGCCTAATTTTACTTCGACTATCGTCGACATTGTCGAAACGACTTCCGATTGCAAAATGGATGACACAATTGCATCCGACACAACGAAAACATCTAAAATTGATACCCGTATTGATATAATTTGTCATTTTATCATTTTTGGCAACAAAAAAATATTAATTATAATGCGATTAGTTTGTAATTAGACTGCTAACATCCACTTAAATTCCCTAATCTAACCGTCCGAACTCTCAATCAAAGTTAGCCTCTCGTGTATCCAATTAAATCGGCAGCTTAAACCCTCCAATTAGAAATGCCGCCAGACCTCACCAATCGAAATAGCCGATTGGCCCTAAAGGCCGAAATGAGGGGTTCAGTCCCTCATTCTTCACGCAACCTACGACCGAGCACTCCTCCCCTCTCGTGCGGCTCCTTTGCTTTGGTTCCTCCTCTCTCTCGTGTGATCTCCTGCCTCTCATCTATCCCGATCGGTGCAAGAAGCTTGAAATCAAGGCCCGACCGAAGCTCCTCCGGCCCTCTCCTGCTTCCTGCCTTGCCGTCCGTCCCTCTCATGAACCCTAGCTGAACCCGAGTGCAGGGTAACCAAACCTTAGCTAGCCGAAACCCCTTTCCTTCTTTCCTCCTAGCAATCGAAACCTCTAGGTCGTCTCTCTCTAACCCTAAGCTTCTTCTCATGCATTTGAGTTATTTTGGAAGTTAAGATTTGGTAAATTGCTCTTATTATATGCTTGAGATGATGATATGGTTTTAATTTTAAGATTTGGGATGATATATGGCCCAAATCTCATATCGCTTGCTATTATGTACAGATTTGCATGTTTCCATTTTACTTAAAACGATTTCTTTATGGATAAAATTGTGTTGGTTATGCCTCCCTTGTGAGCTTAAAGTGAAGCCTAAAGTTTAGAATGGGTTTTGAGGTGGTGTATGGCTCAAACCCTAAGCTATGTGCAAGTTTTCTTTCTCCTTACATTTCAGTTTTTGTTGTTTGGATAAAAAAAATATTTGTTGGAATTGTTTTACTTGTTGAAAACTAAATTAGAAGCATGAAAATGGATTTTGGGGTGTTGTGTGGTTCAAACCCTAAGCTATTAGAAAGTTCCCTCCTCTTTTTGATACTTCACCTTGCTGTTTGGACGGGTTGATGCTTGCCAAATCTCTTTTACTTGTTGAAAACTAAATTAGAAGCACAAAAATGGATTTTGGGGTGTTGTGTGGTTAACCCTAAGCTATTAGCAAGCCCCCTCTCTTTTATGCTTCATTTTTTGCTGTTTTGAAAAGTTAATACTTGCTAAAACTTTCCTATGTGCTTAAAGTGAAACTACAAGTATGAAAGGAAGCTTTTGAATTGGTATATGGTTCAAAATCCTAAATTATGTGAAAGTTCCATTCTCTTTTATGCTTCAGTTTTTTGCTGATTGGAGGAGTTAACACTTGGTAAGTCTTTTGTATATGTCTAAAATGAAATTGGAAACATAAAAATGGGTTTAGAAATGTTGGGTGACTAAAACCCTAACCTATTTGCAAATTGTGCTCCCTTTTCATATTCAATTTGCTGTTTGGATGAAATGACACTTGTAAAGTCTCTTTTACATATTCAAAATAAAATTAGAAGCGTGAAAATGGAATTTGAGAAGATATATGGCCTAAACCTAAGTTATATACAAGTTTCCTCCATTCTCATGCTTCAAATTTTTGTTTGGATGTAATAATATTCTTTAAGCTTCCCTTATATGTTTAAAATAAAATTGGAAATGTAAAAATGAGGTTAGAAATGATAAAACAGCAAGTGTGAATGATTATCATATGATTCAAAATGGTTAGAAATGAAGGGAAGTGGCTTATGCATATTGGTATAATATAATTGCTTGCTCTTTTTTTTTTTATTTACCACTAGTTATTAGTGATGAGCTTTATTCTTAGCAAGTTCCTTTAATGTGCAAACATATCTTTAACTAAAATATGAAAGTTTAAAGCTTATGAATAAGCTTAGTACCTTGACTTTATTGCAATCGTTGATCAATAATAGGTTATATTCTCATCTTTCTCCATCAAAAGAAAAGTGTTCTTTTAATTGAATTTGAAAATTCAGATTTATGTATGTGTTATTTCCCTAAAAGGAGAGAAAGAAGAAGGAGGAAGGGAAATTATTTATTGGGGAGCTTTTTATTCTATTGCATGGTTAGTTGTTATTATGAGAATAATGACTTGGGTGAAGATTAGTTTTCAGATTTTTTGGATTTGTTAAGTTCTAATGCAAGTGTTTATTACATACACTGATTTTCTAAATTTACCTTATGAAGTCTATCCTACCTTGCTTCTATTACTTAGTTGTTTGCTAATATGGAGATGAGGATTTGAACAAAGTTTGTTTTCATATTTCTTCTCTTGATTTGACAAACCCAAATGCAAGTATTATTTCATATTTGAATTTTGGGGGTTTTACTAATGCTTTACTAAATTTGAATCCTCTCTTTTATTTCGAGCTTATGTAATTTTATGCTTACTCTTGTGGCTATCATACTAAGAGATGAAAGAGATGCTAGAGATAAACCAAAATGAATGAAATTTCTCTATTCCTTTCATATGAGCATGATTTTGGTATAACTTCAAATTTACAAGTTTCTTTTGTGGTATTAGAAATTTCTTTCTTAGATTTCATGACACATTATGGAAGTTTGAATGCTAGCTATACTTGGTGTAAACCATTATTCTACTTGCCGATTTTTCTCTTGCACAAAAGAAATGAATGAAGTATATGACCTTAATGTGAAAGGTTGAACATTAACTATGCGCAGTAAGAAATAAAGCATATGTTTATGATTTAACACATGAATGTTATCTTATTCACTAAAATTTAAAAAGTTATTTCATCCCCAATATAGAAACAAAAAAGAGAAAGGAGAAATGACATATGTAATAAAAAGTCATGCGATGATTTCTTATTAATGATGTCTCAATGCAATGTTTAGCTAAACTTACAAATGTCATGTCTTGTTTAAATACATATACATGCATGTTTATGTGTAAATGTAAACTTAAAATCTGTTGCCATAAGTACCTGTTCATATTGTTTCAATGCAGCGGGGAAACTTGTGATAAGTACATGTTCACGTTGTTCCAACGTGGCAAGAAAATATGTTGCTATAAGTACCCATTCACATTGTTCCAATGCGGCAGAAAAACTTATGATAAGTACATGTTCACGTTGTTTCAATGTTCACGTTGTTCCAACGTGGCAAGGAAACCTGTTATGATATAAGTACGTGCTCACGTTGTTCCAACGTGGAAAGAAAATGCTATGCTGTGTTAACTCATGCACGCCTTTCTTGGCGTTGTGGGAAAATAAATTTTTGGCCGCGATGTCTCAAGACACCTACCATGCATGCCTTTCTTGGCGGCTGAAAAGTCCTAGTCTCCCGAAGCAGCCCCCATATGCGGGGATGATGCCGAGAGGCTGCTGAAAATTTAAATAATGAGTATAATAGGCTTTTTCATGCTTAAGTCATTGCTCTTGCCTAAATGATGCTTATGCTACTTAAGTGATTTATTTAAAGAAAAGATATATCTTATGTGCCAAATGGTTTAAATTTTGTTTCACTACTAAGTATGTGATTATGACATGATTGCTTCCTCTTTGTCTAAATCTTGAAATAAAATTGACATATATACCTATTTATATGAAATGAGAAAGGATAAATTTAAAAAGGCATTAAGTTATTTATAACTTACAAGTTGATATGTTATGGCAAGATCAAATTTGAATGTTGTGGGACTCTTCCTTTGAAAGATGAATGGACACCCTCTTATGAAACTTAGGTTTGCAATGAACTTTGTAAGGAAAAGGAGAGAAGTGGGTGGAATAGTAAAGTCTCATGAGAGAAGGATTCTCTCTTATTTATAAGCCCCTTAGCATGAGGCAAAAAAAAAAAGAAAATAAAAAAAATGAAGGTGGGACTTGTGTCATCTCATTAATTTCTTTTCCTTTATGTCATTTGTCATGAGCTTGCATGTAAGGAGACTAACTTTGTTTTGTCATTTGTCTCTTAATGACATATGACATGCACTTATATCTTTGTCATTTTCTTTAATATTACATGACAAAAATATAGATCTAAGGAGAGATTAACTTTCTTTTTTTTTGTCATTTTTCCTTAATAACATTTGACATGTATTTATATCTTTATTATGAACTTGCATGTAAGGAGGCTAACATTATTTGATCATTGTGGGCTCCGAAAATTCACCACTGACCTCTTCGATGAAGAGAGTATTTTAAGTGTCAGTGAAATTTTCAGAAGGCAGATGGAATAGTATATAAGAAACTACCTAGATATTTCGTTCTCATTTGGTGATAACTTTAGATCTAGTTCCAGGTTTTCTATAAGCAAGCCCCTATAGTTAATTATCCCTCTCACTAAGTGAGAGAGAACTTTCGATTAAGGCTAGTCATTAGGACGCTTAATGCAGCATATAGTAGCAGCATGTAGAGTTTTAGAATTTAAGATTTATGAAATTCATCATTTAAGCTAAAATCGGATGGTTGGGGGGATGATGACGTGCCCGATCTAGATCCCATAGTTCTGTCATCCCGGGCAATCGCGGTCCCTAGTCTACTTAGCCAGAGGAGGTAGTCGACCCAACCTGACAGAAGGATCCTCATCAGCAACACATGAGTTACGTCGTCTAAGAAATCATTGTAAACTTGTGGTGGTGTTTGTCTGAGACAATCTTAAGTCTACCTTAGACGTGAGATTTTCCTATCAAGTATACCCTATGAATCACAACTCAAAGGCGAGCTTCTTTCACGCGGTCGGAGGACAGGTCCGTCCCCCGACGAGATTGATTGAGTAAATATAATAAAACACTTGATTTGGCTCCTTTGTGAGCTAGAGTTTTCTTAATTTTCACCCCATAGTTGTGGAAGGTGGATAGATTAAGTTTGATTTAAGTTTTTAATGATAGAATTTCATTTAAGTAATTTCAGATTGCTATTTTAAAATTGATTAATTAGAATATTCTTAAGAGTTTTAGATCATGTCTCATTGTAAGAGGATTAGATCTATCACACAGAATCAGTTTTCAAATATTTCATTTAAAACTCTTATTATAGGTTTTAGGTTTTGTTAACTAACTGTCAAGACTAAAGAAGCATCCACATCCTCAGACACTTGAATTTAAGCATTCAGCAGTGTCGGGGCACATGCGGGTGTATTTAAGAATTTAGGTAATTTTATGTTTGAATTATAAGATTGATTTTAGATTTTTCATTTAATTTCAATTTTAGCCTGGGTCGCTTTTTTAGACATTAAAATTTACACTTAAAATCTCTATGTCCGAACACATACAGGTGTTGATAGCTTAGATAATTTCATATAATTAATGATTTTGTTGATTTTGAAATTCATAATTATAATGAAATTTCTTTTTTTTATTAAAGGAAACCCTATTATTTTTGTAGATTTTAATTTAGTATCGTCTTTTGTCTACTTGTACAAAGAGTTGCATATCCGGTGGCGAAGAAGATATTTTCATTTAGATTGTAGTTTAAAACACTAGTGGTACTTAGTTTACTTATTGAATTTTTGTAATTTTCCCAACTTGATTATGCTGAATTTACATCAATTTTAATAAGTTATGCTGATTTCAGTGTTTTTTGCTTTAGCCCTACTCATTCTTATTGGCTAGCATAGTAATCACTTTCATATTCATATAAGAGTTATTAAACCCAATTTGGATTCCTCCTTAGGTAGTTTGTTATGAGTTTAGCATTAGCAAATTCAATTAAAGTTTGTTTAATTTTGAGGAATTTACAAGAAAAGAGAACTCACTTTACCGCTTCAATTTAAGTCATAGAGAATTACTATTAGAGTTTGTGAGTTTAATATCAGCCTCCCCAAAGTTTGTGAGTTTAATATTAACTTCCTCCAAATTTCACTTGAATTTTAAACGAGTGTTACATTTTTTCAAAATTTGCTTTAAAGGCTCCCTCCATTTTTTCTTGTTTGATGCTTTTTGTTTAAAACTAGCAGGTTTTCCTACTTAGCACTCCTAAGTCAACTCATTTTATCCTCCCTTTTTTTCTAAGTCAAAGATTTGGCCAATTTTGGCGACCTCCATCATCCCATGTAGTCATCGAGTATTTTGGCTTACTCAGTGCCCTCTTGAGCGTGGCAGTGGTGTCTTTGACCGCATAACCAGGTTTTATCTCATCGTGCCCTCTTGAGCCTGTAGGGTGTTTAAATCTGAATGAAGACAAATACAATATATATTCATTCTCTTTTCTAAGTCATTTAAACAAAATTTTGTAACTCCCGTCATCCCCTGAAGGTCGTCGGGGTGTTTTGGCTACCTGATGCTTCTTAAGCGTGCAGTGGTGTCTTCACAATAATCGGTTTCATCTCGACATATCCTCTTGAATCTTGAGGTTAACCGAAAGAAGAAATGCAATATATATTCATTCCCCCCTTTTTTAAGTCTGAAAATTAGATAAAATTTCGATAATATTTCATCTAGGGGGAGCAACATCTAACAAGTGTGCTTCTTTCAGTGCGCTCTTGAAGCGTGAGCTGTCGCGACACCAATTTTCATCTCGTGCCCTCTTGAACCGAGGTATTAAACCAGCATAAACACACACCACACATATATATATATATATATATATATATATATATATATATATATATATATATATATATATATATATATGTTCATATAGATCCCACATGTTCGATGCATTTTTTTGGTGCGCCTTGAAAGAAGCGAGGTTGGGTAGGAAATTGGGAGTGTAGGCAGGAGTAGAAAGTTGAAAGAAGAATTGACTTTGTGATGTTCTTCCCGATTTTCTTGTGAGGTAGGAAGGCAAGGATTGCGGCGATCGAAAGAAGAATTCACCTCTTGGCGATGTTCATCCCTGCGGTGAAGCAAAAGTGAAAGGGTTATGGGAGTCGGCCGAATGAAGAATTCACCTCTTGACGATGTTCTTCCCGATGCGGTGCGAAAAGGAAGGGTTCTTGGAGTGAAAAGAGGAATTAGCTCTTGATGTTCTTCTCAATTCGGCGAAGAAAAGTGGAAGGGTTATGAGTGGGGCCAAAATCGAAGGAAGAATTCACCTCTTGACTTCTGTGCGACAGTAAAATGGTGAAATTTGGATGGGTTGCGAGCTTGTGGGAAGGATTATGAAGCAGGCGGTTTCTGCAGATTGGAAACGAAAGAAGCGGTGGTGAAAGTAGGAAATGGATGGCCAATTAATCTTGAATTCAGAGCGGGCGGAGTCTGAGGGGAGAAATGAGGATGGAGGCCGAGCATAGATCTGACAGGTTGATGGAATCTGGATAGAGAGCTTGGGTCTAGGTCACATGGGATGGCTTGATTTGAAAAGTATGGCGGATCAGAATAGTTTACTGCCGGCTGAGGAGATCCTGAGCAAGGTGGGCGAAACGCCGGGTCAGAAGCGGTGGCTCGGAGATCGGACAGTTTGGGTTGCCTTCGGGTGGCAGTCAGACATAGAGCCTGGGTTGGGTTGAGGAGGCGAGATCTGGAACCGAGTGTAGCGTGAAACAGTCATCATGTACAATGCAAATAGTGTTTTTCATAGTGTTCGCGAAAAACTTCGAACCGTAGCACCGTGAGGGAGAATGGAGAGGAGAGAGAGAGAGAGATAAAAAGGGAGAGGGCTTACGGGAGAGAGGGAGAGAGTTGTCGGTTGTGGCAGGAGGAAGAATAGGAAAATTTAGGGTTTAGGATTTTAGGAGGGGTATTTATAAGATTTATTTATTTTTATTATTTTATTTGTCATAATTTGGATTTTTGCGCCGACATCATCACATAGAAAATATATATGTTGATTTTAGGTTATGTTCCGGACGCAACGGAGCAGTCCGTTTCGCGATCGAATGTCGTTTGGTTCAAATCGACGTTAAATCAGAGTCAATTTCAGTTCAAATTTGCGCGTCGTTGCTTCCGCTCGCTCGATATTCACACATACTCATCCAAATTGAGTGCGAACAGTCTCATTTGATAGGTTTTAATGTTTCAACGCTAACGAAGTGATCAATTTCACAAAGGGATGTCATTTTAGTAATGTAGCGGCTTCAACCGATATGCGTGTCGACGCCTATCTTTGTTGATCGACCATCGAATTATGCAAGAAGCCTATTCTGATCAATTTCGACATTTTGAACGCGATGGCAGAGTCTGTCCATCGATCGGAGATCTCTTCGACTGATTTTTGATGATGTCAAATGCATTTTAGCTCCGATTTGTTGAAGCTCGTCGAATTCACCTTGTGAGCTCGACTTGACTTATGACGTATGCATGGAGGTCAACAAAGCAACCTGACATCCTCCATCAAGCCTTCTCCACTCATGTTTGCTACAATGTTGCTCATCTATCATTTCTCACTCCATTTATGCTCTTTATATCTACTATGCCATGCCTTCAAAGACCTATTCTTTGACTTAGTACCTCTTTCTATCTCTCACTAAAAAGGGCATAAATATTGTATTAGCCAACTACCAATGCAAGATCTAGAGGCATACTGATTTACATCACCTTACATTAAAATTGATAAAAAAATGTTTGTGCGGCCTCCATATATGTGTCATAAGTCAAGTCAAGCCACAATTTTTGACTTGGATGCTGATAGTGCATAAATCGGGGCTCAAAATGTGGATGTCATCAAAATAGTCAAATGACCTCGATCGATGACTTCATCGCATTGACATTGAAATTAGTCGAATATAAATATTACATAATTTAATGATCAAGGATCAAGCGTCGATCGATATCGAGGAAGAGAAGCTGCGACGATATCCAAACAACCTTCGTTCATGAAATTGATCACGTCGTTAGCTTTGAAATGCCAAAACTACCAAATGAGATTGTCCACGTTCAATTCGGACGAGTTTGTGCAAATATCAAATTCGAAGAAGATGTGCGCAAATCGAGGTTGAAGTCGACTTAGCTAAAATTAACCCAAATATCGATGAAAAACGGACCATCGTGTGTCGTTAAAACTTATCTATATTGCGCTTGATGATCAATCATCAAGCAATCAGTCGTCAATGCGTCACACGCTCATGTCGGTCGAGTGGTAAACCAAAATGATCGTTATTGATTGCTCAAACAGCGTCGAATTATCAGTAAGATTATTAAATTTGACAGTCACAAAATCGAATAGTCAAAATGATAGCAGCGTTTTGGTAAATTGAATTTGACGACAACGGCGATTGCAAAATGGAGCGTTATTAAGGAGAAGAGGGAATAGCTTTGAATCAATATATATATATATATATATATATATATATATATATATATATATATATATATATATATATATATATATATATATATATATATATATTAACCCTATATTAATGTCAGTGTAAAGTTCATATCAAGCTTAATTAAACGCTTAAGAAATTAATTTAAAATTCTTATTTAATATTAATAACCCAAATTAAGCCTTAAAAAGCACGTGAACCACTCGTTCCACTGACTTGGTTTGTCCCTCTCCCTCACGCAAATGACCCGACCAGGTCCAGCCCTATTCCCCTCTTCCGAACCCTCGACCCCCTTCATGCAACCGCACGAGCTCCCCTCTTCCACGCAATTGCACGAGCTTCACGCTCGAATCTCCCCATTCGAACGCACGATCCCGCTCGGCCAACCACTCCCGCTCAATCCCTCTCCAACCGTTCTCCCTTGTACAAACCGCAAGTACCTCTTGATTTCTCCCTTCAAACCGAACGATAAAGGACTCGTCTCTCACGTTGGCTCCTCCAAAACTGAACCAAGCTCTCTTCCTCTCTGGATTTTTTCTTCTTTCTCAAACCGTAAGAGCTCACTCCTCCCACTTCCCTTGCCCAAACCGAAAAGGCAAGCTCTTCTTCCATTGTTCTCTCTTCCTTCCTTCTTGTTCTTCCTCTTCCCTCTTCTTCTTCTCTTCTTCATCTTCTCAATTTCTTTCATTTTCCTCAAAACTGAAATTCCCTTTCTTTTGCATTAAGAGCTTTCATTAGGCATTCTTCTCTTTATCTCTTCCCTCCTTTCTTCTAAACCAAAAATTCCTCCCCTTCCTATTCCCTTTGCCGCAACCGGAGAGGAACATCATCATTAGGTGGGTTCCTCTCTTGATCTCTAGCATCTCTAACTCTGTCTCTCTGCCGATCATTACAACGCGCAGAAAAATGAGTCTGAACATGTTGGATAAAGATGTGATTGTGTATATGTATATGCTTATTTCTTTGTGGGTTTTGAAAGCCTTGTCATGCTCATTAGGGAGTGACGAGATGAAATATTACGTATCATTAGGCCTCATTTACACTCATTATTATATCGAGTAATCTGTTAGATGTCTCCCAATTGAAATCTTTAAAATTTAGGTCAATATTTTGACTTAGAAAAATGGGAGAATAAAAGAACCAGACAGAATGCTAAACAAAGAAACCTAAAGTTAAATTCAAATTAGAAGCGTCAAATAAGAAGAAAAAAAGAGTAAAGAACATATAAGTACAAAAAGTAAAACACTAAATAAAAAAAGAGGTGAATAGTACTTACAAGATTTATCTAAGCAGAATTGAAAGCCCATAAAAAAAAAAAAATAAAAAAAAAAAAAATAAAAAAAAACCTTCTCTTTTAAACACTCCAACTCCTTGAACAAATGGAATGAAATGTAAGACCCTCTTGGCCTTATTTATAGAAACTGGAGGGAGTGATGACGGACCCACTCTCACAAAAAGAAAAAGGGGGGACGTGAATGTGGGAGAGTTTGAATGGTTTCCTATGCACATCATAACATAACTAACTCCAATTCAAGCACTTAAAGTTTTGGTTGTAATACCTAATTAAAAAAACAAACATTTGCATGGAGGAATTATATGGTGTCAAAGATTGAATTGAAAATAGAAAAGATATATATATTCATAATGTAGGTTGATCTATTTGTAAGCTTAAAATATCTAAGAATGTTTCATAAAAATGCAAAAATTCAGTCTTGTTTATGAAAACAAGAAATAAGTTAAATGATGAACCTTTAAAAAGAGGAGGAATAAACTTGAATATTATACTCCATTGATTCGTTGAAGTATCACCGAGGGGTTGAATTTTCATGCAAATTAATAAATTAAACTGTTATTTAAATGTATAGCTTCAAGATATGTGTAAATACTTAAATAAAGTGAACTCTTTACATTCACTTTCAAGTAAATACAATATTCAAGCATTTCAGTTTACGTGAGTTTGTAAATATAATAGCATGATATTTTCAGTAGTGTAACTTAAGCATTGAAAGATATATGTAAGCTTTTAAATGAATGAACTATACACCATCAGATTCATAACACATCGTACAAAGAAAACATAATGAGTTAATTAGGGCATTCTTAAATACACTCACATGTGCCTCGATGCTATGATGAATGCTTAAATTCAAGTGTCTGAGGATGTTGCGCAGGTTGCTTCCCGGTTTAGTCTTAGGACTGGGTCCGGGTTAACAAAATCTAAAAATCGATTATAAGAATTTCAACTTAGTAAAATATCTAAGAGGTTAATTTTTATGTGACGAGATCCGATCCTGTTGGGAAAAGAGTTGTAATCTAAAGTTTTCAAATATATTTGATTCAATTAATTAATTATCCCGATGATGACTCTGCTGAATGGTGATTTCAACTGGAGGGAACACTTCCATCAAAATGTGATTTTATTTTTAAAACAAATTAATTCAAATTAAATATTAATCTAAAAATTCTTAAATGAAATTCTGTCATTAAAAGTTTAATGCAAAACTCAATCTATCCACCTTCAGCGACTGTTTAACGGAGGTGAAAAATTAAGAAAATTCTAGCTCACAAATGAGTCAATGTCAAATCAATTGTTCTACTATGTTCAATCAATCTCTTGTCGATGGGGCGTGGTGTCCACTCGGTATTGTAGATGGCTCCACGGATGATTATATGAGTCCTCCGATGGTGGTTTGGCGGTCGACTCCATTATATTACGATGACGGCGGTAGCAGTATGTTCTCCAATGGCTCACGCCTTTGAGTTGTGAATCATAGGTATACTTGATAGGGCAAACAACCTTTCTAGGTAAACTTAAGTCTATTTCCTGACAAACATCACCCAGTCTGAGGAATTTTGGGCGATGTAACCCATGTGTTCGATAAGATCCTTCGGTTAGGTTGGGTGACTACCTCCTCGACTAAGTGGTAGGGACCACGCGACTGAGAGATGTAATCATGGGATCTAGATCGGGAACGTCATCATTCCCCAACCATCCAGTTTAAGCTAAAATGATGAATTTCATAATCTAAATTCTGAAACTCCACATGTTGCTACTATATGCTACGCATTTAGCGATCTAATGACTAGCCTTAATCGAAATTTTTCTCTCACTTATTGGGAGGGGTAATTAACTATAGGAGCTTGCGCCTATAGGAATCCTGAAATGAGGTCTAAAGTCCTCACCAAATGAGGGTGAAATCTCTGAGTAGTGTCTTATCTACTATTCCATCTACTACACTGACCTTCAATCATACTCTCTTCATTCAAATTATTGAGAGGTCGGTGGTGAATTTTTGGAGCCCACAGTTTGTGATTAATACCAATGATCTTTGGATCATAATGGAGGCAGCCTAACCATTACTCTAAACTAACTCTTTTGCTCACCCAAAAGGGACCCCTTGCCATTCAAATCCTCTATACCTTCCAACAAAAGCTAACATGTAAACCTATAAAATTGAAGAAAAAACACTGCTGCAATTCACAACCCACTAAATACTGGGATACACTCTGATATACTTGAATGGCCGTGCTTGGAATTTTCCTATTTCTAATATACAATTTAAGATAGCATTTACGACATATGATTTCTAATAGGCACTACTAATTCTACCCGAACATACAGAGTTTCCAGCTAAATCATACTTCATCATAATTCCATGTTTAGGAACTTCATTGTGCCAAACAATTAAAGCTTTTCCGAAGTACTTAAAGCTTCTACTATGATAATTTAGAGACCCTTACATACAAGTGTGAACTAGAAAATTTTCAAAGCCACTTAATTGCCTATCAATAATGGAAAACTTAAACTTTATTATCTTTGTAATAGAGAGTGAAGTGTAACCAACTTAGCAGTTCAACCAAATAAAATGATTCAAAAAGGCTTCTTCATCAATGCCCAATACAAAAGAAAACTAATAAATAAATGAATAAAATCACATATGAAATCAATTGAAAGTGCGACATTACAGTAACAAAAAGTTAGTCCACTGAATCCCAAAGAAATACCGCAATACTGCAAACCATCGGGAGAAGAATTCAATGAAAAGTGTAAGAATAAGGCCGAAAACACTTGCCTGATTGGATTTCTGATTATCCCTCGAGCTCGGCGAGTAGGCTCTCCATGACAATGGCACCCCCTTGCCATAGGCAGCCAGGTCCAAAGAACTCTCATCTAACATGTGTATCCTGCGAGCGGAAACCATGAGAAATAAGGAAAACCAACTACGATGAGAAAATCCTTACTGATGCTTACTTGGGAGCTTGACTGGCGGTGTACTTCAACATCTCCAGAAGATGCTCAATAGCATCTTACAACACAAGATCAAATCGAGGAGGTGAAAAGATTTATCGAGAATGTTATTATCAAGTGAGAAGGGAGAGTAAGAGGCAAAGTTGCACCTTCCAGTTTACGTTGCTTAGATCCCAGAAGCGAAAAAATATTACGTCCGATTGACGTAGCTTTACGTATGGACTCAATCGCGACGATGTCCGAAGTTTTTTTCCATTTTAGCTTAACTTAATCAGACGGATGGACGGCGATCCGCTTTATCCTGCCCACCACTACCACCTCATTCAAATAGCGGGAGAAGAAAAATGAGATGCGCATCTTTCGACATTCCTCCCGTGTATGCAGCTTGGCTTTTCCTCGCCTCGCCTCGATGAACATCTCATCACACCTGGATTGAACGAGTCTGGAATAACTTCCATTATTGTACTACATGAGATATTTACACTATATTTGAACTTTAATGAATTTAGAGTTTTCTATTCTTCTCACCCCCAAGATGTGAACATTTTAGAACATATGAGTTTAGGGTTAAATGAACGGATGTATTTTTTTTTGAGATGTTTTGCATGTGTACTCTACTTGTAAGATCATACGTTATTTTCAAATTTTTGAACATTGTGAAATGTTTAGTATATCACATGATAGGATGTTTGGTCATGTTTCAAGATGAATTTTGTTGCCTGATTAGGGATGATAATATGTTCAATCGATGGAATTAAAATTGGTCGATTTATTCGGACTCTCTATACTCAGAGTATTTTGGTCATTTCTTTCCCATTTTTTTGGCTGTTTGGAGGAAATTTGTTCATCAATCCATCAAGAATAAGAGGGTTTTGGTTAGTTTTTAGTGTTATTTTACATCAGATCTCTCTCTCTTGAGAGTATATACTTTGGACATTATTTTAGTTTCTTTCGTTTTGTTGATTATATTCATTACATTCGTGGAAGCAATTGGTACATGTTTGGTTAATTTAGTAGTGTTATCAGATTTCTCACGTACTCTCAGAGATCTGATGATTTAAATATTTTTCCTGCTTTGGCCCTGGTTGTTGATTATGTTCATTACATTCACAAGTAATTTGGTGGAATGTTGGTTGGTTTAGAAGTTATTTGAGATCAGTACTCTCGAGAGTACGATGAAATGGATATTTTTTCAATTTTTTTTGGCTTGTTGATTATGTCATTACATTACATTGGAAGTAATTTGGCTATTTTGTTAGTTTAGATGTATGCATTCTGTATTAACTCGAGAGATGATTTTAATGGACATTTTTCCTATTTCTTTGGCTTAGTTGTTTAGATTATGTTCATTATATTCTAGTTGAAGCAACTTGGTGGGACGTTGGTTGGTTTAGATGTGTTATTTTACATCTATACTCATACTCTCGAGGCTGTTTTGGATATTATTTTTTAGTTTCTCTTTGGATTATATTCATTATATTCCAAACAAGTATTTGGTTAGTTTAGTCGTTATTTTGCATATGTACTCTCGAGTATAAGATGATTTTGTGGACATTTTTCCCTTTGGCTTGTTGATTATGTTCATTATATTCCGGTTGAAGCAACTTGGGGCGTTGATTGGTTTGTTATTTTATATCAGATTTCCTCAGACTCTCTGAGAAGATAATTTAATATTTTTTTCCAATTTCTTTCTACTTGTTGTTGATTACCATTACATTATATTGGAAGCAATATGGTAGCTTTTTGGTTTATAAGTGTTATTTTGCATCTCAACTCTCTTGAGAGTACATGATTTTATATTTTTCCTATTTCTTTAGCCGGTTGTTGATTATGTCATTACATTTCAGGAAGCAATTTGGTGGGATGTTGGTTGATTTAGAAGTGTTATTTTCAGATCAGACTCTTCTCTGAGAGTAGATGATTTTGTGGATATTTTTTTCTGTATCTTTGGCCTGGTTGTTCAGATTATGTTCATTACATTCAACTGAAAATAATTTGGTGGTTATTTTATTGGTTTAGAAGTGTTATTTTGTATCTGTATAATATGTACTCTCTTGAGAGTACAGATGATTTTGTGGACATTTTTTCCTGTTTCTTTGGCCTAGTTGTTCAGATTATGTTCATTACATTCCAGTGGAAGCAATTTAGTGGGATGTTGGTTGGTTTAGAAGTGTTATTTTAGTAGTCGTACTCTCTTGAGAGTAAATAATTTGTGGACATTTTTTCTAGTTTTCCCTGGTTATTGATTATGTTCATTACATTCAGGTAATAATGAGTTGTTGGTTTAGTATTATTTTGTATCTCAGTTCTCAAGAGAGTACAAATGATTTTGTGATCATTTTTCCTGCTTTGCTACTGTTCATAGTCATTCATTACATTACATCAAGAATTTGATTTTTTTTTAGTAGTATTATTTTGCATCATTCTCGTACTCTGAGAGTACGATGATTTTGTGGACATTTTTCCTGTTTCTCGATTGTTCTTGATGTTCATTGGGAATAATTTGGAGGTTGTTTGGTTTGTTTTTTAGTGTTATTTTGTATTTACTCAGTACTCTCAGAGTACGATGATTTTGGATATTTTTCCGCTTCTTTGTGTAGTGTCATTACATTCCATGGAAGCAATTTGGTGTTTTGGTTTTTTATATTTTCAGATTCAGACTCTATACTCTCTTGAGAGTACATATAATTTTGTGGATTTTTTCTGCTTTTTCTTCCCATTGTGATTATGTTCATCAATTCATCGAATAATTTGGAGGTTTGGGTTTTTAAGTGTTATTAGATCAGATTCTCTCAGTTCTCTCGAGTAGATAATTTTACATTTTTTTCCGCTTCTTGTTCAGATGCTTTTCATTACATTCCAAGCAAGCTGTTAATTTTTTATTTTCAGATATGTCTTTTGTTTCTCTCAGAGTACTGATTTTAATATTTTTTTTCGCTTTTCTATTATGTTGACATGTTCAATGCAATTTATCACAATGAAAATTTTTTTGTTATTTTAGATCAGATCACAGACTCTCTCAAGAGAGTGATTATTTTGTCATTTTTTTCCTATTTCTTTGGCCTTGTCCGAGTGTTCATTATATTATATGGAAGCAATTTGGTCGTTATTGGTTTAGTAATGTTATTTTGATCAGACTCTGTACTCCTGAGATGTGATGATTTTGTGATATTTTTCTTTTTTTATTGTTCAGATTATGTTTATTACATTCCAGGATGTAATTTGCTATGTTGGTTGTTTTGTTATTTTACATTCCAGACCTCTATTGAGAATTTTCAGCTTTGGCCTAGTTGTTCGAGTGTTCATTAATTACATTGGAAGAAAATTTGTTGGTTGTGTTATTTTGCCTGTTTCACTCGAGAGTATGATTTTGTGGATATTTTTCCTGCTTTTACCTCTTGTTCATTATGTTTATTACGACTTTTCATTTTGAAGTTTACAATGTCCGGGAAAAGGATAACTTGAGATGCGCTACACCGAATGCGGCGATGATTTACTAATGAAGTCATTGACATTTTAAAGAGGCTTCATCATCAATTCATTAGACTCGAATTCAAGAAGACAATAGCCATTACCTCTATCCCTGCTCACGGGAGATAGAAGCAAGCTTTCTTTCTGGTGGCATTCCTTTCACCCCGATGAAGTTGTGAATTATAGGATGCCAAATATGAGAAGGTCTTATGGTAGAAATCTCACCGTCAGTAGCTTAAATGGACTATAAGACTATGCTTGAGCATGGATCGCTTCGTCAGTTTGTACGCTTTATACATACATATTTGCTTTTCTATCAAATTTTTTTTTTTGTATATCACAACTATAGGGTGGCATCATAATTGATCACACCAATGACATAGATAAATTTCAATACAATCAGGCCATCCTGCTTTCCTCAATTTGATGATATTACATCAAAGATTCATACCCGTGAGGACACCCGTGAGTGGATTTGTCACTCTTCTTATGGTATGTTTTATATCTTCTATGTATTATTTGATGCAAAGTTAACTTACATAAATATTAATTGTATTCGCCGAGACATAAGCATCATACCATCTCCATTTGCAAAGCATGTATCTGACCAAAATAAAGTTTCAATGAAGCCTTCACTAGTTTAGAGGACATCATGTGACATATAATAATATCACTTAGTTCTTATAATTATGTATTTATTTATGCATCATCATTTTCTTATCGATTTTAACACCCGCTTCCATTCGAGGACATATCAAGAGGAGACTCCTCAATCATTTTCCCCGCCCAACTTGCATGTTGAGTCGATAGCCTCATTCTAAGTCCACCGAGTTCATCATTGAATCTCCATATATCTCTCCTCGATATTCTCCCCATCCGGTATCTAAGATGCCTCTACTACTACCCCCTAAGGCTTTATGGAGAGATACTGGGTTTTGGGACTAAGATATATCTTCTTTTCAAGCAACAATGAGAATGGATGAGATTGATTTGGCGGTTACCCCATCGAGGAGGTTCTTGAAGGGGTCCTACCATCCCCGTGGAGGCACTAGCTACCCCTGTACTTCCACTAGAAGTCACGCCTCGGATACTTCCACTTGGGAAGCCTCATGGGAAGCCCATGAAGCCCTACCATGTGGGAAGCTATGGAGGCCTCCAATGCTCATGAAGATTCTCTAAAACCTTTAATCAAAGATTGAGGAAAGCTCTAGATAAGGAAGAGGAAAGTTGTTAGTCCCCTTCACACATCTAAGAACGAAAGATAAGTGATGTGAGGCCTCCACTCATGAGAAGTAAAGAGTATTAAGTTACTTTCTTTTAAATTTGAGATAATAGAATATATTTCACTAAATTTTTTATAAGTAAAAATGAGAATAAAGGTCGATTACTCATCGCTATCGTTGTGGTGGAGGAGCATCGGAGGTATGAGTCATCTCGAGATCGATCCTTAATTCATAGTGAATTTAGCTTTCATCACTAACTTTCATCGATTTGCCAACAGACATCATTTTGTTGAGTTCTCATCCGAGCTATTTTTCTAAGCCGATGCTCCATTGACACGCCATGCTCATCTGATAAAGTAAGTCAATCTTGCCGCCCTTCATACATAAAATAACCTATATTTGTTTAATTAAGATCATTTTAAAATAGTTATCACTTGAAGGTGATACAAGATTCACGGGAATATCATTATCAGACGGTGATGAGTTGCTAACGATCAATATCTCTTAGATGCACACATTGATGCCGCCTTTATAATAGAGTACTCGCCGGCGTCCCTATTTGTACATCTCATGCTTGACTGGGTAAGTTACCCCACAAATATGTGGTGGTTATAATTCAATCATTATTTCTATAGATGGAAACTACATTTCTAAAGTTCTCTTCTTTTCTTACATTATGCAAAATATCCTACACAAGGAAAGCAAAATGTTCATCCAAAGATGTCAGAGTGTGTGTCAAGGCAGATACTCTTACTTCCAATTATGATAATCAAGACCGACACTCCCTGGTTGAGTATATTGCTGGGGCTTATTTTATGACTCATTATCAAAATCAACCCATAAGCGTTCTTAAGATTGTAAGAGTTATTTTCAATTTGGTTTTCAAACTAGTTTTTTTTACCCCCTTATCGACTATTATACTTGCTTTTCGATCAAATTGTTGAAGATGTCAAGTTGCCTTTTGTAGCATCCCACAAATGGCCAATGAAATGGTGGGCTACTACCCAAGATAACATTGAGGAATGTTTGCATAGTGGCAAAGAATTTAAATCCCCACTTAACGCAATTACCAAGATTGGCCTAAGAAGATGAATATGAAAGTTCGCTATTATCTTTTGTTTGGGAATGAAAAAGCCTGCTAAGAATATATTTAAAGTTTGATAAGTAGAAATAATTGTATGATATTTCAATTTTTTTTCAATATTATCGAGAGAACACTGCGCAAGTTTTGATAAGTAGAAAATATTATTTTTTTCAATATTATCTGTGCAGCAGTTTGGATCTTTTATTATTCATTTGTACTCTATGTGATGTTATAGAAGTGAAAGCTTATATCATAATGCAAAATATTTGACATTTTTCCTATTGAGAAAATATAGAAGTGAAAACTTAGATCATAATGAACCATGCACTTGGTTACTTGGGAGTTTTAACTTATTTTATATCAGTGGAATTTGATTCGATATGATTCATTGCTCTTTCAATGGGCACAAAGTAATCTCATCATTTCAAATTTCTTACAAGTACAAGTTACATCTAGTCCCATCAAATGGAGTCCACGCTTTGGATGAATTTTATTTCTAACCATATACTCCATAGTCATATCTCATTACGCATCGATAGCCTCCAACTCCATGCAAAAATTCTTCCTCAAACATAGATACTTTTTGTATAAAATATAGCCTTATTTTAGAATTGACCTGCCTTAACAATGAAAATCGATGATAACGTCTTCACATGTTCATTCCGCCATGTCTCCATAACCTTCTCCAACCCCAAGAAATAATCTGTGAACTCGGTTTAGAGATTCTACGTTGTTCATTGACTCACTACGCTGACAAGATGTCCATGCAGATGAGTCTTGAATGCATGGACCATTTTGACCTAATTTTATAAAGTCGACAACAATGATGATCATGCAAATTGCTTCTTCTAGCATGATGCACAAGCTTCTTCAAACTCTTCTCTCGAGTCACATTTGCTCATGCATGCATAAATAAACCTCTTATTAATATTAAAGAAGAACCTTGGAAGGAGCTTTCTTCAAAATATGCCATTGGCACAACCTATGATGAGTATGTAATACAATTTTGATAGCTCGGTCATAGATCTGATGTGAATATTATAGGATGTCTATCACTCATCAACCAAAAGAAATGTCTGAATAGCCAGAATGACTCAATCGCCTCTTCGAAAAAGGCTACCCAAATAACACATTTTACCGGTTGATTCACAACAAGAGGGCACAAACAAGATTATATTTATTAATGATAAATATAAAAAATTATCACATCAAATCATATTCTATCCTAATGTATTGCTAAAAAAAACTTACTAAGCAATGACTCATCAACTTGTACATCCCATGCAAACATCTCATCCACGCTTGCCTTTCGAGCAATCAGATTAATGCATATCTTACCATTCGCAATCCTCGATCTTTTCTTTCTCAATAAAATTGTATCTCTTTTGAATTTATTCTCTACACCGCCAACCTCCTCACTTAGATAAATGTATCGCTTTAATTCATTCCTAACACTAAGCCTTTTCATCGCTAATGCATCTGTGGATCCGAGAAGATGTCAAGAGGCCCAACAAATGATTATGACTTTCTATATATTTTAAACCATCCGCCCCTCCAAATCAACAGAATCTAATCATGACAACCGCCCAGTATCGCTTGAGATTTTGTTAAGTAGACATTTCTTCGACTGCTTAATCTTTAATTTTAATTTTTTGAGTTTGGCCAATAACTAGATGGTTTCAACATCAGTTTTGCGTATCACAAGCATACGCCTTCGTTCATTCTTAACATGGTGCCAAGAGTCCAAATTTGGTTCATTGACATCATAACTTCATCATCGCCGCTTCATTGATTCACTGAGACATAACATGTGACATGTAAAATAGCTCCATAAATTTCCTCCAACACAAAGAAAGGGAAAAAATGAGCTAAATACAGAAGATATGCAAAAAAATGTCCAAACAATGTAATGTAATGAACGCAAACAACATGCCAAAGAACCTAAAAATATCCATTAAATCATCCAGACTCAAGAGACAGAGTGCAAAATAACTTCTAAACCAACAAAACAAAAGCACCAAATTGCTTCAATATAATGTAATACATTCAACAACTGTGCCAAAAGAAAGCGAAAAAATCATAATCATTTCAGTAAGAGAGTAGAGTATATGCAAAATAACACTAAAAATCAACCAAACATCCACCAAATTACTTCCACTAGAATGTAATGAATGACAACAACTGTGCCAAAGAAACTGGAAAAATATCCATAAATTATTTGATTCTCAAGAGAGAGAGACTGATGCAAAATAACACTTCTAAACCAACAAAACAACCACCAAATTGCTTCCATGTATAATGACCATAATCAACAACCGCCAAAGAAACTAAAAAAAAAATTATTTGTTCTCAAGAGAGTAGAGCATACGAAAATAACAATTCTAAACCAACAAAATCCACCAAATTGCTTCCAATAATGTAATGAACATAATCTAAACAACCGCCAAAGAAAAAAAAATATCCATAAATCATCGATTTCAAGAGAGTACGTACATGCAAAATAACACTTCTAAACTAACAAAACCACCAAATTACTTCCAATGAATGTAATGAACATAATCAACAACCAAAACTAAAAAAAAATATCCATAAATCATCTAATTTCAAGAGAGTACAGAGATGATACAAAATAACACTTAAACCAACAAAATAACCACCAAATTGCTTCCAATGTAATGTAATGAACATAATATGAACAACCAGGCCAAAGAAACTGAAAAATGTCCACAATTATATATTCTCAAGAGAGTAAAAGAGTGCAAAAAATAACACTTATAAACTAACAAAATCCACCAAATTACTTTCCATGTAATGAACATAATCAACAACCGGCCAAAGAAAAAAATGTCCATAAATCATCTCTACTCTCAAGAGAGTACAGAGTACATGCAAAATAACACTAAAAAACTAACCAAACAAACCTCCAAACAAGTAAAGAAATCATCATAAACATAAAAAGATTTTATCAAGTTACCCATGAGTACGAAAGTACGTAGAGAGTACAGAGAGTATAAGAGTATAGTAGAGAAAAGTACGAGAGTACATAGAGTATGAGGGGGCCTTGTTTCAAGAAGGCTTCTTTTGATTTGTATTTTTACCTTCAAGATGCTCTTAAGGGCTTCCTCACGAAGTGCTAACCTCAGAGAGCACATTCCCTCTGCCATATAAGACTCCCTCCGCTTTGGCATCCCTATTATCACTTCATCTGATGCTCTTAAGGCTTTCAGAAGGCTTTGTATTTTTACCTTCAAGATGTTTTAAGGGCTTCCTCACCTGGACCTCACAGATAACACATTACCTATATTCCATAAGACCTTCTCCTCTTTGGCATCCCTATAATTACATCGCAACTTCATCTGGGGTGAAAGGAATGCACCCACCCGTAAAGAAAGCTTGCTCTATGTCCCAACAAAAGAGTCATGCTATCGATTCAATTTCATTGGAGTCTAATGAATTGATGCAGATGAAGCTCAGAAACGCCATCAATGACTTCATTACTAAAGAGTCGCAAATGAATGTATGAGATGCAAAAAAAAATCCCCTAAACCATCCATACCGCCAAATTGCTTCCAACTGAAATGTACTCTCAACAACCAAAGAAAACAACACATGAAAATCATACTCTCCGAGAGAGAGAGATACAAGAAAACACTAACAAATCAACCAAACAAATCAAATTGTCCTAATGAACATATTTCCTCCAACAGCCAAAGAAACAGAAAATGACTAAAATGCTTACTCTGAGAGTACAGAGAGTAAAGAGAGTAGAGAGAGACAAAGAGAGAGAGAATATGATATAAAAAATAATCTCAACAACCACCAAGAAACTGGAGAAAATGACCAAAAATCGTCTGTACTCTATAGATGTAAAATAACACTAAAAAAATAATCAAACAGCCTCCAAATTATTCCACATATATAGTAATGAAAATATTCCCTCCAAACATGTCACATAAAGTGAAAAAAAATAACCCAAATGATCTCAGACTCTCGAGAGTACAGAGAGAGTACAAAAAAAAAAATCTCCAAACCATCCAAACATCTCACCAAATTGCTTCCAATGTAATGTAATGAACATAATCAACAACTGCCAAAGAAAAAAAAGTTCATTAAAATCATCAGACTTCTCAAGAGAGTACAGAGTGCACTAAAAATAACACCAAAAAAACCCTCCAAATTTTTCGTGATGGATGATAAACATATTTCATCCAAACATGCACACAAAGTGAAAAATTGCCAAATGCTCTCGAGAGAGAGTATAGAGAATACAGATGAAAATCTCACATAAAGATTAACCAAACAACCACAAAATTGCTTCTAATGGAATGTAATGACTATATTCTCTCCTAAACTGCAAAAATATTCAGAAAATCATCTGTACTCTCATGAGAGTACAGAGAGTACAAATACAAAAATCCCTCAAAATAAGCAAAGTCCTCTTGCAGAGAACTCTAAACAAGGAAATATAAATAAAAGAATTTCAAGGAATAATACTAACAAACCGTAAAAAAATTGTAATGATATAACGGTTGAGAAAATTACCGATGTATTTTATTTAATCCTCGCCTATTTTCTCGCTTTCTCTATCTTTATGGTTCTTTTCATAAAAGGAAATGAGAAAATCTCTCTCTCTCTCTCAGCTCTGTGAAAAAAAATACACCCCCTAAATTCTAGATATATATATATATATATATATATATATATATATATATATATATATATATATATATATATATATATCTTTAAATTCCCTCAGCGTATTCTCTTTTTGTTTGAGCAGGTGGTAGTGGGTAGAATAAATGGCGTGGTCAGTCAGGTTAAAGCATTCTGCTAAAGCGGAAAAAAACTACTGACATCGTCGGGGATTGAGTCCATAAAACTACGGACTAATATTTTCTCCCTGGAAGCAGACCAGCCGGTTTGTAATAGAGCGTCAATTTTTTATTTTTTTTAAAGGGGGCATTTACTAGCACATAATTTCTATATATTTATATATTTAATATTTAAATATAAATATTTATATATATATGATTTAAATATTTATTATTACAACAAAAATAATGATATAAATATCAAATTTTTAAATATTCAATATATTAATACATAAAAATTATGTGCTATATATATATATTTATAAATATATTTTTCTTTTTTTTTTTAATATTTTTGTGACGAGACGGACTGATCGAGATGTTTTTATACCTTTAGCTAATTTAGGGAGTGTTCATTTAGCATCACGTGTATTGTATTATAAATTAACTTTATTATTTAACCTTTTCTATTGAAAATATAATGTCATTTGAGAATGCATTTGAAATAAAATCTCTAATTTAAATGTAAACATTGTTTGATCGATCGAATTTGAAATATAATATTATCTATTAAATGATACAAAATTAATGAAGATAAAAAAAAATTAAAAATACTTTATTTATTTTTCATAATATATATGATAAATATAATTCCTTCTAATATAGCTTAATTTTATTCTTTAATTATTTCTGGTTATATTTTCATGAAATAATCATTCTCTTTCTTCATCAATAACACTTCGAAAGTCTCATAATATAAGCTGGAGAAGCTTGTTGGCATGCGTCCATGAATATTAAAAGATTCCTTATAAAAATGACATTTCATTTAATATGAGGACCTCATATATTTTAACATGATTCATCATATATTTTAACTTGTACTCCAGAGAACTAAGTGATATTGGGAGAATCATTACGTGCCAGAAAATTAGTTATGATAGAATAATATTTTATGTCTTAGTTTTATTTAGAAATTTAGCATACACAGATATTTAAAGAAAGAAATTCCAAGATTTTTACGTGAAAAAATCTTAAAAAGAAGAAAAAAATCACGGGGCCTAGCCCAGTAAAAATATTCCACTTATATCTGCTTTGGAGTATAAAATTTAAGTTTTCCCGATAACAGGATTACAGAGTTGTATGTGAAAACTGCAATTAGTGTACATAATTCGGTTTAAACCATCCATTAAAATCGAACCGAAATTTTAAATTTGGATCGGTTTTAATTTTATTTTGGATTGATTTAATTTTAGCTAAATTCAGTTTTTGGATTATGGATCGGATTTAAAAATTTATAATAAAAAAAAACTGAAAATCTAAAATTTTGCCGTAACGCCTTAGGTCTAAAGACTAAAGACAAGAAGCTTGGTTATACAACAACCTTTGTTTCAGTGTGCTCCTTTTCCTTCTCATCAGCTGCCGTAGGAGCTTCTTCTTTAGCTTTCTCGTCGCCTTTGCTTTCCCCGACGGTGAGTTTCTCTAGTACTACAGCAGCGTCATCAGCTTCTTTGCTTTCTTTTTCCTCTCTCTTTCCAATAGCCCGGTGCTTCTCAACCGTCTCCATGAACAACTTGCAGTCTGAGATAAGAACAGGACGGAGATAATCATATGAAATTGATATTAGCAGAAACAAAACATTAATGAGTAACAACCTACCTCAAATATTAACACAAAAGCAACATTTTTAGACAAAAAAATCATAAATGACTTCCTTTTACATGACTGCTGTCAATTAAAGAGATGAGTTCAACATATTTGTGCAAATTATTGACATGAAAAGCATAGATTAGCAATTCCCGGGCAGTAAAATAAATTTCTAGTGGAAGCATAGAAAATTCTTGTAATTGCAAATATATGTCAAGTATACTTCTGCTTTTACAAAAAGAATAACAGAGAGCAATATGGTTCTAAAAATTATAAGCAAGTAAACCATATCCAGATGCACCAACTAATAGGCGTGATGTTAAAAGACGACTCATCCACGGCTAATATCCATTAGTTCAGCTTCTCAAAGATATCCTTAAGCAATTTAATCACCAAAAACAAAATTCTTGATAGATTCCGAAATTTAGCCGAAAATCCAAAAAAAAAACCGAAATTTTAATAAAATCGTGAAATCTGCCTTTTTAATTAAATAAGAGGTTTTTCATTTTTATTATTTTTGATTTTTTAAAAACCGAACCGAAAATCCAAATTTTTTTTTGGATTGGATTGGTTCGGATTATATTAAATCTTACGGATGGATTTTGGATTCTCAATTTCAAATCGAGCAGTTAGCAAATTAAAACCGATCCATCAATCCGAGAATGCACACTCTCGCGAATCCAACATGTAACAACAATTATGCGGCGATGGTTATATAACGGTTGTTGGTGGCGATCGGCGATAGTGAGCGGCGGGCGACAATGATGATCTCGCCGGGTTGTGGCGGTGGTAGTTTGTGAGTGACGGCGGGTGCTCGTTGGCGATGGCGGCGGCGGTGGTTGGCGGTAACGCATGGCGAGACCGGCGGTAGCGAGAAAGCGATGACCGGCGATGGGCGGTGGTGGTCAGCGGTATAGCGGCGATGGTCGGTGTGGCCGATGATAGTAGTCGGTGGCGGTGTCGGCGAACAATGGTTGATAGTGGTGGCGATGGTAGCCGGCGATGGTGGCGGCGGCCGATGATTCAACTGCGGCGATTGAGGTGGTGACCGTCGACTAATTAACATGATTATGTTTGGAAGTTCTTCAAGCCTCAGAACTCTCTCTTCTCTTTAGCTTAGGGTCTCTCATATGAAAAATGATGGACTATTTATAAATTAGAGGAGTGGCATTTTTGTAAATTCGTGTAAAATCCAAACCACTCTATCGGACGGCTCAAAATGAATCATTTGATAGTCTCATGTATTTTAAGTATTTAAATGCTCAAAAGAAGTCAGAATCAAGAGATCTTGGGCTTGTTAGATCCGGATCATCAAGACGCTCGGTTTGACAATAAACATTCCATATTTATGAGTTATTTAGCGATTTGACTGATATCTCAAAATTTTCATTTATATTTTAAGCACTTGATCTGGGCTTATCTCGACTCAGAATCAGATTGCTTTTGATATCAAGATTTATGCTTCAACTAGTGAAATTTTCAGTGTCATATCAAGTAATATGTTATAAATTTTATAAGATTCATAATGATGGCATCATAAATACTTCTCAATTTTCAACAGATTATGCTAAAGCTTTGATTCCCTTTTTTTATTTAAAAAATAAAAATTTAATTTATATGATTGAAATGATTTTCAAAATTTTATTTTTTGAGTACATTTTTTAGCACATATTTAATTTATGGATTAATTCGTAATACTAAGTGATGTGATTAGTAAATTTGTCATGATCTTATATGAATTATAAGTCGGTGCTATTAAAATATGAATATTTTTTTATTTTTCAATGTTATTTTAAAGTTTAGTGGTTTATTTGAACTTGTATCATTAAATTTGGTTTTTCTTTAGAGTCATTTCACTAATATTTAGTATTTTTCAAGACAGCCAAAAAGAGACATTCAAAAATAGATTTTTTAGGGGGATTTACATACATATCACACAAATTCTTATATATTTACATATATTTCAATACTATATATATATATATATATATATATATATATATATATATATATATATATATATATATAACACTCTAATCTTCAGTATCACATTTAAAATATCATCTACACTCACTTTCAAAAGTGAAATGCACCTTTTAAGCATTGTTGCGTGCTAGAAAATCAGTTGCGGTAGAGTAAAAGTTTACGCCTTAGCCTTGTTGTAAAATCTAGCACATACACACACACGTA
The DNA here is from genome assembly GCA_021442155.1 of Cymbidium sinense. Classification (NCBI taxonomy): domain Eukaryota; kingdom Viridiplantae; phylum Streptophyta; class Magnoliopsida; order Asparagales; family Orchidaceae; genus Cymbidium; species Cymbidium sinense. The sequence goes on along the minus strand of CM038221.1, from coordinate 28,666,051 downwards.
TTTAATGAGTGAACAAGAAAACTCCAGAAATTTTAACGTGAAAACCTCGAAAAGAGGGAAAAAAATCACGGGGCTTAGCCCAGCAAAAAGATTTCACTATATATATATATGTTTTGGAGTACAAGTTTTCCCGATAACGGGATTACATAATTGTATATGAGAAGAGCTGATAATGGGAATCCCAAAATCAGACAACTATATAGTCACGCTAGTGGTAGCAGATGATGGTGAACAGCGGGGAACAACCACTAACGATGAAGGTCGTCATGATGGTGACCGACGGAGATTGAAGACGGCAAGGATCAGCGGCGACAGCTGACGGCGGCGGCGGTGGTTGACTACCGTCGAGTGGTGGCACGATTGTGCTCGGAGGATTTTCAAGCTTTAGAGCTCTCTCCTCTCTCTTGCTTGGTCTCTCCTTATATGAGAAATGAGGGACTATTTATAGATTGGAGTGGCGTCTATGTAAATACATGCAAAATCCGAACCACTCCTCTGCATCGGACGGCTCATGATGATTCCTTTGATCATATGATGTATTTTGTGTATTTGAATGCTCAAATGAAGTCGAAATTATGAGATCTTGGGCTTTAGACTCATCGAGGCCTTCGATTTATATAAACACTCTCATATTTGAGAGCTTTTAGAATTTAGCGATGTCCCAAAGTTTCCAATGATATTTTAAGTGCTTGATCTCGACCGGTTTCAACTTGGATCGACTTGCTTTTAACATCAAGATTCGTATTAGTAGTATTTTAAGTGTCATATCATTCGGTTATCCTCTATTTTTTGGATGACATCTCAATCATCCAAAAATATATATGTCAAATACTTGAAAATAGCATTCTTCAATGAAATTTGAGGTCCATTAATCCACATTTTGAGACGAACTTCATGGGAGCACAAAATTATGACTACGAAGTAGATCACACATGGATGTGTGTAGGTATCACGTGTGAGATTTTGAGGTTATGAACTCATCCAGTGCAAGCAGGCTCGCAGTGCTTAGAGAACGTGGCGCTTACGTCATGCGTGAGGCGGCGGTGGAGTCAAGCCTCAGCGAAGTCATGACGTCACGGTGAGTTGAGCCAGGGGAGCGAGTCGGCTATGTGGTGAATCACGAATTGGAGAGCGGGTCTGAGTGCGGTTTGATTGGAGCAGGTCAGGCCTTGGTCGCCATAATGAACGTGTGTGGCGAAAAGGACTCGTGAGGCGATGTCGCCTGGCAGGTTGGCGGGTGGGCGTGGGAAGCGAGCGAACTGTGATAGTGCTAGTCCATGGCTCGATCCATTTTCTGTTTGGCTCGTTCACTTTGTTTTGGGCGATTTTGCACCTTTTTTTGGGGTCTATAAAACCCCAGGCCAAGGGGAGAAGGCACCTTCTCTTCTTCTTCTTGAGAGAATGTCATTTGGAGGTGATCAAGTCCCGTAATTCATACGGCAAGACTCCATTTTCCCTGAAAAGAGGTGTCAACAAACCTCGTTGGACCGATCAGATTTGGAGGCTATCAAGGCCTGCAATAACCGGAGACGGGAGTTGACAACGATGCCCGACGATGGTGGCCAGCATCGGTGGTCTGCGACGGTGACCGGCGATGGTGGTCGGCGAGGATAACCAGCGACGATGGTAGCGGCAGATATATGGCGATGGAGGCGGTGGCCGGAGATGGTGGTTAGCGGCCGGCGAGTGTCGCAGCAACCAGCAGCGGCAGTAGTCGGCGAGCAGCGTCGTATCAGCGAGGTAACAAATGGTTTCACAGCAGTGACCGATAATGATGGTCAGCAGCAGTGACCGCAGCAGTGGTTAGCGGTCGGGAGTGGTCAGCAGCAATAGCAGCAGTAGTCAGCAATTAGGCGTCGATGTCAGCGAGAGATAAAGCAGACGGCAATTAACCAGCGGAAGGTTGCAACGATAATTCAGCAGCAGCTAGCCGCCGATAGTCAGCGATGGTAATACAATTCTGGCCAGAGAGTGTCGGTAGTAAAGGCGCAGCAATGTCAGCAGTGGCAATAGCGCCCGATATCAGCGAATAAGCGATAATGAGTAACAGTAAAGATGCCGGCGATAGTTTAATGCCGATAGTGGTTAGCGGCAACAACCAGCAGTAATCAGCAGGTAGCAAACCAGTAGTCAGCGATAACCGGTAACGATATTAATAACCGCGAAGATTATCAGCGTCGATGGCAATTTAGCGCCGCAATGGTGGCCGCAGCGAGTGGTCAGCAGCGACTAGCGCGCGTCAGTAGTCGATAAATAGCGCAAATAGTGGTGACCAGCCGAGATTGGCGATAATTCAGCGCGTGTAGCGGCAACTAATAACAGTGGTTAAGCCAGCAGTGGTCAGCGATGACTCGCGTGGCAAACATAAACAATTAACAGCGCCAGCGTCGGTGTCGATGGGGTAGCGATATGGTGGTAACCAGCGAGATTAGCGATAGTGGCGGTAGCCGGCAACAGTGGTTAGTGGCAGCGATGGTTAGGCCAGCAAGTGGCAGCAGCGGCATGGCGATAATCAACGGTAGCGTGGTGGTCAGCGAGATAGCCGTGATGAATGTGATAATAAACGAAGATGGCCGGCGATAATTAACGCGTAATCAGCAGCAACGTGCGGAGAGTGAGTATCTGCCGCAGCAATGTCAGCAATTATAGCGCAGTAATCCGGTAGATAATCGGCTGCGATGTAACACGATAAGCGATGATGGCGGTAACCAGCGATAATAGACCGAGGTGTGGCGATGCAGTAGCAGCATGCAATTAGCAGCAAGCGTCAGTAAATCAGCGAGATAATGCCGGATAACCGGCATTGTGATAGTCAGCAGTGATAGCCGCGCAGTAACGCAGTGAGTGGCGTCAGCAGTGGCAACTGGCAGCAATTAATGCGTAATCGGTGATAACCAGCGATTACCGGCGATGTCAGCAGCGGTAAGTAATTGGTAGTGGTAGCCGTGGTTAGCGGCCGAGTGGTAATCGGCAAGCGGCGACGGTAGTCGATGGTGGCGGGCTTAGTGGTCAGCGGGGATGACTCGGCGATGGTGGGCCGGCGAGTGCGGCGATGGTCTGGCACGGCGAGTCTGACCTATCAGTTGTTTACCATAGTGTTACGATGGCGTGCGTATGGAAGAGGTTGAATGGAATTCTTGAGATTTTGACCTATCCGAGTTGTTTGTCGAGTCTTTGCCGATGACATTAACTGCGTGGAAGAGGTTGAATTGAATCCGAGATTTGACCCATCCGAGGTTGTTTGTCGAGTGTTACCGGGCGTTAACTTGTATGGAAGAGGTTGAATTGAATTGAGGATTTTGACTATCGAGGTTGTTTGAGTGTGACTAAATGGCTTAACCGTGTGGAAGAGGTTGAATTGAATCCGAGGATTTTGACCTATCCGAGATTATTTGTCGGTGTTGCAGATGATGTTAACCAGATTGAAGAGGTCGAATTGAATCGGGATTTTGACTATCCGAGGTTATTTTTCATAGTGTTACTCGTTGAAGTTAACCTGTGTAGAAGAGGTGGTGGGAAGTCCACCAAGGACCTTTTGACCTATCCTAGGTTGTTTGTCAGAGTCTTTGCTCGATGAAGTTAACCTGTATGGAAGAGGTTGAATTGAATCCGCTGAGGATTTTTGACCCATCCGAGGTTGTTTGTTAGAGTGTGAGTCGATGACGTTAGAAGAGGAAGATTGAATCCGAGAATTTTGACCTATCTCGAGGTTGTTTATGAGGTGTTACAATGATATGGAAGAGGTCGAATCAAGCGAGATTTTGATCCATCCGAGGTTGTTTGTCAAAGTATTACTTGATGACGTTAACCTATATGGAAGAGATTTAATGGAATCCGCTGAGGATTTTTGACCTATCTGAGGTTGTTTGTCAGAGTATTTCCTCGATGACGTCAACCTATGTGAAAGAGATTGAATTGAATCTGTTGAGGATTTTTGACCCATCTGAGGTTGTTTGTCAGAGTGTTACCTAATGACGTTAACTTGTACGGAAGAGGTTGAATGGAATCCGCTGAGGATTTTTGACCTATCCGAGGTTGTTTGTCAGAGTCTTTGCTCGATGACGTTAACCTGTGTGGAAGAGGTTGAATTGAATCCGCTGAGAATTTTTAACCCATCCGAGATTGTTTGTCAGAGTGTTACCCGATGAGATTAACCTATATGGAAGAGGTTGAATTAGGCGAGAATTTTGACCTATTCGAGGTTGTTTGTCGAGTGTGACGATGGCGTTAACGTGTGGAAGAATTTGAATTGAATCTGCTGAGGATTTTTGACCTATCCGAGGTTGTTTATCAGGGTGTTACCCGATGACACATGTATGGAAGAGGTCGAATTGAATCCGTTGAGGATTCTTGACCCATCCGAGATTGTTTGTCAGAGTCTTTGCTCGATGACATTAACTTGTATGGAAGAGATTGAATCAAAACATTCGTTTGTGGTTGTAGCCAAAGTTGCTCCTTAACCTTGGTCTTTTTCATTGGTATTGCTGACTTGCTTCTCTCACTGATAATCAATTAGATATCCAGAATATTGATTTGGATAATCTTTTGAGATTAAGAGTTGCCCCCCAGTTTTCGACAAAATCTGAAGGAACGAAGTTTGATGAATCTTCATTCTTCTCTTGCGCTCTTTAAAAGCTTGAAATGCTCCACCTCGATGGTGGTTTTGATCTTGTTGGGAAACTTGGTCATCATACAAGATGAAATAATGGAATCAGTTCCCACAGGCATATGCGTGCTATAAAACCGTTGTGGTAGAGTAAAAGTTTCCGCCTTAGCCTTGTTGTGAAATCCAGCACACACAGATATTTAATGAGTGAACAAGAGAACTCCAGAAATTTTAACGTGAAAAATCTCGAAAAGAGGGAAAAAAACCACGGGGCCTAGCCCAGTAAAAAGCTTACACTATATATTTGTTTTGGAGTACAAGTTTTCCCGATAACAGGATTACATAATTGTATATGAGAACTACTGACAATGAGAATCCCAAAATCAGACAACAACATTTATATAGTCACGCGTTCGGTTGTAGCATTGCTAGTGGTAGCGAGATGATGAAGCAATGAGAACGACCCGCGATGAAGGTCATCATGATGGTGGACCGGAGATTAACGCGGCAAGGATCGTGGCGGCGGTCGGCGGTGGTTGACTACTCGTCAGTGGTGCACTTGGAGGATTTTCAAGCTTTAGAGCTCTCTCCTCTCTATTGCTTGGCCTCTCCTCATATGAGGAATGGGGGGCTATTTATAGATTGGAGGAGTGGCGTCTCTATAAATACATGCAAAATCCAAACCACTCCTCTCCATCGGACGGCTCATGATGATTTCTTTGATTATATGATGTATTTTGTGTATTTGAATGCTCAAATGAAGTCGGAATTATAAAATCTTGGGCTTGTTAGGTCCGGTTCGTCGAGACGCTCGATTTGACTATAAACACTCCATATTTGAAAGCTTTAGGAATTTAACTGATGTCCTAAAATTTCTAATGATATTTTAAGTGTTTGATCTCGACCAGTTTCAACTTCGGATCAGCTTGCTTTTAGCATCAAGATTCGTGCTTCAACTAGTAGTATTTTAAGTGTCATATCAAGCATAAAAAAGTATTAACTTTTAAGTGTTAGATATGTAAATGCATAAGAATTGTGTGGTATGTATGTAAATCTTCCTTTTTATTTTTAGAATAATAAGTCTTGAGGGAAACTACTATTAGCGTGCTCGAATGTTGGTTGTCATGATAAAAGCGAAGCCCCCGATCAGTGGATCATGTCATTCAGCATATTCAAAAATATTTCTCATTTTATTATGTAAAAAAAAACTACAGTAGAACCTATCTAAGTTGATCTTAGTCAATAACCTCTAATAGTTAATACTAATAGCCCAGTCCCAGCTTTGGCCTCATACATTTATTAATAAACCTCCCAAAGTCAATAATTAATACTCTGCTGCGAGTCCCGAAAACTATTTATATTGATGACTACTAAAAACAGCTACATATTTGTTACAAAATTTGACTTACGGCTATTTAAACTTTAAATCTTGAAATTGGCTTCGCACAACTTCGGTTTGATCATCTTGATCTTGTCCTTGATCTTTTGGATGACAGTAAGTGTCTCCATGTCAACGATATCTTGCTACATTGACTATTCCGGGCACCTACCACAAAGCCTTGAAGCCTTGATTGTAGGTTCTTATATCGTCTTTTATTTCTCGCCGATTCGGAGAGGTCTGATCTCATCTCCGGTTGGAGCGTAGGCCATCTCCAACTCCGGATGACAATGAGGTTGCGGATGTCCATTGGGTTACGACGGCCTCGTGAACTGTGGCCCACGATGGCGTCGGGATCAACAAGTGCATCCCTCGGCGATTGGAGCAATGTCTGCATCTATTGTAATCCGGCAATGGCGAAAGTAGTTCTGGATTGTCTCTGGCGACATCGGTGGTCGGCGGCAAACCAGCGGATGGCTGAACATCGATCTTTTGGTCTACAACCTTGTCACGATGGTGGTCGAAGCGGTTGAACTGCGGTAGTAGGCCTTGAAGTTCGGATAATTCCGGCCGCATTTGGATCTTGGGCGTGGTGTTTGGCGAAGATCCCTATTTATAGTCCTCCCCATCCCAGGAACAATCTGAAAAGAATGTTCTAGAATACAATAATATATACATGGTTCTAAATCATTCCACACCACTCCTACATATCTGAGGGTTACAGAGTATTCCACACTATTCTAGAGTTCTCTTGAAGCCTTCCTCCTCCAGCACCTTCTAGAATATGGTGGAACCTTCTAGAGTCCTCAAGGTTTTTCCCCATATTTTTATAATTCTTTAGAAGCTTCCCTCCTTGTGTATGGCTAAGAGAGCATGGCTGATCTCCCTTTATTTAGCTCCGTGAACGTCAAGCTGGAATTGTAGAATATCCGCACCTCCCTAGCAACGAAAAATCAATTAATTAAATGAAACTCTCTTTATTAATATCATGCCTAAGTTAATACAATGTCCACGGTCAGGGTATCAATTTAGGCAGGGTTATACGTAGTATAGATGGCGGTTATGCGTGACTCAAGCAGAAGCTTGTGAATAGGGGTGTAAATGAGCGACTTGCGAGCTTGTTATTCATTTCGTTTTTTTTTGTTGGTAACTCGTGTTCGAAATAGCTTCGTTTATAGTATTGCGTGTTTGGATCGAAAAATATTCGTGTTCGTTTTAGGCTCGTGTTCATTTCGAAATTTCGATTTTATATTTTAATAATTTTTATTTTTTTATTTTAATTTAAAATAATTATTAAAATCTTATCTACTGAAATACTATTGACAAGAATTAAAACTAAAAATATATAATTATACAAAGTAATTATATACAATCAAAATTATTATTTGCACTTAAAAAAAGCTTTGTTACACAAAAAAACTAAAATTAAAGATTCATTCAGAGATTCAAAATCAAAATTATATACAATCAAAATTTATTTTATTAAATTAAATGATTTTCAATCGAGATTCAAAATCATTTTTTTTACAAATTGAACAAACTTCAAATACTAATTTATAGGCTAACAAAATTTACAAGATCATATATATATAAATTTACAAATTCTGATTTACGACTTTCTAAAATGAATTCAACCTAAAATTTACATGATCATATACAACTTACAATTTCAAAAAATAAAAAACTAAGAAAATAATGAAATTATAATTTCTAAATATCAATTTCTAATCAAATCAATTGCTTTGACTTTAATGTTCAAGATTTATAGTCTTGAAACTTTCATATCCTCAAATAATCTCTTGAATCTTCAATCTACTTCATGTAAACAAAACTAGCAAAAAATTATAAAATAAATATTATGAGTGGGCTCAGAAGCTAAAATAAATAATCATTGATGCCGTCAATAGCTTGGTGGTTGTGTAAATATTAGACATTCAAAAAAATGATAAAATGAAAGATTAATATTAATAAGACTAGGATCTATAAAAAAAAATGAAAATAAGTATAGCATATGTTCCAAATTGACAAAATGAAATCACAAAAAAATGACAATGAAATCACAAAAAAAAAAAAAAAATAAGTGTAGCATCTGTTCCAAAAAATCCAAACTATTAAGCTAAATATCATTGAATAAATGATAGACATTCAGAAAATTGACAAAATATAATCATAAGAAATTAAATTAAATGTTTGGAAAATACATACAGCCAAATATCAAGTTAAGTTGCATCTCATACATCTATTTAGTTTTTCATCATAGTCCATTAATGTGTAATATCACAAGTGATCTTATACATCAATAGTATAGCATCTGTTCCAAATTGACCAAGTGTAGCATCAACAAATCTTATCATAGCCCAATAAGGATGCAAAATCTTCCAAAATCATCTCTAAATATAGTGATCAGGAAATGTGTAATGCACAAGAACAAAACCAACCGACAAACAAAGAACCAAAACAAAGACAACCCGGCCAGTCTTTGTTCCATTCCATGCTTACGTTCCATTCCAGTGCTAAAAGTAACAAAAAACGTCTCTTTGTCAAAGAATATGGAAATCGGTCGAACAGATTTAATCACAATTGCGGCGATTGTTTCCAAGTTATCGAAAATTCAACAATGGAGCAGTATAACGTATGTAAATTTAACCAAATCGGTCAAAATCTTGAGTAAAAGATGCTTAGATGGGCGAATCCCCGCAATTTATCCCCGAAGATGTAAGAGAATTCTCTCAAATGCTTAAAGAACTTAAATGTATCACTCACTATACAGAATATACCAATTTAACACCAAACACCAATATCTACTACTTTAACCGCAGCAGGTGCAATGCAGCCAAATCATTCATTTTCAGCAAAAAATATTGTTAAATAGAGCAAAATCTTTATGAAATAGCAACAAAAAAAAGAACAGCAAATGATGTTAAATAGAAGCAAACACCACTAAAAGAATCAGTACGTAATAAAATTACTGTAAAATAGCAACAAAAAGGAACATCAAATGTTGTTAAATAGAAGCAAACACACCAGCCTAAATAAAGAACCGAGCTGCTGTAATAAAATTGCTGTAAAATAGCAACAAAAAGGAACATCAAATGTTGTTAAATAGAAGCAAACACACCAGCCTAAATAAAGAACGAAGTTGCTGTAATAAAATTGCTGTAAAATAGAACCAAATAGCTGTAATGAAATTGTTGCTGTCAATTAAAAATTGAACCCTAAATAAAGAACAGATTGTTGTAAAATTGCTACAATAAAACTGCTTGGTATGATGGTATCCTTCTCCAAAGCTAAATATTTTCCGGTAGTTTAACATAAAAGTTCTCCTCCTCCATTAACTCTTGCTGAAATAAAAGTAGATAATGTCATTATAGAATGAAGTTTATCAGATTTATTAAATAGACTAAATTTAGTTAGAAAAGTACCAAAGGATCTTTAATGTTGGGTTGGTGCCTCTAATCCAACTGTATACAAGTGCATTGACTATTTTTTGGTGATAAAGAGCTCTTATAATCATCAAGAACTCTACCACCAAGCACTAAATGATTGGGATGCAAGCGGTGGTGAAGGGAATTGTTAAAACATCCCTAGCCATCTTGGACAAAATAGGATACTTGAGAGTATTCATCTTCCACCACTCAAGAACATCAAAAGAATCATTATTGCTCAAAAATATTCCTTCCTCCAAATATGTTTGCAAATCAAATTTTGATGGCTGAATAGAACCCGAAGCAATAACAAAATCAGCAAATCCTAACATACAGTCAAAGTTTGATGAAAAGGGCACATCAACTATTGCTTGTGATGATCCACTAACTGCTGAAGAGCTTGAAGCACTATTATCTGAATATTGATTATATATCTCCCAAATAACATCCTCAACGCTCTTTATCTTGGACTCTACCTCAGAGTATATTTTAGAAATGTAAAAGTAATGAATTTCATTTTGAGGTGGATCAACACTGCGACCACCATGAGTAGATTGCATTCTCCCAATATTTGTCAAATTTAATTTTCATAGCGGTGGTCATTTGCTTGACAAATTGATCAAGAATTGCCTCTTCAATTAAGCGCTTTCTTAACATGCATGACGTAGGAAGAAAAAAGTTGGTAGATAAGAAGAACTCGAAATCATTTTTGTCACATTATGAAAAGAAAGAAACCTTCTAATCGCTTCATACTATGTCATTCAATCTCAAAAGGTAACCACTTATAGTTAGAATCTCGATCAACATAATGAATGAACACATTACGGTAAATAAAAGCAGACTCAAGCATTAAGTAAGTGGAGTTCCACCTTGTAGAACATCAATACATAATCCTTTTGAAGTGGGGACCCTAACTGCTTTCACCACTTCAACAAACTTATGTAAACAATAAGGAGACTTTTGAGGTATTTTGTCGTCCCTTATTTTAAGGTTATTTGTTGCATCTCTTTCAAACCATCTTGAACCAAGATATTCAAGATGTGAGCACAACATCTAATATTAAAGAAATGACCGAAAATGTAACTTCCTCTTGACGAAAATTAATTTTAAAACATTTGCAGAACATCATTATTAGCTTTATCCAGTGTGATAGTAGATACCTTGTCCTGCAAATTCTAATCTAGCAAACAATCACATATAGCATCACAAATAAAAGTACCCGTGTGTGGAGGATCAAGCTCAATAAAGCTGATGATTTCCTTATGCAACTGCCAAGAATCATTAATAAAGTGAATTGTTAAGCACATGTAGCCCATTTGATTTGATGTCCAACAATCAAGTCAAAGAAACTCTATGAATGCTCTTAAGAAAAATTTTCAATCTCTCTTTTTCCTTTTCATAAACTTTCATGGAATCACTTCTAATTGTGTTTCTAGATACCCTCTCGTAATTGAGATTCAATACCTTCAAAAGAATATTAAACCACATATGCTCAACCATCATAAATAGATACTCATGCACAATAATCATCTTTGCAAGTATCTCCATAATCTGAAGATGATCATAATTTTTGGGATCATGGAATAATGGAATCTCAGTTTCAGAATTGACATCAAAAGGCATAAAATTTAATTTTTTTTGCCTTCTGTCTGCCAATTCAACAACCTGCTTATTCTTGGCCTTGATTTTTTTAACATTCTTCACATGCCTCAAAAGTTGTGAAGTTTTGATTTATGAAATTTCCATAATATATGCATTGTAAAGAGGGTGTACTCTCTCCATGTGGTTTATAAAATACTCTCGAAGATACTCTCTTCCTACCTCTCTAGAAACAATATCAAGACAGAAGTATGTTAGAATGACTTGTATATTCGCATTACTAAATAACAAAAGAAAATATGAGTTAGGAAGGATCAACATTAGAAAGAGGCCAACTCAACGAAGAGCAAATGAACTAGAATATGAGGGGGTCTTATACATAACACATTCCATGTTTCCATTATTTCGATATACCATACAACATACAACATTACATACATAAGATAGTAAAAAATAGAATATCCATACAAATACTGAGATACATGATACAACATTACGGCATACAACATATAGCATTACAGCCATAGTAGTAAAAAATTAAGAACATCCTACAGGAAACATCCAAAGCTGTAGAAATCATACAGCATTACATCCATAGCTGTAATAAATTCTAAGTTTGTAATTACTTCATTCTCATAGTATGCATAATAGAATGATTTCTCCTTTGAAACACAAATTCTCAAATAATACACAGCATTCTACAGGAAACACATCCATAGTTGCAGAAAGATTATAGCATTAAAGCCAGTCCAAATATATGATCAGGTAACATCCAAACCACTAAAAATGCATGATGAACATAACCTCCATAGTAAGAATAAAAGAACTGCATCTCCATAGACCATAGTAAGAATAAAAGAAGCAACACATGTGTTAACGGTGAAATAAAGGTATGCATATTCTCGAATTCTCCACTACATCTCCATAGTAAGAATAAAAGAACTGCTTAAAATAAGAATAAAACTAGAGATCATGAAATTGAATCAAATATTTACATTGTGGCGGGGTGATGGTAGTGGTGGCGCGGCGGCGGTATATGTTAATCGACAAAGAATAAATGGCCACATCACTTTATATTGGTAGGTATATTTGAAATTCGCCCAAATAGGGCAAATTCCAAATACACCAAAAATTATCTATGTAATATATTTTGAATATATTACATTACCTTGAAAATTTATTTTACTTCAAGTCAAATACCAAAAAAGTTAAAATTGCTGCATTTAGTTTCCAAATTCTTCCAACCAAACAACCCCTAAATTTAAGGGAATATATGAATTAGAAAAGTGAAGACTATAAGTATTAGAGTTGATAATTAAAGTTTTATGCAAACAAATATTTAGTTAAAAAAGATTATTTATCTTTAAGATCATGAAATTGAATCAAATATTTAATAATTTATCACTTACTACTCTCTTTAAAATTTAAAAAAAAAACAAAAAGAATCATGCAAAAAAAATACAAAACCTTTATATTTGAATCATTCAATTCAATATATATATATAATGTGAGTTTGGTGTAACAAGTGATTCTACATTAATTAGATCTGATATGACTTGCATGTTTGTTTTTTGTCTGCTGACTCCTATGTATGTAAATTTTCCTTTTTTTAAAAGAAATCATCACTATTAATCATGTTTTATTTTAAATTAAAATATAAATAAATTAAAATATAAATAAAATAAAATAGAATATAAAAAGAATTACAATAAAAATGGTCCCAAATGATTACTAAATTATCTGCGAATTATATGAGAATTATAATAACAGACACTCAAAAGAGAAGAATTAAAAAGAGAGAGAGAGAAAAAGAGAATACTCAGAAAACTAAAAGAATTAAAAACTCTACTTCCACTGTTGAAGAAAGATATATATATATGAGATTAAGTATACTTCCACTTCCAAGACAAGAAAGAAGAGTAAAAACCACCATAGGAAACCCACCTGCATTCTAATTATCACCAGACCCAAATCTAGAGAGGTTCACTCCAACTACTAATTAACTCGACTGCTTCGGCTTACCAAAACATATTTCCTCACCTGCTTCAAGTTATCTCCACACCTGCAACAGTAGCTTTAGTGATTCCCATTGCCTGCTGCTATGGCAGCCACCTTTATGACATCCTGAGTTCAGAGCTTATCAGTATCAGCTCCCTTGGCGGCGAACTCCATTACCAGTTGGTCATAAAGTGCCGTGAGATTCTCCTTGAATTCCGATGAACTGCTCGTGTTGCCTTCATCGACATCTTGCACCCCATTTCCGACGACGCACCCAACCTGAGCGCCGCGAATGTATGCTCTGCAGGCTACAAGGATCGCGCGGCCTTTGCTGCGGAAATGTTCGGCGACAAAGTCCTCGAAATGCTGCAAATATGGTTGAGTACCCCCATCATCAAAATTAAGTAGATAGGGAGAGCAATCATAGAGAGGCTTATGAGTTCTTCAATTCCTCAAAGCTAAAACAGGATTTGAAAACCTGTTCTATGCATAATGTTTACAAGAAATCAAGACTTCCATGCATAACAATTCGCACACGAAATTGCAATGTCGCGATTTGTTATGCTACCAAGAAACATTTAGTCCCGCGGCATGAGAGAAGAAACTGCACTGTGCTAAATATTTAAATTTCAAACAATTAAATGACGGTGATTCATTTTCAAGGATTTTAAAACAGGACTAATTATGGACTCAAAATCTTCACCTTGCTCCATTGAATTTTTTGTGATTTATGGTTAATTTTATAAGTGGATTGACCATGAGATAAAATAATGCACAGAGACATCGCCTTCTTGTAAAAATTTTATAATTAGGTTTGAGATTTTTCAAAATCCCAGCCCCTATGAATAATTACCTATCCCGAACGTGAGTAAAAATTTTCAGCAACCTCTAGGCTCTATGTTTCTTTAGTAGAAGCAATTCAGATTTTATATACTAATAGATAACAAATTGTCAATAGATTTTTTTTTCCTTATTTTCTGAGGGATAGTTTAGTACTTAGGTGGCCTAGGTGTCAATAGGTGTTTGCCGCTAAATAATCAAGTCACATGCTAGGAAAGGTTTTTTTGGTTTTGTTTTGAGAGTTTAAATTTAAGTAATTCCAAGAGAATTGGGGAGGATTCCCTAATTTAGGAGAGGTAAGGGAAGAAGAAATAATAGTAGAGTAGTACTCTTTGCCAAGTTGATTCACTAAGATCCTTAGCCTTCTCTATCCAATACCAATTTCAATCCACTATCCTATTAAAGTAGGGTAGGGTGCAGGTGCTGAGTCAATGAAGCCCTGGTTCCAAAAAACGGGGGCTAATTTGGTTCTTGCAGTCTTCCCAGCCAAGTATATAGAGTTTTGGAGGAAGTGCTGAGAGTTTGCATGGAAAACCTCAAATCTTCAATCCAAAAGATAGCCCAAGCAAAGTCTCTGTTTTCGAAATCTATTTTTATCATTATAACCCATTGGTTTCATTTGAATGCTTCATTGCTTAGGAATATTGGAGCATCCTGCAGCTAGGACTGGATTTCCAGTCCAGTTTCTTTCTGCAGACAAGAACTGGAGGGAATATTGTTAAAGGTTGAGATGACTCAATAAATTATGCTCGTTTGTACAAGTTATCATACAATTTACAATGGTATCTTGGTCTCATTCGGGCTTTTTGTTTGTTTGTTTGATATTGTGCAATGTCATGACAACATTTTGTCCAACTTTTCAGGTAAGGTGTGAAGCAGGTGGCATTGGCAGGCTCAAGGGGTGTTGGATGTTTGGCGAAAAAGGAGGATTGTGAGGGCTGAGGAGAGGAATTTTATAATTATTTCCTTTTCATCATATGATACGAGGTGTCAAAGTTAAAGTAATTAAGATTATTCTAAATATATAAACACAATGTCTAAATTAATGTTCAGGAGTATCAGTAAACAACTTAAAAATTTAATAAAGGAGTACACAGGATAGCAAGTTGAACATTATGTCCTACGGTGCTTTCCAAAGGCCTAATACCATGCAGCAGCCTGTATTTCCTAGCAGAAGCCCATCCACACTTTATGTCAAACATACACATTATGCCAAAAGTTCATATTTTCTTTAGTTTTTTCAGTATAAATACTAATCTCATATACATATCTATTAATTGTTAATTTAGGCTGCTTATCAACCTGCATTGATATAACATTAACACATTACATTATATAATTTTGAGTAAATTAGTTACTAGTATCCAGTAAAATGAAAAAATGGCTTCACCACAGAAATAAGAATCCTCAGTTTTATTAGGCAATTAATTAGTAAATGGAAACAATACTATGGTAAAGAAGAAGTTAACTGTTTACTAGATTCTAGGAAAGTTCTCTCATTAAAGATGGTTTTACAATACTTTTCTGTGTCATTGGAATATTGAAATCAGGGATGTAATTAGAAAAACAGAATGAATGAATTCCTTAGTAAAACAGAATTAGTAAATGCCGCAGATGAAAGTTTTCTCATTGTAAGTTAGAGATTCCTTCATTCCTTAGTAAAGAACCTTAGGTGGGTTCCTTAGAGAATACAACATCATCTTAAACGACAAGATGAAAGTTTTCTCATTGTAAGCTAGAGATTCCTTCATTCCATGAGGTGTATTAACCGCAGGTGCAAAGCCTGGTTCATTAAAGTAAGGCTTGGCATTCAAAACTAATGCTTGGATGGAGACTAAAATCTGGAGTACAGTCGAGTTGGACGAATTCCATGTCTCACATCCTTGGCCAGGCCAGGTATTAAGAAGGCTCAGGCAAACTTTTCCACATTCATATAAGTTGGGATTCAGACGAAGTCCTCCAGAATGATAATGAACCATCTACATAATATTTGAGTATTTAAAAAAAAACAAGAAAAAAAAGAAAAACCATCATCTTGTAGAGAAAGCTCAACACTTAGCTAAAATGCTAAATTGAATGGCCAATGAAACCATAACGGGGGTACCAAGGGAAACGTTGGGGGAAAGTAAATGTCAAAAAAGAAGAGACCATCATGCTAAGGAGTTCCAGCTGGTCCAATGATGACAGCACGAAGAATATCCATCCGAGCTTCATAAATTCTAACGAATATTGTCTCTGCTAGGATGAAGCAGAAGGTTGGTTAATTCAAGAAATTAAAAATGACTAAGATGAATGTCAAAAACTCAAGAACACTTATGCATTATAATAAACAGGCTGCGAAGTACCGTACACTACAAAATGAAACGCTGTAGTAATTTCTGAAAATACATTGACTTCGAGTTTACAAATGCAGACCGCCACAGCCCTTGTGGTGAGTAAATATTAATTAAGAATACCAGTCCATTAAGAGATTAGCTCTTAAAAAAAGAATGCTTCCAATACCACAAAACAACTGCTAATTTCTATGTGAAATAAAACAGGTTATACTCTAAGGATTCATGCCAATTTGATCACTCATGTTATGAGACTCTCCCAAGCCAGAATAGATAACAAAACATTTAGGCTACAACTGCAATTTATTTATCAAAACATAATTTGAACATCTTGAGGTAAGGAAGCCTAGTCAATAAGAGAGGAACTTAAAGCCCCGCATTCCCGACAATCCTTAAAAAGGTAACAAGGGCTTTCGTGAATGCGAGCACCCAAAACTGTTAGCATATCTTAGATTTTATGCAACTTAGTGTCTTCAGATCATGGACAAGTTAAAAAACATAGAAATCAAGGCACAATATGAAAACATACAAAGTTTTCTTAGGCCACCAAGCTTTTTGAAAAATTGAGCACATATTCATTAGTGTCGTGCTAAAAGAGCCCTTAAGAAGAAGCATGCAGAAATCTAAATAATCGGTACAAGAAAGCATAAGAAGCAGTCATCGTTGAAGTAGCAACTAATTCTTAACTCATGAGAGATGCTCTTTAAGTTTGAGTGGAAAAATAATAGGGCGGTCATAAATTGGTGCTTAATTGGATTTTGAATGTAATTTAGAGTACGTGAAGCTGTTTTGTCAGGTAGCAAGAAAATGTATACATTTATCATTTTTTATGCACGTTATTTGTTATTTTACAAAACAACCTGTAATCATGCATTTCTAAAATTATTAAGATACATGTAAAAGGCCATAATTTATTTTTAAATAAATGAATCATATATATATATATATATATATATATATATATATATATATATATATATATATATATATATATATATATATATATATATATATATATATGATTTAGAATCAACTTGGTCCCCCCAACTATTTATGGAAGATCAAAATAACCTCAGGCTAAATAAAAATATCAATTTAATCCATTGACTATTTGAAAAAAAGACCAATTTAGTCCTACCATCCAAATTAATGGCTTAGAAGCAGGGGATTTTTGAAATTTTAATCTATTCTAGATTTATGAAGTATCTTATTTTTAATTAATTTTTTTTTCTTTTTTTATGAAACATGTACAATCATATTCAAGATTTGATACAAAATAAAACTCAATCACATACATCATTCCTCATGATCCTAACATGCTATCACTCATTCCCACTCAACTCTAATATATCAATGCCAAGTTCCCCCACCCTATATTCTTGCTCCCCTTTTATTGGCTTCTCTCTCCCACTCTCTACAAGCAAGGCCACACATTCCACCAATGCACATCTCCAAGTCTATAAAAGCTCAGAGAGTTCCCTTCAATGCTCTGTCCCAACTCTTCATCCTCTCTATCATCGATGCTTTCATCTCCCTCCCTAGAAAACTCTCCTATCCAAGTTTAGCAATATCGAGTTCGACTTCCTCAAGTAAGTGATCCAGCCCCATGATCTTAAGCTTGTTAACCTCTTTTATGCAGTATATTTATAATTTAGTCCTCTCTCCCTCAACAAATCCATAACACACATACACATGCAAGGGAATCACTAAATGGATACAATCTTTATCTCAATTAAATTGATGACCATGCTTTGTCAATCTTTGGTTTGATTGTTTTGAATATTACCCCTTTATTGTTGATGTGTGGTCTAACATGATGCCTCTCCTCTCTTCATTGATCTTTGATTCAAATAATGGGATTGACTACTTGTTCACTAATGGCATGCATAATCAAAAGTGTTATAGTAACCCTTGAATCTCTATTAAATACTTGTCATGATAATCATTAAACAAATCTAAATTCATCATCAAATTTAGCATATTTAGATGCACACCAAATGCACATAAGTTTTCATAACCACCATTAAAATAAAATCAAAAGAATAAAAGAAAAGATGATGAAAAGCTCCTTAAAGGTTCAAAAGAATAAATTGAATTACTAAAGAGATGACAATATTTAGTCCGAATAAATCAGAACCCTCATCATCCATCTTAAATCGGGCTTTAAAGATCAATCATTAGTCTTTCAAGGCCTCTCCTAAGTCTTCTCTCTCTATTAATCTTTGATCTAGATATATGGAGCTATGCCCTTCTCATAAGCAATTGCACCAAGTTGAAACTCAATGATAGTTTAGGGCTATCTTTGTAAAGAGGCAAATGAAATCACTAAGTGACTATAATGCTACCATTATGCATAGGGTGCCATTCTGGTTACTAGAGATAATTAAGTTTCATCATCGATCAGAGTTACTACCTCTATGAGACAAAAAAGTTTAATAAGAGTAATGATAAAACATAAATAAAAAATGAAAATCAGAATTGCATTTAAATTTTGGAATGAGAAAGTAGATAAAAAATCTAACCAATGCAATACAAGATGACAAATATATTGGATGTACTAAACACCGCATGATAAGCATAGATCAACTCATTTACCAAGAATGCTTTTCAAAGTTGAATAAGTCGTATAATTTAAATAATGAGAGTAATAAATTCATATAAGCTCACAAGAGCCATCCCATCTATAGTGTATTAATGATAAAATTTTACGTTAAAATTTTATTGTCAACCATATATCAACTCAACTTGTGTATTTCATAAAATGCACAAATGCTTTATAAAATTTAACTTTGAAAAGTATGCTAATATGTCAAGGCATTCTTATCATTATACTAAATGTTTGAAAAAAGTCATATAACAACTTTCAGTCATGTCGAAGTGTCGATGTCTATGACAAAAGCATCGATATATTCAAAGCATACCAACACTCCTTAAACTTCAATTCAAATACACATTATGTTGACCTAATTGTTCAATCAGATAAGGTAAGAACTTGAGCCTAACCATATCAATTCCAAGTCAATTTAAGGGTCCTACGAGTCAATAATATGCAACTCCATTCTTCTCAAAGCAAGAGATTGAACTCTCCTTGCGGATCATTCTACATTCAGAATAACAAGACTTACACCATATCACCTTAAACTAGGTCATATACCTCAATCTATTAGGCCTCTCTAACAAACTAAGTAATAAACAATAATACTGCTATCAAAGTTAAAGAAAAATCAAAATAAGCTTTCTACTTGAGCCTTTTAAAACTCATAAGCCTCATCCTAATTGGTGGCGAACACAACTACTACCAAGCCCATCAAATTAACTCAACAAGCCACCTTTATAGGATAAGGCTATGAGACTTATCACTAAGTTTTCCTCCCTCTCAAGATTATAGTCTTACTTATAAGCCTTTCAATATATATAAGCCTCATCTTGATCAATTGGATCAACACATTGCCGGAAACTCAGCATTCAATAGTTGTAAGCATCATCCGATATTAAATTCAAGTTAGTTCCCTTGTTAACAATCCCATATTAAATGGGACCCACCAATTAAACCTTAAGCATGTCTTAGACATGTTTCTTTGAGTCAAGCAGAAAGTCATCGATACTTGATAATCATGTCATGCTTTGAGCTCTTGTTTGATGCAAATATATTACCTTAGCCTACTCAAGATATCGAAAGAAGACAACCCATGGTTTGCACATCAACTCCTTGGATGTTATAGCTTATATCCCTCGATGTATTATATGCATGGTATATTTGGAAAGATGAAACTATTAGATCTTAATCAAACTAACCAAAATGTTAAATTTGACCCAAATGTGAGCCAAAGCAATCCCTTTAATCAAGAGTGTTCTCTCATGAATGGTTGAACATTTCACTCATTAGTTTGTAGCTTTGAAAACTCACATTCAACTTCTCGATGAAGAGAATTTGATTAATGTCGAACAATTTTCAAAAGGCATATGAAATATGTAGATAAAACACTACCCGGAGATTTTGCTATCATTTTGTGAGAACTTTAGATATAGTTTCAGGTTTCTTATAGGCGCAAGCATCTATAAATTACTCCTAATACTGAGAGAATTTTTGATTAAGGCTAGTTGGTAGGTCACTAATTGCTTAGCGCATAGTAGCAACAAATGGAGTTAAAATATTTATAAAATTTATCATTCTTAACTTAAGCAGATGATTTGGGGAATGATGGTGCGCACAATCAAGACCTCATGGTTATGTCATCCTGAACTATCGTGGTCTCTTATCTACTTAATTAGAGGAGGTAGTCAACCCAACCAAACCGAAGGATTCTTGTTAGCAGTTATGAGTTGTATCATTCAAGAAGACTATATAGACTTGGGGTGGTGTTTGTCCAACGAGACAAATTTAAGTTCACCTTAACAAACAGAGGACTTTTTGCTCTACCAAGTGCACTCTATTTCACACCTCAAGGGATAGAGTCATTGAGGAACATACGGGCTACAATCATGACCATAATAAAGTGTGGTCATTAAAAGGCCAAATCACTCAGTTTGAGGATTCTGATCTTAACCGCATTATATATGGAGCCTATTGGTCAAACCAAGCGGACAAAGGACAAGGACCACATCCTTATTAGCATGAGAATATTGTTGACCTCAGTTTTAGAATGAGTTCTCAACACCTCCATCTTAGACTTAGGATTCCTCTTAGATTTTAAGAGTTTCTTAGTCTTAAGACACATCTAGTGATTAAGTGGACACTCTCACCTAGCCCTAGAGGACTTAGAAGAGTTAGCCATAGGAATAGGTCATGCCTTTGGAGTGTTAAGAAAAATCTCCTACCCTTTAGCTAAAACCTTTCCTCACTTTCCTTCTTTCAAGTCAAACTTCAAATCAATTCTATTTGATTTTCTCAAACTCCAAATCAATTCCATGATTCAATTCCATGAGTCTATTGCATGATTGAAATTCATGATTAAAACCTATGATCAAAATTCATCAAAATTTCTAAGTAAAAATTTCTTAAGTCCTTAACCCTTTCTTAAGGACTTAGACAAAATCATGATTCAAACTATTCAAATTTTTGAGATTTTCTCAATGATCCATTTATATTCTCAATTATATTCACATATATAAATGAAATATAAATTCAAATCCCTTAAATCAAATTCAAAATTCCAAAATAATTCATGAAAATTTTCCTAAAATTCATTTAACTTTCCATTAAAGGACTTAGCCAAAATTAACTCCAAATCTTGATCAAACTGTATTCAAATCCTTGGAATTTTCTCATAATCAATTTAAATCCTCATTTATATTCTCATATATAAATGAAATATAAATATAACTCAATTCAATTAAATTCCAAATTTAAAATGCTTGAAATTCCCTTAAATCCCTTGATTTTCATTAATGGATTTAACTTTAAAATTTGATCAAACCACTTCAAACTCATGAGATTTTCTCAAAATCAATTTATATTCTCATATATAAATGAAATATAAATATGCATCATTCAAATCCAAGTCAAAAAATTAAATTTCAAATTAAAATTCAATTAAATCCTTAAAATTCCCTTTAATGGATTTAACTTCAAATCATAATTAAACTCTTTCAAATTCTTGAAATTTTCTGATCAATTTATATCCTCATTTTATCACATGTATAAATGAAATATAAATTCAAACAATCAAAACCCACTTCAAATATTAAACTCAAATCAAATCTAAGCATTTCAAGACAAAATCTTGAACTTAGCCAAAATCAATTCAAATCAAGCCAAATCCTTGATTTTCTCTCATGATTCAATCAATCCTACAATCATGAGCTATCCTTCAATCAAAACCCAAATCAAAAATCAAATCCAAAACTCCTTCATATTCTTTTTTTGAATATGAGATTTTCAAATGGATCAAATTCCATTTGCCTTCAAACCACTTGTAAATGGATTTATATTTCAATCATAAGTCCATATACAAGATCAATCAACTTCAAATCAAGTTTTGACCAAGAACCCACTTAGGCTCACTTGACCCAAAGTGACATAAAGTACCCTTATGAGCCAACTTTTGATCCTAACCAAATTGGATTGAACCAAACTCATATATCCCTCCTATCATGATCAACAATCATGGGATGATCAATCAATCAAATTGGGTCAAACCAAGTCAAACCTGAGGTTGACAAGTCAACCAAAAATGAAACCTAACATAGCAAAATCCACCATAGGCCAAATTGATTGAAATCATTGATCCAAGTTCACTCATGACCTATGTTTGAACTTGATTAAGTCAACCCCACTATTTGGCCCACTTGACCCACTTTGACCTAAAGGTCAAAATGTGTCAAAACGATCTAAGCCAAATTGATTGGAACTAATGGGTCAAGTCCATTCCAAATCACTTGTGAAACTTGACCAAAAGCCTCAATTGGCCAACTAGACCCAACCTAGCCCAATTGACCTTAGACCCATGACTAAAGGGGTCATGTTGAGCCAAAAATGAACTCTCAAATTGATTGGAAACAAAGATACTAATCTACTCCATATGACCAACTAAACCTAAACCTACCCTTGAACTAACCCAAATAGGTCAAATGGGTCAAATAGATCAACTTGACCCATTTGACCTAAATGAGTCATATGAGCCAAAACCTAATCTATACCAAATTGAACCAAATCAAAGGCATCAAAACATTTCAAATGGTCATATGAATTTGACTCCACTTTGACCCAATTTGATCTATTGATCAACTTGACCCAAGTTGACCCATTTTGACCTAAATGGGTCAACAGAGAAAACCTATAAAATGTATTGAAATCCATTGAAACCCAACCTATTTTCTCAACATACTACATTACATGAAAAAAAATAGCAATGACCATTACCCTAGGCCATAGAACAAATTTTGGCTTAGCCCATGGGTATTTTGGTCATGCACTCATCACAAACACTTGAGGCTCTACTAAAACCTCAAGGGGACCTAGTGATGAGTGGTTCACCCAACCCAATGGGTTTGGGTCAACCCATTTGGCCCATGGACCAAACCCGACCACCCATGGCCAAATTGAATTTTCAAACTCCCCCCAAACCTCAATTGGATGCACATGGGAGCTAAGCTTTCCCTCCTTTGGGCCCGACCATGTGCACACTTCTAACCACTCAAACAACCCACTCTATGGTGACAATTGGATCAAAGCGGCAAGCATAGGCTCGGCCGTCCGATTGCCATTGGGGGAGATATACTCCCCCTATTTCACTAAAATCAAAACTGATTCACACTCAATTGAAATCTAGGAAGCCTTAGAAAACATCACAGAGCTTTCCCTAGGCCTCTATAGGAGATTTGGAATTGATCTTTCTCAGTTTTTAAATAGTGAAAACAGGGGAGCTCACCTTGATTTCCAAATTTCTCCACACTTGATCCCACTTCAATTCCTTCTACACTCATCATCCAAGGACTCAGTCGAGCTTGCCTAAGCATTCAATTGAGTTCTAAAGCTAAGGGGAAGATAAATTCGATCAAACCCGCAAGGGGAGCTAAGAGGAGTTGGTCTACCCACTCATTTACTCAACCTCAAGAGCTAAGAACTTGGGGCTTGTCTCACCTGGTGAGCTACCTTATCAATCCCGAGCATCGGTGATCACCTCCGACGAGGTTAGTGAATTTCTGACCACTTAGGCTAAGGGGTGTTGGTCTTTTGTGAAGTGGATTTTCATTTCATAGGATCTTAGCCGTTGGATTGGCCGCTCTGATCCTTTAGATGGTGTGTGCTAAATCTTGTTTGAATTCATGAAGGATCGGGCTCGGATCTTCCCTTGGATTATGAACAGCTCACATTCCTCCTAAAGGAAGAACTTATCTCATTCGTCCATCCATGTTTTAGATGGATATGAGATTAATTCACACGTTTTAGAATTTATTTTCCCTTTTAAAAACTGCAAGTGTATCCTTAATCGTCAAGATCATACATTGCCGGTAAAGGCGTGTCTCATATCTCTCCATTTGACCGATTAAGTAATGGCTCATAGCGGCGCATTATAAACACGGCTGGCCGTATACCACCACCGTCAGCATGGGTGGGGGATTAAATAGGGATTAGTTATTTAACTAATTAATTCTAATTAATCCATATAGCTTCTAAAAATCATAACTCCTCATAGAAAAATTAGAAAAGTAAAAGGAAAAATGCCTTGGATAGATAATTCCATCTAGAATTTTCTAAAAATATTTTCAATGTATTTTGATTTCCCTTTTTCTCTGAATTTAGGTTTCTTTGGGAATGTTAATTAGCTAATTACTTTCTAATTAAGTCACCAATGGATCTCAAATTTATAGGGTTCATTTTAGGGGATGACCTCTGCCTCCCCTAATTCTTGAGATTTATTGAGACCTAGATTAGGAAAATTGCTAACTCATTCTCTAATTATCCCCTTCATGTAATTAAGGGTAATTAAGACGTAATTAGTGAATTTTCCCTATGTTTAAGTTGGATTATGGTTAGATCTAGTGAATAGGGGTTTTAGGGAATAATTTTGGGGTACTTCCCCTAAGCTATTCCCTAAACCCTTTTTTCTTTCCTTAATCTCCTTCTTAATTAAGGGTTAATTCATTAATTACTCTTTAAATAATTTCAAAAAATTCTAAAAATCTCTAAAATTTAATTAATCTACCTTGGGTAGATTCTTGGGTGTTCAATAGCCTAAGTCTAATTAAGAAAACTAAACCCCATTTCATAAATGTGAAGGGTGTTTTAAAAGTACTTAAGCTAAAGCTCATTAGCTTAATTAACTTTTAATTGTGAATTGCATTAGGCCTTTTCATTACTAGGTGCATTGCAAATTTACATACCTTATGAGTTTTATGTCATCTCATTGGCTCATAATTACTTATTTAATTTTTCTAAGGTTGTGTAGGTAAGGGTTAATTAAGCCACTTAATGTATACTTTAACTTAATCAATGCTTAAAAATAGATTTAATTATCTGAAAATTAAACTAAAATGCAATAAATATATGAGAATAAGTTAGGAACAACAAACTAATCTCACCTTTTTAAAACTAAATCAAATTTCAAACAAACAAAATCATTTTGAAATTCACTTCAATTTATTCTAAGTTTTCATATTTTTTAAGAATGTCTTAAGGAATTAAGGAAAGTGAGTTGGTTCATATGATTACATCACTTTAGATCTTTCCCAACATGTTAAATTGTATACCATATGACTTATGCATCCTTGGTTACATGTTTTCAAACTTTTAAAATGAAATTATTTACTTTATGTCAAATGTGCATGTGTTTGCTAAAGTAAAATATATGGCTATTATCACAACTAAATCAAAATATTTTCAAAATATATAAACAAAACATTAAATCTGAAAGTGTGTTATTCTTATAATTTAATTATAAGCTTGCATATGGTAAATTATAAAACATGTGTAGTGTAACCTTTCTTTCCTTCCTTATGTTATAGCTTTAAATATGGGTTAGTAAGATGTAGGGTTCATTTGAAAAGAACCCAACACTTAATTCTAAGCCCTATTCATCCCTATGCTTTCACTTAAGAAGGATTGCTTACACTTGCATGAATAAATTGCATAAAAAAAGTGAAATCATTAAGCAAACTTTTGCATATTCCTTTTCCACTTTATTTCTTTTATATGCATGTTAGTACATAAGAAAAGTGACATATTAGTCTGGACAACCCCGATGTTGCGAGTCTTTAAGTAGCCCTAAGTAGGTCTTGTACCTTACACCTCCGTTAACAATGTACTTTTACTCACTTATGCCTTTCTTATTTTCATGCATGTATGTGAAGTTTTGAGAAAGAAAACATTTTATACTTAAGAAAATCATACATGTTTAACTTCAAATTTTCTTAAATGGATTACTTAGCATGCATCATAAAGTATGTTAACTACTCTCATTTGCATGTATAGATATGCTTAGAGTCCATTCATATGCATGTTATATATGTTGAGAAAGAATTGGAGTAATGTATGCTATGTGAATTTTGATTCATTTTTCTTAATCTTGAAAAGTCTTTCTTTTTTGGGTAGGTTTGTTTAGATTTGATCTAAACTTAAGATTAATTAAAAGATGTAATTAAAAAAGCATCCTTTGAAATTAAAATGTGAACTTACTTTAAAAATTACTTAAAGATTAGGGAAGAAAAGAGAAGTCCTCTTCTCCCTCTCTTTATAACTTAGTAATTAATTGTAGGTTTCACTTAAACCAAATTAAAACATGAAATAAAAATAACCCAAAGTCACTAAACAACTTAAATGAAACTCTTCTCTAAGTTAAACATATCTTTCATACTTAAAAAATTCAAACCTAAAGTCCTAACTTAAGCATACCACACAAAACCTTCAAAGCACACATATTAGCCTAAGTCACCACTTCTAACTTTAGGTTAGATCGGTGCATTCATGATGTTATGTTTTGTTTTATGATGAATGATTTAGGCGGATGTTAGGGTGTATGCTTAGAATGAATGGTGGGACATGCTTAATCCTATTATTTTCTGAGGAGATTGTGCTAAATGGTATCATAAATAAAAATATAAATGCTTCTTGCTTGTAGATGCTTATACCCCTTAGCATAATTCATAGGCGGGTGGACTTAGTGTCCCATGTGTGGGTGATAAGTCCAATATATATGCTTAGGATTTGTGTGGTGTGATTTGACTTTTATTTTGCGGTGTTAGTTAGATTTATGTATTTCCTTTTCATGTAAAAAATTTGTATATTTAGGATTTGGAATGATTTGTATGAGAGATTAGGATGAACATTGGTCATAAGATCCCATCTTATGCACCATGTGAATCCTTCAGCATCTACCATTCAACTATCCAAAGGAAGATCTAAAGAAAGAAAAGAAGAAAAGAAAAGAAAGAAAGAAGAAAGAAGAATAAAGCTTGAAGACCCTCCCCTTCCCCATAACAATGAATTCCTTTTGTTTAATTGTAATTCAATTCATTTGTGGTTGTATAAGGGTAGAGCTTCATTTACCACATTTGATATTTTTGGATTTGTGCGGTGGTGCCCACCACAAACGGGCATTTATTCTTTTTGTGCTAGTTTTATAAATTGATTGATATTTGTTTAACTTGTGCATTAAGTGACATATTTTTTCTAGTTTCTTCCTTGCTTTATGTATGGCCTGGATGTGGATTAGGCTCTTTAGGAAAAATAAATCTTTTACCCAACTTAACAACTTGAAATAAAACTAAACAACTCATAACCTCACCTAAACCTTAGGATTAAAATCACGATAAAAGAATTAGAAACCCTTATTGGATGAGTTCTTTTCTTTATAATATCATGCACAACGTCTTATTTCACTCTTGATTAGAGGGCTTCCATCTTTGCGAGAATTGGCTTGACCTGAGGCTGGTGGAAACTCACCCTCAAATTCTAGGCGATTTTGGCCAACAATCTACTCTCATTAGTCATAAAAGTCCTATTAGCCTGAGCCAAATTGATTGTCCCAAAAAATGAAATAAAATAAAATTTGAAATGCATTACATTTAGGTCATTAAAGTATGTCCCTTTACATGATTTAGTCTCTTTAGGGAGTGAGTTTAAGGACTTAATTTATTTTTAAATAAAAACAGTCTAGCTATCTTGCATAAGTATAAAGACTTGCCTACATATATTTAAAATCAGGAGTTAGTTGGCAGCCACCCCTAGGCGGTTGTAAATCCAAGTTATCGGGTGGTTTGTCCTCTCTTGTGGAAACCAATTACCTATTTTTTTTTTGGGATTTAGGTTGTGCTTCCGGCCTGGAAGCTCCTAGAATTAAGATTACGAGGTTGCTTCTCCCCAGGGCCATAAGCATAATTCCTCACCTCTTAAGCATTTCCTTAATTTGTGTTAAGGAATCTTAAGAACTAAATTTTAATGAAAAATACAACTCAAACAAACTAAATCAATTTCTAAAATATAAAGCCCAATTTAAGGATAATTTGAGATACTCGCTTGGTTTCCAGCATCAGCATCTCCTACATATTCCCATTTTGGCTTGATAATAACTCCATTTTTTGATCAATCCCATTTGATCTTCAAAAAATACAAACCAATTGATTGATAGTCCTTTATTGAAATCTTTAGAGACAACAATTATTTTCCTTAATCGAGTTTTCTAGGGATCTCATCCCCGTAATTAACTATGGGGGCTTGCCCTTGTAGGGAACTTAACAAACCCGATTTAAAATAAGCTCTATTTTACTTTTTCATGTAAAATAAGAGAATAATCTCTGGTGCATATGAAGACTCCCCACAGATTTGAAAAGCGCCTCCCTTATAAGAATTTTTCACCACAAATATATTAGAGTGAACATATTGATTTACTTGATTTGGCATTAGCTCATTTGTGAGCTAAATTTTTTTTTAATTTGTCACCTTCATAAAACGTTGCGAAGGTGGATGAATTATTTTGCTTTAAGTTTTCAAATGATGATTTTCATTTAAATAGTTAGAACTTAGCAACTTATCAATTTTTTGTATTTAAATTAATATTGGATTTAGATTAATTTAACATAAATTTTAGACATATTTTAATATCTATCTAATTAAAATATTCATCATTGATAATATTATCAACTCATTTGCAGCGAGAAACTATTAAAATTTATAATCAAGTCCATCATCTTAAAACATAGGGTTTGTAGATTTGAATATAAATTTTTCTAATTAAGATCATTGATGGTCGTATATAAATGTAAAATAAAAATCTATATTTAAAGAGTGAATGTTTGATTTACAAATAGTCTTGTCAACTCTATTTTCATGATCAATGGTTAAGTGAGAATTACAATTTCATAGCATAGGCAAACTACATTAATAATGCATATGATAAATAGATTTAAATTTGACTTTGAATAAATACATATTGGAATTTGAATTATAAGGAAATTTTGTATTGAGACTTAAGATGGTTCCAAGTTCCACATAAGTTCAGAAGCACCTGGAATAGTTAATTGCCCTCATTTTGTGAGGACTTTCATTAAGGCTAGTCATTACCGATTAAACTAGGATTAGAATTTGGCTCATAAGGAGTACTTTGGGTCACTTTAGGTGAAGTGAGCTTAAGTGGATCGATTGGCTTGATCAAGCCTTGATTCAAGTTTGGTTGAACTCACATATGAACTTATGATTGAAATATAAATCCATTTACAAGTGCTTTTGAGTTATATGGGTTTTGATTCACTTGATAATTTCAAGTTCAAAGGGTGAACATGAGTTTGACTTGTGATTGATTTTTTTTTTTCATTTAGTTTTGGTTTAATGATTGAAGTTCATGTTTATATTTGGTTTTTATGATTGAATGATTGATTGAATCATGAAGAAAATCAAGGATTTGGCTTGATTTGAGTTTGATTTATTTCAAGTTCAAGAATTTGACTTGAAAGGCTTAAGTTAGATTTTAGTTTAATTTGGGTTTGAGTTTTGAAATTAGTTTGTGTATTTGAATTTACATTTCATTTATATTTGTGAATATAAATGAGAATATAAATGGGTTATGAGAAAATTTCTTGAATTTGAATTGATTTGGATTTGATTTGAGCTAAGTCCATAAGAGGTAATCAAAGGACTTAGGAAAGATTTTTGGAATTTGGATTTGAGTTTTGGATTTAGTTTAGGGTATTTGAATTTATATCTCATTTATATTTGTGAATATAAATGAGAATATAAATGGGTTATGAGAAAATTTCTTGGATTTGAATTGAGTTGGATTAGATTTGAGCTAAGTCCATAAGATAGAAATCAAAGTGACTTAAGAAATGTTTTGGATTTTGGAATTCAATCATGAGTTTCAATCATTTGGAATTGATTCATGATTTGGTTTGGTATTGAAGTTGAGTTTAAGGGTGATTTGAATTTGGAGTTTGACTTGAAAGAAGGAAGTGAGGATTTAGTTCAAGCTATAGGGTAGGCAAATTTTCCACCCAAGGCATGACCTATTCTATGGATAACTCTTCTAAGTCTCTAGGGTTAGGTTAAGTGTTCACTTAATCACTATAAGTGTCTTAAGACTAAGAATTTCTTAGTGTCTAAGAGGAGCCTTATGTCTAAGATGGAGGGTTGAGAGCTCATTCTAAAAATGAGATCAACAATATAAGCAAGAAGTGACCTCACCAAGCCGAGGTGTTGTCTAGGGATTATGAGCATTAAAGTCTCCCTCAACCGGGAGGTGACATCTTGAGAGTTAATGTAGATCATTAAATTGAGCTTCACAATCGATGTAAAGTCTTAATCTTATGATAAGAGCCTCATATTCAGTCACATTATTAACTGCAGAGAATTTTAAGCGAAGTTCATACTCTAAAGTATCTTGTTGGGGAAAATAAGTAAGATTCCTGCTCCAGCACTAGCATTTCCTGAAGCTCCATCAACATAGAGGGTCCATTGAGGAGATGAAATGGGTGTAATAAATAGCTCATTTGGAGTAGGGACAATGCACTCAACTATAAACTTCTGTGAGTACTTGAGACTTTATGTCTGGCCTGGGTAGAAAATGAATATCAAACTCTCCCAATTCTATGAACCATTTGATTAACCTTCCAGATGCCTCTGGGTTCTATAGAATAGCCCTCAATGGTAAATGAGTATAAACACCGATGGTGTGAGCTTGGAAGTATGGACGCAATTTTTGCGCTAAGAAAACTAAAGCCAAAGCCATTTTATCTCGCTAGTGGATATGATGACTTTCTATATTAGAAAATTTTGATAACATAATAAATTGGTGGTTGTATCACATTTTTCCTCTACTAAAAGCGAGCTTATTATGGGAAGAGGCTGAGATATAAGTATAACATCTCTCATTGGATAGGTTTGGATAGTAAGGGTGGAGATGCTAAATATTTCCTTAGTTGCTCAAAAGTAGCTTGACATTTATTAGTCCCTAAAATTATCATTTTTAGCTCCCTTTAATATTTTAAAGAATGACAAGTATTTATCTCCAAAGCGAACTAAGAAGCAGGATAAAGTAGCAATTCGTTCCATTCAAGTGTTGAACTTCCTTGATATTCTTTGGTGGAGCCATATCTCTTAGCACTCTAATTTTCTTGGGATTAGCTTCAATGTCGGTGGGTGACCATGAACTTAGAAATTTTCCAGTAATCTCAAAAACACACTTGGTTGGGTTGAGTCGCATGTTATAACATCGAAGAAGGTTAAATCATATTTCTAAGTCATAAATATGTTGTCATTCTTCCAAGTTTTTTACTAACATGTCATCCACATATACCTTCATTGTGTAGTCTAAGAGGTCTTTAAAAATCTTGGTCATGATGCGTTGATAGGTAGCACCAGCATTTTTTAACCTGAATCACATAACTTGGTAACAACATAAGCTTTTATATGTTTGAAAAGATATGGCTTCTTTATCCGTCAGGTCCATTTTATATGGTTGTAACACGAGCATTTAAAACTAAGCATTATATGCCTGACATAGCATCAACCAATTGATCAATTTGGGGAGGAAAACTATCTTTGGGATAAGCTTTGTTGAGATGGGTGTAATTAATACACATTCTCCAAGTTCCATTTCCTTTCTTAACCATGATAATATTTGCTAGCCATGTAGGGTAATATACTTCTTATGAATCTCACTTCTAATAGCTTGTTAACTTCTTGTTTAATAGCTTGGAGGTGTCGCAAAACTTCTTTTGGATGATCGGTTTGAATGTTGGATCAATCTTGAGAGAGTACATGATCACATTGGGGTCAACCCCAGGCATATCTATCGAACTCGAAGCAAAGATGTCTTGATTCTTGTGCAAGAAGTCTAAATATTTTGCCCCCTGTTCATCTAAGAGCAGAGAACCAACTTGCACTGTTCGTAAAGATGGTCATCTGATAATGAAATAGGGAGCAATTCTTCTATAGGTAAAGCCCTCTGAGATACTTCTTCATCTTGAAAATTAAAATTCTATCAAGGTCAAGAGCGTGATTAATCTGTCAAATGCATGATTGTGGTATGTTGATTTACAAACCATTCTAACCCCAACAGGAGTTGAAAATTTCATCTTAAGATGAGGTACTAAAGTAACAACACCAAAGATTGATTGGAGGGGCCTTCCGAAAGTAATAACACCAAAGACTTGACCACCATGAATTGAATTGAATGACTCACGTCAAGAAAATTCTCCGAGGATAACAGGAAGGGTGATTGCCCCCTCCACTCACACAAGGCGATTATCAAACCCATATAATGGTCTTGTAGCGGGTTGGAGCAATTCCCTAACTAGGCCCATGCTAAGAAATATGGAGTAAAATAAAACATCGACAAAACACCCGTTATCAATCAAAATTCTCTTAACATTATAACATGGGTCACTGATCCCTGCAGTGATGACAAGTGGACCTTGATTGGAACTTGGATTCCTTCTAAGTTCGAGTCATTAAAAGTGATGGAATGTCAATATGTCTGATTTTTTAACTCGACTCTTGGTGGCAATAAAGACTTGATTAGATAGTAGTGGTCCTCCTATAATTATTTCAATTTCTCCAACTATCTAGCGATTATTTTATTATTTCTACGATGATTGTCTTGATTGCCCCCTAGTTGGAGCTATGTTTGCTTGAGTTGATTGATTATGCACAAATCGACATAGATATTCTTATTGAATGAGCCTCTCAATCTCTTCTTTGAGCTGTTTACATGCCTTAATAGTATGTCCATAACTTCGATGGAAGTGACAATATTACTCCTGATTTTCTGAATTTAGTTTCAGTGGATGTGGCCACTTAATGGTCTCTTCATCTCGAATGGTCATCAAGACGTTAACATGAGATGTACTCAGTGGTGTGTATACCTTTTCTAGTTGTGGTTCGCATCGTCAATGTGGGGGCTGTGGAAGGAGATCACGATTGTCTTGTTGCTTCTTTTCATGGGATTATCGATCTGTGTTCCCTGGGGCACTCTTACATTTTTCTGTGGATTATTTAAATTGTTTTTGATGGGCATTAATAGCCTTATCAAAAATTTGCACTCTACTGATGAACCAAGTCATTACATATGAGTGGACCATATCTTGCATTAGTGACAAGTAGAAAGGCCTGGGGAAGCCTCCAAGGAAAACTCTTAGTAATTCGAGATCTACCCAGGTATTTGGCGAGCCTCTAAGAACCTCCGAAGTACTCCTTAAGTGATTCATCTTCATTTTGATGAGCATACTCGAGATGAGAGGAATCTTTAATGATCCTCAGGTTTGCAATGAACTGTTCTACAAAATTTTTGGCGAGTTTATCAAAGGTATGAATGGATCCCCTTGGAAGGGAGTGGAACCAAGTGTGAGCCTGACCCTTGAGAGTGACTGGAAAGACTTGACAAAGTAGTGTGTCAAGAGCTCGTTAGATATGAATGATAGTTCAGTAATGGTGATGTGTTCATATGAGTCGATTGTCCCATCATAGAGATGCTCGGAAGCTTGAAACCTACGAATAGGATGTTGAAGAAACTGAGGTGAAGACTCGATAGCGATGAGAGGGAAGATGATTTTTAGCTTTAAGGTTGAATTGTTCTCGTATTAAGCATTTTAATTCCGCACATATAACATGAGTGGAATCAGCGGGGCGAGAAGCAAAATGCGGCAATAATTGGGGTTAGTAATTGGTTGAAATTTAGTGATGGATTAGTAGAGCTAGCGGTCGAGATCGACATCCGCAGTGCGGAAGCGGAACTTGACGATGGCGAGAAGGCCCCGTATTATCATTTTGACCTCCCCTAACTAACGATCGATCTTGGGGGAGATGCGTTTGTCATAGTAGTGGTTGTCGTGTTTCTCATAAAAGTTGAATTATCTTATTTTGAAACTCTTCCATTCGGTGAACACAATCTTCTAGAAAGTTCTATTGCACCTTCACCGATAGGGTCATGCCTATCAGAGGGAAGTGAGATAGAAGCTTGGTATCCTTGGTTTAAGGATTAGTTTCGGGAGTGGCGAGAGTTGAAACGGGAGGCTTCGTTGTTGCGAGTATTGCGCCTATTGGCCATAATGCAAGTGTTCGAGATTTGCCATTGTGGGATAAGATTTCCATGAACAGCGTTAAGCGATTACGTCTTTAGAAAACTAGTTGATAGAATAAAACTTTACTGCCTTAGCGTGTTGAAATCCAAACGTATATATTTGAAGAGAAGAACAAGAAACTCCTGTGATTTTACGTGAAAAAAAATCGAGAAGAAAAAATCACGGCCTAACTTCAATAAAAATATTCCATATATATCACTTTGGAGTATAAAATTTAAGTTTTCACGATAACGGATTATAGAGTTGTATGTGAAAGCGACAATCATGTAATACAACTATCACGATGGTAGTTAGGCTATATATATTGATCGGTCGGTATCAATGATGATCCAGAATGGTGGCGGTAGTAGTGCGTGGCCCGGTGGTGGTTGATAGCGGCATGTCAGCAGTGATCAATGTCGGGGCTGGTGTGCGGTGGCAGCGGTAGTCAAGCGGCCGTCGTAGTGGCGGCAGCGAAACGATAACCGCAGCGGAGCAGTTATCGGAGCAGTGGCGACAGCGTGGTAGCGGTAGTACCGATAACGGTAATCGATCGCGATGTCAGCGGATAATTGATGGTGGTGGCCGATGGTGGCGGCCAGCGGTGGTCGGCGACGGTGGTTGGCGACAGTGGTCGACGGTGGTGGTTGACGGCAGCGAGGACCGGCGGTGGTCGTGGCGATGATCGGTGGCGGTGGTCGCTATCAACCAATTATACGATAGAGGTTCTTCAAGCCTCATCGCTCTCTCTTCTCTTTAACTTGGGGTCTCTCATATGAAGAATGATCGACTATTTATAGATTAGAAGAGTGGTGTTTCTGTAAATTCGTGTAAAATCCAATCCACTCCATCGGACGGCTCAAAATGAACCATTTGATAATCTGATGTATTTTAAGTATTTAAATGCTCAAATGAAGTCAAAATCAAGAGATCTTGGGCTTGTTAGATTCGGGTCGTCAAGACGCTCGGTTTACTATAAGCACTCCATATTTATGAGTTATTTAACGATTTGACTGATATCTCAAAGTTTTCATTTATATTTTAAGCACTTATCCGCTTGTCTCAGTCAGTTAATCGATAAGATTTGTCTTTAGTAGAATTTTCAGTATCATATCAAGTAATATGATATAAATTTTATAAGATTCATAGTGATGGCAACATAAATACCTCTCAGTTTTCAACAGATTATGCTAAAGCTTTGATTCCCTATTTTTTATTTAAAAAATAAAAATTTAATTTATATGATTGAAATGATTTTCAAAATTTTATTTTATGAGTACATTTTTTAGCACATATTTAATTTATGGATTAATTCGTAATACTAAGTGATGTGATTGTCATGATCTTATATGAATTATAGGTCGGTGCTATTAAAATATGAATATTTTCTCATTTTTCAATGTAATTTTAAAGTTTAGTGGTTTATTTGAACTTGTATCATTAAATTTGGCTTTTCTTTAGAGTCATTTCACTAATATTTAGTATTTTTCAAGACAGCCAAAAAGAGTCATTCAAAAATAGTTTTTTTTTAGGAGGATTTACATACATATCACACAATTCTTATATATTTACATATCTAATACAAACTTCAATTTTTTTTATATATATACAACACTCCAATCTTCAATATCACATCTAAAATATCATCTTCACTCACTTTCAAAAATGAAATGCACCTTTTAAGCATAAAAAAGTATTAACTTTTAAGTGTTAGATATGTAAATGCATAAGAATTGTGTGGTATGTATGTAAATCTTCTTTTTTATTTTTAGTATAATAAGCCTTGAGGGCAACTACTATTAAGGGTTTAGGTGTTAGCGTGCTCGAATGTTGGTTGTCATGATAAAAGCGAAGCCCCCAATCAGTAGATCATGTCATTCAGCATATTCAAAAATATTTCTCATTTTATTCTGTAAAAAAAACTAGTAATGTTGGCGAATAGTTTGTATCTTAATTTTTCTAATTTTTTAATTCACAAATAGATGTCCAAATTAAAGTGACCAATTGATGGTTAGATAACTTGCTAAGATGTTTGATTGGTGATATTATAGAACTTGAGATTTTAAATTACTCACACTTAAATTTGTTCATAATAATTATGTGTTACACATTATATAAATGCCATATTTTAATATTATTTATGGCATGAAACTCATAAATCTTATATATCTCATTAATTAATCCAAGCATACATCATGTTGAAATTGTGTTTCACTTTTTGAAATAAAATTGATAGTTGAACAATAAACTAAAAATATAAAGAAATAATTAATTCATGGAAAAATATGGCTTTAGAAAATGAACTTTTATTTTGGTATGTATTAGAGATCATCACTAGTGAGGATTGTATAGATTCAAATAGTTCGAATATGCTTTTGATTCACTAAGAAGTTGTTTGAGATCACTTTTAATTTTTTATTTATTATTTTATATTTATATTTTATTTTCTTTATTTTTATTTCAAATTGAAATATATTTGGTGATTATTATTGTCCTTAAAACACTTGAAACATTTTAAAGCCATTGTAAATGTTTTTTTATTATTTTAAAATATATATATACAAAATATCAAACAAATATGTTTTTAAAAAAGCATAAATTATAAATAGAAAATAGTTGTTGCGTGCTAGAAAACCAGTTACGGTAGAGTGAAAGTTTACGCTTTAGCTTTGTTGAAAATTATAGGTATTTAAAGTGAAACAAGAAAACTCAAAATTTTACGTGAAAAATCTCGAAAAGTGCCAAAATCACGGATCTAGCTAGAAATCTTCCACTATGTATTTATTTTGAGTACAAGTTTTCCGACGGATTACATTGTATATGAGAGAAGGGCTCCATGAGAATCCCAAAATCGAGTGCAAATATAGTAATATGGTGAACGGTGGTCAAGAATTGATGAAGGTCATCGGGATGGTGGCCGAAGATGGTCGTCGAGCGATGGCGACGGTGATGTCAGCGGCGATGACCGGCATCGGTGGTGGTGATGATAATCGGCGGCGATGGTTGATAACGATGGCGATGAGCGGCATGGTGGCCGGTGGCGGCGGCGGATGTGATGGCAAGGATCGGCGGTGGCGGCGACGCGTGGCGGTGGCGGTGGTTGTAACCAGCGTGGTCGGCCATCGAGTGGTGGCACGATTATGCCGGAGAATTTTAGCTCTCTCCTTCTTGCTCTCCTCATATGAGAATGAGTGGTATTTATAGATTGAAGGGACGTCTCATACATGCAAAATCGGAACCATTCCTCTCCATTGGACGGCTCATGATGATTCCCTTGATCATATGATGTATTTTGTGTATTTGAATGCTCAAATAAGTCGAATTATGAGATCTTGGCTCGTAGATCGGCTTCGAGGCTCGATTTAACTATAAACACTCCGTTTGAGAGTTATTTAGGGATTTAACCGACATCCCGAGTTCGAGGATATTTTAATTCTTGATCTCACCGGTTTCTTGGTCACAACTTCGTGATTAGTGCTTAGTAGTATTTTAAGTTTCATATCAATAGTATAAAATTGATCCCAAACACTCATAAAAGTTTCTTATTTAGTCGCAATTCTCTTTGTGATTTGTGCATGAGCTTACTCCACTTCCACCATCATAGTCACCCATTGACTCTTTGGATACGAACTTCTTTTGATCCTAGTGCATAGTGTTGGTCTATAATAGTTATTTAGATTATTTTTCTAATTAAGTTATGTGTCAATTTAATTGTAACAAATTTCATTTTAATTTATTTTCATTGTCCTGTCTAAAAGTTCGTAAAGTGAAAAATTATTATTATGTAAGCGAGAAATAAACTCAAGATCTTAATAATAATTTATATATACTTGTAGAATATTTGAATTGTTCAATATGTATCATAATTAGGAGTGTAAATGAGCTGAGTCGAGTAAAATTTTAACTTAATAATAATTACTAAGCTCGGGCCCGAGCTCGACATTTAAAGAAAGTCCGGTTTGAGCTCATTTCGAATGCGAGCTTTAAAAGCTCGATAAATTATTGAATCGATAATGTGATATCTCGATAATTCGGTTCATCGTTATGTAAATGGCGACTCGATAAGCTATCGAGCTAAGTCAAACTAAAACTCGAACTCGAAAATTTTTTGAGCTTGTCATGAGCTCGAGCTCAGCTGCTCGATAAGCTTGGCTCGAGGCTGGGCTCTGAGCTCGAGTGACTGACTTTTCCCTAATTATAATCTTATTTTAATTATGTTGTATTTATATTTTTTTGTCTAAAATTTTATTCGGTAGATCTTGAGATCTTAAATTAGAAAAATTATCAACACACAGGGGATATGAACAGGGGTTATCGTGGAAAACTCGTTAGGAAAAAAACGGACTTGCTCTGTGCTCACTATGTGTTCAAAGATCAAGTCCTTGCTTCGTTAGTTGGAGAAGGTGTTCTGAGGCCAATATTAGAGTGTAAAATACAATCTCGGTCAACTCAGCGGAGAAGTTTCCCAAAAGCGAACCGATCTTCGGGAGCAACCTCTTGATCTTGGAGAAAGGAGCGCTCTTTTAGTGAGGCGATCTCAGGGCGAAATCGATCTTGAGCCTTCGGTGGTGGGTGATGATAGATCGTCGGCGTCGTCGGCCAGTGGTTCTCGCTCTGGTCTTCATCGGTCCGTCGTCTGGTGAGAATGAAGCTTTATAGATTTTGGGAGTGGCGGGAATTCGTGGAAAACTCAACTCGACGGCCGGCATGATCCCCTATCGACGGTGTATTATGATCCGTGCAATGATGTCGAATTGGGTGATCTTGGATTTGTTGATGATTTGACGAGCGCTTCGATCGACTATAAATATGTCGATTTGGTGACCATTTGGCGGATCGGAGATTCATTTTATGCTCGATAAAGTCGATTCGAGCTGGATCGGTATCTTGATGTTCATGTTGCTCGTCGACCGATTGATTTAAGTTTGAAATCTGATTAGATCGAAACATTTCGAAAATCTTGAGATTCGTCAGATTAATTTTAGAAATCCATGTATATATTAGAGGATTAATTTTTTTTTTTGCAAGATCTCTTTGATTAACTCATAATATTGATCTCCTTTAAGCCTTCTCATCTCCCACTCTCTCTATCTCTCTACCTTCATTTTTCTTCCTATTCTCTGAGAGCGGGGTACACCAAATTATGATCCATTCCATAAATGAATTTACGCACCGATGAAGTCATTTAGGAGATGTAAAAGCACTCAAGCATGTGCTCTATGTATGGAAGCTACTTAGGGTCTATTTGGTACAATTATAGTTGTATAAAAAAGTTATGATGAGATTATTGTAGAAAAATTATTATATGAAGCAACTGTGATGGGCATATAAATTTTTTTTATTTATAAAAAATTCAATTGCCAGATATATTACATATATCAGTTGAACACAACTTTTTGATTCTTAAAATGCGACCAAAATACTGATTACCAAATGGCACAATGTTGTATTTTCACTACACCACTCCCCAAATACAGAGTATATTATTTCTACAAATATCAAATTTATCTAAAATTAGGCTAAAATTTTTTAATTTGATTTTGCTGATGATAAGAATAGAGTTTTTGAATTTATTTTGAGATAAATGTAATGCATCTAAAATTTATATTATCTTAACTCTAAATCCTATTTTGGATAAAAATTTAATTAGAATTAAATATTCCAAGCATTAAGGTTTGTTGGTTGGTAAAAAGAATCTGATGTAAAGGAATTGTAAATACATGTAAAGGATTATTTTATAGTTGTTTGGTTGAGAGTTTTACAAATTCATGATTTTATTTTTTCTGCTTGGTAAAAAATATAATGTAAAGTATTTTGAATGTTTTGATGCTCATCGACGATTGTAATGACGTCGGTGGGCAACTCATGGTGGCGGCGTGGCCTCAATATGTAGGTGGCGGCTTGGCGGCGGTGGTGGTGACCAACGGCAATAATGACCGCATCACTTTACATTGGTTGGTATATTTGGAATTCGCCCAAATAGTGCAAATTCCAAATACATCAAAAATTATCTATGTAATATATTTGAAATACATTACATTACCTTGAAATTTATTTTACTTCAAGTCAAACACCAAAAAAGTTAAAATCCCTGCATTTAGTTTCCAAATTCTTTCAACCAAACAACCCCTAAATTTAAGGGAAGATATGAATTAGAAAAGCGAAGACTATAAGTATTAGAGTTGATAATTAAAGTTTTATGCAAACAAATATTTAGTTAAAAAAGATTATTTATCTTTAAGATCATGAAATTGAATCAAATATTTTATAATTTATCACTTACTACTCTCTTTAAAATTAAAACAAAAAAAAAACAAAAAAGAATCATGCAAAAAAAATGTACAAAACCTTTATATTTGAATCATTCAATTCAATATATATATATAATTTGAGTTTGGTATAACAAGTGATTCTACATTAATTAGATCTGATATGACTTACATGTTTGTTTTGTGTCTACGGATTTTTTTTGTTCATTTTTGGAGTTTAATTTTATGTTTAGTTTATTCATAGGTTTTTTGTAATTTTGATTGAACAAAGGTTTAACACGTTGAAAATTACCTTCTACATTTAGTTAATTTTTTTAGATGTGTTTTATGCCCGATTCACAAACCGTCTTTATCACGTTATAGAGCACTCTTAACTTTAGTTTAAGCTTATATATGTTGAAAATAATAATATTCGATGCTTTAAGTATCAAAATATACGTGCAAAAAGGGGTTATTTATTTGTGCTTTTTATAGGCCTAAATAAATGTAAACAAGTGGATGTATAAGTAGAATTGGAGATATTAAAAGCAAAGAGGAACTATGAATAAGGGAAGATATAAGGAGCAAAGGAAGAACTTTAAAGTAGTCTAAATAAAAAAAGAACTATTATTTCATGTTTTCTTATTTTATTTTGATATCATGTTGTTTATATTGTTGTTTGATGTAAGCTTATGATATATATTATTTTTTATCTTAACACTTTACTTGGTAGATACAACATATGACTTGTTGAAATATTATTTTAATTAATTTAAATATTTTAATTTATAAAATATTATTTTTAGCAATTATCAAATTTTTCTATTTTATGTATTGAAAATTATAATAGATTTAAAGCCTACTGAGTTATGGTTGCTCACCCTTGTTATATTTGCATGTATTATTTCAGAAAGTAAGACTCAGTTGAGTAGGGTTTTAATTACTATTCGAGCAT
The DNA here is from genome assembly GCA_021442155.1 of Cymbidium sinense. Classification (NCBI taxonomy): domain Eukaryota; kingdom Viridiplantae; phylum Streptophyta; class Magnoliopsida; order Asparagales; family Orchidaceae; genus Cymbidium; species Cymbidium sinense. The sequence continues at coordinate 28,624,678 of CM038221.1, read as the reverse complement.
AACTTTAGCTATGTTTCTACTTTAGATATACTCTTTTGACAATCATAATAATATATATATTTTATTGATGAAAAAATCATACCATAATTATTATTTTATGTATAGTTGTGATATGATATGATATGACTATTTTTATTTTTACTTATATTTTGATGATAATAGTCACTTTATTTTATGTAATTGAAGAAAAAGAAATTTTCTTCTAAATAGATCTTAAGTATTTAACTAACTGTTACCTCTCGACATGTTGTGACCCATCTTGATATGATAGTTTATATTGGGTTAGGTTGTGAAAGTTAGCTAGTCTATTTATTCCATATTTACAATTATCAAAATAATAAGATTAAACAAAACAACAACAACAACAACAACAACAACAAGCCTTAATCCCACTGGGTGGGGTACATGAATCCTTTGTCCATTTGTGTCTATTAAATTCTCATCTAATTCAAAATTTAAGATCATTATTCTTAACCAAGTCTTTTTTTGGGTCTACCTCTACCTTTCTTAACATAAACTAATGCATCTACTCTCTAAATTCATGACTGGCTTTATGTGGCCAAACCATCTAAGGCATCTCCTAATCTTATCTACAAAATTTTACTTTTTAAACATACTCATTTTGCATTCTATCTCAGAGTAAAGCCACTCATCCACCTAAGCATCCTCATCTCAGTAACACTTACAGTCTTATGCTTCTCTTTATTGGCCACCATAAGTCATTGCTCTTACCACCATCTTATAAAATTTTCCTTAAGTTTAAGTGGAACTTTTCTATCACATAATAGGCCATGCATTCCTCCACTTCAACCATCCAACTTGAATTCTACTAATAACATCTCCATCTATTTCACCATCATTTTGGACAATAGAGCCTAAATATTCGCTCACTCTTATTAATGACTTGATCACCTAAAGTCACAACACTATCACTAAAACTTCTACAACTAAAATTACACTCCATATATTGGTTTAGATCTACTTAACACCTTTTGACTCAAAGTTGACCTCCATAATTCAAGTTTCATTTGGACTCCTCTAGTCTTATCAACAAGAAGAATGTCATCGAAAAGCATACACCAAGGTACATCTTCTTGTAAATGCCTCGTAAGAACATCCATAACTAAAGTAAAAGATAAGGGCTTAATGTTGATCCTTGATGTAATCCAACAAATAGGAAAATATTTTGTCAATCCTTGTGTTTGGACACAAATGACTCTAGTATACATATCCTTAATAACTTGAATATAACCAATATTAACTCTTTTCGTTCTAGAACTCTCCAAAGAACATCTCTTGAGACTTTATCATAAACTTTCTCTAAATCAATAAATATCATATGTAGATCCTTCTTACTTTCTCTATGCTTCTCACCCTCTTAACAAATGTATAGAGTAGATCTGCATGAAACCAAAGGATTGTCGAAACTTAGATCACATCGTAACCTATGCTCAATTACTCTCTCCCATAATTTTAATGTATGGCACATTAACTTAATTCCTCTATAATTTTTTGTGCATCACCTTTATTCTTAAATATAGGAACCAATAGACTCTTTTCACTCATCATCTTTTAGTCTTTAAAATAACATTAAAAGATTTGTAAGCCAAGAAATTCTCTAACATTTACACATCTATTGGAATATTATCAGGCCTCTAACTTTCCACATTTCATTTTCTTTAAAGCTACTAACTATTCTTAATCTGACGATAAAATGAAATTCTCTATTGTTTAGGGTATTAGGTTGCTAAAATCAATCGTATTCATCTATTGAAAAGTTTATCAAAATATATCATCCATTTATTTTGATATCTTTTTTAAAGACTTTATTTTATTTTATCTACACGAATAATATCTTTCTTCTCCTCTCTCTTTGCATTTGCTTATCTTAAATCTTCTTTTTATCAATCATTGTATAAATGTTCAAATTTTTTTCTATATTCTTTCTTAGAATCTCTAAGTTATCTTTTCTTCTAATTTTACATCTAAACCAAGTTTTAAACAAAACGATGGGATTATAAGACTTAACAATTTTTTGAATAGATTTTTTTAGGAAAATAAGTCTTAATTAATTACATGCAAGTAGCTATAGATAGCGGTGTACTTGACTCAAGCCGGCTTGTGAACCAGCTCGTGCTCAGAGCTAGCCCAACTCAACTTATTAGCTCGCAAGCTGGATTGTTAAATAAATATTATTATAAAATATATTAAAATTTCATAATTTAAAAGTATAATTATTAAAATATTTAAAAATTATATCTCATTCTCTTATATCAAGTAATTTATTATTATTTTATTTCTAATTTTAATTTTTTTTATTTTAATCATAATAATTATTTAATCATAATTATTTTATTTCTTTCGTACTAAATAAATTGGCTCGAGCTAGTAAAATAAAGCTCCAGTCTAGAATGACTGGAGCTCCACTCGACTCATTTATATCCCTGACTACATATTTATTAATGATTTACCAATAATAATAACTTCAGGACTTTTATTATAGAACTTTTTTTTTTTTTATCATATTGAAAAATATATCAAGTATAGTAGAATAGAGAAATTTTGGGTTGGTTAAAATTTGATGTTGACAGATTTCAAAACTTTTATATTTATTTTGAAATAAATATAATATGTGAATGGCTAACTAATTTTTATATTGCATTCATCTTAAAATAAGTAAAAAAAACTTAATAAATATTTAATTAATTCTGAATATGATATCTTCACCAAATTATTTTTAATATACGATAATATAAAATAAAAAAAATAAGCCAATATTAAATAAATAAAAAGTTGACGAAGTACGTTGGCTTGAACCTGGAAATTTTTTTTATTACGGTGATTAAAATTAAAAGTCAAATATTCAAAAGCAAATGGCATTTAAATAGAAAATAGAATAAATAAATGTTATCTCTGATATAAAATTTTATTTTTTTATTTAACTTGTTTCAATTTTATATCTAAATTTTGTAAAATAAACTATCTAATTCATCTATTACTAAAAATAAAAATAAAAATAATACAAATTAAGAGTTTTTTATGTTCATCAAGAATTAAATATTATTATAAATCAACAATGATATTATAATAAATAAAAATATTTTTTTAAAAATGGATATTATATGATTGCTTCATATATTCGGCATAATAATATCATTAGCCTCAAATGACTCATACTATATAGCTATTTTATTATATATTTTTAATTAGCTAAATTTCTCTTTTATTATATATTTTTAATTTTAATATAAAAATATATCGTAATATTCCTTCAATCGCCTGATTATCTGCCCTTCCATCCCCCTGAGTCCCTGACCGAAGAGCTCGATCTCCCTATTTGCCGAACAAATCTCCATTCTGCAAAACCCACCCTTCAATCATTGCTTGCGTATTCATCCGCCGGTCCGGAGCCAAATGTCCGGCGCCGAAAACCACCACATTAGTTAAATTTTCCCAGCTCTGCAAGTACCCCGCGACCTCCCCTTCCACTCTCCACACTTCCCTCTCCGCAGACAAAAACCTCTCAATCCCTTCCCATTCCAACTCCTTCACCCAAGCCTCCACTGACGCCACCCCAGCCTTTAAATCTAACGCTCCCTGATAAAAAACCCTCGTCTTCCTCACCACCTCCTCCACTGTCGTCTTTACGCTCTTCATCACATCATCATGAAGAGCTCTGCTCTCATTTTGTTACATTCAACCCAAGTCGTCGTGTTTTCAACTCCCAGAGCGTATTTGACTTCGTCTTTGTTGAGAAAGCTCTTAAACTTTGCTTTGGCGTACCCGCGTTTCTTACTGATGTTCAAGATCGTGGCCAAACCGGAGACTTTCCGGAGCTGGATCAGTACTCTGTTCCGAGCGCCGGTAGCGGCTGTCCAGTTCCCTTCAGTCGCGAGCTTTGCTGCGAAATCCTGCAGCCAGACCCAAGATTTCTTTATAAAAATTCCAAATTTCATAATTTTTTACAGATGCTAGAGATTCCGTAATTACCTGGAGATTCTCAAGCTGAGCGCGCTGGCGGGCATTGATTAGGCCGAAGAAGTAGGCGGTGGCGGCATGGACGCGGACTTGCTCGACCGGATGAGTAATTCCGTTTCCTATGGAAATTCCGGCGAGGTTGATGTGAAGGAAGGGGTAACGATGGGGTTTTGCATGAGGATGCTGAGGCAACGTACATCTCGGAGAGGAAGAGGGAATAAAAAAAGGAAAATGGAGTTTTGGTCCGGGAATAAAGGAAACTAAAGCCCAAAGATGGGTTGTCGATGAAGAGGAGGGAAGCAATTATGTAAGGATTAGGAGGTGGAGATTGGAGGAGAGAGTAAAACCAAGTCTCAGAGGTTCGATCATGGAAGAACAGCCGAAAAGGAGGAAGGATGGAGTGGAAGAAGAGGTGAGTGGTCTGGGCTTCAGAAACGAAAGGAAGAGGAAACTATTGGAGTTGATGGAGGTAGATTTGGTGGGAGGGCTAGTTTAGGTAGAGATTTTCAGGTGGTTGAGGATGTAGGGAAACCACCGGCAAGGAGGAGGAGGAGGAGGAGGAGGTGGGAGGTTTACTCGTGAGGAGGAAAGTGCCATGCTAGTCTTTTTGACCACGTTAGAGGTGTTAACGAGCAATGGTGGATTAAATGCGTTTTTATTTATAGCTGTCTTGAAAGAAGTATTTATGAGTGAAAAAGGATTAAAGTTTTATTTATATATTTTTACTTTTAGCGAATTTAATAGTTAATTTATGCACATAAATGAAAAAAATAATAATAAGTTAAAATATTTTTGATCCAAATGAAAATGAAATGAATTACTTTAAAATAAATATAACATTAATTATTAATATATTTTAAAATTAATCTAAAATTTTCAAACTTATAGTTTTTAATTTTTTTATCAAAACAAATATAAAACTTATTCTGCATAAATCACATGAGCATTGAAGTATTTGATGGTCCCACGAGAGAGAGGTAGAAGACAAACCACTAAAAACTTAAATTAATAATTATGAATACATAATTTTACTAATAAGTGAAAATAATATCCTAATTAAATTTCAGTAATGGTAAATTTAAAGAAAATTTATTTATTTAAAAATGAATATATATGTATTATATCCAATTCAAAACAAATCTAAAATTTTATAAAATCTATTAAGAAAAAACTTTAGGCCTTAAGCTTTATTTTATTTTATTTTATTTTATAGTTGAACTGGACTAAGGTGCGGCCTGGGCAAAGAGGATTACCAATGTGTTAAAACTCTAAACATTGAATAATACTGTCTCTTGAATATGAATAAATCTGATGAAATTTCTTGGCTAATGAATAAATAAATAATTTTTTTGAGTCAAGTCAATATTATATGAATTTTTATATAATTACATTGTGGACAAACACAAAGATAATAATTAATAAGAGCCATAGTCAATATTATATGAATTTTTATAATTACATTGAATTCAAAGGGCCTATTTGAGATCAATTTTGATTTTGATTTTTTATTTTTATTTTAATGCTATTTTTTAAAAACATATTTATTTAATATATTATTATACATTTTTATTTGTTAAGATCATTTACATACATAACACACAATTTTTATATATTTACATATCTAATACATAAACTTTCATTTTTATTTAAATAACACTATATTCTTTATTATTGTATCAAAAATAGCAACAATATTATTTTAAGTGAAATGTTCTTTTTTATGTATAAAAAAATGCTATTTTATATATATCAAAATATTAAATATATAAATACATAATATTTATATGTATGTAAATTTTCCTTTTTTAAAAGAAATCATCACTATTAATCATGTTTTATTTTAAATTAAAATAGAAAATAAAAAGAATTACAATAAAAATTATCCCAAATGACTACTAAATTATCTGCGAATTATATGAGAATTATATAACAGACACTCAAAACAGAAGAATTAAAAAGAGAGAGAAAAAGAGAATGCTCAGAAAACTAAAAGAATTAAAAACTCTACTTCCACTGTTGAATAAAGAAAGATATATATATATATATATATATATATATATATATGAGATTGACAAGAAAGAAGAGCAAAACCACCATAGGAAACCCACCTGCACATTCTAATTATCACCAGACCCAAATCTAGAGAGGTTCACTCCAACTACTAATTAACTCGACTGTTTCGGCTTACCAAACATATTTCCTCACCTGCTTCAAGTTATCTCCACACCTGCAACAGTAGCTTTAGTGATTCCCATTGCCTGCTGCTATGGCAGCCACATTTATGACATCCTGAGTTCAGAGCTTATCAGTATCAGCTCCCTTGGCGGCAAACTCCATTACCAGTTGGTCATAAAGTGCCCTAAGATTCTCCTTGAATTCCGATGAACTGCTCGTGTTGCCTTCATCGACATCTTGCACCCCATTTCCGACGACGCACCCAACCTGGGCGCCGCGATTGTATGCTCTGCAGGCTACAATGATCGCGCGGCCTTTGCTGCGGAAATGTTCGGCGACAAAGTCCTCGAAATGCTGCAAATATGGTTGAGTACCCCCATCATCAAAATTAAGTAGATAGGGAGAGCGATCATAGAGAGGCTTATGAGTTCTTCAGTTCCTCAAAGCTAAAACAGGATTTGAAAACCTGTTTTATGCATAATGTTTACAAGAAATGAAGACTTCCATGCATAACAATTACACGAAATTGCAATGTGGCGATTTGTTATGCTACCCAAGCATGAGAGAAGAAACGGCACTGTGCTAAATATTTAAATTTCAAACAATTAAATGACGGTGATTCATTTTCAAGGATTTTAAAACAGGACTAATTGTGGACTCAAAATCTTCACCTTGCTCCATTGAATTTTTTGTGATTTATGGTTAATTTTTATAAGTGGATTGACCATGAGATAAAATAATGCACAGAGACATGGCCTTCTTGTAAAAATTTTATAATTAGGTTTGAGATTTTTCATAATCCCAGCCCCTATGAATAATTACCTATCCCGAACGTGAGTAAAAATTTTCAGCAACCTCTAGGCTCTATGTTTCTTTAGTAGAGGCAATTCAGATTTTATATACTAATAGATAGCAAATTGTCTATAGATTTTTTTTCCTTATTTTCTGAGGGATAGTTTAGTACTTAGGTGGCCTAGGTGTCAATAGATGTTTGCCTCTAAATAACCAAGTCACATGCTAGGAAAGGTTTTTTTTGTTTTGTTTTGAGAGTTTAAATTTAAGTAATTCCAAGAGAATTTGGGGAGGATTCCCTAATTTAGGAGAGGTAAGGAAAGAAGAAATAATAGTGGAGTAGTACTCTTTGCCAAGTTGATTCACTAAGATCCTTAGCCTATCTACCAATTTCAATCCACTATCCTATTAAAGTAGGGTAGGGTGCAGTGAGTCAATGAAGCCTGATTCCAAAAAATTGGGGCTAATTTGGTTCTTTAGTCTTCCCTGCCAAGTATATAGAGTTTTTGGGGAGTTTGCATGGAAAACCTCAAATCTTCAATCCAAAAGATAGCCAAGCAAAGTCTCTGTTTTGAAATCTATTTTTTATTATAACCCATTGGTTTCATTTGGATGCTTCATTGCTTAGAATATTAGAGCATCCTGCAGGACTGGATTTCCAGTCTTGTTTCTTCTGTGACAAGAACTGGAATATTGTTAAAGGTTGAGATGACTCAATAAATTATGCTCGTTGTACAAGTTATCATACAATTTACAATGGTATCTTGGTCTCATTCGCCTTTTGTTTGTTTGTTTGATATTGTGCAATGTCATGACAACATTTTGTCCAACTTTTCAGGTAAGGTGTGAAGGAGGTGGCATTGGCAGGCTCAAGGTGGCATTTTTTTTTCTTGTACGAAACATGTATACTCATATTCAAGGAAATTGGATACAATCATATGCAAAAAAAACCCAATCACATACACCATTCTTCGTGATCCTAACATACCATCACTCCTTCCCACTCAACTCTAATATCTCAATGTCAATCTCCCCCAGCCTATATTCTTGCTCCCCTTTTATTGACTTTTCTCTCCCACTCTCTACAAGCGAGACCACACATTCCACCAATGCACATCTCCAAGTTTATAAAAGCTTGGAGAGTTCCCTTCAATGCTCTGTCTCAACTCTTCATCCTCTCTTTCATCTCCCTCCCTAGAAAACTCTCCTATCCAAGTTTAGCAATATCGAGTTCGACTTCCTCAAGTTTGGTGATCCAACGCCCCATGATCTTAAGCTTGTTAGCCACTTTTGTGCAGGGATATGCATAATTTTAGTCCTCTCTCCCTCAACAAATCCATAACACACATACACATGCAAGGGAATCACTAAAGGGATACAATCTTTATCTCAATTAAATTGATGACCATGTTTTGTCAATCTTTGGTTTGATTGTTTTGAATATTACCCCTTTATTGATTTGTGGTCTAACATGATGCCTCTCCTCTCTTCATTGATCTTTGATTCAAATAATGGGATTGACTACTTGTTCACTAATGGCATGCATAATTAAAAGTGTTATAGTAACCCTTGAATCTCTATTAAGTACTTGTCATGATAATCATTAAACGAATCTAAATTCATCGTCAAATTTAGTATATTTAGATGCACACCAAATGTGCATAAGTTTTCATAACCACCATTAAAATAAAATCAAAAAGATGATGAAAAACTCCTTGAAAAGGTTCAAAAGAATAAATTGAATTACTAAAAAGATGACAAGATTTAGTCTAAATAAATCAAAGAGCCCATATCATTGATCTTCTATCTAATCGGGCTTTAAAGATCACACTTTTATCATTAGTCTTTCAAGGCCTCTCCTAAGTCTTCTCTCTCTTTTAATATTTGATCTAGATATATGGAGCTATGTCCTTCTCATAAGCAATTGCACCAAGTTGAAACTCAATGACAAGTTTAGGGCTATCTTTGTAAAGAGGCAAATGAAATCACTAAGTGACTTTAATGCTACCATTATGCATAGGGTGTCATTTTGGTTACTAAAGATAAACTAAGTTTCATCATCAAGATTAGAGTTGATACCTCTATGACATAGAAAAATTTAATAAGAGTAATGATAAAAATATAAATAAAAAAATGAAAAACCGAATTGCATTTAAATTTTGGAATCAGAAAGAAGATTAAAATCTAACCAATGCAATACAAGATGACAAATATATTGGATGTACTAAACACTAGCATGATAAACTTAGATCTGCAACTCATTTACCAAGAATGCTTTTCAAAGTTGAATAATTTTAACTTTGAAAAGTATGCTAATATGTCAAGGCATTCTTATCATTATACTAAATGTTTGAAAATTTCATATACCAACTTTCAGTCTTGTCGAAGTGTCGATGTCTACGACAAAAGCATCGATATATTCAAAGCATACCAACACTCCGTAAACTTCAATTCAAATACACATTATGTTGACCTAATTGATCAATCAAATAAGGTAAGAACTTGAGTCTAACCATATCAATTCCTAGTCAATTTAAGGGTCCTACTGAGTCAATAATATGCAACTCCATTCTTCCCAAAGTAAGAGATTACATAACTCATCCTTGCAGAATAACAAGACTTACACCATATCACCTTAAACTAAGGTCATATACCTCAATCTATTAGGCCTCTCTTACAAACTAAGTAATAAACAATAATACTTCTATCAAAGTTAAAAAGAAAAATCAAAATAAGCTTTCTACTTGAGCCTTTTAAAACTCATAAGCCTCATCCTAATTAGTGAGCGAACACAGAACACAAAACTACCAAGCCCATCAAATTAACTTAACAAGCCATCTTACCTATATGATAAGGCTATGAGACTTATCACTAAGTTTGCCTCCCTCTCGAGGTTATAAGTCTTACTTATAAGCCTTTCAATATATATAAGCCTCATCTTGATCAATTCGGATCAACACAATGCCAGGAAACCCAGCATTCAATAGTTGTAAACAACATCAGAAATTAAAATCAAGTTAGTTCCCTTATTAACAATCCCCATATTTAAATGGGACCCACCAATTAAACCTTAAGCATGTCTTAGACATGTTTCTTTGAGTCAAGCAGAAAGTCATCGATACTTGATAATCATGTCATGCCTTTGAGCTCTTGTTTGATGTAAATATATTACCACCTTCTTCAAGATATCGGAAAGAAGCCCATGGTTGCATATCAAGCTCCTTGGATGTTATAGCTATAGCTCTAATGTATGTAAACTATGCATGCCGGTATATTTGGAAAGATGAAACTATTAGATCTTAATCAAACCTAACCAAATGTTAAATTTGACCCAAATATGAGCCAAAGCAATCTCTTTAATCAAGAGTGCTCTCTTATAACTGGTTGAACATTTCACTCATTAGTTTGTAGCTTTGAAAACTCACATTCAACTTCTTGATGAAGAGAATTTGATTAATGTCGAACAAATTTTCAAAAGATATATGAAATATGTAGATAAAACACTACCCAGAGATTTTGTCATCATTTTGTGAGAACTTTATATCTAGTTTCGGGTTTCTTATGCATCTATAAATTACTCCTCCCAATACTAAGAGAGAACTTTCGATTAAGGCTAGTTGTTAGATCACTAATTGCTTAGCACATAGTAGCAACAAATGAAGTTTAAATATTTATGAAATTTATCATTCTTAACTTAAAACAGATGATTGAGGGAATGATGGCGCGCACGATCAAGATCTCATGGTTCTGTCATCCTGAACTATCGTAGTCTCTTTTCTACTTAATCAGAGAAGGTAGTCGACCCAACTTGACCGAAGGATTCTTGTTAGCATCCATGAGTTGCATCATTTAAGAAGACCTTATAGACTTGGGGTAGTGTTTGTCCAATGAGACAAATTTAAGTTCACCTTAGCTAACAGAGAACTTTTTGCTCTACCAAGTGCACTTTATATTTCACACCTCAAGGGACAGTGCCATCGAGGAACACACAGGCTACAATCATGATCGTAATAAAGTGGGTCATTCAGAGTCAAATCACTCAGTTAAAGGATTCTAATCGTGCATTATATGGAACTATTAGCCAAATAGCAGACAAGGACACGAACCATATCCTTATTGGCATGAGAATTTATTAGAGTGAACACAGTGATGTACTTGATTAGACATTAGCTCTTTAGCTCTTTTGTGAGCTAAATTTTTTTTAATTTGTCACCTTCAATAAACAATTACGAAATGTGGATGAATCATTTTGCTTTAAGTTTTCAAATGATGATTTTCATATAAATATTTAGAACTTAGCAACTTATCAAATTTTTGTATTTAAATTAATATTGGATTTAGATTAATTTAATATAAAATTTTAGACATATTTCAATGGTAATATTCTATCCAGTTGAAATCTTCATCATTGGCTTGTGGACATTATCAACTCTGACTGTTTGTTTGCAGAGAATCAAGCCTACAACTAAAATTTATAATCAAGTCCATCATTTTAAAACATAGAGTTTGTAGATTTGAATATAAATTTTTCTAAATAAGATCATTGATAGTCGTATACAAATGTAAAATAAAAATCTATATTTAAAGAGTGAATGTTTGATTTACAAATAGTCTTGTCAACTCCTATTTTCATGAAAAGAAGGATCAAATTGGTTAAGTGAGAATTACAATTTCATAGCATAACAAAGTTGTCTAATTAATAATGCATATGATAAATAGATTTAAATTTGACTTTGAAAATAAATACATATTGGTCATTTAAGCACTTGTATAATTCTTAAGGCAATATTGAATTTTGATTAATTATAATTTTAACCTATGCAGCATTCTCAAATCATGTCGAATCATGTAGTTAAGCATTTAGCATATAGGTTGGAGTACATGCAAGCTATTCAAATTTGTTTTATTTTAACCCGTGCAGGAATCATATACACTAGATTTAGACTTTTAACACTATAATAGAGCCCATGCATATGATTTGGATTCATTTTAAGTTTGTATATGCAACATCCTCAGACACTAGGTTTAGGCATATAGCATTGTGTCAAGACCCATGTAAAGGAGCAGGCAGAGATGGTTGGCTAGCTGGGGAGAAGACAACAAGTTGGGGAGTTCGGTCGACAAGAAGGAGAGAGGAGATCGAGAGATAGGTTAGGTGACTTGTGTTTGGCAATGGGAGGATGGAAGCTTGAGAGAGGAGGAGATGAGGGCTTCAACTAGGTGCATTGGGTGTTACTAAGAGAATGGTGCAAGAATCAAGAGGGAGAATTCTACTGAGTTTGGGATTTCACCCTGGAGTGCAAGAGAGAGGGAGTTCGGAGTTGAGATGTGCGAACGAGAGAGAGATCATAAAATGATTGACAAATAAGAGGGTCACCTTAAGGGCAATTAAATGCACACAGTCAATGCGCTCAAACTCACATATTCGCGTTGGGAGTGAGTCCCAGTCACTTCAAAGGTAGTATAAGGGAGGTGATGTGGCGGCTCATTATTGGCAGAATGAGAGGTAGCTGCTACAAGTTTCGAGGCTAACTAGGCATGAATAGAGGGTGGTTAGGTGGGTTTTTCCTCAAAATTCATGTTAATTTCGCCGAGATTTTACATGCAATAACCCTAGTAAAATTGGATGTCTATTTTAGATAATTTCGATGTTCTGGTTGAAACAATACAGTTCGTTTTGAGACTAGAAGTTGTTTAGTTGATTTTAGCATCGAATGGAGTTAATTCAACTCAAAATGCACGTTATTGCATCCTTCGCTTGTGACGCATCTTCCAAATTGATCACAAATAATCTTATTCAATAGGTTTCAACGTTTCGGTGACAACAGAGCAGTCAATTTCGTGAACAAATATAGTTTGAATATCGTCACTGTTGACCTCAATATATGATTCACAAATCAAACGATGCATAAAAGTTAAAACCAATAATTAATGTAAGCAATATCACATGAATCAGATTTAAAATGCCACAATCGCAATCAAATTCAATCATAAAGTTATCTCAATCTAAAATTCGACTTCGTAATTATGTTTAAAATGTCAAAATTAATTAAATAAAATGTATTGGATCAATTAATAAATTTCCAAATGATCAATGTAATTTTTAATAAAATTATGCATATCAAAAATGAAGCCCGACGTCAAATGATCTCCATTCATAAAATTGATCACGCCATTATTGTCGAAACGTCAAAACCTATCAAACGATGCCTTCCGGTTGATTGGCCGTCTACGCGAACATATATTCAAATGCGACAATTTAAGCTAATTTTACTTGATATTACCGTAAACGACTTCCGATTGCAAAATGGATGACACCATTACATCCGACACAACGAAAACATCTAAAATTGATACCCGTATTGATATAGTTTGTCATTTTATCATTTGTTGCCAACAAAAAAATATTAATTATAATGCGATTAGTTTGTAATTAGGTAACATCCATTTAAATTCTAATCTAACCGTCAACTCTCATTCAAAGTTAGCCTCTCGTGTATCCAATTAAATCAGCCGCTTAAACCCTCCAATTAGAAATGCTGACCTCACCAATCGAACATCCGATTGGACCTAAAATGAGGGGTTCAGTCCATTCTTCACGCAACCACGAGCACTCCTCCCCTCTCGTGAGGCTCCTTTGCTTCGGTTCCTCCTCTCTCTCGTGTGATCTCCTATCTGTCATCTATCCTGATCGGTTCAAGAAGCTTGAAATCAAGGCCCACAAGCTCCTCCTCGCCCTCTCTGCTTCATGCCTTGTCGTCCGTCCCTCTCATGAACCCTAGGAACCCAGTGTGGTAACCAAACCTTAGCTAGACCCCTTTCCTTCTTTCCTCCTAGCAATCGAAACCTTCAGGTCGTCTCTCACTAACCCTAAGCTTCTTCTCATGCATTTGAGTTATTTTGGAAGTTCAGATTTGGTAAATTGCTCTTATTATATGCTTGAGATAATGATATGGTATAAAATTTAAGATTTGGGATGATATATCTCATATCATTTACTAATATCTACGGTTGCATGTTTCCATTTTACTTAAAACGTTTTCTTTATGGCTAAATTGTATTGGTTATGCCTCCCTTGTGAGCTTAAAGTGAAGCCTAAAGTTTAGAATGGGTTTTGAGGTGGTGTATGGCTCAAACCCTAAGCTATGTGCAAGTTTTCTTTCTCCTTACATTTTAGTTTTTACTGTTTGGATAAAAAAAAATATTTGTTGGAATTGTTTTACTTGTTGAAAACTAAATTAGAAGCATGAAAATGGATTTTGGGGTGTTGTGTGGTTCAAACCCTAAGCTATTAGAAAGTTCCGTCCTCTTTTTGATACTTCACCTTGCTGTTTGGACGGGTTGATGCTTGCCAAATCTCTTTTACTTGTTGAAAACTAAATTAGAAGCATAGAAATGGATTTTGGGGTGTTGTGTGGTTAACCCTAAGCTATTAGCAATCCCCCTCTCTTTTATGCTTCAATTTTTGCTGTTTTGAGGAGTTAATACTTGCTAAAACTTTCCTATGTGCTTAAAGTGAAACTAGAAGTATGAAAGGAAGCTTTTGAATTGGTATATGGTTCAAAATCCTAAATTATGTGAAAGTTCCATTCTCTTTTATGCTTCAGTTTTTGATTGGAGGAGTTAACACTTGGTAAGTCTTTCGTATATGTCTAAAATGAAATTGGAAACATAAAAATGGGTTTAGAAATGTTGGGTGACTCAAACCTTAACCTATTTGCAAATTGTGTTCCCTTTTCATATTCAATTTGTTGTTTGGATGAAATGACACTTATCAAGTCTCTTTTACATATTCAAAATGAAATTCGAAGCGTGAAAATGGAATTTGAGAAGATATATGGCCCAAACCCTAAGTTATATACAAGTTTCCTCCATTCACATGCTTCAAATTTTTGTTTGGATGGAATAATATTCTTTAAGCTTCCCTTATTTGTTTAAAATAAAATTGGAAATGTGAAAATGAGGTTAGAAATGTTAAAACAACAAGTGTGAATGATTATCATATGATTCAAAATGGTTAGAAATGAAGGGAAGTGGCTTATGCATATTGGTCTAATATAATTGCTTGCTCTTTTTTTTTATTTACCACTAGTTATTAGTGATGAGCTTTATTCTTAGCAATTTCCTTTAATATGCAAGCATATCTTTAACTAAAATATGAAAGTTTAAAGATTATGAATAAGCTTAGTACCTTGACTTTATTGCAATCGTTGATCAATAATAGGTTCTATTCTCATCTTTCTCCATCAAAGAAAAGTGTTCTTTTAATTGAATTTGAAAATTCAGATTTATGTAAGTGTTATTTCCCTAAAAAAAGGAGAGAAAGAAGAAGGGGGAGGAAGGAAAATTATTTATTGGGGACCTTTTTATTCTATTGCATGGTTAGTTGTTATTATGAGAATAATGACTTGGGTGAAGATTAGTTTTCATATTTTTTGGATTTGTTAAGTTCTAATGCAAGTGTTTATTACATACACTGATTTTCTAAATTTACCTTATGAAGTCTATCCTACCTTGCTTCTATTACTTAGTTGTTTGCTAATATGGAGATGAGGATTTGAACAAAGTTTGTTTTCAGATTTCTTCTCTTGATTTGACAAACCCAAATGCAAGTATTATTTCATATTCGAATTTTGTGGGTTTTACTAATGCTTTACTAAATCTGAATCCTCTCATTTATTTCGAGCTTATGTAATTTTATGCTTACTCTTGTGGATTTCATAATAAGAGATGAAAGAGATGCTAGAGATAAACCAAAATGAATGAAATTTCTCTATTCCTTTCATATGAGCATGATTTTGGTATAACATCAAATTTACAAGTTTCTTTTGTGGTATTAGAAATTTCTTTCTTAGATTTCATGACACATTATGGAAGGTTGAATGCTAGCTATACCTGGTGTAAACCATTATTCTACTTGCTGATTTTTCTCTTGCACTAAAGAAATGAATGAAGTATATGGCCTTAATGTGAAAGGTTGAACATTAACTATGTGCAGTAAGAAATAAAGCATATGTTTTTGATTTAACACATGAATGTTATCTTGTTCACTAAAATTAAAAAAGTTATTTCATCCCCCATATAGAAACAAAAAAGAGAAAGGAGAAATGACATATGTAATAAAAAGTCATGTGATGATTTCTTATTAATGATGTCTCAATTCAATGTTTAGCTAAACTTACAAATGTCATGTCTTGTTTAAATACATATACATGCATGTTTACGTGTAAATGTAAACTTAAAATCTGTTGTTATAAGTACCCGTTCACATTGTTTCAATGCAGCGGAGAAACTTGTGATAAGTACATGTTCACGTTGTTCCAACGTAGCAAGGAAATCTGTTGCTATAAGTACCCGTTCACAGTATTCCAATGCGCCAGGAAAACTTATGATAAATACATGTTCACGTTGTTTCAAAGTGGCAGAAAAATCTGTTGTTATAAGTATTCACGTTGACCAATGGCAGGAAACTGTTATGATATAAGATTGCTCACGTTGACCAACGCGCAAAAAATGCTATGTTGTGTTAACCCATGCACGCCTTTCTTAGTATTGTGGGCAAATAAAATTTTGGTCATAGTGTCTCACGACACCTACCATGCACGCATTTCTTGGTCTGGTGAGAAGTCCTAGTCTCCCGAAGCAGCCCCCATATGCGGGGATGACGTCGAGAGGCTGCTGAAAATTTAAATATGAGTATAATAGGCTTTTTCATGTTGAAGTCATTGCTCTTGCCTAAATGATGCTTATGCTACTTGAGTGATTTATTTAAAGAAAAGATATATCTTATGTGCCAAATGGTTTAAATTTTATTTCATTACTAAGTATGTGATTATGACATGATTGCTTCCTCTTTGTCTAAATCTTGAAATAAAATTGACATATATACCTATTTATATGAAATGAGAAAGGATAAATTTAAAAAGGCATTAAGTTATTTATAACTTACAAGTTGATATGTTATGGCAATATCAAATTTGAATGTTGGGGGACTCTTCCTTTGAAAGATGAATGGACACCCTCTTATGAAACTTAGGTTTGCAATGAACTTTGTAAGGAAAAGGAGAGAAGTGGGTGGGATAGTAAAGCCTCATGAGAGAAGGATTCTCTCTTATTTATAAGCCCCTTAGCATGAGGCCAAAAAAAAAAAGTAAATAAAAAAATGAAGACGGGGCTTGTGTCATCCCATTAGTTTCTTTTCCTTTATGTCATTTGTCATGAGCTTGCATGTAAGAAGACTAACTTTGTTTTTCCATTTATCTCTTAATGACATATGACATGCACTTACATCTTTGTCATTTTTCTTTAATGTTACATGACAAAAATATAGATCTAAGGAGAGATTAACTTTCTTTTTTTATCATTTTTTCTTAATAACATTTGACATGTATTTGTATCTTTATCATGAACTTCCATGCAAGGATGCTAACATTATTTGATCATTGTGGGCTCCGAAAATTCACCACTGACCTCTTCGATGAAGAGAGTGTTTTAAGTGTCGGTGAAATTTTTATAAGGCAGATGGAATAGTAGATAAGAAACTACCTAGATATTTCGTTCTCATTTGGTGAGAACTTTAGATCTGGTTTCAGGTTTCCTATAAGCGCAAGCCCCTATAGTTAATTACCCCTCTCAATGAGTGAGAGAGAACTTTCGATTAAGGCTAGTCGTTAGGACGCTTAATGCGTAGCGTATAGTAGCAGCATGTAGAGTTTTATAATTTAAGATTTATGAAATTCATCATTTAAGCTTAAACCAGATGGTTGGGGGGATGATGACGTGCCCGATCAAGATCCCATAGTTCCGTCATTCCGGGCAATCGCGATCCCTAGTCTACTTAGTCAGAGGAGGTAGTCGACCCAACCTGATAGAAGGATCCTCATCAGTAACACATGGGTTACACGTCCAAGAAATCCTTGTAGATCGTGGGTGGTGTTTGTCTAAGGAGATAGTCTTAAGTCTACCTTAGCTGACATAGAACTGTTTGCCCTATCAAGTATACCCTATGATTCACAACTCAAAAGGCAGAGCCATTTGGAAGTATACGGCTACGGTCGTGATCGTAATATAATGGAGCCTGACCAAACCAGGGAGGACTCGATAACTACTTCATCTGTGGATCCTCTGCCAAGCCACGCCGAGGACACGCCACGCCCCACGGGATGAGATTAAGAGTGAACATAATAGAATACTTGATTTGACATTGGCTCCTTTGTGAGCTAGAGTTTTCTTAATTTTTCACCCCCGATAAACAGTTATGGAAGGTGGATAGATTGAGTTTGATCTAAGTTTTAATGATAGAGTTTTATTTAAGTAGTTTCATATTGCTATTTTAAAATTGATTAATTAGAATATTCTTAAGAGTTTTAGATCCTGTCAACTCTGTTGCTAATAGAGGATTAGATCTACTATCATCTGACAGAATCAGTTTCTCAAATATTTCACTAATTTAAAACTCTTATTATAGGTTTTTAGGTTTTGTTAACCTGACTCCCCAAGACTAACGAAGCATCCCAGCGAAAGATCCTCAGACACATGAATTTAAGCATTCAGCAGTGTCGGGGCACATGCGGGTGTATTTAAGAATTTAGGTAATTTTATGTTTGAATTATGAGATTGATTTCAGATTTTTCATTTAATTTCAATTTTAGCCTACGTAGCATTTTTAGATATTAAAATTTGTACTTGAAATCTCTATGTCCGAGCACATGCAGGTGTTGATAGCTTAAATAATTTCATTTAATTAGTGATTTTGTTGATTTTGAAATTCATAATTAGAATGAAATTCCTTTTTTTTTTTGAAGTAAACCCTATGATTTTTGTAGATTTTAGTTTAGTATCGCCTTCTATCTACTTGTGCAAAAAGTTACATATCCGATGGCGAAGAAGACATTTTCATTTAGATTGTAGTTTAAAACACTAGTGGTACTTAGTTTACTTATTGAATTTTTGTAATTTTCCCTACTTGATTATGCTGAATTTACATTAATTTTAAGAAGTTATGCCGACTTCAGTATTTTTTGCTTTAGCCCTACTCATGCTTATTAGCTAGCATAGTAATCACCTCCATATTCGTATAAGAGTTATTAAACCCAATTTGGATTCCTCCTTATACTGTAAGTTTATTGTAAGTTTGTTATGAGTTTAGCATTAGTTTCCCCCAAATTCTAATTAAAGTTTGCTTAATTTTGAGGAATTTACAAGAAAAGAGAACTCACTTTATCGCTTCAATTTAAGTCAAAGAGAATTACTGTTAGAGTTTGTGAGTTTAATATCAGCCTACCCAAAGTTTGTGAGTTTAATATTAACTTCCCCCAAATTTCACTTGCATTTTAAATGAGTGTTTCATTTTTTTCAAAATTTGCTTTAAAGACTCCCTCCCTTTTTTCTTGTTTGACATTTTTTGTTTAAAACTAGCTGTAGGTTTTCCTACTTAGTGCTCCTAAGTCAGCTCATTTTATCCTCTCTTTTTTCTAAGTCAAAAGATTTGATGCAATTTTGGCAGCCTCCCGATGTCATCCCATGTAGTCAGATCGAGTATTTGGCTTACTCGACACCTCTCGAAAGTGTAGTCTTTTGACAACCGCTTTTTTATCTCATCGCGCCCTCTTGAGCACAACGAGGCATTTAAATCTGAATGAAGACATACAATATATATTCATTCTCTCCCAAAGTTTGTGAGTTTAACATTAACTTCCCCCAAATTTCACTTGCATTTTAAATGAGTGTTCCATTTTTTTCAAAATTTGCTTTAAAGACTCCTCCTTTTTTTTCTTTTTTTGTTTTAAAACTAGCTGTAGGTTTTCCTACTTAGCGCTCCTAAGTTAGCTCATTTTATCCTCTCTTTTTCTAAGTCAAAAGATTTGATTTTTTATTTATGTCATCCCCATGTTCAGATCGAGTATTTCGCTTACTCTCCTCTTGAATGTACGAGTGGTATCTTGTGATATCAGAACCGTTTTTCATCTCATCGCATCCTCTTGAGCACAACGAGGCATTTAAATCTGAATGAAGACATACAATATATATTCATTCTCCCCTTTCTTTTCTAAGTCTAGAATTTAAACAAAATTTAGCCTCGGCCATCCCCTGAGTCATCGAGGGTGTTTTGGCTTACTCAGTTCGCCCTCTTAAGCTTAGCGAGTGATGTATTGCGACACAACAACCGATTTTTCATTCGTCACGCCCTCTTGAACATAACAAGGCCTTTAAACCAGAAAGAATATAAATGTAATATATATTCATTCCCCCCCCCCTTTTTTAAGTCTGAAAATTAGATAAAATTTTGGCAATACTTCATCTAGGGGGAGCAACATCTAACAAGTGACTTCTGACGCCTTCGAAGGTATGCATGTATGACACCACACCTATTTTTCACCCCGCGCCCTCAGCACAACGAGGTCTTCAAACCTGAAACACAAAGATATATATATATATATATATATATATATATATATATATATATATATATATATATATATATATATATATATTCACATTCACATATCTCACATATTCTAACGCATTTTTCGGCGCGTTGCAATGCTTGGCAAAGGAACGGGGTTGGGTAGGAAATTGGGAGTGTAAGGCAAGGAGTGCAACGCCGAAAGTCAAAAGAAGAATTCGACTTTTGACGATATTCTTCCCGATTTTATGCGCGAGGAGAAAGGTTAAAGCAAGGATTACGCAAAATTGAAAGAAGAATTCCTCGACGATGTTCATCCCCCGAAGCGGTGGGTGGAAGGGTTACGGGGAGTGCGACGCCGGAAGCCGAATGAAGAATTCACCTCTTAACGATGTTCTTCTCCCGATTGCGGAGCAGCGAAAAGGGGAAGGGTTACGGGGAGTGCGGCGCTGGAAACCCAAGGAGGAATTAGCCTCTTGACGATGTTCTTCCCCCAATTGCGACGAAGCGAAAAGTGAAAGGGTTACGGGGAGTGGGACGCCGAAAATCGAAGGAAGAATTCACCTCTTGACTATGTACTTCCCCCGATTGCGATGAAGCAAAAATGGTGAAATTTGGATGGGTTGAGCAGGGAAGGATTGAACGAAGCCAGGTTTCTGGATTGCAAAACGGGCCGACAAGGTGGGTAGGAAGGATGGCCACATGCACGGTCGCCAGCTTATGCCGAGGTAGGTGTGTCGGGGTGTCTGAACGGCCTGAACGGTCCTGACTGACCTGGATGGAACAGGCCTGGGGCTTGCCATGGGTCATGTGGGATGGCTAACGATTTGAAGGCAACGGATCGAAAATGGAAGTCACGCTGAGGCGGCCGGGCGTGAACGCCAGTGAAGCGGAATGCCGGCATGGATCAAGCAGGGTTGAGTGGTCGGCGGCGACAAATCGGACGACAGCGGGTCGACACGGCGGACGGAGCGACACTGGTAGCGTGAAACAGATCATCCGCTACAATGCCAAACAGTTTTGTTACAGCGCCAGATCCACTGAGGAGGTTGGACGAGGTGGGATGAGCACCAGCATGAAAACGATCGTCTGCTACAATGCCAAACAGTGTTTTTACAGCGTATGCCATTTTGCGAAAAACTCCGTGCAATCAGATCGTGAACGGGGCTCTGAAATGGACTGGGAAGAGGGAGAGAGAGAGAGAGAGAGAGAGATAAAGAGGGAGAGGGCTTACGGGAGAGAGGGAGAGAGTTGTCGATTGTGGCAGGAGGAAGAATAGGAAAATTTAGGGTTTAGGATTTTAGGAGAGGTATTTATAAGACTTATTTATTTTTATTATTTTATTTGCCATAATTTGGATTTTTGCGCCGACATCATCACATAGACAATATATATGTCGATTTTAGGTTGATGCAACAGCCTGTCAATGATCGAATGTCGTTTGGTTCAAATAAATCGAGTCAATTTCGCTCAAATTTGCGTTCGCCGCTTTATTCGACATACCCATCCAAATTGAAATCTCATTTGATAGGTTTTAATGTTTCAATACTAAGGGAGTGATCAATTTCACAAAGGGAGGTCATTTGAGCAACGTAGCGGCTTCTCAACCTCGATATGTGTGTCAGCGCATCGACGACCCTTCTTGTTGATCGATCGACCGTCGAATTATGCAAGATGTCTATTCTGATCAATTTTGATATTTTGAACACGATGGTAGAGTCTGTTCGTCGATCAGAGATCACTTCGACTAATTTTTGAATATGTTTTGTCGATTTGCGTTGAAGCTCATCACGGAGCTCGACTGACTGACGGCATGTACAGCAACCCCGCATCCTCCATGAAGCCTTCTCCACTCTCGTTTGCTACAATGTTGCTCCTCTATCATTTCTCACTCCATTTACACTCTTTATATCTACTATGCCATGCCTCAAAGACCTATTCTTTGACTTAGTACCTCTTTCTATCTCTCACTAAAAAGGGCATAAATATTGCATTAGCCAACTACCAATGCAAGATCTAGAGGCATATTGATTTACATCACCTTACATTAAAATTGATAAAAATATCTTTGTGCTGACCTCCATATATGTGTCAAGTCAAGCCTGTCAATTTAATTAATTTCTGATGCAATCAAGCAAATCGGGCTCAAAATGCACCTGGATGTCATCAAAACAAATCTAAATGACCTCCGATCGAATAACGGACTTCATCATCATTAACATTGAAATTAGTAATATAAATATTGCATAATCTAATGATCAACCGATCGATCGAAATATCAAACACACATATCGAGGAAGGGAAGCTGCGACGATATCCAAACGACCTTCTTTCATGAAATTAATCA
Organism: Cymbidium sinense; assembly: GCA_021442155.1. Taxonomy (NCBI): domain Eukaryota; kingdom Viridiplantae; phylum Streptophyta; class Magnoliopsida; order Asparagales; family Orchidaceae; genus Cymbidium; species Cymbidium sinense. Next base: position 28,601,981 of record CM038221.1, on the reverse strand, counting down.
TGTCGTTAGCTTCGAAATGCCAAAAACTATCAAATGAGACTATGCGCGTTCAATTCGGAAGAGTATGTGCAAATGTCGAATGATCAGAAGTGATAGCACGCAAATCGAGGTTGAAGTGCACTAGACGTCGCCAAAATCAACCCAAATGGCCTCTAATCAACGAACGGACTTCTCCATCATGTTCAGAACGTCGAAACTTATCAGAATATAAATATTGCACAACTTGATGATCAATCGATCAAGCAATCGAGTCGTCAACACGCCTGCATGCATATCGAGGTCAGGAGGGGCCGGTGCAAACCAAACGACATCCGTTTATGAAAATGATTGCGTCATTAGCTTCGAAACATCGAATTATATCAAGTAAGACTATTCACCAAATTCGCGACAAAAATTGAATGTCGAAAATGACAACGCGCATTTGAGCTAAATTGACCCAATTTGTCGCCAACTCAAAATGCCGATTCGAAACGACGCTATCGGCCCGTAATATCTAATAACTAATCAATATATATTAACCCTATATTAATGTCAGTGTAAAATTCATATCAAACTTAATTAAACGTTTAAGAAATTAATTTAAAATTCTTATTTAATATTAATAACCCAAATTAAGCCCTAAAAAGCACGTGAACCACACGTTCCACTGACTTGGTTTGTCCCTCTCCCTCACGAAAATGACCCGACCAGGTCCAGCACTATTCCGCTCTTCCGAACCCTCGACCCCCTTCACGCAACCGCACGAGCTCCCCTCTTCCACGCAATTGCACCAGCTTCACGCTCGGATCTCACCATTCGAACGCACAATCCCACTCGGCCAACCACTCCCGCGCAATCCCTCTCCAACCGTTCTCCCTTGTACAAACCGCAAGCCCCTCTCGATTTCTCCCTTCAAACCGAACGGCAAAGGACTCGTCTCTCACGTTGGTTCCTCAAAACTGAACCAAGCTCTCTTCCTCTCTGGATTTTTCTGTAAGAGCTCACTCCTCCCACTTCCCTTGCCCAAACCGAAAAGGCAAGCTCTTCTTCCATTGTCCTCTCTTCCTTCTAGTTCTTCCTCTTCCCTCTTCTTCTTCTCTTCTTCATCTTCGCAATTTCTTTCATTTTCCTCAAAACCGAAATTCCCTTTTATTTTTGCCGCAACCGAAGAGGAACACCATCATTAGACGGATTCTTCTCCTGGTTTCCAGCATCTCTCTCTTCCCTCCTTTCTTCTAAACCAAAAACTCCTCCCCTTCCTATTAGCAGTAGAACAATTATGGTTCTTCTCTTAATTTCGATTCCATTTCCATCTTTTCGACCTTTCCTTCAGAACCAAGATAACATCATTAGGTGGGTTCCTCTTGATCTCCAAAGATCTTTAACTCGCTCTCTCGATCATTACAACGGCGTAAAAAACAGTCTGAACATGTTGGATAAAGATGTGATATATGTATATGCTTGTTTCTGGGTTTGAAAGCTCACATGCCGTTATTAAAGAGATGAAATATTAGTAGATCAAAAGACACCGCTACACTCATTAGGGTATATCGAGTAAGCAAACATCTGTTAGATGTCGCTCCCTCTAATTGAAATGCTGTCAATTTCGTCAAATATTTTGACTTAGAAAAAAATGGGAGAATAAAAAGAACCGACTTAAGAACACTAAACAAAGAAACCTAAAGTTAAATTCAAATTAGAAGCGTCAAATAAGAAGAAAAAGAGAGAAGGGTAAAGAACATATAATGAGTACAAAAGTAAAACACTAAATCAAAAAAAAGAGGTGAATAGTACTTACAAGATTTATCTAAGCAGAATTGAAAGCCCATAAAAAATAAAAAAAATAAAAATAAATTCCTTCTCTTTCAAACACTCCAACTCCTCAAATAAATGGAATGAAATGTAAGATCCCCCTTGGCCTTATTTATAGAAATTGGAGGGAGTGATGAAGGACTCACTCTCACAAAAAGGAAAAGGAGGGACATGAATGTGGGAGAGTTTGAATGAGTTTCCTATGCACATCATAACATAACTAACTCCAATTCAAGCACTTAAAGTTTTGGTAAGTTTTGGTTGTAATACCTAATTAAAAAAAAACAAACATTTGCATAGAGGAATTATATGGAGTCGAAGATTGAATTGAAAATAGAAAAGATATATATATATATATATATTCATAATGTGGGTTGATCTATTTGTAAGCTTAAAATATCTAAGAATGTTTCATAAAAATGCAAAAATTCTATTTTATTTATGAAAACAAGAAATAAGTTAAATGAAGAACCTTTAAAAAGAGGAGGAATAAACTTGAATATTATACTCCATTGATTCATTGAAGTATCCCCGAGTGGTTGAATTTTCATACTTTACATTCACTTTCAAGTAAATACAATATTCAAGCATTTCAGTTTACGTGAGTTTGTAAATATAATAGCATGATATTTTCAGTAGCGTAACTTAAGCATTGAAAGATATATGTAAGCTTTTAAATGAATGAATTATACCCCATCAGATTTGCAACACATCGTGCAACGAATAGTTAATTAGGGCATTCTTAAATACACCACATATGCACTATGATCTTTGAATGCTTAAATTCAAGTGTCGAGGATGTTGCTGGGTTGCTTCCGGTTTAGTCTTAGGGCGGGTGTTAACAAAAACTAAAAATCTATTATAAGAATTTCAACTTAGTAAAATATCTAAGAGGTTAATTTTGTCATGTGACAGTAGATCTGATCCTCTGTTAGGAGCTAAACAGAGTTGACATAATCTAAAGTTTTCAAATAAATTTGATTCAATTAATTAACTATCCCGATGATGGTTGTGTTGAATGGTGATTTCAACCGGAGGGGACACTTCCATCAAAATGTGATTTTATTTTTAAAAAAAATTAATTCAAATTAAATATTAATCTAAAAATGCTTAAATGAAATTCTATCATTAAAAGTTTAATGCAAAACTCAATTTTACCACCTTCCACGCATTTGTTTAACGGCGGTGACAAATTAAGAAAACTTCCTCACAAAATGATTCAATCAAGTGTTCTACTATGTTCAATCAATCTCTTATCGATGGGGCGTGTCATCCTCACTGCGTAAAGCCGATAGGCTCCACGATGATGCGATTACAGTCCTCGACGGGTGGTTTTAGTCAGTCCAATATATTACGATGGCGGCGTAGCGTATGCTCCCAATGGCTCTCGCGAGTTGTGAATCATAGGGTATACTTGATAGCAACAACTCTGTATAAGGTAAACTTAAGTCTTTTCCAGACAAAACACCCAGTCTACAAGGAATTTTTGACGATGTAACTCATGTGTTCGATAAGAATCCTTCGGTCGGTTGGGTCATTACCTCCTCGACTAAGTAGGACGGGCCAGAGATGATAGAACCATGGGATCTAGATCGGGAACGTTATCATTCCCCCAACCATCTAGTTTAAGCTAAAATGATGAATTTCATAATCTAAATTTTGAAACTCCACATATTGCTACTATACGCTACGCATTTAGCGATCTAATGACTAGCCTTAATCAAACTTTCTCTCACTTATTGGGAGGGTAATTAACTATAGGAGCTTGCCTATGAAACACAATCTCAAAGTCCTCACCAAATGAAGGTGAAATCTGGGTAGTGTCTTATACTATTCCATCTACACCACCTTCAATCATACTCTTCATTCAAATTATTGAGAGATCGGTGAATTTTGAGCCGTTTGTGATTCAAACCAATGATCTTTGGGTCATAACGGAGGCAGCCTAACCATTACTCTAAACTAACTCTTTTGCTCACCCAAAAGGGACCCCCTTGCCATTCAAATCCTCTATACCTTCCAACAAAAGCTAACATGTAAACCTATAAAATTGAAGACAAAACACTGCTGCAATTCACAACCCACTAAATATTGGGATACGCTCTGGTATACTTGAATGGCCGTGCTTGGAATTTTCCTATTTCTAATATGCAGTTAAGATAGCATTTACGACATAAGATTTCTAATAGGCACTACTAATTCTACCCGAACATACAGAGTTTCCAGCTAAATCATACTTCATCATAATTCCATGTTTAGGAACTTCATTGTGCCAAACAATTAAAGCTTTTCCGAAGTATTTAAAGCTTCTACTATGATAATTCAGAGACCCTTACATCCAAGTGTGAACTAGAAAATTTTCAAAGCCACTTAATTGCCTATCAATAATGGCAAACTTAAACTTTGTTATCTTTGTAATAGAGAGTGAAGTGCAACCAACTTAGCAGTTCAACCAAATAAAACGATTCAAAAAGGCTTCTTCATCAATGCCCAATACAAAAGAAAACTAATAAATAAATGAATAAAATCAAATATGAAATCAATCGAAAGTGCGACATTACAGTAACAAAAAGTTAGTCCACTGAATCCCAAAGAAATACCGCAATACCGCAAACCATCGGGAGAAGAATTCAATGAAAAGTGGAAGAATAAGGATGAAAACACTTGCCTGATTGGATTTCTGATTATCCCTCGAGCTCGACGAGTAGGCTCTCCATGACAAACCCCTTGCCATCGGCAGCCAGGTCCAAAGAACTCTCGTCTAACATGTGTCTCCTGCGAGCGGAAACCATGAGAAATAAAGGAAAACCAACTACGATGAGAAAATCCTTACTGATGCTTACTTGGGAGCTTGGCCGGCGGCGTACTTCGACATCTCCAGAAGATGCTCAATAGCGCCTTACAGCACAAGATCGGATCGAGGAGGCGAAAAGGTTTATCGAGAATGTTATTATCAAGTGAGAAGGGAGAGCAAGAGGCAAAGTTGCACCTTCCAGTTTACAACGGCGTTTGCTAAAATCAGTATTCAAATACTTATAAAAAAAAAATATATCCACTTTCAAAAGCAAAAAGCACTAAATAAGCTTAAACAAACGGAGCCTACGTTAGATCCCCGGGAAGCAGACCAGCTGGTTTGTAATAGAGCGTCAAATTTTTGTTTTTTTAAAGGGGGCATTTACCAGCATATAATTTTTATATATTTATATATCTAATATTTAAATATAAATATAAATATATATATATATATATATCATTTAAATATTTATTATTACAATAAAAAATAATGATATAAATATCACATTTTAAGTATTCAATATATTAATACATAAAAATTATGTGATATATATATATATATATTTCTTTTTTTTTTTAATATTTTTGTGACGAGACGGACTGATCGAGATGTTTTTATACCTTCAGCTAATTTAGGGAGTGTTCATTTTAGCATCACGTGTATTGTATTATAAATTAACTTTATCATTTAACCTTTTCTATTGAAAATATAATGTCATTTGAGAATGCATTTGAAATAAAATCTCTAATTTAAATGTAAACATTGTTTGATCGATCGAATTTGAAATATAATATTATCTATTAAATGATACAAAATTAATGAAGATAAAAAAAAATTAAAAATACTTTATTTATTTTTCATAATATATATGATAAATATAATTCCTTCTAATATAGCTTAATTTTATTCTTTAATTATTTCTGGTTATAGTTTCATGAAATAATCATTCTCTTTCTTCATCAATAACCCATCGAAAGTCTCATAATATAAGCTGGAGAAGCTTGTAGGCATGCGTCCATGAATATTAAAAGATTCCTTATAAAAATGACATTTCATTTAATATGAGGACCTCATATATTTTAACATGATTCATCCTATATTTTAACTTGTACTCCAGAGAATTAACTAAGTGATATTGGGAGAATCATTACATGCCCTACGGTAGAATAAAATTTTAAGTTTTAGTTTTGTTTAGAAATTTAGCATATACAGATATTTGAAAAAAGAACAAAAAACTCCAGAATTTTTATGTGAAAAAATCTCAAAATGAAGAAAAAAATCACGGGGTCTAACCCGGTAAAAATATTCTACTTATATCTACTTTGGAGTATAAAATTTAAGTTTTCCCGATAATAGGATTACAGAGTTAAATGTGAGAAAGTTTAACAATGAGAATTCGAAAAAAAGTAACAACAATATCTGATGTAATTTACTCTATTGTTGGTGGCATCAGCGATAGTGAAACGGCCGATAATCTGGCGATTGGTAATGGTGGTGGTCAATGAATAATGACCGACGCAACAGTGGTCAGCGATAGTACCGCAACGGTGGTCAACCCGGGCGAGGACCGCTGATGGTGGCCGGAGGAAACACGATAGCCGGAGGTGATAGGTGATCCAGCGGCGGTAGCGGTGGTCAGCCGGTGGTAGCCGATGATAGTGGTCAGTGGCGGTGTCAGCGAAACAATGATTGATAGTGGTGGCCGATGGTAGCGGCCGATAAATGGCAGCAGCGGTGGCCGTCGATGGTTGGCGGCGTAATTGCGTTGATGGTTAATGCGAGGAGGCGGCGGTGGTAAGCGATGATCGGGTGGTTGTCGTGACCGTAAGCGATTATGCTTAGAGGCTCTTCAAGCCTCAGAGCCCTATCTTCTCTTTAGCTTGGAGTCTCTAATATGAAGAATGATGGACTATTTATAAATTAGAGGAGTGACATTTTTGTAAATTCGTGTAAAATCCAAACCACTCTATCGGACGGCTCAAAATGAATCCTTTGATAATATGATGTATTTTAAGTATTTAAATGCTCAAATGAAGTCAGAATCAAGAGATCTTGAGCTTGTTAGATCTGGGTCTTCAAGACGCTCAGTTTGACTATAAACATTCCATATTTATGAGTTATTTAGCGATTTGACTGATATCTCAAAGTTTTTATTTATATTTTAAGCACTTGATCTAGGCTTGTCTCGACTCAGAATCAGATTGCTTTTGATATCAAGATTTGTGTTTCAACTAGTAGAATTTTCAGTGTCATATCAAGTAATATGATATAAATTTTATAAGATTCATAGTGATGGCGACATAAATACTTCTCATTTTTCAACAGATTATGCTAAAGCTTTGATTCCCTTTTTTTATTGGGCAAATTTTTAAAATAGGCACAATCCTAATCATAATTAGCAGTTTAGGCATGAAAAAAAAAATTTTAAGAAAATAGGCCTAGTCGTCCGTACAACGGACGACTCGTCGCCGCGTCGGCACCGATCATCAACGGAGTCATGACCGGTTTTTGCTCGTTCGCCGTCATCACCGCCCGGTAGAGATTTCGACAAGAAGCACGCGCGGCCAAGGGAGCTCGCGGCGATCCCTATTTCGGGCAAACAAACCGTAAGCCGTGATCGCGATTTCCTTTGTCTTTTCCTCCCAATTCGCTCCTCGCTCCATGCCGGTTCGACCGCGCCGCCAAGGGTAGGTCGCCTCTGGCCAAGGGAGAGCTCCCCACCGTCCATCGAGTGCGCCATTGCCGTAAACGGATTATTTCTTCGTTCGTGTGTCGATTAAAGTAAATTTTTTCCTGAATGCTTAATTTGTGATAAATCTTGCTTTGTGGTGTCTGATTTTGATTATTTCCATCACTTAAATATTTTTATATGTGATCTTTTTTTTTTTGCTTTCAAATAGTGAAATAGATTTTTAAGTTGCTCAAATTTGACTCGATAAATGACTTTTGAGTCTAATTTAATGAGCTATTGAGTCAAATTTAAACTAACTTTGATTCGACTCATTAACTCAAGAACAAATTAATTATAAAAAAATTCACATTTAACATCACTTAAGAATATATTAAGATTCAAACATTTAAATACAAAGTAATTAAAAATTATCTTACTTATCTTAGTTATTTTATTATTATTTCTTCTTTAATTTATGATTATTTTTATCATTTTATTATAATAGGCATTTGAATTAGAAAAATATTATCTCTTTCATAATAAATAAGCTGGTTCAAGTTCACTCAAACTCATTAAATTAAGCTTCACCTCATATTTTATAAATTAATAAAGCTTAAGCTCAAATTTAAATTAGCAATGACTCGAGTTCTAGATTTTAATACTCCTAACATTAATTTGTATGATTTCACCAAAACTTTATTTGTTTCAGTTTCACAAGTAATGCAATTCATTGCTAATTGTAAGTTCAACAAAACTATTCTACTTGGTGTGACTTCTAAAAGGTTTTCACATAACATATGCATTATGGTAAGAACAAGAGATAAGGCAAAATTACAAAAATTTGAACCTACTCATGATCTTGCTAAAAGTGGGCTAAAGTATCTTAGCCAAACATCCATGTTAGCCATCATTATGAAAATTAATCAAAATAAACAGATATTTTTTTAAAAAAGAAACGAAACCTTCAACAATGTTTAAATTTAGCAAAGAAAAATTTATGAATTTGAATGTACTGTATCAAGAGACGTTGATAAGTAACTTCTATAAATTTTGTTGGTTAAATCTCATAGTAAAAGACAACTAGAAAATCAACATTATTGAGAGGAACGTAAGCATTATGTTAGTTATAGAGTTGGTGTTTAGACACCATGTTTATGTTTTTCCATCATAGGTGATATGACACTTTAAACATTCATCTAGCTATGAAATTATTTGTTTATTGTTTGCAAGTGTTCATTCATCTAGCCATAGATTAATGAGATGCGATTCTTCTTAGTGATTTTAGTGTAACTCTGTTTGGTGATTTGGGAGTTGTGTGAGATAGCCATATGTCTCTGCCAATATGATTTTGGTGCAATTCCGTTGTACGATAGTATTCATCTTTATGAAAGCTATGATTAGAATCTACTTTCTCTTTGTCCTTTAAGAGTTCGTGAAATATCTCCATATGGCTGGCTAGAGTACCCCTGATTAGTTGGAAATGAGTTAAGTGGCACCTTCCCGATCGTGTGCTCAGGCAGTTCGGCCTTCCACCTACGATTGAGGTTGCATCGGTAGATTCTTCTTTCATGCGAGTGGATGGTCGAGGAAAAGCCGACGTGGACTGGGTCGATTACCACCAGACATATATTGCGCAGTGGGAGAGCAGACGGAAGTTAGTAGTGGTGGTAGACTCTTCCCAGCAGGTCAGGGTGCATCCATTAATCGACATGAGATGATATTAGTCTTGGGCTTCACTATATATGCTAAAGGCACCCACAGTACCCCCAGACACGTATTATCCACGAGCTCCTGGAGATCGACTCATGGTAAGCCAGCATTTCTTAACTGTAGTAATACTTTTTTTTACTAATTACATTATAATTTGAGTTTTGTCAACACAGCGTGAGCACATATTGAATACCGAGGATATATTCCGACGCTATTTTGGGAGGGAGGAGGACAGAGATTGACAATCAATCAGCAGTATGAGGGGTTGTGGGGACTTGCACCTAAACATGTATATTTCTAATAAGGCGCAGGGGACACTACATTCGGTATTTCATCGTCGGTCACGGATGGATGGGCGGCGATGGATATTGCTCCATCTCTGCGGTGGTGGACCATCTACATATACATTCACCGCGGCCACGGTATTCATCGAGGAGCTATGTGGTCCGCTTGGCGTGTCAGTTCCTCCTACGTATGGTCCTCCCTCATTCCATATGACCCCGTATGGGTATCATGGTTTCGCTTCCGCGGTCTTGATGATGTACTTAGTCTTACACCTCGATTACTCGCAACAACCATCAGCGGTGAGCGAACAACCGTGGAGCATCGACCGAGACCCGGCCACGACGACCGCCCATTACACGGTAGTGATGTGATCCACATCGTAGGCATCGTCGAGATGGTATATGTACTTATTATCTTACGTCCATACGGGATTACATTTTGTTGTATGTTTACTTATTTCTGAGTGACTATTTTTATAAGATGTCGTGATACATGCGATCATTTCACGCAACTTGTTGATGGGACTTGTACATGGTATTTAAGATTCTAAATGACTGTTTTTATAAGAAATTGTGAGGAAAATCAACTAATCTCAAATATCACCTCATTATGAGTAGCATGCATTCTAGACTCTAGTTATGTGAGCATGTAGTTGTTCAATTAGATTGAAGAGCATTCGTTAATTTGTATATGTTGTTTATCCTAAAATATTTCTCATGACAACAGGAGTTTAATAATGTAGAAATAGTGAGGTGATATTAAATATTATGATTATTGGTTAAAGAGGAAATGAATCTCTTAAGAATTTTTTTGGTGAATCTACTTATCAACGCTTCTATATGTCATTTGTAAAATACTGGAGATTGTTGCTTATCATATAATACATTCAAATCTTTCAAATAAATAAGGCCTCATCCAAACCTTCACTCACCGATGTTTCAGCATTTGCAAAATCTGCTACACATCGAGCCTCAATCACAAATTTTAACCAAGATAAAAGTTGTAAAAAATTTTGTTATAATTCCAACGATACAAATTTTGCTCAATTCTACCGATTATGACTCGATATCTAAAATCTGATCATTGCTTTGAACTTTTAGCTCCACAGTTTCATGATTGCAAAATCTGTTGTGTATCTGGCAGCAATCATAAATTCTAACCAACATAAAATGTGTAGAGAATTTCGTTACGATTCCAACGATAAAATTTTGCTCAATTCTCACACCGTATGACTTCGATACTCATAAAATACGATTGTTGCTCCGAATTTTCAGCCTCGAGTCGCAGTTTCCGCGCATATTTGCAAAATATGCTGCGCATAAAGCCGCAATCATAAATTTCAAACAACATAAAAGTTGTAGACAATTTTGTTACAATTCCAACGATACAAAGTTCACTCAATTCGATCTGGTGACTCGTCTGCAAAATATGATAACGCAACAATTTTTTAAAAAATATATAAATCGAGCCAGTCGTCATTGTACAAGCTAGGTTTATTTTCTTAAAAAAAATTTTAATGCACTAATTAGATTAGGATTTTATTTTAAAAATTTACCCATTGGGCAAATTTTTAAAATAACAATCTTGTAATTCTTGCATGAATTTTTTTTATTTTATAAATAAAAATTGAATTTATATGATTGAAATGATTTTCAAAATTTTATTTTATGAGTACATTTTTTAGCACATATTTAATTTATGGATTAATTCGTAATACTAAGTGATGTGATTAGTAAATTTGTCATGATGTTATATGAATTATAAGTCGGTGCTATTAAAATATGAATATTTTTTTATTTTTCAATGTTAGTTTAAAGTTTAGTGGTTTATTTGAACTTGTATCATTAAATTTGTTTTTCTTTAGAGTCATTTCACTAATATTTAGTATTTTTCAAGACAGCCAAAAAGAGTCATTCAAAAATAGATTTTTTAAGGGGGATTTACTTACATATCACACAAATTCTTATATATTTACATATCTAACACAAACTTCAATTTATATGTATATATATATATATATATATATATATATATATATATATATATATATATATATATATATATATATATATATATATATATATATATATATATATATATATAATACTCTAATCTTCAATATCACATTTAAAATGTCATCTTCACTCACTTTCAAAAGTGAAATGCACCTTTTAAGTATTGTTGCGTGCTAAAAAAGCAGTTCTTGGTAGAGTAAAACTTTCATGCTTGTTATGCCAAAGGTGTATTTAATGAGTGAACAAGAGAACTCTAAAAATTTTAACGTGAAAAATCTCGAAAGAGGGAAAAAAGCGGTTCAAAGCTTTTCTATATATATTCATTTTGAGTCTGATTTCCGATAGGATTACATAATGTATATATGAAGGAGTGACAATGTGAATCCCAAAATCAAACAACATATATAGTCGTTCAGGTTATGGTTCTAGTGGTAGAATGATGGTGAGCAATGGAAAAAAGCGGCGATGAAAGTCATCATGATGGTGGCAAATGAGGAGATTGGCATGGCAGGATCGGCGGTGGCGGCGGTAAACGGCGTGGTTGACCTCAGTGGTGACACGATTGTGCTGAGGATTTTCAAGCTTTAGAGCTCTCTCTCTCTTGTTTGGCCTCTCATATGAGGAATGAGTATTATTTATAGATTGGAGGAGTGGCGTCTCATAAATACATGCAAAATCCGAAATCCTCTCCATGGATGGCTCATGATGATTCCTTTGATCATATGATGTATTTTGTGTATTTAAATGCTCAAATGAAGTCAGGAATTATGAGATCTTGGGCTTGTTAGATCCGCTGTCGAGCGGTGACTATAAACACTCCATATTTGAGAGCTTTTAGAAATTTAGCGATGTCACCAAGTTTAATGATATTTTAAGTGTTTGATACCAGGTTTATCGGATCACTTTTAGCATCAAGATTCGTTACTAGTAGTATTTTAAGTATCATATCAAGCATAAAAAAGTATTACCTTTTAAGTGTTAGATATGTAAATGTATAAGAATTGTGTGATATGTATGTAAATCTTCCTTTTTATTTTTAGAATAATAAGTCTTGAGGGCAACTACTATTAGCGTGCTCGAATGTTGATTATCATGATAAAAGTGAAGCCCCGGATCAGTGGATCATGTCATTCAGCATATTCGAAAATATTTCTCATTTTATTCTGTAAAAAAAAAACTAGTAGCGTTGACGAATAGTTTTTATCTTAATTTTTCTAATTTTTAAATTCACAAATAGATGTCCAAATTAAAGTCACCAATTGATGGTTAGATAACTTGCTAAGATGTTTGATTGGTGATATTATAGAACTTGAGATTTTAAATTACTCACACTTAAATTTGTTCATAATAATTATGTGTTACACAATATAAATGCCATATTTTAATATTATTTATGGCATGAAACTCATAAATCTTAGATATCTCATTAATTAATCCATGCATACATCATGTTGAAATTCTGTTTCACTTTTTATTTAAATAAAATTGAGAGTTGAACAATAAACTAAAAATATAAAGCAATAATCAATGTATGGGAAAAAAATATGGCTTTAGAAAATGAACTTTTATTTTGGTATGTTTAGAGATCATCACTAGTGAGGTTTGTATAGATTCAAATAGTTCAAATATGTTTTTGATTCACTAAGGGGCTCATTGAGATCACTTTTATTTTTTATTTTTTATTTTTTATTTATATTTATTTTCTTAAGTTTTTTTTTTCAAATTGAAATATATTTGGTGATTATTATTGTTCTTAAAAATACTTAAAATATTTCTAAACCATTTTAAATGTTTTTAATTATTTTTTTTTTAAATACATACAAAATATCATTTAAATATGTTTTTAAAAAAGCATAAATTATAAATAGAAAACAGTAAATAAAATTGATCCCAAACACTCATAAAAGTTTTTTTTTTAGTGGCAATTATCTTTATTATTTGTGCACACCGGCGGATACACAGTGGGGGCACTGGGGGCACGTGCCCCCACTGAATCTCAGCGGCGCGCAACCTCCCCACATGATTACTTACAACTCGCCGTGCTCTACGACGCCGAGGTCACCCTAGTCATCTTCTCCAGCCGCGGTCGACTCTACGAATATGCCAACAACAGGTTTACTCCTCCATCTCTCGTCTTCGTTTTCAAAAAATAAAAAAAAAATAAGAATTTTGATGATGTGTAGTCGTGTAGATATGTAATTGATTAAACGATTAGTCGCGTTACTATAGTTTTGAAGCAGATATTTATCCGTGCTTACAATTAAGCTAAGTTCTTTCTTCTATAGAATTTATCTTAATTTGGCAGCTTTCTTAATTATTAATATCTGATGAAGATATATAAGTTTCATAGGAGGTGTATTTTTTTTTTTTTACACTTAAGTATTTATGAGATATGATTATATTGATCAACATTAACACCAGTGGCGGATATAAAATTAAGGGGCTCGCACTTTGTGACAAAAATAATAAAAAATTAGGATCATCGTTTATCATCTTTTGTTGTTATCCTTTTTTTACTACTATTTGACTTCTTTGTGACCTCTTTTGCGTAAAAATGAAGAGGCTTACAGAATCTCTTTCTCCCACCCTCCTTGATCGCGATCTTTCCTCCCACCCTTTAGCTTACATTTTGTCTAAATTTCTGTAAATCCGCCTATCAACTGAAATTAGTAAATCCGGAGTTAATCATGCGAAAGCTGCTTTATTGTTAGGAATTAAGACTCTGTAAATCCGGATTTAACCATGCGAAGCAGCTTTGCTGCTTTAGGATTCAGTAAATCCGGATTTAACCATGCGGTAGATGATTTAGCGTGTTAATTGATTAAAGAAGCTTTTTTATTTTAATCAATCATAATTAAAAGCCATGATAAGTAAAATTATTTAAAATATTCTAACGAAAAAAATCTCAGAACTTTATTTTATAATTCAACATTAAATAGTTCTTATAAATTTTGAGATTACACATTAGTCTCTAAATTCATTTTATTAATTTCAACCATTTAATTTTTTTAATTCATTATTAAATTTACTTAGTTCTTTAATTGATTCCAATAACTTACTTTGAAAGAAGTTTTTTTTGTTGTTAAATAATTATATTAGCTGCATATGTGTTCATTAACTAATGATTTTATTTTTATTTTATATATGAAATTGAAATGTTATATTTAAAAGTTCAAATATAACGATTGGTTGCTTGTAGATGGAAATTATATTTAGAAAAATTATAATATATGTTTTCTTTTATTTATATTTTGAAAAAAAAAATATTTGAGGAAGTTCTTAGTAGCTTAAAATTTATATTAACTTATGTGGATCATGTTACAATTTTATTAGCTTTAAAACTTTTAATATTACATCAAAAAATAGTATCATCATTAACTTTATTATTGAAATCTATTTTATTTTAAATTTTAATATATCTTTAATGAATATTTAATCATAAACTATATGCTTTATATGAGGTGACCTTGAATATTAGAATATTTAGAAATATTTTTAATGGAATATTATTCACAATCGACTTGGAGGAGAAATTATAGATGATGCATAATGTAAACAAATTAAGGTTATTGTGAAGTTTAATTTTTTTTGTTATATAAGATATTTTAATTTTTATTTTATATAAAAGTATAATATTTTTATTTTGTTGTGCTGAGAAAAAATTCGGATCCACCCCTGTTTGTGCATGAGCCTACTCCCACTTCCACCATCATAGTCAACCATTCACTCTTTGGATAAGAACTTCTTTTGATCCTAGTGCATATTGTAGGTCTATAATAATTGTTTAGATTATTTTTCTAATTAAGTTATGTGTCAATTTAATTGTAACAAATTTCATTTTAATTTATTTTCATTATCTCGTCTAAAAGTTCGTAAAGTGAAAATTTATTATTATATAAGTGAGAAATAAACTCAAGATCTTAATAATAATTTATATATACTTATAGAATATTTGAATTGTTTCAATATGTATCATAATTAGGGGTGTAAACGAGTCGAGTTAAGTCGAGTTTTGACTTAATTGAACTAAGCTTGTTTAAACTCTATTAAACTCGACTTGAGCTCAATTACTAAGCTGGAGCTCAAGCTCGACTTCATTTAAAGAAAGTCTAGCTTGAGCTCATTTAAAAAGCTCGATAAATTACTGAATCGATAATGTAATATATGATAATTGCAGTTCACCGTTATGTAAACGAGCTGACTTAATAAGCTATCGAGTTGAGTCAAACTAGGCTCGAACTCGAAAAATTTTCGAGCTTGTCTCGCGAGCTCGTTAATAAGCAGAGCTCGAGTCGGCTTGCGAGCCATCTTGACTCACTTACACCCCTAACCATAATCTTATTTTAATTATGTTGTATTTAGATTTTATACTATGTATCTATATTAGAGGACTAAATTTTTTTTATTGCAAGGTCTCTTTGATTAACTCATAATATTGATCTCCTTTAAGCCTTCTCATCTCCCACTCTCTTTATCTCTCTACCTTCATTTTTCTTCCTTTTTCTCTCAGAGCGGGTACACCAAATTATGATCCATTCCATAAGTGAATTTACGCACCGATGAAGTCATTTAGGAGATGTAAAAGCACACAAGCATGTGCTCTATGTTTGGTGAAATGCAATAATCATGCAATAAAATAATTGAAAATACATAAATTTGAGAAACAAAAATATAAAATATATTGATTACCAACAACTACTTAGTCTAATATAGATTAATTACTCTTGTTCAGACTTAGATTATTGAATATCTAATTGAAGAAGAAAAGCTGAAGGCAGCTAATAAGACCAAGTTAAGGGTGTAGAATTATGAGTTCTAATATATGTTGGTAAGTAAAGTTTTAAAACAATATATGCCAAAGATTAGTCTCTCTTATTTTAAATTGTTAGGCCTCTTATATGGAAGCTACTTAGGGTCTATTTGGTATAATTGCAGTTGTATAAAAAAGTTATGATGAGATTGTTGTAGAAAAAAATGTTATATGAAGAAGCTCTGATGGACATATAATTATTATTTTTATTTATAAAAGTCAAATTACAACTTTCTGTCATACATTACAGTGGGTCAGTTGAAAAACAACTTTTTTTTCTTTCTTAAAATCTGACCCAAACACAATTACCAAATGGCACAATGTTGTATTTTCACACCACACCGCTCCCCCCAAATACAATCTTAGTATATTATTTCTACAAATATCAAATTTATACGAAAAATTAGGCTAAAATTTTCGAATTTGATTTTGATGATGATAATAATAAAGTTTTTGAATTTATTTTGAGATAAATGTATTGCATCTAAAATTTATATTATCTTGACTCTAAATCCTATTTTGGATAAAAATTTAATTAGAATTAAATACTCCAAGTAATTATTTTTCATTAAGGGGCTATTTGGTTGTGAAAAGGAATCTGTAAAAGAATCATGTAAAAGAATATATAAAGGATTACTTTCTATTGTTTAGTTGAGAGTAGGATTACTTCTGATTGTTTGGTTGAGAGTTTTACAATTCATGATTTTTTTATGTTTGGTAAAAAATATATTGTAAAGTATTTTGAATGTTTTGGCGTCATCGGCGGTGTGGCGGTGATGGCGAATTAGGTGGTGGTGGCGGCCGTGACGTGAAGCGGTGGCGGCGACTCTGATGGCCGGCGGCGTGACAAACGGCAACAATGACCGCGTCACTTTTATTAGTGGGTATATTTGAAATTTGCCCAAATATGATAAATTTTAAATACACCAAAAATTATCTGTGTAATATATTTGGAATACATTACATTATCTTAAAAATTTATTTTACTTCAAGTCAAACATCAAAAAAGTTAAAATTCCTGCATTTAGTTTCCAAATTCTTCCAACCAAACAACCCCTAAATTTAAGGGAAGATATGAATTAGAAAAGCGAAGACAATAAGTATTAGAGTTGATAATTAAAGTTTTATGCAAATAAATATTTAGTTAAAAAGATTATAACTGATCACTTACTACTACTCTCTTTAAACTTTTTTTTTAAAAAAAAAACAAAAAAGAATCATGCAAAAAATGTACAAAATCTTTATATTTGAATCATTCAATTGAATATATATATATATATATATATATATATATATATATATATATATATATATATATATATATATATATATATATATATATATATATATATATATATATATATATAATGTGAGTTTGTTTGTGTCTTCTGATTTTTTTGTTCATTTTTAGAGTTTAATTTTATATTTAGTTTATTCATAGATTTTTTATATTTTCATTGAACAAAAGTTTAACACTTAGAAAATTACCTTCTATATTTAGTTAATTTTTTTAGATGTATTTTATACCCGATTCACAAAGAGTCTTTATCATATTATAGAGCACTTTTGACTTTAGTTTAAGCAAATTTTTGTTTTATTTTATGACAATCTTAAGTACGAAAAATAAAAGATTTCTTATTAGAATTACCTTCCTTAAAAAATTTGTGCATGCTTTTAAAAGAGAGTTTTCTGAACCATTTGGTATATGTTTCTCAAACCGTTTCACTGACATGTTATAAACATGATGTTGAATTTATTAATTTTTTTCTATAATTTTTAGAGTTGTGAATTTCTATGTATAAAAGAATTTATATAAAATTTTAATTAAAATAAAATAATTTGAATAATTACTAATATATCCTTTTATATAAATAATAATAATAATAATAATTTTATTTATAAAATATCCTAATCCATTCCTCATCCTCACGTTTTTCACTTTCCCGAAACCGTGAATAGTTCAGAGAGAGAAAGGGAGAGAAAGAGTGAGTGAAGAGAGAGAGAAGAGAGAGAAAGTGTGATCCTCGGATCATAGAGCCGATTTCAGTTGGGAAAATTGTCTGACTCTAGATAAACTAGTTAGTTTTTGTACAAACTCACATCTGTGAAGATTTATAAATTTTTTACAATGTAACTTTTGATATATTATAGAATGAATTGAATTATACATATTGAAATAGATAATAAAGTTATTATTTGATATTTTATGTTGCATAATTTTTATGTATTTCTTTTAATATATTGAGCCGAACAAAAATTGGTGTAATATAAAAAAAAGCTTCAAAATACTGTTCTAGATATTACACGTTAATAATTTTGTAAATTATAATTGTTGATGTACGCATTTAAATTTATCTGAGATTTCTACTTATAGTTGTACTCATCGATATTTATATATTTCTGCAACATATTTAATAAACTTATATATGTTGAAAATAATAATATTCGATGCTTTAAGTATCAAAATATATATGCAAAAAGGGGAAAATGGTGGGGAAGTGAAGGTGGTTGGATGACTGTATATTATATGCATTCAAGTTGAGTTATAAAAGTTTGTGCACTTATAAAATTATTTATTTATGCTTTTTATACGCCTAAATAAATGTAGTCTAAATAAAAAAAGAACTATTATTTCATGTTTTCTTATTTTATTTCTGATATCATGTTGTTTATACTATTGCTTGATATATATTATTTTTTATACTAATACTTTACTCGGTAGATACAACATATGACTTGTTGAAATATTATTTTAATTAATTTAAGAAATATTTAATTAATTTTGAATATGATATCTTCACCAAATTACTTTTAATATACGATAATATAAAATAAAAAAAATAAGCCAATATTAAATAAATAAAAAGTTGACGAAGTACGTGGGCTTGAACCTGGAAAATTTTTTTTATTACGGTGATTAAAATTAAAAGTCAAATATTCAAAAGCAAATGGCATTTAAATAGAAAATAGAATAAATAAATGTTATCTCTGATATAAAATTTTATTTTATTTAACTTGTTTCAATTTTATATCTAAAGTTTGTAAAATAAACTATCTAATTCATCTATTACTAAAAATAAAAATAAAAATAAATACAAATTAAGAGTTTTTTTATGTTCATCAAGAATTAAATATTATTATAAATCAACAATGATATTATAGGAGAAATTCAGAACCAAGTTTTTTTTTTTTTTTTTTTTTTAGAATATTAAGCGATAAGGACAACTAAAATCAGTCACCTCATATGCCTGATTTTAATTGAATTCAGTCTCCAAGTTCTAAGATACATTGAATTCAAATTGCTCATAATTTAACTATTAATTATCATTTAATACAAATTCATATTTAGAAGTTGATTAAGAAGCATGAGAGTGACTTCTTTTGAAGTCATTGTTTTTATTTTCTTATAGCAAAGGGAAAAATTAAAAAAATGTAAAAAAAATTAGTATCAAAATATATATATTTAATGAAAACCTACTGAATATATTTAACTTTAAACAGCATCTAAGCTATCTATATGTGTTTAGCAAATGGAGTAATGGAGAGGCTAAGGTATGATGGATGCCACCTAATTTGATTTTGAAATTTACTATTGAATTTTTTAGATTTAAATTATATCTATATTAAATTTGTATCTTGACATTCATCTTTCCTCATAAAAAATAATATTTTGATTTAATTCAAAATAGTCTTCAAATTTTCAAACTTATAGTTTTAAATTTTTTTATCAAAACAAATATAAAACTTATTCTGCATAAATCACATGAACGTTGAAGTATTTGATGGTCCCACGAGAGCGAGGTAGAAGAAAAACCACTAAAATTTTAAATTAATTATGAATACATAATTTTACTAATAAGTGAAAATAATATCCGAATTAAATTTCAGTAATGGTAAATTTAAAGAAAATTTATTTATTTAAAAATGAATATATATGTATTATATCCAATTCAAAACAAATCTAAAACTATATAAAATCTATTAAGAAAAATCTTGGCCTTAAGCTTTATTTTATTTTATTTTATTTTTTAGTGAATGTTTTATAGTTGAACTGGACCAAGGTGCACTCTAGGTATGTGCATTATTTGGTTTTAACCAAAAATCAAATTGAACTAAAGTTTTTTGAGTAATTTGGTTGATTTTGAACTTTAATTTTGGTTTTAATTAATGAAAACTTTGGTTTTTGATTTTTGGATTGGTTTGTTAAATAAAATTTTGGATAGAATCAAAGTAATTATATGATATACAGTATTATTAATTTATATATTATAAGCTTATAATAAGAATTATAAATATAAACTATTATTACTTGTTCATTATACAATAAAATATTATATAAATAATTTTTAAATATAGCAAACTTCGATTTATATAAAACTAATATAGCTCTCAAAATCTTTAGTCAATTAATCTTGATGTAAAGCTATATGATTTTGAGTACCGATCGATCAAGACTTAAAATATCATTAGAATCTTGGATCAATTAAATCCCAGCATCTCAAATATGAAGTGTTTATAGTCAAATCGGCGTAAAAAGGATCTAATGAGCCTAAGATCTCATAATTAGACTTCATTTGGGCATCAAATGCTCAAAATATCAAATGATCAAAGTCATCTGTAGATCAAGTGGTATGGGCACTGAATTTTAGAATACCCTCCTCCCATCATAAATAGCTCAATCATGGAGGGTCTTCTAAAATAGTGAAGGAAGCATAAAGAAGAAGGAAGCAAGTGAAGAAGAAGAAGAAGGCTTAGTGAAGAAGAACAGAGAGAACAAGGAAGAAGAAGAAGAGTCACAAGAAGAGAAGAGAAGCTGGAGGCAAGGAAGAGCAAGGAAGAGGAAGAATCAGTCGGGAAGAAGAGGAAAAGTGAAGTAGGAAGAAAACAAGCTTGAAGATCCTAATCAGATTGTCCATCGTTAATTATAGACATTTAATTACAAACCAATATTATTCGATCGTTGTTACATTTGTTATCCTTTCTCAAATAATCTAATCCAGTTATCGATTTTACTGAAAGGATACTATGGAATCTTTTTAAAGGTAAGTGGTTTTTCTTTTCGATTTTGCGTTAAATGCAGGTGTCTCATCATTGTTCTTTAATACTTATGTGTAACTTTGGAATCAAAATTTAGGCGTAAATTTTCTCTACATTGGTTTTAAAATATAAAAACCAAATCAAAATAATTGAACTAAATTGTTATTCGATTTATTTGATTTTATATTTTAATTGGTCGATTTGGTTCAATATTTTTAGGAATCCAAAACTAATTGATTCTAAAAATTTATCATCCAATCCATCTAAATCATATAAGATTTCTTGGCTAATGGTGTCAAAACTCTAAACATTGAATAATACTCTGTCTCCTGAATATGTCAAAACTCTAAACATTGAATAATACTGTCTCCTGAATATGAATAAATCTGATGAAATTTCTGGGCTAATGGTACTTTTTCCAAGCTAAATAAATAAATAATTTTCTTGAGTCAAGACATTTCTTGGCTAATGGTATCCAGAATTCATTGTGGACAAACAACAGCACAAAGATAATAATTAATAAGAGCCATAATCAATATTATATGAATTTTTAAAAATACATTGAATTCAAAGGGCCTATTTGAGATCAATTTTGATTTTGATTTTTTATTTTTATTTTAATGCTATTTTTTAAAAACATATTTATTTAATATATTATTATACCTTTTTATTTGTTAAGATCATTTACATACATAACACACAATTTTTATATATTTACATATCTAATACATAAACTTTTATATTTAATTAAATAACACTATATTCTTTATTATTGTATCAAAAATAGCAACAATATTATTTTAAGTGAAATGTACTTTTTTATGTATAAAAAATGCTATTTTTATATATATCAAAATTTAAATATTAAATATATAAATACATAAGAATTGACTACTATGTATGTAAATTTTCCTTTTTTTAAAAGAAATCATCACTATTAATCATGTTTTATTTTAAATTAAAATATAAATAAAATAAAATAGTAAATAAAAAGAATTACAATAAAAATGGTCCCAAATGACTACTAAATTATATCAGAATTATATAACAGACACTCAAAAGAGAAGAATTAAAAAGAGAGAGAGAAAAAGAGAATGCTCAGAAAACTAAAAGAATTAAAAACTCTACTTCCACTGTTGAAGAAAGAAAGATATATATATATATATATATGAGATTAAGTATACTTCCACTTCCAAGACAAGAAAGGAGCAAAAACCACCATAGGAAACCCACCTGCACATTCTAATTATCACCAGACCCAAATCTAGAGAGGTTCACTCCAACTACTAATTAACTCGACTGTTTCGGCTTACCAAAACATATTTCCTCACCTGCTTCAAGTTATCTCCACACCTGCAACAGTAGCTTTAGTGATTCCCATTGCCTGCTGCTATGGCAGCCACCTTTATGACAGCCTGAGTTCAGAGCTTATCAGTATCAGCTCCCTTGGCGGCAAACTCCATTACCAGTTGGTCATAAAGTGCCCTGAGATTCTCCTTGAATTCCGATGAACTGCTCGTGTTGCCTTCATCGACATCTTGCACCCCATTTCCGACGACGCACCCAACCTGGGCGCCGCGAATGTATGCTCTACAGGCTACAAGGATCGCGCGGCCTTTGCTGAAATGTTCGGCGACAAAGTCCTCGAAATGCTGCAAATATGGTTGAGTACCCCATCATCAAAATTAAGTAGATAGGAGAGCAATCATAGAGAGCTTATGAGTTCTTCAGTTCTCAAAGCTAAAACAGGATTTGAAAACCTGTTCTATGCATAATGTTTACAAGAAATGAAGACTTCCATGCATAACCATTCGCACACGAAATAGCAATGTGGCGATTTGTTATGCTACCTAGAAACATTTAGTCCCGCAGCATGAGAGAAGAAACTGCACTGTACTAAATATTTAAATTTCAAACGATATGAAAATAATCGTCGAGTCCATACGTAGCACGTCGGACTCCAATCCTGACGACATGTGTCATGGTTTTCCGTTTTAATTCGGCGACAAGATAGCGACGGTCTTGTAAATATTTCAGGGCGACGGCGTCGATGGCGTTTAACGTAAATACATTTCCCTGGCGACCCGTAAGCGTTCAAAAGCGGAGAAGAAGAATGAGAAACATTACGTTGACATTCCTCGCGACATTTCTTTCTCGACGAAGGATTTTTCTCGTCCTCTCGTCGGCCCGCGTCGGGCGTCCTCGATGATATAGCAAATCATAAATTGAGGTATTGTAGATGACTACATGAGATATTTTGCACTTGAATGAATTTAGGGTTTACTGTTCTTCTCCTTGTCAGGTGAAAGATTGGTATTTTATATGTTATTTTATATCTTTACTCTCATCTGTCTCTAGAGGAATAACTTTAGGACTCTTTTACCATTTTTTTTGTTTCTTGAGATTATGTTCATTATATTCAAAGGAAGCATTTGATGGCGGTTTGGGTGATTTTGGTGGTTTAGTGCATCATGCACTTGTACCTCTTTGGAGTACAGACATTTTGATAATTTTTTCAGTTTATTTTGCCAATTTCTTATGATTATATTTAGGGCATTGCAAAGCATTTGATGGCGGTTGGGTGATTTTGGGTGGTATTTTGTGCATCGTACCACAGTACCTCTTTGGAGGTGATACATTTTGACCTTTTTTCTAATTTTTTTTTGTCAAATCCCTATGATTATGTTTAGAGCATTATAATGGAAACATTTGATGTCAGTTTGGGTGGTTTCTGGGTGGTTTAGTGCATCACTGTGTACCTCTTTGGAGATCTGGGACCATTTTGACTTTTTCATTTATTTTGCCAATTTCTTATGATTATGTTTAGGGCATTGTAAAGCATTTGATGGCGTTTGGGTGATTTTGGGTGGTATTTTGCATCTGTATGTACCTCTTTGGAGAATTCTGACCATTTTTTTTGCGTTTATTTTGCCAACTTCTTATGATTATGTTTAGGGCATTACAAGGAAGCATTTGATGGCGGTTTGGGTGGTTTCGGGTGATTTAGTGCATATGTACTCTACCTCTTTGGAGGTCTGAATCATTTTGACAATTTTTCTGATTTATTTTGCCAATTTCTTATGATTATGTTTAGGGCATTGCAAAAGAAGCATTTGATGGCAGTTTGGGTGATTTTGGGTGGGTATTTTGCATCACTCACTTGTACCTCTTTGGAGAATTCTGAGACCATTTTGACCTTTTTCAGTTTTTTTGCCAACTCCTTATGATTATGTTTAGAGCATTATAATGGAAGCATTTGATTTTGGGTGGTTTTGGGTGGTTTAGTGCATCGTACTGTGTACCTCTTTGGAGAATTCTGAGACCATTTTGACAATTTTTAGTTTATTTTGCCAATTTCTTATGATTATGTTTAGGGCATTATAAGAAGCATTTGATGGCGGTTGGGTGATTTTGGTGGGTATTTTTGTACTCCGTGTACCTCTTTGGAGAATTCTGACTTTTTTTTTTTCCATATTTTTTTGCCAACTCCTTATGATTATGTTAGGGCATTATAATGAAAGCATTTGATGGCAGTTTGGGTGGTTTCTGGGTGAGTATTTTGCATCGTACCCATGTACCTCTTTGGAGGTGAGATCATTTTGACCTTTTTGGTTTATTTTGCCAACTTCTTATGATTATGTATAGGGCATTGCAAAGGAAGCATTTGATGGCAGTTTAGGTGGTTTCTGGGTGGTTTAGTGCATCTGTACTCTGTGTACCTCTTTGGAGTGGAGACCATTTTGACCTTTTTTTTCCATTTTTTTGCCAACTTATGATTATGTTTAGGGCATTATAATGAAAGCATTTGATGATTGGGTGGTTTGGGTAGTTTAGTGCATCTGTACTCTATGTACCTCTTTGGAGGGTATAGACCTTTTTTGATCTTTTTTTCCAATTTTTTTTGCCAACTCCTTATGATTATGTTTAGAGCATTATAATGGAAGCATTTGATGGCAGTTTGGGTGGTTTCTGGTTGGTTTAGTGCATCTGTACTCTGTGTACCTCTTTGGAGAATCCATTTTGACCTTTTTTAGTTTTTTTTTTTGCCAACTCCTTATGATTATGTTTAGAGCATTATAATGGAAGCATTTGATGCGGTTTGGGTGGTTTGGTTTAGTGCATCACACGTGTACCTCTTTGGAGAATTCTGAGACCTTTTGATCTTTTTTTTCAGTTTTTTTTTTGCCAACTCCTTATGATTATGTTTAGAGCATACAATGGAAGCATTTGATGGCAGTTTAGGTGGTTTCTGGTTGGTTTAATGCATCTGTACTCTGTGTACCTCTTTGGAGGGTACAGACCATTTTTGACCTTTTTTTTAGTTTTTTTTTGCCAACTTCTTATGATTATGTTTAGAGCATTATAATGGAAGCATTTGATCGATTTGGGTGGTTTAGGGGTTTAGTGCATCTGTACTCTGTGTACCTCTTTGGAGGGTACAAACCTTATTTGATCTTTTTTTCCAGGTTTTTTTGGCCAACTCCTTATAATTATGTTTAGAGCATTATAATGGAAGCATTTGATGGGTTGGGTGGTTCGGTTGATTTATGCATCAGTACTGTACCTTTGGAGTGAGACCTTTTTGACAGTTTTTGTCCATTTTATTTTGTCAACTTCATATGATAATGTTTAGTGCATTCCAAAGGAAGCATTTGATGGCAGTTTGGGTGATTTTGGGTGGGTATTTTGCATTTGTACCCTGTGTACCTCTTTGGAGGGTATAGATCATTTTTGACCTTTTTTTATAGTTTATTTTGAGAACAACTTCTTATGATTATGTATAAGGCATTGCAAAAGAAGCATTTGATGACAGTTTTGGTGGTTTCTGGGTGGTTTAGTGCATTTGTACTCTGTACCTCTTTGGAGTACAGACCTTTTGACTAATTACTTGTCTTTTTAAGTTTACCATGGAAAAGGATAAATGCGGGCTACCTTGTGAGAAATGTGTTGATAATATTACAACAGTCTTTTGATGACATTTTAAAGAGGCTTCATCTCCATCAATTCATTAGACTCCACGGCATTAAGCAAGACTCGGTTGCCATTACATCGATCTGTGTGGGACATGAAAAGCAAGCTTTCTTCTTTGGGTGGGCGTATTCCTTTCACCGATGAAGTTGCATTGATGATAGGGATGCAATAGAGAGAAGGTTGTATGGCGAAATCCCATTGTCATTGACTCATTTAATTCTGAGAATTTGAGAATTGAGATGGCGTTACCAAGCCGATTTGTCGTTGTATATATATTTTCTTCATCAAATCTATTTTTGTATATCACAATTACGGTGTGAATTGATTGCTTATCGATGATATAGATAGATTTCTTGGTCTGGTGCGAGATGCCATTTGGGACTTCTAGTTTCAATTTGATGTTATTGCATCAAAGATTAGACAGAGCTTGGTTACATGAGTGGATTTGTCACTCTTGATGGTATGTTTTATATCTCCATTCTTGTGAAATATAATGTCTTGAAGTTTCTTGTTTAATATATTCATTGTAGATATGGCGGTGAGCATAAGCATCATAAATCATGAACTGCCATCGCGTATCTTTCGATGGGCTAAAATAGAGTTCCCAAAAAAATGCTTTCTTGGTTTGGGAGGGGCGCCAGGTGACATATAATAATATCACTTAGTTCATATAGAATGTATTTATTATATGTTGTATGTCTTCAAAATTTTTTATCCTTTTACCAGTGCATGCCTTTCATTGAGGACTTATTGGAAGGCGATTGGCTCCTTCATCGAGTCCCACAGACAATCTACATGTGGAGCCCGATAGTAGTCCCATTTTAAGTCAATTACGACTCTCCTTATATCTCTCCTCGATATTCTCCCGTCGGTGTTTTGCACGCCTCTGCTACTACCCACGAGACTTTGCGGTGGAGAGGATGTTTGCGGGTTTGAAGGACGAGAGAGCATATCGTCTTTCATACAACAATGCGAGAGGTTGGATGGGCTTGATTTCTTGGGTTCTTTGCTATCGAGGGGGTTCTAGCAGGCGGGGTCCTACCACCCCAAATCAGGGGAGGTTCTAGGGGTCACCATGGGAAACTCTTGGGAGGCTACCAGCTTCCCAGTGGATGGTACCACAGGGGAACTGCGTGTATAGTCCACGAGGAGGGGTACAATGAGGAAGCTCTTGTGGAGGCTACCTGAGGAGCTTCCATTCTTGAGTTGGATACTTCAAGGGAAGCGTGGAAATTGGCCGTAGGAGAAGTTCTTGTGGAGGCCACCACTACATGGCGATGCTCAGAAAAACGTAATTGGCGATTGAGCATGGTGTTAAAGCTCGGAGATAAGAAAGAGGAAAAGCGTTACTTCCCTTTCACACACACTTACGGAAGTCTCGAGCAAGAACAAATGATGTGGTGGCCTCCACTTTCGAGGCTGAGGTATTAAGTTACTTTCTTTTAAATTTGAGATAATAGAAATAGTTTTTCACTAAATTTTTTTATAGGTTCGCACAGATGAGGCAATAAAGGTCGATGACCCACAGGCTGCTACTGTTGTGGTG
Organism: Cymbidium sinense; assembly: GCA_021442155.1. Lineage (NCBI taxonomy): Eukaryota > Viridiplantae > Streptophyta > Magnoliopsida > Asparagales > Orchidaceae > Cymbidium > Cymbidium sinense. Next base: position 28,574,351 of record CM038221.1, on the reverse strand, counting down.
GAGGAGCATCAGACGGAGGTATTAATCATCTCAGTAGATCGATCCAAAGTCATAGTTAGTCAGCTTCATCAAATTGTTTTATAGGTTACAAAGGAGCCAATAGAGCTCGATGACCCAGGCTCATCGTCGTGGTGGAGGAGCATCATTCGAGGTATGCATCATCTCGGTAGATGAGGTATTCATAGTGAATGTAGTTCTTCATCATAGCTTTTATCGTGATAATTTCGTTTGCGGGCATCGAGGCACTTCATGTTGTTGAGTTCTCATCGAGCTATTTTACTAAGCCGATGCTCGATCTTATTGACGTCGTTCTCCGGTTGAGGACAAGTAAGTCAAGCCTCTGTCAGGTCCTTCATACATAAAATAACCTATTTGATCAGTTCAGATCACTTTAAAATATTTATTACTTGCGGGGTGATACGGTATTCGGTGGGAATATCATTATTATTGCGAGGCGGTCGATGAGTTCTTGACGGATCAATATCTCTCAGATGCACACATTGATGCCTTCGCCTTCTTACTGGCCGAGAAGTACTACTCGCTTGCATTTTGTATGTCCCATATTTGTACATTTCATGCTTGCATTGGGTATGTTACCAGAATGTTGGTATTACGATTGTTCTTGTTTGTTTAGATGAAAGGCAATGTGTAATCGTTCTCTTCTTTTCTGAGTTATACAGTGCGACTAAGATGGAAAGCAAAATGTTCATCCATATCACTTTGGACGTGTGTAGTGAGTTAATCTTCGTTATAGATAATCGACCTGGACACTCTTGGTTGGCATATTAAATCGAGGCACGGTATTTTATGACTCATTACCCAAACCAACCCATAAGAGCATTCTTCACGAGATTGTAGAAGCTGTTTTCAAATTTGGTTCATCTTTACTTTTTTTTCTGGTCCAACTTATTGAGATTTTTGTTCCTATTTAGATCAAATTACTTGTTGAAGATCTTTGAGCTTTCTGGCGATCAGAAATGGCCAATTGACATAGTGGTGGGATACCGGTCAAGAAAATAGTGTCATTGCGGAATGTTTGTGCAAATACATGGAAGCGTGCAAAACCTCCGATTGGATTGGGTAGACCAGGATTGGCCAAAATGAATATATTTAGAGTGAGTTAAACTACGCTACATTTTTTTATTTGGGACTTAAAATCCAAAGTGAGAACAATATTATTTTTGTTTGATATAGGATTTTGTTTAATGCATGTTAGGTGGCTTTGAAGACTTATATTTTTTTGTTGAAGTGCATAGACACAGGATGATATTTTACTCTACTTTTTTAACTTCTCTTCTCTCTCTCATATAGTTGAAGTGCATGGACAGGATGATATTTTACTCTGCTTTGAAGATATTGAAGTGCATGCATTTGAAGCTAAGCTAATTGCTCTTCTTATCGTGAAGATCATGGGAGGAACTCATTTCTCTCTTTCATTGACTTCTTCAAGTCACCATAGAAGAAGAAGATGACTTGGCATGGAGGTGAATGCAATAAAAGTGATTTCATAAATGATTACGCATTGTATATTTTCCTTGAATATTGAGCATTTCCTTGCCATGAAAGTGATTACGCATTGTATATTTTCACATATGATATGGATCTATTTGTATTTGATAGTGATGATTGATAATTCTAGTTAGTTCATGAGATGGATCATAAAATTACCTTTCAAAATAAGCGAACAAATTGATCAAATATTGAGTGAAGTACCCTTTGAATGAATGCTTAGGTTTTTAGCTCTGAAATGCTCTGTTATTTATTTTATGATTAATGAATGTTAAGTATATTCAGTTGATATGCAGTGTAGTTATATCTGTGATGATTTAATTAAGTAGTGTGGTTTGTTGCAGCTATATATATTTTTTATATTTCTGATTGTGAGGTAAATGTTGATTAGTAATTTATTTATTAGGATTTGCTTAGTTGTGCTTAACATGTATTTTTTCTCACTTTGAACATATTTATGAGCTGTGAATTTATGCTTTGTCACATTAGGATTGATATTGATTGTGATGTTAATGATTAATACATTATGGAGTGGGGATTTTTCAGTTAAATCAAATCAAATCATTGATTTGACAATTATATAAATTTACGTGATGCTCTTATGAATCTATTGAGTTTAACAAAACTTCATTTTATGGTAACTTCGAAATATTGAAATTTATTATTCATGTGCATATATATTTTAAAATTTAGATATTAGTTCAATGATTTAAAAGTTATATATAATAAATTTTTTATATATAGGCTTTAGAGGCTTAATTTATTGATTCTGAGTGAATTTTTTAGAATAGATTATAATATATCCTTATACATAACATGTCATAAAGTTAATGAAAAAAATTGAGAAAAAAAAAGACAAAAATGGTGCAGTACCCTCGAGGTACCAGATCTGAGCAAAATACCAATCCAAGCATCAAATGCTTTCCTTTGGAATCTAAACATAATCATGAGTTAAAAATAAAATGGAAAAAAAGTGTCAAAAAAAGGTACCTCAGGTAAGCAGAAAATCTGAATCACACCAAAACCACCCAAGCGCCATGCTTCCATTATAATGTCTAAACATAATCATAAGAGTTGGCAAAAAAACGGAAAAAGATCAAAAAGGTCTGTACCCTCAAAGAGGTACAGTCTGAATGCACTAAACAGAAACCATCAAAAGCATCAAATGCTTCCTTGCAATACAAATATAATCATAAGATATTGGCAAAAAAAAAAAGCAAAAAAATGATCGTACCCTCAAAGAGGTACCGAGTCTGATGCACCATCAAAATCACCCATCAAATGCTTCCATTATAATGCTAAACATAATCAAGAGTTGGCAAAAAAAAATGGAAAAAAAAGGTCAAAATGGTCGTACCCTCAGAAAGAGGTACAGAATCATCAAAATACCAAAATCTCCATTTATGCCTAAACATAATCATAAGTTAACAAAATAAAATGAAAAAAAAGTGTCAAAAGGTCGTACTCAAAGAATACAGTCTGATGCAAACCACGAAATCCATGCATCAAATGCTTCCATTATAATGCTAAACATAATCATAAGTTGGCAAAAATGGAAAAAAGGTCAAAATGTACCCTCAAAGTACCAGTCTGAGGTCTAAAATACCACCCAAAAATCAAGCAAATGCTTCCATTGAATATGCAAACACATAAAGTTGACAATAAAATGGAAAAAAGTGTCAAAAAAAGATACGTACCCAAAAGGTACGAATCTGATACTAAATACCACCCAAGCGCCATCAAATGCTTCCTTGTTATACATAATCATAAGAGTTGGCAAAATAAAGCAGGTCAAAATGATCGTACTCTCAAAATTACCAGTACATATAAAATACCCACCCAAATCACCATCTCAAATGCTTCTTGTTCTAAACATAATCATAAGTTGGCAAAAAAAAAAAAAAAGGTCAAAATGATTTACCTCGAGGTGCAATAGAATCTTACAAAAAACAAAAATGCTTCCATTATAATGCTAATGTAAGTTGGCAAAAAAAGCAAAAAGGACAAAGGTCCCTCAAAGATGCAGGTACATATGCAAAATACCACCCAAAATCAATAATCTCAAATGCTTCCTTTGCATATGTTAAACATAATCATAAGAAGTTGGCAAAAAAAGGGAAAAAAAGATCAAAATGATCGTACCCTCAAAGAAAACAGAATACAAACCCATCAAAACCACTCAATTTTCAAATGCTTGTGCTAAACATAATCATAAATTGGCCAAAAAAAGAAAATGATAAACTAAAAGAGTCACAATCTGATCACCAAAACATATAATCAAATGCTTATAATGTAAATAATCATAAACTTAAAATCATGATCTATTACATATTTATTAGTGCTCGATGATTACAATTTTCCTGATCGATTAACCCAAGCTTAAATTCAACATGTCAAAAACATCTGATCAAGCGGATAATGTCATGTATCAAAATGTTTTCTTGAGATAATATCCATCATCGTAGTGTACCCTTGAGATTGTTTCATTGAGCTCGAGTTAAATTCCACATGTAGAACATGTATTAGTTGATACTTTCTTCTGACATCGATGTGTGATATTATGTGCGTACCTCTGAAAAACACTCTGGCATAGCAGAGAAAGGTGATGCAACTTGTGAGGAAACATTTAACTATCGGTATAGTTTGGTTTACGCAACAAAAAAAAAGTAGAAGGGTTTGAAGATTAACAATAATATTTAAAATACCAAAAAATATCATAAGTAGAAAATTACTCTTGGCTTTCTTGGATCTCTCCCAATATCCTTAAGCCTTGAGTTGGAAACACCCTTTGGGCGTTGCTTAGCGGATCTTTTAAGATGTCTTTTCCCTTATCTGTCGTGGTTAACTTCTTCTTCTTAGCGCTTTGTCGGTTGGAGAGAATTCCACTTATTGATCATCATATAGTTTTTATAGGGATCAAGCATATAGTCCTCTCTCTTATTGCCTGTGCTTGATGCTTATTTGATATGCATATCGACTTATGTGGTTCAGAAAATAATGCAAAAGCATTTCCATCTGTTTACATCTCTTAATTTTAATCCCATCATTTCAAATTTTTTGCAAATGCAAGTACTTCTAGGTAGTCACAATAAAATACCGACCCATGTTTTGGATGCATTTTTATTCTCTAAGTTTCTCAAAATACTCCATGTTATCGACGACTTAGTTCTTGAGGCCCCAACTTGCAAAATTCCTCTTCAACATAGTGTAAACCTTTCTTGTATAAATATAGCGACTTGTTTTAGAATTGGTGGTCTTAACAGAACAATCGATGGTACACTTGAAGTCTTCGTCATGTTCATTCGATGCCATGTCTCCATAACCTTTTCCAGAAACAATCGTGGCGAACTTGTTGGTTTAGATATTCCATGACATACGTTGTTGATGGACTCACTACGTTGCGTTGACAAGATCCCCATGCAGAATGAGTCCTTGCTGAATGCAGTGGACCACTTAGATCTAATCTTATAAAGCTCAGACAGTCAAGCATGATAATGCAAATTGCCTTCTTAGCATGGCGGAGCCTCTTTAAACTCTTCCTCACACTTACTCATGCATTTATAAAATAGCCCTTGTACTATCTTATTACTATTAAAAGCAATGAACCTTGGAAGGAGCTTTCTTTGAAATATGCCATTGGCAACCTATGATGAGTATCGCAATAAATTTCAATAGCTCTCATCATAGCCTGATCTTGATCAGTGAATATTGTTATAGGATGTATGTCATTCATCAACAGAAGAAATGTTTGGAATAGCCATGAGAATGACTCAATTGTCTCTTCTGATAAAAAGGCTACTCCAAATAATACATTTTGCGGTGATGATTCACTCCAACAAGAGGGCACAAACGAGATTATATTTATTGAGTCGATAGCTTGTATCAAAATTATCACATCCCCAAAACAATCATATTCTATCTAGACATGCCATTACAAAAAAAAACTTACTAAGCAATCCGACTCATCAACTTGCACATCCCATGCAAACATCCCATCCAGCTTGCCTTTCCTTAAACAAGTATTAATGCATTCGTCACCATTCGCAATCGATCTTTTCTCTTTCGAATAAAATTGAAAGCATCTCTTTTTTGTGAACGATATTCTCTACGACTTCCTCGGTTAGATATTTGAATGCATCGGTTGCTCTAATACCTCTGTCATTGTCTTCAACCGCGGACCTTCTAATATGCATCGTGTGATCACGAGAAGATGTAGGTCGGCTACGCGAAAGAATGATTATGACTTTACGTATATTTTTAATCGTCAATTCCCTCAAATCAGGAGAATCTAATCATGGACAACAGATTCTTGTATCAACTTTACGGAATTTTGTTAAGCTATTTAGGTGACTTCTTAGAGCTTTTGCACATAGAAAATCTTTTGATTTCAATTTCTTTGAGTTTGGCCAATAACTAGTATGGTCCTTAGAACGAAGCCAATTTGATGTGCATAGTCATGATGCAGTCATATGCCTCAGTTTCATTCGAGCGATTGGTGCGAGTTTCTCAAATTTGGGTCATTATTTTGCATTTACTTGGCCAAATAGATACAAAATATGTTAGAAAACCTTATAGATGCAAAATACTACCCAAAAACTATCCAAACTTCCTCAAATGTTCCATTATAATTCCGTAAACATAATCATAACAAATTGGCAAAAAAAACTAAAAAAATTGTCAAATTGATCCCCTCAAGAGGTACAAGTCTGGATGCACTAAACCCCAACCACCCAAACCAAATGCTTCCATTGAGATGCCCTAAACATAATCATAAGAAATTGGCCAAAAAAAAACTAGAAAAAATTGTCAAAAATGATATGTACCCTCCAAAGAGGTACACAGTGTATAGATGCAAAATACCCAAAAAAACCATCAACGCCATCAAATGCTTCCATTGAGATGTAAATATAATCATAAAATTGGCAAAAAAAAATTGTCAAAATGATCCCTCTAAAAAGTACATAGAGTACTGATGCAAATTCCACCCAAAACCACCCAAACGCCATCAAATGCTTCCATTATAATGCCCTAAACATAATCATAAGGAGTTGGCAAAAAAAATAGAAAAAAGGTCAAAATGATGTACCCTCAAAGAGATACACAGTACATATGCACTAAATACCAGAAACCAATCAAATGTTTCCATTATAATGCCCTAAACATAATCATAAGGAGTTGGCAAAAAAAATTGGAAAAAAAGGTCAAAATTGATCTATACTCTCCAAAGAGGTACAAGTATAGATACAAAATCCCCCACCAAAATCACGCCATCAAATGCTTCCATTATAATGCCCTAAACATAATCATAAGGAGTTGGCAAAAAAAAACTAGAAAAAAGGTCAAAATTGATCTGTACCTCAAAGTACAGTGAACCACCCCAAATCACTAGCGCATCAAATGCTTCCTTTGGAATGCACTAAACATTATCATATGAAGTTGACAAAATAAAATGGACAAAAACTATCAAAAAAGGTATGTACCCTCCAAAGAGATACAGTCTGGTAACTAAACCACCCACCACCAAAGCGTATCAAATGCTTCCATTATAATGCTAAACATAATCATAAGGAGTTGGCAAAAAAATGAAAAAAAAGGTCAAAATGGTCTACCCTCAAAGAGGTACCAGTACACTAAACCACCCAATCACATCAAATGCTTCCATTATAATGCCTAAACATAATCGTAAGGAGTTGGCAAAAAAAAAAACTGGAAAAAAAGGTCAAAATTGATCACTCAAGAGGTACACAGTCTGATGCAAAATACCACCCAAAATCACCCGCGCCATCAAATGCTTCCATTATAATGCCTAAACATAATCATAAGGAGTTGGCAAAAAAATTAGAAAAAGGTCAAAATCTTCCCTCCAAAGAGGTACCTGATCTGAGATGTACTAAACCCACCCGCATCAAATGCTTCCTTTGGAATACTAAACATTATCATATGAAGTTGATAAAATAAAATGGACAAAACTATCAAAAGGTCTTACCCTTCGAGGTACCGAGTACAGATGCACTAAACCATCCAGAAAATACCCAAACTGCCATCAAATGTTTCCATTATAATGCCCTAAACATAATCATAAGGAGTTGGCAAAAAAAATGGAAAAAAAGGTCAAAAATAGTTTATACCCTCAAAGAGGTAACGAGTACATATGCTAAACCAAAACCACCCAGCGCCATCAAATACTTCCATTATAATGCCTAAACATAATCATAAGGAGTTGGCAAAAAAATTGAAAAAAAAGGTCAAAATGGTCGTACCCTCCAAAGAGGTACAGATGATCAAACCAAAACCGCCATCAAATGATTCCATTATAATGCCCTAAACATAATCATAAGGAGTTGGAAAAAAACTAGAAAAAGGTCAAAATGGTACCCTTCAAAGAGATACAAGTCTGGTCTAAACCACCAAAACTACCAAACTCATCAAATCCATTATAATGCCTAAACATAATCATAAGGAGTTGGCAAAAAAAAAAGCGGAAAAAAGGTCAAAATGATCAGTACCCTCAAAGAGGTACCACAGTATAGATGCATTAAATCACCTAGAAACCAAAGCGCCATGCTTCCATTATAATGCCCTAAACATAATCATAAGGAGTTGGCAAAAAAAAAAAAAAAGGTTAAAAATGGTTTGTACCCTCCAAAGAGGTACAGTACGATGCACTAAACCACCAAAACCATCTGTCATCAAATGCTTCCATTATAATGTCCTAAATATAATCATAAGGAGTTGGCAAAAAAAACTGGAAAAAGGTCAAAATGTCTACTCAAAGAGGTACACAGAGTACAGATGCAAAATATTCACCCAAAATCACCCAAACTGCCATCAAATGCTTCCTTTGGAATGCCCTAAACATAATCATAAGAAGTTGGCAAAATAAACTGGAAAAAAAAGGTCAAAAATGGTCTGTACCCTCCAAAGTGGTACCGAGTCTGAGATACAATAATACTCAAAATTAAATATTCGACAAAAAAACATCCAAATTAATTGATATAATGAACATATTCTCTTGATAGAACAAGAATATTACTAATAAACCGTAAAAAAATGCGAAGCATTAGATGAATTTATTTAATACATCGCCTAAAATGGTTTATTTATTTCCTCAGCGTTCCATCTTCATGGTTCTTTTAAAAGGAAATGAGATTTTCTATTTCTCTTCTCACTCATTTTGCTTGGAAAAACTAACCGAACCCTAAATCGTCATATATTTCTTTTTAAATTCCTCCGCGCATTCCAACGACACTTACCCAGGCGGGAATAGATGTATTACAGTAATACGCCATCGGCGTTTCTGGGCGGGTCGGGCCAGGAAATATATTTATTAAGTCCATTATCTTCGCTTCAATGAAAGCGGAAAAAAATCGGGACACATGTCGTCAGGTGGAGTCCATACGTAAAGCTACGTGGACTCGACGTATATTTTCAATTAAATGACGGTGATTCATTTTCAAGGATTTTAAAAGCAGGAATTGTGGACTCAAAATCATCACCTTGCTCCATTGAATTTTTGTGATTTATGGTTAATTTTATAAGTGGATTGACTGAGATAAAATAATGCAGAGACATCGCCTTCTTGTAAAATTTTATAATTAGGTTTGAGATTTTCATATTCCCATTATGAATAATTACCTATCCCAACGTGAGTAAAATTTTCAGAACCTCTAGATTTTATGTTTCTTTAGTAGAGGCAATTCAGATTTTATATACTAATAGATAACAAATTGTCCATAGATTTTTTTTCCTTATTTTTTGAGGGATAGTTTAGTACTTAGGTGGCCTAGGTGTCAATAGGTGTTTGCCTCTAAATAACCAAGTCACATGCTAGGAAAGGTTTTTTTTGTTTTGTTTTGAGAGTTTAAATTTAAGTAATTCCAAGAGAATTTGGGGAGGATTCCTAATTTAGGAGAGGTAAGGGAAGAAGAAATAATAGTGGAGTAGTACTCTTTGCCAAGTTGATTCACTAAGATCCTTAGCCTTCTCTAATACCAATTTCAATCCACTATCCTATTAAAGTAGGGTGTGTCTTTGAGAAGCCCCCGGTTCTAAAAGGGGCTAATTTGGTTCTTGCAGTCTTCCAAGTATATAGAGTTTTGGAGGAAGTCTGAGAGTTTGCATGGAAAACCTCAAATCTTCAATCCAAAAGATTGCCAAGCAAAGTCTCTGTTTTGAAATCTATTTTATCATTATAACCCATTGGTTTCATTTGAATGCTTCATTGCTTAGGAATATTCGAGCATCCTACTAGGGTGATTTCAGTCAGTTTCTTCTGCAGACAAGCTGGAGGGAATATTGTTAAAGGTTGAGATGACTCAATAAATTATGCTTGTTTGTACAAGTTATCATACAATTTACAATGGTATGTTGGTCTCATTCGGCCTTTTTGTTTGTTTGTTTGTTTTTTTTTTTTTTTGGAAGAATTTGAGGGCAAAGCCCAATTTTAATTCCAAATGTAAATTGTTACAGTTACAAGTAAGATAATACAAAAAGTTTGAAAGAAACTAAAACACACCCAGGACCAAAATGAAAAGTAAAGATAATTTAAAGCTCAAAGACCTCTGACAGCAACAGAAAGAAACTAAAATAACTCACAGCCCAAAGCTGCAGAGAGGGAAGGGGGAAGAGGTGGACTCAGAATAAAAACTAGATGGAGGTTCCATCAAAGGATGAAATCATCAGTTAGATAGCAGTTTTCAGTAATATGATTCCTGCGGTTGCCATGTGGCCGTCCAATGGATAGTGAACAAAGGGGACAATCCAGGTTGCCAAAGGCCTTCCAGATCCAGGAATCAATACCGGAATCAATACCTCCATAAATTGCACACAAGCACATCATCATTGTCCACCTGGGGAGGGAGAAGAGAGAACAAACTATGGCGGTTTGTAATTTTTCCATTTGAGCACTCACACGAGAGGGCCACGAACATTTAACTTTCCAGGGCTGAAGTTTAGCAGCTACTCGAGATTGAATCTCAGAAATAAGGGATGTAGCAAAGGTGGCTAAGGATGCAAATTTCCTTTATTCCTTTCTTTCCATAAAGAGTAGACCAACTGGTTATCAAATAATGTAAACGGATAAGAACATTATGCTTATCATCCACAAAGCTTAAAACTTCGTAAGGAGGAGCAACAAAAGCTGTCCATTTGGAATGAGAGCTCTAACAATCTTCATAGAGTAAGGGCATTCGAAAAATAAATGTGTATGCGTCTCAGTGTATGAATGACAAAGAACACAAAGAGATGGTGAACCTATTCCTCTCCTTGCTAAAATATCCATAGTTTTAAGCCCATTTTTATAAGCCATCCAACAGTAAAGTGCATAATTGATTGCATACCCCTTGAACCAGATTTCCCTACTCCAACACATATTAGGGAGAGATTCAAAGATAGCATCCTTGAAATCCTTTGTAGTAGGATAGTGAATATTCAGCCACCTAATAGAATCCTCCCCACCCAGAATAGGGGTATTTATAATCCTATTGTAACACCAAGAGGAAACAGCAAGTGGAAGAGAGGAAATGTTCCAATTTCCATTAAGGATTAAGGAGCATACCTTTTGTTGAAAGTCCAAAGATATTTATCCCATTAGAACCCAAGGAGCAGAAAAGTGATACTCCATCACACCAAGGATCAAAGAAGAGGGAGATATTCGACCCGCCTATCTTTGAAGGTAAATTTGTCTTTGTATTTATTTGCTAAGCGTTTAATGGATTTTCAGAGAGGAGGGTTTTATATGTACTTGGATGCCATAGAATTATATTTGGATTTACACCTTGAGAACAATGAATCCCGGTGATTTTCCAGCATTTTCGGTTTGATTTGGTTAAGAGGGTGAAAAGGAGGCATACCGCCTTATCCTTAGGAATGGTTGCAGCCAGATTGTATAAAGCTTTTGTCCTCCCGAATGGAAGAAGAATTTGTAAAAGAACAAATTTTATTAATAATTCTTCAGAATGGCCATGGCTCTAAACCGAGAAAGGTAAAATTGATAGGATCTTATGAGTGCATTCTACCACCAAGTGAGAGGAATTTGGATTTCCAAGCCAACCAAACTCTATCAAAGAGAGGATTGAAAAGTGCCTTTTAATAGGACCCTTCACAAGAGGAAGTCCTAAGTACTTTAGTGGGAAAGATCCTTTTTAATATCAATGAAGTTTAAGAGTACCTCCTCATTCCTGACCCTTTGAAAAGCATATAGAAGATTTAGCTTGATTTACTTCCCTAGGTATTCCTCAATGAGTTTAGAGAGCTTCAAGGAGTTGGTTATATTAGAGAACCAAAGGTCATGCATAGGAGATGTGATAAATTGCAATTCATTGTGGCAATAGGTATAAACCAAGGTTGACTTCCTTTTCTATGATCAGAAAGAGTATCCATTCTATATAGTAAAGAGATGGGGATAAAGGCAGCTTGTCTAAGTCTATTAGAGGTGGGAAAAAACCTTTAATCTGCCATTTAGAGCTATTGAGAAAGGGACATCCATTATACAAGCCTCCACCCATTTAGTAAACTTAATAGAAACCCTTTATTGAGTAATCTATGAATAATGGAGTATCTATTGACTTTATCAAATGCTTTTCTTAAGTCAAATTTGGCAAGAAAGTAATTATTACCAGCTGAAGGAGCAAACTCATTACAGATTTCAAAAGCCATTGCTAGGTTATCAGCTATGTCCCTTCCCTTTATAAAGGTCGAATGATAATTGATGGAAGAAATCTCTTCATACGACAAGCAATAATCTTAGCAACCACCTTATAGAAAGTGTTACATAAGGATATAGGTCTAAAGTCATCAATCTTATTGGAATGTTTAACCTTTGGGATAAGAGTAAGTAAGGTATGCTTAAAGTAACTTGGCATTTTGGATGTTTTGAAGAATTATGCACTAAGGAAGGATTTGCGGTGACATTCCAAGAAGCTATGAAGAATTTGGAATTAAATCCATCAAGGCCAGGAGATTTATTCTCATTAATACTTCTAAGGGCAGTAAGGATTTCCTGATCTGAGAGATCAGCCACAAGCTCATTTGCTTCAATTGCAGAGAGGCAGGTTCCCAAGGGGAGGTTCTGAGAAGGAAGATGTAGAGAATCACAGCTGTTGAAAAGTTCAGAATAGTACTTACAGAATTCTTCTGCAATTAAGTGCTGATCAGTCACAATCCCCCTATCTGAATGGATTTCCCTTATCAAATTGGCATTTTTTTCTTTCTTTAATGGAATGATATAGGAATTTGATATCATCATCTGCATAGGTGAGCCAGTGTGCTTTGGCTCGTTGTTTAATCCATAGGTTTTCCTTTTATAAGCTCATTGTATACGGTCTTGATGTCTTTAGCATCAAGTAATGTATTGTAGGGATCAATTTGTAATCTTTCATAAATATTGTTTTGATCATTACTCAGAGCCTTGATTTGCATAGATATAGGTGTTATCTCCGAAAATCTAAATCGTAACATATGCTTAACATGCCTTAGCTTTTTAGAGAGGATGAAAAGCGGATCACCTTGGATGTAGATACCCCATGCCTCCCTAATAACCTCCTGGAACCCTGGATCCGCTGACCATTAATTCCTGAAAAGAAATCGGTGAGGGATAAAGGAGTATGCAGAAATGTTACCATGGGGGAATGATCAGATGAAAGAGGTGGAAGAACTTTGTAGTATGATGTGGGGTATTGCTCCAACCATTGTGAATTGCAAAAAGCACGATCCAACTTGGAGAAAATAGGCCTGTCGGTTTGTTGATTGTACCAGGTGTAGAACAGCCCAATACTAGACATTTCAAGAAGTTCACAATCATTAACACACTCTTTGAATTCAAGAGAGTTATTTAGAGATACCAAATTACCACCCTTTTTGTCCTTGCTATTCAGAGGGTAGTTAAAATCCCCAAGAACAATCCAAGGAGAGTTAACAGTAGTAGCAAGGTCCCTAAGAAAGTTCCACAAGGCTTTCCTTATGTTGGCATCATTATCAGCATAGATGCAAGTAAGGAAAAAAGGTTGGTTTCCAGTGGCCGAGACTTTGCCATGTATGAACTGATGATTTTTGGAGATAAGGTCAAGACTCAATCTATCAAAACTCCATTTGATCCAAATTGGACCACCCGGAGCGCAATCAAAATTTGATACAGATACTTCGGAATTGAGCAGAGTGAAGTTTTGTTGAGAGAAAGGGCTAGAAGTAGTTTCAGATTGAATCTTAGTTTCAAGGAGACAGAGGAGGTCTAGGTGATAGTCCTTTATGATCCTTAAGCAATCTAGCTTATGGCCAGCAGCAGAGAGACCACGGACATTCCAACACCCGAATGACAATTGATTCATTGGGATGAGGAGGTTAAGGGATTCTTGCCCTTCTTTTTATTTCCTTTCTGAGGTGTAGTCGTAGGGTTGGATGTAGCTTTAGAACCACCTGCCTCATGCATAGCTTTGCCAGGGGTTTTAGGAACTTTCCCTTGATTCTGTTGTTGTTGGTTAAGACGGTTAGGAGAAACCGCGCCCGACCTTGTGATGACCCCCCCTAGGTTTGAATCAACATTAGTTTGATTGTCGGATCGTGTGAACTTTAGAGGTGGAGATATCCTCTTCGAGATTCCTCTTGAGGGGGAGATAGGATAGGAGGCTGATTCAAATCAGCAATGGCTATTGAAGGAGAAGATGGTCTAATAGTTCCATCTAGGAGGATATCCATAGTAGAGCATCCGAATTAACTAGTGCACAGTCGAGGAGGAGATATATTTCTCTGTATTCCCCACATGTTGATTAACAAATCTCTAATCTCTTTTGGGCGGCACGACTTACCTTCGCCCCTTGAGTTGTGTTGAGGGTAGGATTCTTAGAGGATCGGTCATCATGGGAGAAGGTTTTACAATGGGGCGACGTGGCTTCCGGTCATAAATTATCTCTGTTCAAACTTTTGTCATTCAAATTAATAGGTATTGAATGGAGAGTAGAAGTATTAACGAACACATCGTGCAAAGGTGATCAGGCTTTTAGAATGAGATTATCCACTGCTAACGGGATGCCAACACGGCTTGCGACTTTGGAGAACCCAGATTCATTCCAGCAACAGAGTGGAAAGTTTGGCAGTTTAATCCAAACAGGGAGTTCGGTGATGGATTCTTTGGATTGCCGAAAGTCCCAAGACCATTGTTGGACGATAAGCGGTCGACCATTGAAAGCGAGGACCGTTGTCCCACACCAAATTGTAGTCTTCCTGACAGTTAAATTTAAAAAGAAAGAAATCTCCGTCGAGGGTAAGGAGGTCGAGGCTACCTTTAAACTGCCACTTCTTCTTAATGCAAAAAGTGCCCCATAGTAGGGACGTTTCCTATTGCGTGTCCAATGAGGGAGAGGCATTCCTCGGCCTTGAGAGTTCTTCTTCCGTAAAGTCCACTTCCTGAGAGTCCGGAGGGATGAAGGAGAGAGGGATAGATTGACTTTTTTCATGCTGAGATAGAAGGAGATCCTTCCACATGTTTTTCCCCGGAATAGTCGATCCGTGACCGAGGGAAGGGGGCAAAGATGCTGGAAAATGGGCATTGTGGAGGGGAAAAGCAGTCGAGAATCCATGTCGGCCCTATCCAACAATAAAGGGGGGGGGGGGGCTGACCTCTGGCAGTGGAGGTCGAAGGCAAGAAGAAAGATCAAACAGTGGAGGAAGGAGAAGGAGGGAGGAGGAGGCCGTCGGAGGGGAGGGAGGGGCTTCAGAGAGACTAACCCTAGCCGCTTTCTTCCGTCGGTTTTTCTTTGGAAGTTGTTTGTTTGTTTGATATTGTGCAATGTCATGACAACATTTTGTCCAACTTTTCAGGTAAGGTGTGAAGGAGGTGGCATTGGCAGGCTGAAGGGGTGTTGGATGTTTGGCGAAAAAGGAGGGTAGTGAGTGCTGAGGAGAGGAATTTTATAATTATTTCCTTTTCATCATATGATACGAGGTGTCAAAGTTAAAGTAATAAAGATTATTCTAAAAATATAAACACAATGTCTAAATTAATGTTCAGGAGTATCAGTAAACAACTTAAAAATTTAATAAAGGAGTACACAGGATAGCAAGTTGAACATTATGTCCTACGGTGCTTTCCAAAGGCCTAATACCATGCAGCAGCCTGTATTTCCTAGCAGAAGCCCATCCACACTTTATGTCAAACATACACATTATGCCAAAAGTTCATATTTTCTTTAGTTTTTTCAGTATAAATACTAATCTCATATACATATCTATTAATTGTTAATTTAGGCTGCTTATCAACCTGCATTGATATAACATTAACACATTACATTATATAATTTTGAGTAAATTAATTACTAGTATCCAGTAAAATGAAAATGGCTTCACCACAGAAATAAGAATCCTCAGTTTTATTAGGCAATTAATTAGTAAATGGAAACAATACTATGGTAAAGAAGTTAACTGTTTACTAGATTCTAGGAAAGTTCTCTCATTAAAGATGGTTTTACAATACTTTCTGTGTCATTGGAATATTGAAATCAGGGATGTAATTAGAAAAACAGAATGAATGAATTCCCTAGTAAAACAGAATTAGTAAATGCCGCTCACCTTAGGTGGGTTCCTTAGAGAATACAACATTGTCTTACAGGACAAGATGAAAGTTTTCTCATTGTAAGCTAGAGATTCCTTCATTCCATGAGGTGTGTTAACCGCAGGTGCAAAGCCTGGTTCATTAAAGTAAGGCTTGGCATTCAAAACTAAAGCTTGGATGGAGACTAAAATCTGGAGTACAGTCGTGTTGGACGAATTCCATGTCTCACATCCTTGGCCAGGCCAGGTATTAAGAAGGCTCAGGCAAACTTTTCCACATTCATATAAGTTGGGATTCAGACGAAGTCCTCCAGAATGATAATGAACCATCTACATAATATTTGAGTATTTAAAAAAAACAAGAAAAAAAGAAAAACCATCATCTTGTAGAAAGCTCAACATTTAGCTAAAATGCTAAATTGAATGGCCAATGAAACCATACCGGGGTACCAAGGGAAAGGTTGGGGAAAGTAAATGTCAAAAAGAAGAGACCATCATGCTAAGGAGTTCCAGCTGGTCCAATGATGACAGCACGAAGAATATCCATCCGAGCTTCATAAATTCTAACGAATATTGTCTCTGCTAGGATGAAGCAGAAGGTTGGTTAATTCAAGAAATTAAAATGACTAAGATGAATGTCAAAACTCAAGAACACTTATGCATTATAATAAACAGGCTGCAGAAGTACCGTACACTACGAAATGAAACGCTGTAGTAATTTCTGAAAATACATTGACTTTGAGTTTACAAATGCAGACCACAGCCCTTGTGGTGAGTAAATATTAATTAAGAAACCAGTCCATTAAGAGATTAGCTCTTAAAAAAAGAATGCTTCCAATACCACAAAACAACTGCTAATTTCTATGTGAAATAAAACAGGTTATACTCTAAGGATTCATGCCAATTTGATCACTCATGTTATGAGGACTCTCCCAAGCCAGAATAGATAACAAAACATTTAGGCTACAACTGCAATTTATTTATCAAAACATAATTTGAACATCTTGAGGTAAGGAAGCCTAGTCAATAAGAGGAACTTAAAGCCCTGCATTCCCACAATCCTTAAAGGTAACAAGGGCTTTTGTGAATGCGAGCTCCCAAAACTGTTAGCATATCATAGATTTTATGCAACTTAGTGTCTTCAGATCATGGACAAGTTAAAAAACATAGAAATCAAGGCACAATATGAAAACATACAAAGTTTTCTTAGGCCACCAAGCTTTTTGAAAAATTGAGCACATATTCATTAGTGTCGTGCTAAAAGAATTAAGAAGAAGCATGCAGAAATCTAAATAATCGGTACAAGAAAGCATAAGAAGCAGTCATCGTTGAAGTAGCAACTAATTCTTAACTCATGAGAGATGCTCTTTAAGTTTGAGTGGAAAAATAATAGGGCGGTCATAAATTGGTGCTTAATTGGATTTTGAATGTAATTTAGAGTACGTGAAGCTGTTTTGTCAGGTAGCAAGAAAATGTATACATTTATCATTTTTTTATGCACGTTATTTGTTATTTTACAAAACAACCTGTAATCATGCATTTCTAAATATTATTAAGATACATGTAAAAGGCCATAATTTATTTTTAAATAAATAAATGAATCATATATATATATATATATATATATATATATATATATATATATATATATATATGATTTAGAATCAACTTGGTCCCCCAACTATTTATGGAAGATCAAAATAACCTCAGACTAAATAAAAATATCAATTTAATCCATTGACTATTTGAAAAAAGACCGATTTGGTCCTACCATCCAAATTAATGGCTTAGAAGCAGGATTTTGAAATTTTAATCTATTCTAGATTTATGAAGCATCTTATTTTTAATTAATTTTTCTTTTTTTTATGCGAAACATGTACAATCATATTCAAGAGATTTGATACAAAATAAAACTCAATCACATACATCATTCCTCATGATCCTAACATGCTATCACTCATTCCCACTCAACTCTAATATATCAATGTCAAGCTCCCCCACCCTATATTCTTGCTCCCCTTTTATTGGCTTCTCTCTCCCACTCTCTACAAGCAAGGCCACAGATTCCACCAATGCACATCTCCAAGTCTATAAAAGCTTCAGAGTTCCCTTCATGCTCTGTCCCACTCTTCATCCTCTCATCATCGATGCTTTTCATCTCCCTCCATAGAAAACTCTCTATCCAAGTTTAGCAATATCGAGTTCGACTTCCTCAAGTCAGGTGATCCAACGCCCCATGATCTTAAGCTTGTTAACCTCTTTTCTGCGAGTATATGTATAATTTTAGTCCTCTCTCCCTCAACAAATCCATAACACAGATACACTTGCAAGGGAATCACTAAATGGATACAATCTTTATCTCAATTAAATTGATGACCATGCTTTGTCAATCTTTGGTTTGATTGTTTTGAATATTACCCCTTTATTGTTGATGTGTGGTCTAACATGATGCCTCCTCTCTTCATTGATCTTTGATTCAAATAATGGGATTGACTACTTGTTCACTAATGGCATGCATAATCAAAAGTGTTATAGTAACCCTTGAATCTCTATTAAATACTTGTCATGTAATCATTAAACAAATCTAAATTCATCATCAAATTTAGCATATTTAGATGCACACCAAATGCACATAAGTTTTCATAACCACCATTAAAATAAAATCAAAAAGAATAAAAGAAAAGATGATGAAAAACTCCTTAAAAGGTTCAAAAGAATAAATTGAATTACTAAAGACATGACAATATTTAGTCTGAATAAATCAAAGAACCCTCATCGATCTTCTGTCAGCTTTAAAGATCATACTTTTATCATTAGTCTTTCAAGGCCTCTCCTAAGTCTTCTCTCTCATTAATCTTTGATCTAAATATATGGAGCTATGCCCTTCTCATAAGCAATTGCACCAAGTTGAAACTCAATGATAGTTTAGATCTTTGTAAAGAGGCAAATGAAATCACTAAGTGACAATAATGCTATTATGCATAGGGTGCCATTCTGGTTTACTAGAGATAACTAAGTTTCATCATCAGGATCGAGTTACTACCTCTATGAGACAGAAAAGTTTAATAAGAGTAATGATAAAAACATAAATAAAAATGAAAATCAGAATTGCATTTAAATTTTGGAATGAGAAAGTAGATAAAAATCTAACCAATGCAATACAAGATGACAAATATATTGGATGTACTAAACACTTTCATGATCTGCAACTCATTTACCAAGAATGCTTTTCAAAGTTGAATAAGTCGTATAATTTAAATAATGAGAGTAATAAATTTATATAAGCAAGAGCCATCCCATCTATTAGTGTATTAATGATAAAATTTTACGTTAAAAATTTTATTGTCAACCATATATCAACTCAACTTGTGTATTTCATAAAATGCACAAATGCATTATAAATTTTAACTTTGAAAAGTATGCTAATATGTCAAGGCATTCTTATCATTATACTAAATGTTTGAAAAAAGTCATATAACAACTTTCAGTCATGTCGAAGTGTCGATGCCTATGACAAAAGCATCGATATATTCAAAGCATACCAACACTCCTTAAACTTCAATTCAAATACACATTATGTTGACCTAATTATTCAATCAGATAAGGTAAGAACTTGAATCTAACCATATCAATTCCTAGTCAATTTAAGGGTCCTCTTGAGTCAATAATATGCAACTCCATTCTTCTCAAAGCAAGAGATTACAGAACTCTCCTTGCAGATCATTCTACATTCAGAATAACAAGACTTACACCATATCACCTTAAACTAGGTCATATACCTCAATCTATTAGGCCTCTCTAACAAACTAAGTAATAAACAATACCTATCAAAGTTAAAAGAAAAATCAAAATAAGCTTTTACTTGAGCCTTTTAAAACTCATAAGCCTCATCCTAATTAGTGAGCGAACACAGAACTACCAAGCCCATCAAATTAACTCAACAAGCCACCTTACCTATAGGATAAGGCTATGAGACTTATCACTAAGTTTTCCTCCCTCTCAAGATTATAGTCTTACTTATAAGCCTTTCAATATATATAAGCCTCATCTTGATCAATTGATCAACACATTGCCGAAACTCGGCATTCAATAGTTGTAAGCATCATCCGATATTAAATTCAAGTTAGTTCCCTTGTTAACAATCCCATATTAAATGGGACCCACCAATTAAACCTTAAGCATGTCTTAGACATGTTTCTTTGAGTCAAGCAGAAAGTCATCGATACTTGATAATCATGTCATGCCTTTGAGCTCTTGTTTGATGCAAATATATTACCACCTTAGCCTACTCAAGATATCAGAAAGAAGACAACCCATGGTTGCACATCAAGCTCCTTGGATGTTATAGCTTATATCCCTCTAATGTACGTATACTATGCATGCTGGTATATTTGGAAAGATGAAACTATTAGATCTTAATCAAACGTAACCAAAATGTTAAATTTGACCCAAATGTGAGCCAAAGCAATCCCTTTAATCAAGAGTGTTCTCTCATGAATGGTTGAACATTTCACTCATTAGTTTGTAGCTTCAAAAACTCACATTCAACTTCTCGATGAAGAGAATTTGATTAATGTCGAACAATTTTCAAAAGGCATATGAAATATGTAGATAAAACACTACCCGGAGATTTTGCTATCATTTTGTGAGAACTTTAGATCTAGTTTCAGGTTTCTTATAGGCGCAAGCATCTATAAATTACTCCTAATACTGAGAGAATTTTCGATTAAGGCTAGTTGGTAGGTCACTAATTGCTTAGCGCATAGTAGCAACAAATGGAATTAAAATATTTATGAAATTTATCATTCTTAACTTAAGCAGATGATTTGGGGAATGATGGTGCGCACAATCAAGACCTCATGGTTCTGTCATCCTGAACTATCGTGGTCTCTTATCTACTTAATTAGAAGAAGTAGTCAACCCAACCTGACCGAAGGATTCTTGTTAGCAGTTATGAGTTGTATCATTCAAGAAGACTATATAGACTTGGGGTGGTGTTTGTCCAACGAGACAAATTTAAGTTCACCTTAACAAACAGAGGACTTTTTGCTCTACCAAGTGCACTCTATTTCACACCTCAAGGGATAGAGTCATTGAGAACATCTGGCTACAATCATGACCATAATAAAGTGTGGTCATTAAAAGGCCAAATCACTCAGTTTGAGGATTATGATCGTAACCGCATTATATATGGAGCTTATTGGTCAAACCAAGCAGACAAAGGACAAGGACCACATCCTTATTAGCATGAGAATATTGTTAACCTCAGTTTTATAATGAGTTCTCAACACCTCCATCTTAGACTTAGGATTCCTCTTAGATTTTAAGAGTTTCTTAGTCTTAAGACACATCTAGTGATTAGGTGGACACTCTCACCTAGCCCTAGAGGACTTAGAAGAGTTAGCCATAGGAATAGGTCATGCCTTTGGAGTGTTAAGAAAAATCTCCTACCCTTTAGCTAAAACCTTTCCTCACTTTCCTTCTTTCAAGTCAAACTTCAAATCAATTCTATTTGATTTTCTCAAACTCCAAATCAATTCCATGATTCAATTCCATGAGTCTATTCCATGATTGAAATTCATGATTAAAACTTATGATCAAAATTCATCAAAATTTCTAAGTAAAAATTTCTTAAGTCCTTAACCCTTTCTTAAGGACTTAGACAAAATCATGATTCAAACCTATTCAAATTTTTGAGATTTTCTCATGATCCATTTATATTCTCATTTATATTCACATATATAAATGAAATATAAATTCAAATCCATCAAATCAAATTCAAAATTCCAAAACAATTCATGAAAATTTTCCTAAATTCATTTAACTTTCCATTAAAGGACTTAGCCAAAATTAACTCCAAATCTTGATCAAACCTATTCAAATCCTTGGAATTTTCTCATAATCAATTTATATCCTCATTTATATTCTCTTATATAAATGAAATATAAATATAACTCAATTTAATTAAACCCAAAAATTAAATTCCAAATTTAAAATGCTTGAAATTCCCTTAAATCCCTTAACTTTTCATTAATGGATTTAACCTAAAATTTGATCAAACCACTTCAAACTCATGAGATTTTCTCAAAAATCAATTTATATTCTCATATATAAATGAAATATAAATATGCATCAATCAAATCCAAGTCAAAAAATTAAATTTCAAATTAAAAATTCAATTAAATCCTTAAAATTCCCTTTAATGGATTTAACTTCAAATCATAATTAAACTCTTTCAAATTCTTGAAATTTTCTCATGATCAATTTATATCCTCATTTATAATCACATGTATAAATGAAATATAAATTCAAACAATCAAAACCCACTTCAAATATTAAACTCAAATCAAATATAAGCATTTCAAGACAAAATCTTGAACTTAGCCAAAATCAATTCAAATCAAGCTAAATCCTTGATTTTCTCTCATGATTCAATCAATCCTACAATCATGAGCTATCCTTCAATCAAAACCCAAATCAAAAATCAAATCCAAAACTCCTTCATATTCTTTTTTTGAATATGAGATTTTCAAATGGATCAAAATCTATTTGCCTTCAAACCACTTGTAAATGGATTTATATTTCAATCATAAGTCCATATACAAGATCAATCAACTTCAAATCAAGTTTTGACCAAGAACCCACTTAGGCTCACTTGACCCAAAGTGACATAAAGTACCTTATGATGAACTTTTGATCCTAACCAAATTGGATTGAACCAAACTCATATATCCCTCTATCATGATCAACAATCATCATGGGATGATCAATCAATCAAATTCAGTCAAACCAAAGGGTTGACCAAGTCAACACTTAACCAAAAATGAAACCTAACATAGCCAAAATCCACCATAGGCCAAATTGATTGAAATCATTGATCCAAGTTCACTCATGACCTATGTTTGAACTTGATTAAGTCAACCTTTGAGCCTAACCTAGCCCATTTGGCCCACTTGACCCACTTTGACCTAAAGAGTCAAAATATGTCAAAACTTGATCTAAGCCAAATTGATTGGAACTAATGGGTCAAGTCCATTCCAAATCACTTGTGGAACTTGACCAAAGCCTCAATTGGCCAACTAGACCCAACCTAGCCCAATTGACCTTAGACCCAACATGACCTAAGGGGTCATGTTGAGCCAAATTGAACTAACTCAAATTGATTGGAAACAAAGATACTAATCTACTCCATATGACCAACTAAACCTAAACCCCTTGACTAACCTAAATAGGTCAAATGGGTCAAATAGATCAACTTGACCCATTTGACCTAAATGAGTCATATGAGCCAAAAAATCTATACTATACAAATTGAACCAAATCAAAGGCATCAAAACATTTCAAATGGTCATATGAATTTGACTCAACCCTTGGTTTGACCCAATTTGATCTATTGATCAACTTGACCCAAGTTGACCCATTTTGACCTAAATGGGTCAACAAGAGCCAAACCCTATAAAATGTATTCGAAATCCATTGAAACTTGGCCCAACCTATTTTCTCAACATACCAAATGTACTCAAATTGAAAAAATAGCAAAATGACCATTACACCCCTAGGCCATAGAACAAATTTTGGCTTAGCTCATGGGTATTTTGGTCATGCACTCATCATAAACACTTGAGGCTCTACTAAAACCTCAAGGGGACCTAGTGATGAGTGGATCACCCAACCCAATGGGTTTGGGTCAACCCATTTGGCCCATGGACCAAACCCGACCACCCATGGCCAAATTGAATTTTCAAACTCCCCCCAAACCTCAATTGGATGCACATGGGAGCTAAGCTTCCACTCCTTTGGCCAAACTGACCATGTGCACACCTCTGACCACTCAAACAACCCACTCATGGGTGACAATTGGATCAGCGGCAAGCATAGGCTCGGCCGTCTGATTGCCATTGGGGAGATATACTCCCCATTTCACTAAAATCAAAGCGATTCACTCGATTGAGATCTAGGAAGCCTTATCACCGAGCTTTCCCAAGGCCTCTAGGAGAGATTTGGAATTTATCTTTCTCAATTTTCAAATAGTGAAAACAGGGGAGCTCACCTTGATTTCCAAATTTCTCCACACTTGATCCCACTTCAATTCCTTCTACACTCATCATCCAAGGACTCAGTCGAGCTTGCCTAAGCATTCAATTGAGTTCTAAAGCCAAGGGGAAGATAAATTAGATCAAACCGCAAGGGGAGCTAAGAGGAGTTGGTCTACCCACTCATTTACTCAACCTCAAGAGCTAAGAACTTCAACAGGGCTTCGTCTCTACAAGACGAAGCTACCTTATCAATCCCGAGCATCGGTGATCACCTCCAACGAGGTTAGTGAATTTCTGACCACTTAGGCTAAGGGGTGTTGGTCTTTTGTGAAGTGGATTTTCATTTCATAGGATCTTAGCCGATTGGCGCTCGATCCTTTAGATGTGTGTGTTAAATCTTGTTTGAATTCATGAAGGATCGGGCTCGGATCTTCCCTTGGATTATGAACAGCTCACATTCCTCCTAAAGGAATAACTCAGCCCATCTCAGTCGTCCATCCGCGTGTTTTTAGATGGATGGCTGAGATTAATTCACACATTTTAGAATTTATTTTCCCTTTTAAAAGCAGTGTATCCTTGTCGTCAAGATAATTTAGGTAAAGGCGTGTGCGCCGTCGCCGTCTCTCGATTGTTGGGTGGCTCATGCTGCGGTATAAAAGCTGCCACCACGTGCGGTGGGTGGGGATTAAATAGGGATTAGTTATTTAACTAATTAATTCTAATTATATAGCTTCTAAAATCATAACTCCTCATAGAAAAATTAGAAAAGTAAAGGAAAAATGCCTTGGATAGATAATTCCATCTAGAATTTTCTAAAAAATTTTCAATGTATTTTGATTTCCCTTTTCTCGAATTTAGGTTTCTTTGGGAATGTTAATTAGCTAATTACTTTCTAATTAAGTCACCAATGATCTCTCAAATTTATAGGGTTCATTTTAGGGGATGACCTCCTCTCCCCAATTCTTGAGATTTATTGAGACCTAGATTGGGAAATTGCTAACTCATTCTCTAATTATCCCTTCATGTATTTAAGGGTAATTAAGAGTAGTAATTTAATTTTCCTATGTTTAAGTTGGATTGGTTAGATCTAGTGAATAGGGTTTTTTGGAATAATTTTGGGGTACTTCCCAAGTTATTCCCTAAACCCCTTTTCTTTCCTTAATCTTAATTAGGGTTAATTAATTACTATTTAAATAATTTCAAAAATTCTAAAATCTCTAGAATTTAATTAATCTGGGTAGATTCTTGTTCAATAGCCTAAGTCTAATTAAGAAAACTAAACCCCATTTCATAAATGTGAAAGGGTGTTTTAAAAGTACTTAAGCTAAAGCTCATTAGCTTAATTAACTTTTAATTGTGAGCCAAATTGCATTAGGCCTTTTCATTACTAGGTGCATTGCAAATTTATATACCTTGTGAGTTTTATGTCATCTCATTGGCTCATAATTACTTATTTAATTTTTCTAAGGTAGTGTAGGTAAGGGTTAATTAAGCCACTTAACGTATACCCTAACTCAATCAATGCTTAAAAATGGATTTAATTATCTGAAAATTAAACTAAAATGCAATAAATATGTGAGAATAAGTTAGGAACAACAAACTAATCTCACCTTTTTAAAACTAAATCAAATTTCAAACAAACAAAAATCATTTTGAAATTCACTTCAATTTATTCTAAGTTTTTCATATTTTTTAAGAATGTCTTAAGGAATTAAGGAAAGTGAGTTGGTTCATATGATTACATCGCTTTAGATCTTTCCCAACATGTTAAATTGTATACCATATGACTTATGCATCCTTGGTTTCATGTTTTCAAACTTTTAAAATGAAATTATTTACTTTATGTCAAATGTGCATGTGTTGCTAAAAAAATATGAGTGGCTATTATCACAACTAAATCAAAATATTTTCAAAATATATAAACAAAACATTAAATCTGAAAGTGTGTTATTCTTATAATTTAATTATAAGCTTGCATATGGTAAATTATAAAACATGTGTAGTGTAACCTTTCTTTCCTTCCTTATGTTAGCATAGCTTTAAATATGGGTTAGTAAGATGTAGGGTTCATTTGAAAAGAACCCAACACTTAATTCTAAACCTTATTCATCCCTATGCTTTCACTTAAGAAGGATTGCTTACACTTGCATGAATAAATTGCATAAAAAAAAGTGAAATCATTAAGCAAACTTTTGCATATTCCTTTTCCACTTTATTTCTTTTATATGCATGTTAGTACTTAAGGAAAGTGACATATTAGTGGACAACCCGTTGAGTCTTTAAGTAGCCCAAGTAGGTCTTGTACCTTACACCTCTGTTAACAATCTTTGTACTCACTTATGCCTTTCTTATTTTCATGCATGTATGTGAAGTTTTTGAGAAAGAAAACATTTTATACTTAAGAAAAATCATACATGTTTAACTTCCAAATTTTCTTAAATGGATTACTTAGCATGCATCATAAAGTATGTTAACTACTCTCATTTGCATGTATAGATATGCTTAGAGTCCATTCATATGCATGTTATATATGTTGGGAAAGAATTGGAGTAATGTATGCTATGTGAATTTTGATTCATTTTTCTTAATCTTGAAATGTCTTTCTTTTTGGATAGGTTTGTTTAGATTTGATCTAAACTTAAGATTAATTAAAAGATGTAATTAAAATAGTCACCTAAATGAAATTAAAATGCAAACTTACTTTAAAAATTACTTAAAGATTAGGGAAGAAAAGAGAAGTCCTCTTCTCCCTCTCTTTTTAACTTAGTAATTAATTATAGGTTTCACTTAAACCAAATTAAAACATGAAATAAAAAAATAACCCAAAGTCACTAAACAACTTAAATGAAACTCTTCTCTAAGTTAAACATATCTTTCATACTTAAAAAATTCAAACCTAAAGTCCTAACTAAGCATACCACACCTTCAAAGCACATATTAGCTAAGTCACCACTTAACTTTAGGTTAGATGGTTGCATGCCATGATGTTATGTTTTATTTTATGATGAATGGTTTAGGCGGATGTTAGGGTGTATGCTCATAGAATGAATGGTGGGACATTCTTAATCTAACTATTATTTTTTGCAGGAGATTGTGCTAAATGGGCGCTATCATAAATAAAAATATAAATGCTTCTTGCTTGTAGATGCCTTTAGCATAATCCATAGGCGGAGGACTTAGTGTCCCATGTGTGGGGTGATAAGTCCAATATATATCTTAGGATTTGTGTGGTGTGATTTGACTAACTTTTATTTTGCGGTGTTAGTTAGATTTATGTATTTCATGTAAAAATTTGTATATTTAGGATTTGGAATGATTTGTATGAGAGATTAGGATGAACATTGGTCATAAGATCCCATCTTATGCACCATGTGAATCCTTGGCATCTACCATTCAACTATCCAAAGGAAGATCTAAAGAAAGAAAAGAAAGAAAAGAAAAGAAAGAAGAAAGAAGAATAAAGCTTGAAGACCCTCCCCTTCCCCATAATAATGAATTCCTTTTGTTTGTAATTCAATTCATTTGTAATCGGTTGTATAAGGGTAGAGCTGTACCACATTTGATATTTTTTGGTTTGTGCGGTGGTCGAAATGGGCATTTATTCTTTTTGTCTAGCTTTATAAATTGATTGATATTTGTTTAACTTGTGCATTAAGTGACATATTTTTTCTAGTTTCTTCCTTGCTTTATGTATGGTCTGGATGTGGATTAGACTCTTTAGGAAAAAATAAATCTTTTACCCAACTTAACAACTTGAAATAAAACTAAACAACTCATAACCTCACCTAAAACTTAGGATTAAAAATCAAGATAAAAGAATTAAACCCTTATGGATGAGTTCTTTTCTTTATAATATCATGCACAATGACATCTTATTTCACTCTTGATTAGGGCTTCCATCTTTGCGAGAGAATTTGACTTGACATGAGGTGGTGGAAACTCACCCTCAAATTCTGATTTTGGCCAATAATACTTTCTCATGCATTAGTCATAAAAGTCCTATCTTTAGCCAAATTGATTGTCCCAAAATGAAATAAAATAAAATTTGAAATGCATTACATTTAGGTCTCATTAAAGTATGTCCCTTTACATGATTTAGTCTCTCTTTTGAGTGAGTTTAAGGACTTAATTTATTTCTAAATAAAAACTATCTTGCATAAGCATAAAGACTTGCCTACATATATTTAAAATCGTAGGAGGAGTTAGTTGGCGACCACCCCAGGTTGTAAGTCCAGGTTTGGGTGGTTTGTCCTCTCCTGTGGAAACAAACCAATTACCTATTTTTTTAGATTTAGGTTGTGCTTTAAAACTCTAGAATTAAGTTAAAGGTTGCTTTCCATAAGCATAATTCCTCACCTCTTAAAATTTCCTTAATTTTGTGTTAAGGAATCTTAAGAACTAAATTTCTAATGAAAAATACAACTCAAACAATCTAAATCAATTTCTAAAATGTAAAGCCCAATTTAAGGATAATTTGAGATACTGCTTGGTTTCCCCACACGTGAGCATCTCTACTTATTCCCATTTTGGCGATAATAACTCCATTTTTTGATCAATCCCATTTGATCTTCAAAATACAAAATTGATTGATAGTCCTTTTTATTGAAATCTTTAGAGACGATCATTTTCCTTAATCGAGAGTTTTCTAAGGGATCTCATCCCTAGGATGTAATTATATGGGGCTTGCCCTTTGTAGAGAACGAACGGTTTAAAATAAGCTCATTTTACTTTTCATGTAAAATGGGAAGAATCTCTGCATATGACTCCCCACAGATTTGAAAAGCGCCTCCCTTATAAGAATTTTTCACCACAAATATATTAGAGTGAACATAATGATTTACTTGATTTGGCATTAGCTCATTTGTGAGCTAAATTTTTTTTTAATTTGTCACCTTCATAAACGGTTGCGAAAGGTGGATGAATTATTTTGCTTTAAGTTTTCAAATGATGATTTTCATTTAAATAGTTAGAACTTAGCAACTTATCAATTTTTTGTATTTAAATTAATATTGGATTTAGATTAATTTAACATAAATTTTAGACATATTTTAATGGTAATATCTATCTAATTAAAATATTCATCATTGAATGTGGACATTATCAACTCTGACTATTTGCTTGTAGAGAATCAAGCCTATGACTAAAATTTATAATCAAGTCCATCATCTTAAAACATAGGGTTTGTAGATTTGAATATAAATTTTTCTAATTAAGATCATTGATGGTCGTATATAAATGTAAAATAAAAATCTATATTTAAAGAGTGAATGTTTGATTTACAAATAGTCTTGTCAACTCCTATTTTCATGAAAAGAATGATCAAGCGGTTAAGTGAGAATTACAATTTCATAGCATAGGCAAAGCTACCTGATTAATAATGCATATGATAAATAGATTTAAATTTGACTTTGAAAATAAATACATATTGGTCATTTGAGCACTTGTATAATTCTTAAGGCAATATTGAATTTTGATTAATTATAATTTTGTAAGTTCTGAAAATTCGCCACGGACCTCTCGATGAGGAGAGTGATTTGAATGTCAGTGAAATTTTCAGAAGACAGATGGAATAGTAGATAAGACACTACCCAGAGATTTTGCCCTCATTTTGTGAGGACTTAAGATCTGGTTCCAAGTTTCCAATAAGTGCAAGCACCTATAGTTAATTACCCCTCCCAATGCTAAGAGAGAACTTTCGATTAAGGCTAGTCATTATTTCGATTAAGGCTAGGATTAGAATTTGGCCCATAAGGAGTACTTTAGGTCACTTTAGGTCAAGTGAGCCTAAGTGGATCGATTGGCTTGCTCGAGCCTTGATTCAAGTTTGGTTGATCTCACATATGAACTTATGATTAAAATATAAATCCATTTGCAAGTGCTTTTGAGTTATATGGGTTTTGATTCACTTGATAATTTCAAGTTCAAAGGGTGAACATGAGTTTGACTTGTGTTTGATTTTTTTTTTCATTTAGTTTTGGTTTAATGATTGAAGTTCATGTTTATATTTGGTTTTATGATTGAATGATTGATTGAATCATGAAGAAAAATCAAGGATTTGGCTTGATTTGAGTTTGATTTGGCTAAGTTCAAGAATTTGACTTGAAAGGCTTAAGTTAGATTTTAGTTTAATTTGGGTTTGAGTTTTGAAATTAGTTTTGTATTTGAATTTACATTTCATTTATATTTGTGAATATAAATGAGAATATAAATGGTTATGAGAAAATTTCTTGAATTTGAATTGATTTGGATTTGATTTGAGCTAAGTCCATAAGAGGTAATCAAAGGACTTAGGAAAGATTTTGGAATTTGGATTTGAGTTTTGGATTTTTAGGTAGTATTTGAATTTATATCTCATTTATATTTGTGAATATAAATGAGAATATAAATGGTTATGAGAAAATTTCTTGGATTTGAATTGAGTTGGATTAGATTTGAGCTAAGTCCATAAGATAGAAATCAAAGTGACTTAGGAAATATTTTGGATTTTGGAATTCAATCATGAGTTTCAATCATTTGGAATTGATTCATGATTTGGTTTGGTATTGAAGTTGAGTTTAAGGGTGATTTGAATTTGGAGTTTGACTTGAAAGAAGGAAGTGAGGATTTAGTTCAAGCTATAGGGTAGGCAAATTTTCCTAACACCCCTAAGGCATGACCTATTCCTATGGATAACTCTTCTAAGTCTCTAGGGTTAGGTTAAATGTTCACTTAATCACTATAAGTGTCTTAAGACTAAGAATTTCTTAGTGTCTAAGAGGAGCCTTATGTCTAAGATGGAGGGGTTGAGAGCTCATTCTAAAAATGAGATCAACAATATGGGCAAGAAGTGACCTCACCAAGCTGAGGTGTTGTGCTAGCTAGGGATTATGAGCATTAAAGTCTCCCTCAACCTGGGAGGTGACATGCTGAGAGTTAATGTAGATCATTAAATTGAGCTTCACAATCGATGTAAAGTCTTAATCCTATGATAAGAGCCTCATATTCAGTCACATTATTAGCTGTAGAGAATTTTAAGCGAAGTCCATACTCTAAAGTATCTTGGGAAAGTAAGATTCAAACACTAGCATTTCCTGAAGCTCCATCAACATAGAGGGTCCATTGAGGAGATGAAATGGGTGTAATAAATAGCTCATTTGGAGTAGGGACAATGCACTCAACTATAAACTCTGTGAGTACTTGAGACTTTATGTCCGGCACGGTAGAAAATGAATATCAAACTCTCCCAATTCTATGAACCATTTGATTAACCTTCAGGATGCCTCACGGGTTCTATAGAATAGCCCTCAATGGTAAATGGGTATAAACACCGATGGTGTGAGCTTGGAAGTATGGACGCAATTTTTGCGCTAAGAAAACTAAAGCCAAAGCCATTTTATCTGCTAGTGGATGATGACTTTCTATATTAGAGAAAATTTTGATAACATATTAAATTGGTCGTTGTATCACATTTTCCTCTCGCACTAAAACTGAGCTTATTACGTGGGAAGAGACTACGAGATATAAGTATAACATCTCTCATTGGATAGGTTTGGATAGTAAGGGTGGAGATGCTAAATATTTCCTTAGTTGCTCAAAAGTAGCTTGACATTTATTAGTCCGCTAAAAATTATCATTTTAGCTCCCTTTAATATTTTAAAGAATGACAAGTATTTATCTCCAAAGCGAACTAAGAAGCAGGATAAAGTAGCAATTCGTCCATTCAAGTGTTGAACTTCCTTGATATTCTTTGGTGGAGCCATATCTCTTAGCACTCTAATTTTCTTGGGATTAGCTTCAATCTCGCGGTGGGTGACCATGAACTTAAGAAATTTTCCCGACGTAACCTCAAAAACACACTTGGTTGGGTTGAGTCGCATGTTATAACATCGAAGAAGGTTAAATCATATTTCTAAGTCATAAATATGTTGTCATTCTTCCAAGCTTTTTACTAACATGTCATCCACATATACCTTCATTGTGTAGCCTAAGAGGTCTTTAAAAACCTTAGTCATGATGCATTGATAGGTAGCACCAGCATTTTTTAACCTGAATCACATAACTTGGTAACAATATAAGCTTTTATATGTTTGAAAAGATATGGCTTCTTTATCCGTCAGGTCCATTTTTATATGGTTGTAACCTGAGTAAGCATTTAAAAAACTAAGCATTAGATGCCCAGACATAGCATCAACCAATTGATCAATTTGAGGGAGGGGAAAACTATCTTTCGGATAAGCTTTGTTGAGATGAGTGTAATTAATACACATTCTCCAAGTTCCATTTTCTTTCTTAACCATGATAATATTTGCTAGCCATGTAGGGTAATATACTTCTCGTATGAATCTCACTTCTAATAGCTTGTTAACTTCTTGTTTAATAGCTTGGAGGTGATCAGGTGCAAAACTTCGCTTCTTTTGGATGATCGGTTTGAATGTTGGATCAATCTTGAGGGAGTGTATGATCACATTGGGGTCGACCCCAGGCATATCTGTCAAACTCAAAGCAAAGATGTCTTGATTCTTGTGCAAGAAGTCTAAATATTTTGCCCCCTATTCATCTGAGAGCAGAGAACCAACTTGCAATCGCAGAAAGATGGTCATCGATAATGAAATGGGAGCAATTCTTCTACAGGTAAACCCCTCTGAGATACTTCTTCATCTTGAAAATTAAAATTCTCGATGCTGAAGGTCACCGAAGGGCATGGTTAATCCTGTCTAAAGTAACATGATTGTGGTATCTGTTGATTTACACAAACCATTCCAACCCCAACAGGAGTTGAAAATTTCATCTTAAGATGAGGTACTAAAGTAACAACACCAAAGATTGATTGGAGGGGCCTTCCGAAGTAATAACACCAAAGACTTGACCACCATGAATTGAATTGAATGACTCACTTGTCAAGAAAATTCTCCGAGGATAACAGGAAGGGTGATTGCCCCCTCCACTCGCACAAGGCGATTATCAAACCCATATAATGGTCTTGTAGCGGGTTGGAGCTATTCCCTAACTAGGCCCATGCTAAGAAATGTGGAGTAAAATAAAACATCGATAAAACTCCCGTTATCAATCAAAATTCTCTTAACATTATAACATGGGTCACCGATCCCTGCAGTGATGACAAGTGGATCTTGATTGGAACTTGGACTCCTTCTAAGTCCGAGTCATTAAAAGTGATGGAATGGTCAATACGAGATTTCTTTAACTCCAGCTCTTCGGAGGTGGCAATAAATACTTGATTAGATAGTAGTGGTCCTCCTGCAATTATTTCAATTTCTCCAACTATCTAGTGATTATTTTATTATTTCTACGATGATTGTCTTGATTGCCCCCTAGTTGGAGCTATGTTTGCTTGAGTTGATTGATTGCACAAATCGACATAGATATTCTTATTGAATGAGCCTCTTAATCTCTTCTTTGACGTTTACATGCCTTAATAGTATGTCCACAACGATGGAAGTGACAATATTACTCGATTGAATTTAGTTTAGGATGTGGCCACTTAATGGTCTCTTCATCTCGAATGGTCATCAAGGCGTTAACATGAGATGTACTGGTGTGTATACCTTTTCTAGTTGTGGTTCGTCTCGTCAATGTGGGGCTGTGGAAGGAGATCACGATTGTCTTGTTGCTTCTTTTCATGGGATTATCGATCTGTGTTCCCTGGGGCACTCTTACATTTTTCTGTGGATTATTTAAATTGTTTTTGATGGGCATTAATAGCCTTATCAGCAAAAATTTGCACTCTATATGGTGAACCAAGTCGACATATGAGTGGACCATATCTTGCATTAGTGAGTAGAAAGGCCTGGATGAAGCCCTCAAGGAAAACTCCTCTAGTAATTCAGATCTACCCTAGGTATTTGGCGAGCCTCTAAGGAGAACCTCTGGAAGTACTCCTTAAGTGATTCATCTTCATTTTGATGAATGCCTCAGAGATGAGAGGAATCTTTAATGATCCTCCGGTTTGCAATGAATTGTTCTACAAAATTTTTGGCGAGTTTATCAAAGGTATGAATAGTTCCCCTTGGAAGGGAGTAGAACCAAGTGTGAGCCTGACCCTTGAGAGTGACTGGAAAGACTTGACAAAGTAGTGTGTCAAGAGCTCGTTAGATATGAATGATAGTTCTGTAATGGTCGATGTGTTCATATGAGTCAGTTGTCCCATCATAGGAGTCGATGCTCGGAAGCTTGAAACCTACGGGAATAGGATGTTGAAGAATAGCTTCAGCCAAAGGTGAAGACTCCTGATAGCCGCGATGAGAGGGAAGATGATTTTTAGCTTTAAGGTTGAATTGTTCTCGTATTAAGCATTTTAATTCCGCACATATAACATGACAGGTGGAATCAACAGGACGAAACGCGCTAAGCTACCGATTGGTGGGTTAGTAATTTGAGCAAGTGATGGATTAGTAGAATTAAGAATGTCGAGATCGCATCTGCGGCGGAGGAACTTGGATGGCGAAGGCCCGTATTATCATTTTGACCTCCGCTAACGATCGATCTTGGGGAGATCGTTTGTCATAGTAGTTGTCGTGTTTCATAAAAGTTGAATTATCTTATTTTGAAACTCTTCCATTCGGCGAACACAATCTTCTAGAAAGGTTCCTATTGCACCTTCACCGATAGGGTCATGCCTATCAGAGGGAAGTGAGATAGAAGCTTGGTGTCCTTGGTTTAAGGATTAGTTTCGGGAGTGGCGAGAGTTGAAGCGGGAGGCTCCGTTGTTGCGAGTATTGCGCCTATTGGCCATAATGCAAGTGTTCACAGAGATTGCGATTGTGGGATAAGATTTCCATAGACAACGTCAAACGATTACGTGCTACAAAACTAGTTGCGATAGAATAAAACTTTACGCCTTAGCCGTGTTGAGAAATCCAGCACACACATA
Organism: Cymbidium sinense; assembly: GCA_021442155.1. Classification (NCBI taxonomy): domain Eukaryota; kingdom Viridiplantae; phylum Streptophyta; class Magnoliopsida; order Asparagales; family Orchidaceae; genus Cymbidium; species Cymbidium sinense. The sequence goes on along the minus strand of CM038221.1, from coordinate 28,539,398 downwards.
TATATTTGAAGAGAGAACAAGAAACTCCAGGATTTTTACGTGAAAAAATCTCGAGAAGAGGAAAAAAATCACGGGGCCTAACCCAGTAAAAATGTTCCACTATATATCTGCTTTGGAGTATAAAATTTAAGTTTTCACGATAACGGATTATAGAAAGAGGCGAAAAAAAGCCCATACAATCAATCGATAACAATAACTCGCAGTTTAGTGGCTATAAACAATGATCGTACCGGCCAATGATGATCCGCGGCCGTCGAATGGTGGCGTGGTGGTGGCGGTGCGGTCGGTGGTGGTTGATGACGACAATCGAGTGGTGGCGATAAATCGGTGCGGTGGCGGTGGTGGCGGTGGTCAACGGCAGGACCGTGGTGGCCGAACAGCGATGACCGGCGGCGATGATCAGCGGTGACCAGCCGACGTGGTGGCGTGGTGACCGATGATCGAGGTAGGCGAAATCGACGCGACAATGATTGATGGTGGCGATGGTGGCGGCAGCGGTGCGACAGCGGCAGGTTGCCGTGGTCGAGTGGTTAGGCCGGACCAGCGGTGGTCGGCGATGATCGTGGCGGTGGTCGCATCCAACTAGTGCCACGATTATACTTCGAGGTTCTTCAAGCCTCATCGCTCTCTCTTCTCTTTAACTTGGGTCTCTCATATGAAGAATGATCGACTATTTATAGAAAGAGTGGTGTTCGTAAATTGCAAAATCCAATCCATGACGGCTCAAAATGAACCATTTGATAATCGATGTATTTTAAGTATTTAAATGCTAAATGAAGTCAAAATCAAGAGATCTTGGGCTTGTTAGATTGGTCGCCATTTCGGTTGACTATAAGCACTCCATATTTATGAGTTATTTAACGATTTGATATCTCAAAGTTTTCATTTATATTTTAAGCACTTATGCTTGTCTCAGAATGATTTCTTTTGATATCAAGATTTGTCAACTAGAATTTTCGATATCATATCAAGTAATATGATATAAATTTTATAAGATTCATAGTGATGGCAACATAAATACCTCTCAGTTTTCAACAGATTATGCTAAAGCTTTGATTCCTATTTTTTATTTAAAAATAAAAATTTAATTTATATGATTGAAATGATTTTCAAAATTTTATTTTATGAGTACATTTTTTAGCACATATTTAATTTATGGATTAATTCGTAATACTAAGTGATGTGATTGTCATGATCTTATATGAATTATAGGTCGGTGCTATTAAAATATGAATATTTTCTTATTTTTCAATGTAATTTTAAAGTTTAGTGGTTTATTTGAACTTGTATCATTAAATTTGGCTTTTCTTTAGAGTCATTTCACTAATATTTAGTTTTTTCAAGACAGCCAAAAGAGTCATTCAAAATAGATTTTTTTTAGGAGGATTTACATACATATCACACAATTCTTATATATTTACATATCTAACACAAACTTCAATTTTTTTTTATATATATAATACTCCAATCAATATCACATCTAAAATATCATCTTCACTCACTTTCAAAAAAGAAATGCACCTTTTAAGCATAAAAGTATTAACTTTTAAGTGTTAGATATGTAAATGCATAAGTGGTATGTATGTAAATCTTCTTTTTTATTTTAGTATAATAAGCCTTGAGGGCAACTACTATTAAGGGTTTAGGTGTTAGCGTGCTCGAATGTTGGTTGTCATGATAAAAGTGAAGCCCCCAATCAGTAGATCATGTCATTCAGCATATTCAAAAATATTTCTCATTTTATTCTGTAAAAAAAACTAGTAATGTTGGCGAATAGTTTGTATCTTAATTTTTCTAATTTTTTAATTCACAAATAGATGTCCAAATTAAAGTGACTAATTGATGGTTAGATAACTTGCTAAGATGTTTGATTGGTGATATTATAGAACTTGAGATTTTAAATTGCTCACACTTAAATTTGTTCATAATAATTATGTGTTACACATTATATAAATGCCATATTTTAATATTATTTATGGCATGAAACTCATAAATCTTATATATCTCATTAATTAATCCAAGCATACATCATGTTGAAATTGTGTTTCACTTTTTATTGAAATAAAATTGATAGTTGAACAATAAACTAAAAATATAAAGAAATAATTAATTCATGGGAAAAAATATGGCTTTAGAAAATGAACTTTTATTTTGGTATGTATTAGAGATCATCACTAGTGAGGTTTGTATAGATTCAAATAGTTCGAATATGTTTTTGATTCACTAAGAAGTTGTTTGAGATCACTTTTAATGTTTTATTTATTATTTTATATTTATATTTTATTTTCTTTATTTTTTTTCAAATTGAAATATATTTGGTGATTATTATTGTCCTTAAAAATACTTGAAACATTTTAAAGCCATTTTAAATGTTTTTTTTATTATTTTTTAAAATATATATATACAAAATATCAATGTTGTGAAAACCGGATCGGACGTAGAGACCGAGAGGTTGAGGTTTAAAGTTAGGCAGGGTTGACAGGAACCGGATGATATAATAATAGAGAATTAGATCTAAATATGAACTAACAAATACAAAATTAAATTAAAAAATTGCTAAATATGAACTAACAAATACAATTCACTTATACATATTATGCTAAATATAAGTTTTGATGAATATTCATATGTTAAACCTATGAACAAACAAATTAAATCATATTTGCATTTTAAATCATATATATCTTTCAAAGAGCATGAGCCAATCTTACTGATTTTTCATCTTAACTTTACTTTATGACTCTCAAGTAAAGGTAAACCAGCACAAAACAAACAAATGTTTGGCAACAATTATATAAAATATACAAGAAAATATAAACTAAACTAACTACAAAAAGATATTGTAAATTATGACGTAGAACACTTAATAATTAAAATTAATAAATAACAAGTCATAATAAAATTAAGACATTCATTATTCAATAAAAATGATATATGACGTATCAATAATTTTTTGTGATCTTTAATCAAAAACTTATTCTAAAAATTAAAATATCAAATACATATTAAAATTTATCTAAAAAAAATCAAAAGAAATAGATTATAATATAAATAAATAAATTAAAAAAATATTATTATTTGATCTTTTTTCTTGGCGGTATCTGTGATCATCCTCTTGTAATGGCTGATAGAAAAATTTTTTTAAAAAGACTGCTGCCTCTATGGCGGAAATAAAAAATAAAAAATAAATTAAAAAAAGGTTATTGGAAGTGGACCGAAAAGACTGTAGTGCAAAAACGGATTAATAATCAAAATTGAAAACAACTATTTCTCAAAAATCTGTACGCAAAAGACGGTAGGGAAAAATCAAAAAAGTCAAAAACCCGTATTAGTTTTTTACCGCAGAAATTACTACGTCATCAGCCGTCCGCCGTCCGATTGGAAATCGACGGAAAATCAAGATCGAGGCGTTAAACCGGAAACCGAGAGCGGTTCTCCGGTTCAGCGGTTCAACCGCCGGTTTTATTTGGTCTCCCCAGTTTTCTGTTGGAGCGGTTTTTTTAATATTTCGGACCGGCACAGTGATCGGTTCACGGCCGAACCGGTTGAACGGGCCGGTCCGGTCCAGTTTTGACAACCATGCAAAATATCAAACAAATATGTTTTTAAAAAAGCATAAATTATAAATATAAAATAGTTGTTGCGTCTTTAGAAAAGCCGGTGAGTGAAAGTTCTGGCTTTAAACTTTTGTTGTGAAATCCAAAGTAGCATGGTATTTAAAGAGTGACGAAAACTCCAAAATTTTTTACGTGAAAAATCTCGAAAAGTGCCAAAACCACGCGAGATGCGAATAGAAATCTTTATGTATTTGTTTTGGAGTAAATTTTCTCGATATGGGATTCACAATTGTATATGAGAAGGGCTCACAATGAGAATCCAAAATCAGTAGTAACAATATATAGTAATGGTGAAGTGAGTGAAATTGTGATGAAGGTCATGGGATAGCGGCCGGCGAAATCGAGGATCGGTGGCAAATGATATGGTAATCATTCACGGCGATGGCATCGGTCGATGATGATCCGGCGGCGATGGTTGGCAACGATAATACGATGCAAGTCGATTAATTGATGGCACCGGCGGCGGATATGATGGCAAAGATGTGGTGGCATTATTGCATATGGCGATGGTTGTATGGTGGCGGCAAAGTTATACATTATCGAAGAATTTTCAATCTTTAGAGCTCTCTCCTCTCTCTTCGCTCTTATGAAAGAATGAGTGGTATTTATAGATGAAGTGGCGTCTTTGTAAATATACAAAATCGGAATTTCTCCATTCGCTCATGATGATTCCTTGATCATATGATGTATTTTGTGTATTTGAATGATCAAATGAAGTCGAGAATTATGAGATCTTGGGCTAGATTGGCTCGTCGAGGCCTTCGATTGCTATAAGCACTCCATGTTTGAGAGTTATTTAGGATTTGACATCCAGTTAAGGATATTTTAAGTCTTGATCAATTCGGTCTGCTCTTTTAGTATCAAGATTCGCTTGGTAGTATTTTAGTTAATATATCATAATTAAATAAAATTGATCCCAAAACAAAAGTTTCTTATTTGGCAATTCTCTTTGTGATTGTGCATGAGCTTACTCCACTTCCACCATCATAGTCACATGACTCTTTGGATAAGAACTTCTTTTGATCCCAATGCATAGTGTTGGTCTATAATTATTTAGATTATTTTTCTAATTAAGTTATGTGTCAATTTAATTGTAACAAATTTCATTTTAATTTATTTTCATTATCCTGTCTAAAAGTTCGTAAAGTGAAAAATTATTATTATGTAAGCGAGAAATAAACTCAAGATCTTAATAATAATTTATATATACTTGTAGAATATTTGAATTGTTCAATATGTATCATAATTAGGGGTGTAAATGAGCTGAGTCGAGTAAAATTTTAACTTAATAATAATTTTAACACTACTATTACCGGTCCCAAGTCCGGATGCAAAAAGTGGAGGGTTGCATTAAGTAGTATTGGCCCGTAAAATTTGTCGAAATAATCATGACATGAATCCTTTAAATCATTATGTTAATCTAGGCGTCCCACAGGCGTCATTTGTATGGCTTGAATCATGAAAAATGTGCTAGAAGCCATTTGCATCGTGCTTCTTGTTAAATAAGGTTCCCACATTATGGACGGATGCAAAGAAGTTAGTCCATGAAACTAGAATTAGGTTAGGATCTTTATATATAGTCTTACGGGTAAATTAATGGAATTAATAGATATTATGGTTCATAGAAAGATAAATATTTTATGTGTTCAAATTAAATGGGTTGGGGAGAAAGCTAAGGAGATTGATAGTTTAGGTTTTAAACTTTGGTATTCGGTAAAAATTCGAACTAGAAATGGTGTAGGTGTGATTATAGATAAAAGTTTGTAGTATAATATTATAAGTATTAATAGATGTGGAGATAGAATTATAGCTTTAAAGATTATTGTTGATACTAAGATTATCAATGTTATAAGTGTTATACTCAGTAGGTTTGGAGGTAAGCTCAAAAGAAAAATTTTGGAATGAATTAGAGGATTAATATAAAAGATATCTTGAAGAAAAAGTATTTATTGGGAGATTTAAATGGACATGTTGGTAGAGTGGTAGAAAATTTTAAAGTATTCATGGTGGTTATGGATTTGGAGTACTAATGAAGAAGGTAGACTATATTAGATTTTGCTTATGATTTTGTAGTTGCTAATACTTTATTTAAGAAAGAGAAGAACATATTATTACTTATAAAAATGGATCTAGTAAAACACAAATTGATTATTTTCTGATAAGAAAAATAGATCGTTTAGATTGTAAAGATTATAATGTCATTCAAGTAAATTTTAAGTACAACAATGACTATTAGTTTTAGATTTTAAGATGAAAGGTTGTAAGAGAAAAATAAACTTTATTATCCTAGAATTAGATGGGGACACTTAAAGAACACAAATAAAAATATTTTAAGAGCAAGCTACAAGAAATTAAAGTTTGGGATGTTCATAAGGAAAAACGTTATGTGGGAAAAAGTATCAAGTACTATTAAACAAGTTGCTAAAGATGTGCTTGGTGAATCAAAAGGAAAAGCTTCTTTTAATAAGAATAGTTGGTGGTGGAGTCAGAGTGTGCAAGAAAAGATAAGAAATAAGAAGCATTGTTATAAAACTTGGTTTAGATGTAAAAATTCGGAGAATTGGGAAAGATATAAAATGGCCTGTAGAGATTCTAAGAAAGCAATATATGATGCAAAAAATTTAGCTTTTAGTGATTTATATAATAGATTAGATACCAAAGAAAGTGAAAGATGTATGTATAAGTTAGCCAACCAAAGAGATAGGAGAAGTAAAGACATAGTTCAAGTGAGGAGTAAGGATGAAAATAATAAAGTGCTTTTCTTAGAAAAGATATTGAAAATAGGTGGATGAGGTATTTTAATAAACTTTTCAATGAAGGATCAAAGTACGATTGATTTTAGCAATTAATACTAAACAAAAATAGAGAATTTCATTTTATCGTCAGTATTAGTAAATCTGAAGTTAGTGAAGCTTTAAAGAAAATGAAATGTGGCAGTGGAATGAGGATAATATTCCAATAGAAGTGTGGAAATATTTAGAAGATCAAGGAATTTCTTGGCTTACAAATCTTTTAATGTTATTTTAAAGACTAAAAGATGTCAGATGAGTGGAGAAAGAGTTTGTTGGTTCCTATATTTAAGAATAAAGGTGATGCACAAGATTGTGCAAATTATAGAGGAATTAAGTTAATGTGCCATACATTAAAATTATGGGAGAGTGTAATTGAGCATAGGTTACGATGTGATACAGAAGTTTCTCACAATCAGTTTGGTTTCATGCTAGGTAGATCTACTATGGATGCTATACATTTGTTAAGAGGTTTGATGGAGAAGCATAGAGAAAATAAAAAGGATCTACATATGATATTTATTGATTTAGAGAAAGCTTATGATAAAGTCTCAAGAGATGTTCTTTGGAGAGTTCTAGAAACGAGAAAGAAGTTAATATTGGTTATATTCAAGTCATTAAGGATATGTATACTAGAGGTCACTTGTGTCCAAACACAAGGAGGATTGACAAACTATTTTCCTATTTCGGTTGGATTACATCAAGGATCAACATTAAGCCCTTATCTTTTTACTTTAGTTATGGATGTTCTTACGAGGCATTTACAATAAAGATGTACCTGGTGTATGCTTTTGATGACATTCTTCTTGTTGATAAGACTAGAGAGGAGTCCGAAACTTGAATTATGGAGGTCAACTTTAGAGTCTAAAGGTTTTCGTTTAAGCAGATCTAAAACTGAATATATGGAGTGTAATTTTAGTTGTAGAAGTTTTAGTGGTAGTGTTGTGACTTTAGGTGATCAAGTCATTAATAAGAGTGAGCGATTCAGATATTTAGGCTCTATTGTTCAAAATGATGGTGAAATAGATGGAGATATTAGTAGAATTCAAGTTGGATGGTTGAAGTGGAGGAATGCATCGTCTATTATGAAAAGTTCCACTTAAACTTAAGGAAAATTTTATAAGATGGTGGTAAGACCACTGATGACTTATGGTGCGAGAATGTTGGCCAATAAAAAAGAAGCATAGGACTATGTTAAGTGTTGCAGAGATGAGTATGCTCAAGTAGATGGGTGGCTTTACTCCTAGAGATAAAATGCAAAATGAATATGTTCAGGAAATGTTGGAGTAGCTCCAGTGGAAGATAAGATTAGGGAGAGTCACCTTAGATGATTTGACCACATAAAGCGTCGGTCCAGATGACCCATTAGGAGAGTAGATGCATTAGATTTTCCTTATGTTAAGAAAGGTAGAGGTAGACCTAAAAGACTTGGTTAAGATGTATAAAAAATGATCTTAGTATACTCAATTAAATGAGAATTTGACATAATGGACACTGATGATGAGAGAAGGATTCATGTAGCCGACCCCACCTAGTGGGATTAAGGCTTGTTGTTGTTGTTGTTGTTGTTGTTGTTGAGCTCGAGCTCGACTTCATTTAAAGAAAGTCCAGTTTGAGCTCGACTCGAATGCTCGAGCTTGTTTAAAAAGCTCGATAAATTATTGAATCGATAATGTGATATACGATAATTGCAGTTCATCGTTATGTAAATGAGCCGACTCGATAAGCTACCGAGCTAAGTCAAACTAGGCTCGAACTCAAACTCGAAAATTTTTTGAGCTTGTCTATGAGCTCGAGCTCGAGCTTGTGACTCAATAAGCTTGGCTCGTGAGCTCGTTAATAAGCAGAGCTCGAGTCGGCTTGTGAGGCAACTTGACTCACTTACACCCCTAATTATAATCTTATTTTAATTATGTTGTATTTATATTTTATACTATGTATCTATATTAGAGGATTAATTTTTTTTTTATTGCAAGATCTCTTTGATTAACTCATAATATTGATCTCCTTTAAGCCTTCTCATCTCCCACTCTCTCTATCTCTACCTTCATTTTTCTTCCTATTCTCTGAGCAGGGTACACCAAATTATGATCCATTCCATAAGTGAATTTACGCACCGATGAAGTCATTTAGGAGATGTAAAAGCACTCAAGCATGTGCTCTATGTATGGAAGCTACTTAGGGTTTATTTGGTATAATTACAGTTGTATAAAAAAGTTATGATGAGATTGTTATAGAAAAAATTATTATATGAAGCAACTGTGATGGGCATATAAATTTTTTTTATTTATAAAAGTCAAATTGCAGCTTTCTGGCATATATTACACGTAGCTAGGTCAAGTTGAAAAACACAACTTTTTTACCGCAGATTTCTTAAAATGCAGCCAAAACACAGTTACCAAATGGCACAATGTTGTATTTTCACACTACACCGCTCCCCCCAAATACAACCTTAGTATATTATTTCTACAAATATCAAATTTATACAAAAAATTAGGCTAAAATTTTTGAATTTGATTTTGATGATGATAAGAATAGAGTTTTTGAATTTATTTTGAGATAAATATAATGCATCTAAAATTTATATTATCTTGACTCTAAATCCTATTTTGGATAAAAATTTAATTAGAATTAAATATTCCAAGCATTAAGGGGCTGTTGGTTGGCTGAAAAAGGAATATAGTGTAAAAGAAATGCAATGTAAAAAGAATACAGTGTAAAAGAATTATTTTATAGTTGTTTGGTTGAGAGTTTTACAAATTCATGATTTTATTTTTTCTGCTTGGTAAAAAATATAATGTAAAGTTCAAAACAGGTTATACTCTAAGGATTCATGCCAATTTGATCACTCATGTTATGAGGACTCTGCCAAGCCAGAATAGATAACAAAACATTTAAGCTACAACTGCAATTTATTAATCAAAACATAATTTGAACATCTTGAGGTAAGGAAGCCTAGTCAATAAGAGAGGAACTTAAAGCCCTGCATTCCCCACAATCCTTAAAGGTAACAAGGGCTTTTGTGAATGCGAGCTCCCAAAACTGTTAGCATATCATAGATTTTATGCAACTTAGTGTCTTCAGATCATGGACAAGTTAAAAACATAGAAATCAAGGCACAATATGAAAACATACAAAGTTTTCTTAGGCCACCAAGCTTTTGAAAAATTGAGCACATATTCATTAGTGTCGTGCTAAAAGAGCCCCAGAAGAAGCATGCAGAAATCTAAATAATCGGTACAAGAAAGCATAAGAAGCAGTCATCGTTGAAGTAGCAACTAATTCTTAACTCATGAGAGATGCTCTTTAAGTTTGAGTGGAAAAATAATAGGCGGTCATAAATTGGTGCTTAATTGGATTTTGAATGTAATTTAGAGTACGTGAAGCTGTTTTGTCAGGTAGCAAGAAAATGTATACATTTATCATATATTTATGCACGTTATTTGTTATTTTACAAAACAACCTGTAATCATGCATTTCTAAATATTATTAAGATACATGTAAAAGGCCATAATTTATTTTTAAATAAATAAATGAATCATATATATATATGATTTAGAATCAACTTGGTCCCCCAACCATTTATGAAAGATCAAAATAAACTCAGACTAAATAAAAATATCAATTTAATCCATTGACTATTTGAAAAAGACCGGTTATTCTACCATCCAAATTAATGGCTTAGAAGCAGGATTTTGAAATTTTAATCTATTCTAGATTTATGAAGTATCTTATTTTTAATTAATTTTTCTTTTTTTTGTAAACATGTACAATCATATTCAAGGAGATTTGATACAAAATAAAACTCAATCACATACATCATTCCTCAAGATCCTAACATGCTATCACTCATTCCCACTCAACTCTAATATATCAATGCCAAGTTCCCCCACCCTATATTCTTGCTCCCCTTTTATTGGCTTCTCTCTCCCACTCTCTACAAGCAAGCCCACACATTCCACCAATGCACATCTCCAAGTCTATAAAAGCTCGAGAGAGTTCCCTTGCTCAACTCTTCATCCTCTCATCATCAGCTTTCATCTCCCTCCCTAGAAAACTCTCCTATCCAAGTTTAGCAATATCGAGTTCGACTTCCTCAAGTCTGGTGATCCAACGCCCCATGATCTTAAGCTTGTTAACCTCTTTTCTGCGAGTATATGTATAATTTTAGTCCTCTCTCCCTCAACAAATCCATAACACACATACACATGCAAGGGAATCACTAAATGGATACAATCTTTATCTCAATTAAATTGATGACCATGCTTTGTCAATCTTTGGTTTGATTGTTTTGAATATTACCCTTTATTGTTGATGTGTGTGGTCTAACATGATGCCTCTCCTCTCTTCATTGATCTTTGATTCAAATAATGGGATTGACTACTTGTTCACTAATGGCTTGCATAATCAAAAGTGTTATAGTAACCCTTGAATCTCTATTAAATACTTGTCATGATAATCATTAAACAAATCTAAATTCATCATCAAATTTAGCATATTTAGATGCACACCAAATGCACATAAGTTTTCATAACCACCATTAAAATAAAATCAAAAAGAATAAAAGAAAAGATGATGAAAAGCTCCTTAAAAAGGTTCAAAAGAATAAATTGAATTACTAAAGAGATGACAATATTTAGTCAATAAATCGAGAACCCTCATCACGATCTTCGTCTAATCGGGCTTTAAAGATCACTTTTATCATTAGTCTTTCAAGGCCTCTCCTAAGTCTTCTCTCTCATTAATCTTTGATCTAGATATATGGAGCTATGCCCTTCTCATAAGCAATTGCACCAAGTTGAAACTCAATGATAGTTTTGGGCTATCTTTGTAAAGAGGCAAATGAAATCACTAAGTGACTATAATGCTACCATTATGCATAGGGTGCCATTAAGTTACTAGAGATAACTAAGTTTCATCATCGATCGAGTTACTACCTCTATGAGAGACAAAAGTTTAATAAGAGTAATGATAAAAACATAAATAAAAAAATGAAAATCAGAATTGCATTTAAATTTTGGAATCAGAAAGAAGATAAAAATCTAACCAATGCAATACAAGATGACAAATATATTGGATGTACTAAACACTTTCGCATGATAAGCATAGATCGCAACTCATTTACCAAGAATGCTTTTCAAAGTTGAATAAGTTTATAATTTAAATAATGAGTAATAAATTCATATAAGCTCACAAGAGCCATCCCATCTATAGTGTATTAATGATAAAATTTTACGTTAAAAATTTTATTGTCAACCATATATCAACTCAACTTGTGTATTTCATAAAATGCACAAATGCTTTATAAAATTTAACTTTGAAAAGTATGCTAATATGTCAAGGCATTCTTATCATTATACTAAATGTTTGAAAAAAGTCATATAACAACTTTCAGTTATGTCGTTCGATGTCTATGACAAAAGCATCGATATATTCAAAGCATACCAACACTCCTTAAACTTCAATTCAAATACACATTATGTTGACCTAATTGTTCAATCGGATAAGGTAAGAACTTGAGTCTAACCATATCAATTCCAAGTCAATTTAAGGGTCCTGAGTCAATAATATGCAACTCCATTCTTCTCAAAGCAAGAGATTACAGAACTCTCCTTGCGATCATTCTACATTGAATAACAAGACTTACATCATATCACCTTAAACTAGGTCATATACCTCAATCTATTAGGCCTCTCTAACAAACTAAGTAATAAACAATAATACTATCAAAGTTAAAAAGAAAAATCAAAATAAGCTTTCTACTTGAGCCTTTTAAAACTCATAAGCCTCATCCTAATTGGTGAGAACTACTACCAAGCCCATCAAATTAACTCAACAAGCCACCTTACCTATGGGATAAGGCTATGAGACTTATCACTAAGTTTTCCTCCCTCTCAAGATTATAGTCTTACTTATAAGCCTTTCAATATATATAAGCCTCATCTTGATCAATTGGATCAACACATTGCAGAAACTTCGGCATTCAATAGTTGTAAGCATCATCCGATATTAAATTCAAGTTAGTTCCCTTGTTAACAATCCCATATTAAATGGGACCCACCAATTAAACCTTAAGCATGTCTTAGACATGTTTCTTTGAGTCAAGCGAAAGTCATCGATACTTGATAATCATGTCATGCCTTTGAGCTCTTGTTTGATGCAAATATATTACCACCTTAGCCTACTCAAGATATCGAAGAAGACAACCCATGGTTGCACATCAAGCTCCTTGGATGTTATAGCTTATATCCCTCGATGTGTATACTCTTTGGTATATTTGGAAAGATGAAACTATTGGATCTTAATCAAACCTAACCAAAATGTTAAATTTGACCCAAATGTGAGCCAAAGCAATCCCTTTAATCAAGAGTGTTCTCTCATGAATGGTTGAACATTTCACTCATTAGTTTGTAGCTTTGAAAACTCACATTCAACTTCTCGATGAAGAGAATTTGATTAATGTCGAACAATTTTCAAAAGGCATATGCAATATGTAGATAAAACACTACCCGGAGATTTTGCTATCATTTTGTGAGAATTTTAGACCTAGTTTCAGGTTTCTTATAGGCGCAAGCATCTATAAATTACTCCTAATACTGAGAGAATTTCCGATTAAGGCTAGTTGGTATGTCACTAATTGCTTAGCGCATAGTAGCAACAAATGGAGTTAAAATATTTATGAAATTTATCATTCTTAAGCGAGATGATTTGGGGAATGATGGTGACAATCAAGACCTCATGGTTATGTCATCGAACTATCTGGTCTCTTATCTAAATTAGAGGTAGTCAACCCAACCTGATCGAAGGATTCTTGTTAGCAGTTATGAGTTGTATCATTCAAGAAGACTATATAGACTTGGGGTGGTGTTTGTCCAACGAGATAAATTTAAGTTCACCTTAACAAAGCAGGACTTTTTTGCACTCTATTTCACACCTCAAGGGATAGAGTCATTGAGGAACATCAGCTACAATCATGACCATAATAAAGTGTGGTCATTAAAGGCCAAATCACTGTTTGAGGATTACGATCGCGCATTATATATGGAGCCTATTGGTCAAACCAAGACAAAGGACAAGGACCACATCCTTATTAGCATGAGAATATTGTTGACCTCGGTTTTAGAATGAGTTCTCAACACCTCCATCTTAGACTTAGGATTCCTCTTAGATTTTAAGAGTTTCTTAGTCTTAAGACACATCTAGTGATTAGTGGACACTCCTAGCCTGAGGACTTAGAAGAGTTAGCCATAGGAATAGGTCATGCCTTGGAGTGTTAAGAAAAATCTCCTACCCTTTAGCTAAAACCTTTCCTCACTTTCCTTCTTTCAAGTCAAACTTCAAATCAATTCTATTTGATTTTCTCAAACTCCAAATCAATTCCATGATTCAATTCCATGAGTCTATTCCATGATTGAAATTCATGATTAAAACCTATGATCAAAATTCATCAAAATTTCTAAGTAAAAATTTCTTAAGTCCTTAACCCTTTCTTAAGGACTTAGACAAAATCATGATTCAAACCTATTCAAATTTTTGAGTTTTCTCATGATCCATTTATATTCTCATTTATATTCACATATATAAATGAAATATAAATTCAAATCCATCAAATCAAATTCAAAATTCCAACAATTCATGAAAATTTTCCTAAATTCATTTAACTTTCCATTAAAGGACTTAGCCAAAATTAACTCAAAATCTTGATCAAACCTATTCAAATCCTTGGAATTTTCTCATAATCAATTTATATCCTCATTTATATTCTCATATATAAATGAAATATAAATATAACTCAATTCAATTAAACCCAAAAATTAAATTCCAAATTTAAAATGCTTGAAATTCCCTTAAATCCCTTAATTTTTCATTAATGGATTTAACCTAAAATTTGATCAAACCACTTCAAACTCATGAGATTTTCTCAAAATCAATTTATATTCTCATATATAAATGAAATATAAATATGCATCAATCAAATCCAAGTCAAAAAATTAAATTTCAAATTAAAATTCAATTAAATCCTTAAAATTCCCTTTAATGGATTTAACTTCAAATCATAATTAAACTCTTTCAAATTCTTGAAATTTTCATGATCAATTTATATCCTCATTTATAATCACATGTATAAATGAAATATAAATTCAAACAATCAAAACCCACTTCAAATATTAAACTCAAATCAAATATAAGCATTTCAAGACAAAATCTTGAACTTAGCCAAAATCAATTCAAATCAAGCCAAATCTTTTCTCATGATTCAATCAATCCTACAATCATGAGCTATCCTTCAATCAAAACCCAAATCAAAAATCAAATCCAAAACTCCTTCATATTCTTTTTTTGAATATGAGATTTTCAAATGGATCAAAATCCATTTGCCTTCAAACCACTTGTAAATGGATTTATATTTCAATCATAAGTTCATATACAAGATCAATCAACTTCAAATCAAGTTTTGATCAAGAATCCACTTAGGCTCACTTGACCCAAAGTGACATAAAGTACCCTTATGAGCCAACTTTTGATCCTAACCAAAATGGATTGAACCAAACTCATATATCCCTCCTATCATGATCAACAATCATCATGGGATGATCAATCAATCAAATTGGGTCAAACCAAGTCAAACCTAAGGGTTGACCAAGTCAACACTTAACCAAAATGAAACTAACATAGCCAAAATCCACCATAGGCCAAATTGATTGAAATCATTGATCCAAGTTCACTCATGACCTATGTTTGAACTTGATTAAGTCAACCTTTGAGCTTTGTTTGGACTTGACCTATTGAGTCAAAATGTGTCAAAACTTGATCTAAGCCAAATTGATTGGAACTAATGGGTCAAGTCCATTCCAAATCACTTGTGAAACTTGACCAAAGCCTCAATTGGCCAACTAGACCCAACCTAGCCCAATTGACCTTAGACCCAACATGACCTAAAGGGGTCATGTTGAGCCAAAATTGAACCTAACTCAAATTGATTGGAAACAAAGATACTAATCTACTCCATATGACCAACTAAACCTAAACCTACCCTTGAACTAACCCAAATAGGTCAAATGGGTCAAATAGATCAACTTGACCCATTTGACCTAAATGAGTCATATGAGCCAAAACCTAATCTATACCAAATTGAACCAAATCAAAGGCATCAAAACATTTCAAATGGTCATATGAATTTGACTCAACCTTTGGTTTGACCCAATTTGATCTATTGATCAACTTGACCCAAGTTGACCCATTTTGACCTAAATGGGTCAACAAGAGCCAAACCCTATAAAATGTATTCGAAATCTATTGAAACTTGGCCCAACCTATTTTCTCAACATACCAAACGTACTCAAATTGAAAAAATAGCAAAATGACCATTATACCCCTAGGCCATAGAACAAATTTTGGCTTAGCCCATGGGTATTTTGGTCATGCACTCATCACAAACACTTGAGGCTCTACTAAAACCTCAAGGGGACCTAGTGATGAGTGGTTCACAACCAATGGGTTTGGGTCAACCCATTTGGCCCATGGACCAAACCCGACCACCCATGGCCAAATTGAATTTTCAAACTCCCCCCATACCTCAATTGGATGCACATGGGAGCTAAGCTTCCACTCCTTTGGCCAAACTGACCATGTGCACACTTCTAACCACTCAAACAACCCACTCTATGGTGACAATTGGATCAAAGCGGCAAGCATAGGCTCGGCCGTCTGATTGCCATTGGGGGAGATATACTCCCCCTATTTCACTAAAATCAAAACTGATTCACACTCGATTGAGATCTAGGAAGCCTTAGAAAACATCACAGAGCTTTCCCAAGGCCTCTATAGGAGATTTGGAATTGATCTTTCTCAGTTTTCAAATAGTGAAAACAGGGGAGCTCACCTTGATTTCCAAACTTCTCCACACTTGATCCCACTTCAATTCCTTCTACACTCATCATCCAAGGACTCAGTCGAGCTTGCCTAAGTATTCAATTGAGTTCTAAAGCCAAGGGGAAGATAAATTCGATCAAACCCGCAAGGGGAGCTAAGAGGAGTTGGTCTACCCACTCATTTACTCAACCTCAAGAGCTAAGAACTTCAACGTCTCCTAAGAAGCTTCAATCGAGCATCGGTGATCACCTCCGAGGTTAGTGAATTTCGACCACTTAGGCTAAGGGTGTTGGTCTTTGTGAAGTGGATTTTCATTTCATAGGATCTTAGCCGTTGGATTGGCCGCTCGATCCTTTAGATGGTGTGTGCATCTTGTTTGAATTCATGAAGAATCGGGCTCGGATCTTCCCTTGGATTATGAACAGTTCACATTCCTCCTAAAGGAAGAACTCAGCCCATCTCAGTCGTCCATCCGCGTGTTTTTAGATGGATGGTTGAGATTGATTCACATGTTTTAGAATTTATTTTCCCTTTTAAAAACTGCAAGTGTATCCTTAATCGTCAAGATCAGACGGCTAAGGGTAAAGACGTGTGCACCGTCGCCGTCTCTCCCGATTTGACAGATTAAGTAATGGCTCACGCGATGCAGCGTATAAAACGTGACGCCACCACCGCGTGGCATGGGTGGGGATTAAATAGGGATTAGTTATTTAACTAATTAATTCTAATTAATCCATATAGCTTCTAAAATCATAACTCCTGAGAAAAATTAGAAAAGTAAAAGGAAAAATGCCTTGGATAGATAATTCCATCTAGAATTTTCAAAAAATATTTTCAATGTATTTTGATTTCCCTTTTTCTCTGAATTTAGGTTTCTTTGGGAATGTTAATTAGCTAATTACTTTCTAATTAAGCCACCAATGGATCTCAAATTTATAGGGTTCATTTTAGGGGATGACCTCTGCCTCCCCTAATTCTTGAGATTTGTTGAGACCTAGATTAGGGAAATTGCTAACTCATTCTCTAATTATCCCCTTCATGTAATTAAGGGTAATTAAGACGTAATTAGTGAATTTTCCCTATGTTTAAGTTGGATTATGGTTAGATCTAGTGAATAGGAGTTTTAGGGAATGATTTTGGGGTACTTCCCCTAAGCTATTCCCTAAACCCTTTTTTCTTTCTTTAATCTCCTTCTTAATTAAGGGTTAATTCATTAATTACTCTTTAAATAATTTCAAAATATTCTAAAAATCTCTAGAATTTAATTAATCTACCTTGGGTAGATTCTTAGGTGTTCAATAGCCTAAGTCTAATTAAGAAAACTAAACCCCATTTCATAAATGTGAAAGGGTGTTTTAAAAGTACTTAAGCTAAAGCTCATTAGCTTAATTAACTTTTAATTGTGAGCCAAATTGCATTAGGCCTTTTCATTACTAGGTGCATTGCAAATTTACATACCTTATGAGTTTTATGTCATAATTACTTATTACTTAATTTTTTTAAGGTTGTGTAGGTAAGGGTTAATTAAGCCACTTAATGTATACTTTAACTTAATCAATGCTTAAAAATGGATTTAATTATCTAAAAATTAAACTAAAATGCAATAAATATGTGAGAATAAGTTAGGAACAACAAACTAATCTCACCTTTTAAAACTAAATCAAATTTCAAACAAACAAAATCATTTTGAAATTCACTTCAATTTATTCTAAGTTTTTTATATTTTTTAAGAATGTCTTAAGGAATTAAGGAAAGTGAGTTGGTTCATATGATTACATTGCTTTAGATCTTTCCCAACATGTTAAATTGTATACCATATGACTTATGCATCCTTGGTTACATGTTTTCAAACTTTTAAAATGAAATTATTTACTTTATGTCAAATGTGCATGTGTTTGCTAAAGTAAAATATGAGTGGCTATTATCACAACTAAATCCAAAATATTTTCAAAATATATAAACAAAACATTAAATCTGAAAGTGTGTTATTCTTATAATTTAATTATAAGCTTGCATATGGTAAATTATAAAACATGTGTAGTGTAACCTTTCTTTCCTTCCTTATGTTAGCATAGCTTTAAATATGGGTTAATAAGATGTAGGGTTCATTTGAAAAGAACCCAACACTTAATTCTAAGCCCTATTCATCTCCATGCTTTCACTTAAGAAGGATTACTTACACTTGCATGAATAAATTGCATACAAAAGTGAAATCATTAAGCAAACTTTTGCATATTACTTTTCCACTTTATTTCTTTTATATGCATGTTAGTACATAAGAAAAGTGACATATTAGTCTGGACAACCCCGATGTTGCGAGTCTTTAAGTAGCCCTAAGTAGGTCTTGTACCTTACACCTCTGGTTAACAATGTGCTGTACTCACTTATGCCTTTCTTATTTTCATGCATGTATGTGAAGTTTTTGAGAAAGAAAACATTTTATACTTAAGAAAAATCATACATGTTTAACTTCCAAATTTTCTTAAATGGATTACTTAGCATGCATCATAAAGTATGTTAACTACTCTCATTTGCATGTATAGATATGCTTAGAGTCCATTCATATGCATGTTATATATGTTGGGAAAGAATTGGAGTAATGTATGCTATTTGAATTTTGATTCATTTTTCTTAATCTTGAAATGTCTTTCTTTTTGGATAGGTTTGTTTAGATTTGATCTAAACTTAAGATTAATTAAAAGATGTAATTAAAACAGTCACCTAAATGAAATTAAAATGCGAACTTACTTTAAAAATTACTTAAAGATTAGGGAAGAAAAGAGAAGTCCTCTTCTCCCTCTCTTTATAACTTAGTAATTAATTGTAGGTTTCACTTAAACCAAATTAAAACATGAAATAAAAATAATCCAAAGTCACTAAACAACTTAAATGAAACTCTTCTCTAAGTTAAACATATCTTTTATACTTAAAAAATTCAAACCTAAAGTCCTAACTTAAGCATACCACACAAAACCTTCAAAGCACACATATTAGCCTAAGTCACCACTTCTAACTTTAGGTTAGATCGGTGCATGCCATGATGTTATGTTTTATTTTATGATGAATGATTTAGACTGGATGTTAGGGTGTATGCTCGTAGAATGAATGGTGGGACATGCTTAATCTAACTATTATTTTCTGCAGGAGATTGTGCTAAATGGGCGCTATCATAAATAAAAATATAAATGCTTCTTGCTTGTAGATGCTTATACCCCTTAGCATAATCCATAGGCCAGGTGGACTTAGTGTCCCATGTGTGGGGTGATAAATCCAATATATATGCTTAGGATTTGTGTGGTGTGATTTGACTAACTTTTATTTTGCAGGTGTTAGTTAGATTTATGTATTTCCTTTTCATGTAAAAATTTGTATATTTAGGATTTGGAATGATTTGTATGAGAGATTAGGATGAACATTGGTCATAAGATCCCATCTTATGCACCATGTGAATCCTTCGAGCATCTACCATTCAACTATCCAAAGGAAGATCTAAAGAAAGAAAAGAAGAAAAGAAAAGAAAGAAAGAAGAAAGAAGAATAAAGCTTGAAGACCCCTCCCCCTTCCCCCCATAACAATGAATTCCTTTTGTTTAATTGTAATTCAATTCATTTGTAATCGGTTGTATAAGGGTAGAGCTTCACATTTGATATTTTGGTTTGTGCGTGGTGCCCACCACTGGGCATTTATTCTTTTGTGCTAGTTTTATAAATTGATTGATATTTGTTTAACTTGTGCATTAAGTGACATATTTTTTCTAGTTTCTTCCTTGCTTTATGTATGGTCTGGATGTTGATTAGACTCTTTAGAAAAAAATAAATCTTTACCCAACTTAACAATTTGAAATAAAGCTAAACAACTCATAACCTCACCTAAAACTTAGGATTAAAATCAAGATAAAAGAATTAGAAACCCCTTAGCTAGATGAGTTCTTTTCTTTATAATATCATGCACAACAACATCTTATTTCACTCTTGATTAGAGGGCTTCCATCTTTGCCAGAGAATTCGGCTTGACCTATGAGGGCCGTGGTGGAAACTCACCCCTCAAATTCTAGCTGATTTTGGCCAACAATCTACTTTCTCATGCATTAGTCATAAAAAGTCCTATTAGCCTGAGCCAAATTGATTGTCCCAAAAATGAAATAAAATAAAATTTGAAATGCATTACATTTAGGTCATTAAAGTATGTCCCTTTACATGATTTAGTCTCTTTAGAGAGTGAGTTTAAGGACTTAATTTATTTTTAAATAAAAACAATCTAGCTGTCTTGCATAAGTATAAAGACTTGCCTACATATATTTAAAATCATAGGAAGAGTTAGTTGGTAGCCACCCCTAGGCGGTTGTAAATCCAAGTTATCGGGTGGTTTGTCCTCTCTTGTGGAAGCAAACCAATTACCTATTTTTTGCCTTAGATTTAGGTTGTGCTTCCGGCCCTAGCCGAAGCTCCCTAGAATTAAGTTCTGAGGTTGCTTCTCCCCTTGTGGGCCATAAGCATAATTCCTCACCTCTTAAGCATTTCCTTAATTTTGTGTTAAGGAATCTTAAGAACTAAATTTCTAATGAAAAATACAACTCAAACAAACTAAATCAATTTCTAAAATATAAAGCCCAATTTAAGGATAATTTGAGATACTCGCTTGGTTTCCTAGCATCGTGAGCATCTCCTACTTATTCCCATTTTGGCTTCGATAATAACTCCATTTTTTGATCAATCCCATTTGATCTTCAAAAATATAAACCAATTGATTGATAGTCCTTTTTATTGAAATCTTTAGAGACAACGATCATTTTCCTTAATCGAGAGTTTTCCTAAGGGATCTCATCCCCTAGGATGTAATTAACTATGGGGGCTTGCCCTTGTAGGGAACTTAACGAACCCGGTTTAAAATAAGCTCTGTTTTACTTTTTCATGTAAAATAAGGGAAGAATCTCTAGTGCATATGCAGACTCCCCACAGATTTGAAAAGCGCCTCCCTTATAAGAATTTTTCACCACAAATATATTAGAGTGAACATAATGATTTACTTGATTTGGCATTAGCTCATTTGTGAGCTAAATTTTTTTTTAATTTGTCACCTTCATAAAGCGATTGAAGGTGGATGAATTATTTTGCTTTAAGTTTTCAAATGATGATTTTCATTTAAATAGTTAGAACTTAGCAACTTATCAATTTTTTGTATTTAAATTAATATTGAATTTAGATTAATTTAACATAAATTTTTAGACATATTTTAATGGTAATATCCTATCTAATTAAAATATTCATCATTGATGTGTGGACATTATCAACTCGACTATTTGCTTGCAGAGAATCAAGCCTATGACTAAAATTTATAATCAAGTCCATCATCTTAAAACATAGGGTTTGTAGATTTGAATATAAATTTTTCTAATTAAGATCATTGATGGTCATAAATAAATGTAAAATAAAAATCTATATTTAAAGAGTGAATGTTTGATTTACAAATAGTCTTGTCAACTCCTATTTTCATGAAAAGAATGATCAAACTGGTTAAGTGAGAATTACAATTTCATAGCATAGGCAAAGCTACCTGATTAATAATGCATATGATAAATAGATTTAAATTTGACTTTGAAAATAAATACATATTGGTCATTTGAGCACTTGTATAATTCTTAAGGCAATATTGAATTTTGATTAATTATAATTTTGTAAGTTCTGAAAATTCGCCACCAACCTCTCGATGAGGAGAGTGATTTGAATGTCAGTGAAATTTTCAGAAGGCAGATGGAATAGTAGATAAGACACTACCCAGAGATTTTGCCCTCATTTTGTGAGGACTTAAGATTTGGTTCCAAGTTTCCAATAAGTGCAAGCACCTATAGTTAATTACCCCTCCCAATGCTGAGAGAGAACTTTCGATTAAGGCTAGTCATTAGTTCGATTAAGGCTAGAATTAAAATTTGGCTCATAAGGAGTACTTTAGGTCACTTTAGGTCAAGTGAGCCTAAGTGGATCGATTGTCTTGATCGAGCCTTGATTCAAGTTTGGTTGAACTCACATATGAACTTATGATTGAAATATAAATCCATTTACAAGTGCTTTTGAGTTATATGGGTTTTGATTCACTTGATAATTTCAAGTTCAAAGGGTGAACATGAGTTTGACTTGTGTTTGATTTTTTTTTTTCATTTAGTTTTGGTTTAATGATTGAAGTTCATGTTTATATTTGGTTTTATGATTGAATGATTGATTGAATCATGAAGAAAAATCAAGGATTTGGCTTGATTTGAGTTTGATTTGGCTAAGTTCAAGAATTTGACTTGAAAGGCTTAAGTTAGATTTTAGTTTAATTTGGGTTTGAGTTTTGAAATTAGTTTTGTGTATTTGAATTTACATTTCATTTATATTTATGAATATAAATGAGAATATAAATGGGTTATGAGAAAATTTCTTGAATTTGAATTGATTTGGATTTGATTTGAGCTAAGTCCATAAGAGGGAATCAAAGGACTTAGGAAAGATTTTTGGAATTTGGATTTGAGTTTTGGATTTAGTTTAGGGTATTTGAATTTATATCTCATTTATATTTGTGAATATAAATGAGAATATAAATGGGTTATGAGAAAATTTCTTGGATTTGAATTGTGTTGGATTAGATTTGAGCTAAGTCCATAAGATAGAAATCAAAGTGACTTAGGAAATATTTTGGATTTTGGAATTCAATCATGAGTTTCAATCATTTGGAATTGATTCATGATTTGGTTTGGTGAAGTTGAGTTTAAGGGTGATTTGAATTTGGAGTTTGACTTGAAAGAAGGAAGTGAGGATTTAGTTCAAGCTATAGGGTAGGCAAATCTTCCTAACACCCAAGGCATGACCTATTCATGGATAACTCTTAAGTCTCTAGGGTTAGGGTTGTTCACTTAATCACTATAAGTGTCTTAAGACTAAGAATTTCTTAGTGTCTAAGAGGAGCCATATGTCTAAGATGGAGGGGTTGAGAGCTCATTCTAAAAATGAGGTCAACAATATGCAGAAGTGACCTCACCAAGCCGAGGTGTTGTCTAGGGATTATGAGCATTAAAGTCTCCTCAACCTGGGAGGTGACATCGAGTTAATGTAGATCATTAAATTGAGCTTCAATTGATGTAAAGTCTTGATAAGAGCATAATATTCTCACATTATTAGAGAATTTTTGCGAAGTCCATACTCTAAAGTATCTGTTGGGAAAATAAGTAAGATTCTCCTAGCATTTCTGCTCCATCATAGAGGTTGAGGAGATGAAATGGGTGTAATAAATAGCTCATTTGGGTAGGGACAATGCACTCAACTATAAATTCTGTGAGTACTTGAGACTTTATGTCGGCACGGGTAGAAAATGAATATCAAACTCTCCCAATTCTGAACCATTTGATTAACCTTCCGGATGCCTCTGGGTTCTATAGAATAGCCCTCAATGGTAAATGGGTATAAAATCGATGGTGTGAGCTTGGAAGTATGGACGCAATTTTTGCGCTGAGAAAACTAAAGCCAAAGCCATTTTATGCTAGTGGATGATGACTTTCTATATTAGAAAATTTTGATAACATATTAAATTGGTCGTTGTATCACATTTTCCTCTCTAAAAGCGAGCTTATTATGGGAAGAGCTGCGAGATATAAGTATAACATCTCTCATTGGATTGGTTTGGATAGTAAGGGTGGAGATGCTAAATATTTCCTTAGTTGCTCAAAAGTAGTGACATTTATTAGTCCCTAAAATTATCATTTTAGCTCCCTTTAATATTTTAAAGAATGACAAGTATTTATCTCCAAAGCGAACTAAGAAGCAGGATAAAGTAGCAATTCGTCCATTCAAGTGTTGAACTTCCTTGATATTCTTTGGTGGAACCATATCTCTTAGCACTCTAATTTTCTTGGGATTAGCTTCAATCTCACGGTGGGTGACCATGAACTTAAGAAATTTTCTCGACGTAACCTCAAAAACACACTTGGTTGGGTTGAGTGCATGTTATAAAATCGAAGGTTAAATCATATTTCTAAGTCATAAATATGTTGTCATTCTTCCAAGCTTTTTACTAACATGTCATCCACATATACCATCATTGTGTAGCCTAAGAGGTCTTTAAAAACCTTAGTCATGATGCATTGATAGGTAGCACCAGCATTTTTTAACCTGAATCACATAACTTGGTAACAATATAAGCTTTTATATGTTTGAAAAGATATGGCTTCTTTATCCATCAGGTCCATTTTTATATGGTTGTAACCTGAGTAAGCATCTAAAAACTAAGCATTATATGCCCGACATATCAACCAATTGATCAATTGAGGGAGGGAAAACTATCTTTGATAAGCTTTTATTGAGATGAGTGTAATTAATACACATTCTCCAAGTTCCATTTTCTTTCTTAACCATAATAATATTTGCTAGCCATGTAGGGTAATATACTTCTCGTATGAATCTCACTTCTAATAGCTTGTTAACTTCTTGTTTAATAGCTTGGAGGTGATCAGGTGTAAAACTTCATTTCTTTTGGATGATCGGTTTGAATGTTGGATCAATTTTGAGGGAGTGCATGATCACATTGGGGTCGACCCCAGGCATATCTGTCGAACTCGAAGCAAAGATGTCTTGATTCTTGTGCAAGAAGTCTAAATATTTTGCTTCCTGTTCATCTGAGAGCAGAGAACCAACTTGCACTGTTCGTAAAGATGGTCATCTGATAATGAAACATGGAGCAATTCTTCTACAGGTAAAGCCCTCTGAGATACTTCTTCATCTTGAAAATTAAAATTCTCGATGCTGAAGGTCACCGAAGGACGTGGTTAATCCTGTATAAAGTAACATTATTGTGGTATCTGTTGATTTACACAAACCATTCCTAACAGAGTTGAAAATTTCATCTTAAGATGAATCAAACAAACAGATTGATTGGAGGGCCTTCGAGTAATAACACCAAAGACTTGACCACCATGAATTGAATTGAATGACTCACTTGTCAAGAAAATTCTCCGAGGATAAGAAGGGTGATTGCCCCTCCACTCGCCTGATTATCAAATATAATGGTCTTGTAGCGGGTTGGAGCTATTCCTAACTAGGCCCATGCTAAGAAATGTGGAGTAAAATAAAACATCGACAAAACTCCCGTTATCAATCAAAATTCTCTTAATATTATAACATGGGTCACCGATCCCTGCAGTGATGACAAGTGGATCTTGATTGGAACTTGGACTCCTTCTAAGTTCGAGTCATTAAAAGTGATGGAATGGTCAATACGAGATTTTTTTAACTCCAGCTCTTCGGAGGTGGCAATAAAGACTTGATTAGATAGTAGTGGTCCTCCTGCAATTTTTTCAATTTCTCCAACTATCTAGCGATTATTTTATTATTTCTATGATGATTGTCTTGATTGCCCCCTAGTTGGAGCTATGTTTGCTTGAGTTGATTGATTATGCAAATCGACATAGATATTCTTATTGAATGAGCCTTCAATCTCTTCTTTGAGTTTACATGCCTTAATAAGATGTCCACAACTTCATGGAAGTGACAATATTACTCCCGATTTTTACGAATTTAGTTTGTGGATGTGGCCACTTAATGGTCTCTTCATCTCGAATGGTCATCGACGTTAACATGAGATGTATGCGGTGGTGTGTATACCTTTTCTAGTTGTGGTTCGTGTCAATGTGGCGTGGAAGGAGATCACGATTGTCTTGTTGCTTCTTTTCATGGGATTATCGATCACGTGTTCCCAGGGCACTCTTACATTTTTCGTGGATTATTTAAATTGTTTTTGATGGGCATTAATAGCCTTATCAGCAAAAATTTGCACTCTACACGGTGAACCAAGTCGACATATGAGTGGACCATATCTTGCATTAGTGATGAGTAGAAAGGCCTAGGATGAAGCCCTCCAAGGAAAACTCCTCTTAGTAATTCAAGATCTACCCTAGGTATTTGGCGAGCCTCTAAGGAGAACCTCTGGAAGTACTCCTTAAGTGATTCATCTTCATTTTGATGAATGCCTCAGAGATGAGAGGAATCTTTAATGATCCTCAGGTTTGCAATGAACTGTTCTACAAAATTTTTGGCGAGTTTATCAAAGGTATGAATGGATCCCCTTGGAAGTGAGTAGAACCAAGTGTGAGCCTGACCCTTGAGTGTGACTGGAAAGACTTGACAAAGTAGTGTGTCAAGAGCTCGTTAGATATGAATGATAGTTCGCAATAATGGTCGATGTGTTCATATGAGTCGGTTGTCCCATCATAGAGTCGCTCAAGCTTGAAACTGGAATAGGATGTTGAAGAATAGCTCCAAGGTGAAGACTCGATGGCGATGAGAGGGAAGATGATTTTTAGCTTTAAGGTTGAATTATTCTCGCACTAAGCATTTTAATTCTGCACATATAACATGATAGGTGGAATCAACAGGACGAGAACGTGCTAAGCTACCGACAATAATTGGTGGGTTAGTAATTGGTTGAGCTGCAAGTGATGGATTAGTAGAACTAGCAATGTCAAGGAGATCATCATGCTGCAGCGAGGAACTTCTGACTGGAAGGCCCGTATTATCATTTTGACCTCCCTTGGCTAACGATCGATCTTGGTGGAGATGCGTTTGTCATAGTAGTGATTGTCGTGTTTCTCGTAAAAGTTGAATTATCTTATTTTGAAACTCTTCCATTGGTACAATCTTCTAGAAAGGTTCCTAGCACCGAAAGGGTCATGCCTATCGAGGAAGTGAGATAAACTTGGTGTCCTTAGTTTAAGGGAGTGGCGAGTTGAAGCGGGAGGCTTGTTGTTCTTAGTAGCCTGTGGCCATAATGCAAGTGTTCCGAGATTGCATTGTGGATAAGATTTCCATGACAATGTCAAGCGATTACGTGCTAGAAAACTAGTTGCGATAGAATAAAACTTTACGCTTGGTGTTGAAATCCAAAGACACACATATATTTGAAGAGAACAAGAAACTCCAGGATTTTTACGTGAAAAAATCTCGAGAAGAGGAAAAAAATCACGGGGCCTAACCCAGTAAAAATGTTCCACTATATATCTGCTTTGGAGTATAAAATTTAAGTTTTCACGATAACGGGATTATAGAGTTGTATGTGAGAAAGCCTGACAACAAGAATCTCATATCAGTGCAACTACGTTGGGCTATAACATTTGATATTATCGGTATCCAATAATCTCGGCTGTCGAATGGTGGCGGTAGTGGTAGTGTCGGTGGCCGGTGGTGGTTGATAACGGCGATCGGTGGTCGCAGATGATCGGGGGCTTGGTGCGTGGCGGTGGTTAGTGTCAACGGCGGTCGTGGTGGCCAGCAACGAACGATAACCGGCAGCGGCGACTCGGCGGCGGTAGCGACAGTGAGCGCGGACCGCGGTAGTGATAAATGGCGATGATCGACGGTGACAATGATTGATGGTGGTGGCCGATGGTGGCGGCCAACGGTGGTGCGCGCAGTGGTTAGCGGCAGAGTGGTCGATGTGGTGGTTGTTGGCAGCGACCGGCGGTGGTCGTGCGATGACGGTGGTGGCGTATTCAATGGCTTATATACCGAGGTTCTTCAAGCCTCATCGCTCTCTCTTCTCTCTTTAACTTGGGGCCTCTCATGAAGAATCACTATTTATAGATTAGAAGAGTGGTGTTTCGTAAATTGCGTGTAAAATCAATCCACTCCATGGACTCAAAATGAACCATTTGATAATCGATGTATTTTAAGTATTTAAATGCTTAAATGAAGTCAAAATCAAGAGATCTTGGGCTTGTTAGATTCGGGTCGTCAAGACGCTCGGTTTGACTATAAGCACTCCATATTTATGAGTTATTTAACGATTTGACTGATATCTCAAAGTTTTCATTTATATTTTAAGCACTTATCTGGGCTTGTCTCGACTCAGAATCAGATTGCTTTTGATATCAAGATTTATGCTTCAACTAGTAGAATTTTCAGTATCATATCAAGTAATATGATATAAATTTTATAAGATTCATAGTGATGGCAACATAAATACCTCTCAGTTTTCAACAGATTATGCTAAAGCTTTGATTCCCTATTTTTTATTTAAAAAATAAAAAATTAATTTATATGATTGAAATGATTTTCAAAATTTTATTTTATGAGTACATTTTTTAGCACATATTTAATTTATGGATTAATTCATAATACTAAGCGATGTGATTGTCATGATCTTATATGAATTATAGGTCGGTGCTATTAAAATATGAATATTTTCTTATTTTTCAATGTAATTTTAAAGTTTAGTGGTTTATTTGAACTTGTATCATTAAATTTGGCTTTTCTTTAGAGTCATTTCACTAATATTTAGTATTTTTCAAGACAGCCAAAAAGAGTCATTCAAAAATAGATTTTTTTAGGAGGATTTACATACATATCACACAATTCTTATATATTTACATATCTAACACAAACTTCAATTTTTTTTATATATATATAACACTCCAATCTTCAATATCACATCTAAAATATCATCTTCACTCACTTTCAAAAGTAAAATGCACCTTTTAAGCATAAAAAAGTATTAACTTTTAAGTGTTAGATATGTAAATGCATAAGAATTGTGTGGTATGTATGTAAATCTTCTTTTATTTTAGTATAATAAGCCTTGAGGGAAACTACTATTAAGGGTTTAGGTGTTAGCGTGCTCGAATGTTGGTTGTCATGATAAAAGCGAAGCCCCAATCAGTAGATTATGTCATTCAGCATATTCAAAATATTTCTCATTTTATTCTGTAAAAAAACTAGTAATGTTGGCGAATAGTTTGTATCTTAATTTTTCTAATTTTTAATTCACAAATAGATGTCCAAATTAAAGTGACCAATTGATGGTTAGATAACTTGCTAAGATGTTTGATTGGTGATATTATAGAACTTGAGATTTTAAATTACTCACACTTAAATTTGTTCATAATAATTATGTGTTACACATTATATAAATGCCATATTTTAATATTATTTATGGCATGAAACTCATAAATCTTATATATCTCATTAATTAATCCAAGCATACTTTTAATTTTTTATTTATTATTTTATATTCTTTATTTATTTTCAAATTGAAATATATTTGGTAATTATTATTGTCCTTAAAAACACTTGAAACATTTTAAAGCCATTTTAAATGTTTTTTTTATTATTTTTTAATATATATATATACAAAATATCAAACAAATATGTTTTTAAAAAAGCTTAAATTATAAATTGAAAATAGTTGTTGCGTGCTAGAAAACCAGTTACGGTAGAGTGAAAGTTTACGCTTTAGCTTTGTTGTGAAATCCAGCACACACATAGGTATTTAAGGAGTGAACAACCAAAATTTTTACGTGAAAAATCTCGAAAAGTGCCAAAATCACTTATAGAAATCTTCCTATGTATTTATTTTGGAAATGAGTTTTCTCTGATTCTATGTATATGAAGAACTCAATGAGAATCCCAAAATCGTAACAACCATATAATAATGGTGAAAGTGGGGTTGATTTGATGAAGGTCATCGGGATGGTGACCGGCGGCGAAAGATGTCGAGATGTGGCGGTGGCAAACGATAGTAGTCGGCGGCGATAATCATCGGTGGTGATGATGATACCGGCGGCGATGGTTGACGATAGCCGGCGATGAGGCGCAGCGGTGGTGTGGCAGCGGATATTGATGAGCGATCGCCGGTGGTAGAGCGATGGCCGGTGCGTGGTTGGTAACCAACGTGGTCGGCATCAGTGGTGGCACGATTATGCGGAGAATTTTCAAGCTTTAGAGCTCTCCTCTCTTTTGCTTGGCTCTCCTCATATGAGGAATGAGTGGTATTTATAGATTGAAGGAGTGGCGTCTCATCATGCAAAATCGGAACCATTCCTCTCCATTGGACGGCTCATGATGATTCCCTTGATCATATGATGTATTTTGTGTATTTGAATGCTCAAATGAAGTCAGAATTATGAGATCTTGGGCTCGCTAGATCTGGCTCGTCGAGACGCTCGATTTAACTATAAACACTCCATATTTGAGAGTTATTTAGAAATTTAACTGACATCCCAGAGTTCCCAAGGATATTTTAAGTGCTTGATCTCTACCAGTTTCAACTTCGGATCAGCTTGCTTTTAGTATCAAGATTCGTGCTTCGACTAGTAGTATTTTAAGTGTCATATCAATAGTAAATAAAATTGATCCCAAACACTCATAAAAGTTTCTTATTTAGTCGCAATTCTCTTTGTGATTTGTGCATGAGCTTACTCCACTTCCACCATCATAGTCACCCATTGACTCTTTGGATAAGAACTTCTTTTGATCCTAGTGCATAGTGTTGGTCTATAATAGTTATTTAGATTATTTTTCTAATTAAGTTATGTGTCAATTTAATTGTAACAAATTTCATTTTAATTTATTTTCATTATCCTGTCTAAAAGTACGTAAAGTGAAAAATTATTATTATGTAAGCGAGAAATAAACTCAAGATCTTAATAATAATTTATATATACTTATAGAATATTTGAATTGTTCAATATGTATCATAATTTGGGGTGTAAATGAGCTGAGTCGAGTAAAATTTTAACTTAATAATAATTTTAACACTACCATTGCCAGTCCCAAGTCCGGATGCAAAAAGTGAAGGGTTGCGTTAGGTAATTGACGTAAAATTTGTCGAAATAATCATGACATGAATCCTTTAAATCATTATGTTAATGCTAGGGCGTCCCACAGGCGGCAGCTATGGCATACTGATGAAAAAATGTCTAGAAAGCTACGCCGCAGTGCGATGTTAAATAACAAGGGTTCCCACATTATGGCGGATGCGGGCAAATAAGTTAGTCCATGAAACTAGAATTAGGATAGGATCTTGGAATATAGGTACTCTTCGGGTAAATTAATGGAATTAATAGATATTATGGTTCATAGAAAGATAAATATTTTATGTGTTCAAGAAACTAAATGGGTTGGGGAGAAGGCTAAGGAGATTGATAGTTTAGGTTTTAAACTTTGGTATTGGTAAAAGTCGAACTAGAAATGGTGTAGGTGTGATTATAGATAAAAGTTTGAAGGATAATGTTATAAGTATTAATAGATGTGGAGATAGAATTATAACTTTAAAGATTATTGTTGATCTTAAGATTATCAATGTTATAAGTGTCTATGCTCCTCAAGTAGGTTTGGAGGTAAGCTCAAAAGAAAAATTTTGGAATGAATTAGAGGATTAATACAAAAGATACCTCTTGAAGAAAAAAAGTATTTATTGGGGAGATTTAAATGGACATGTTGGTAGAGTGGTAGAAGATTTTAAAAGTATTCATGGTGGTTATGGATTTGAGTGACTAATGAAGAAGGTAGGGGTATATTAGATTTTCTTAGCTTATGATTTTGTAGTTGCTAATACTTTATTTAAGAAAAGAGATGAACATATTATTACTTATAAAATGGATCTAGTAAAACCAGATTGATTATTTTTTGATAAGAAAAATAGATCGTTTAGATTGTAAAGATTGTAAGGTCATTCAAGTGAAATTTTAAGTACCCAACATTATTTATTAGTTTTAGATTTTAAGATGAAAGGTTGTAAGAGAAAAATAAACTTAATTATTATCTAGGATTAGATGGGGACACTTAAGAACACAAATAAAATATTTTTTAAGAGCAAGCTACAAGAAATTAAAGTTTGGGATGTTCATAAGGAAAGCGTTATGTGGGAAAAGTATCAAGTGTTATTAAACAAGTTGCTAAAGATGTGCTTGAATCAAAAGGGAAAGCCTTCTTTTAATAAGAATAGTTGGTGGTGGAGTCAGTGTGCAAGAAAAGATAAGAAATAAGAACCATTGTTATAAAACTTGGTTTAGATGTAAAAACTCGGAGAATTGGGAAAGATATAAAATGGCACGTAGAGATTCTAAAGAAAGCAATATATGATGCAAAAAATTTAGCTTTTAGTGATTATACAATAGATTAGATACCAAAGAAGGTGAAAGATGTATGTATAAGTTAGCCAAAAAGAGATAGGAGAAGTAAAGACATAGTTCAAGTGAGTATTAAGGATGAAAATAATAAAGTGCTTTTCTTAGAAAAGATATTGAAAATAGGTGGATGAGGAATTTTAATAAACTTTTCAATGAAGGATCTGAAATACGATTGATTTTACCTTAATACCTAAACAAAAATAGAGAATTTCATTTTATATTCATTATTAGTAAATCGAAGTTAGTGAAGCTTTAAAGAAAATGAAATGTGGAAAGCGATAGGACGGATAATATTCCAATAGAAGTGTGGAAATGTTTAGGAGATCAAGGAATTTCTTGGCTTACAAATCTTTTTAATGTTATTTTAAAGACTAAAAGATGCAGGATGAGTGGAGAAAGAGTTTGTTGGTTCTATATTTAAGAATAAAGGTGATGCACAAGATTGTACAAATTATAGAGGAATTAAGTTAATGTGCCATACATTAAAATTATGGGAGAGAGTAATTGAGCATAGGTTACGATGTGATCTGAAGTTTCTCACTGTCAGTTTGGTTTCATGCGAGGTAGATCTACTATGGATGCTATACATTTGTTAAGAGGTTTGATGGAGAAGCATAGAAAATAAAAGGATCTACATATGATATTTATTGATTTAGAAAACATGATAAAGTCTCAAGAGATGTTCTTTGGAGAGTTCTAGAAACGAGAAGTTAATATTGGTTATATTCAAGTCATTAAGGATATGTATACTAGAGTTGCTTGTGTCCAAACACAAGGAGGATTGACAAATATTTTCCTATTTAGTTGGATTACATCAAGGATCAACATTAAGCCCTTATCTTTTTACTTTAGTTATGGATGTTCTTACGAGGCATTTACAAGAAGATGTACCTTGGTGTATGCTTTTGTGATGACATTCTTCTTGATAAGGCTAGAGGAATTATGAGAAACTTGAACTTAAGTGGTAAATAACCATAAATTAATAAGTTATGGATTAGTGATTGATTAAAAGAGTGATTATCTATATTTAGTATTGTTCAAAATGATGGTGAAATAATTTTAGATATTATTGAGAATTTTGAAATAATTTTTTTTTATAATAAAATTACTAATTAATAAATTAATAACTAAATAATGCCAATAAAAGAGAACCAAGACTAAGTTTGTTGCTGAGATAAGGATGTGATGAGTGGCTTTATTAGAAATGAAAAAATTGAGTAGTACAGATAGATTAGGAGAGTCGAGATGGTTTCCACATAAAGAGTCATGACATTAGAGTAGATTTAGATTTTCTTTATGTTAAGATTGAGAGAAATTTGATAAGATGTATAAAAATGATCTTAGATACCAATTAAATGAGAATTTGATCATGACGGACACAATGGACATGACATTGCCCACCTAGTATTAAGGCTTGTTGTTGGAGCTTGGAGCGATTCGATTTTTATTAAGAAAGTCAAGCTCGATAATGCTCGAGCTAAATTTCGATAATATAATATAATTCATTCATCATTATGTAAATGAGCACTGATAAGCACTAAGTCAAACTAGGCTGAACTTAACTTTTGAGCTTGTTAAAGCTCAGCATTGTGACTATGTTTGGTGATACAATAAGCAGCTAGTAAAAACTTGACTCACTTACATAATTATAATCTTATTTTAATTATGTTGTATTTATATTTTATACTATGTATCTATATTAGAGGATTAATTTTTTTTATTGAAGATCTCTTTGATTAACTCATAATATGATCTCCTGTTCTCATCTACTCTCTCTATCTCTATTCATTTTTTCTTATTCTGAGAAAGAAAATTATGATCCATTCCATAAGTGAATTTACGCACCAATGAAGTCATTTTAGATGTAAAAGCACATGTGCTCTATGGAAGCTACTTATTATTTGGTACAATTGCAGATAAAAAAAGTTATGATGAGATTGTTGTAGAAAAAATTATTATACGAAGAAGCTCTGATGGGCATATAATTTTTTTTTTATTTATAAAAGTCAAATTGCAGCTCTCTGGCATACATTACACGTAGCTAGGTCAAATTGAAAAACACAACTTTTTCATCGCAGATTTTTTAGAATGCAGCTAAAACACAGTTACCAAATGGCACAATGTTGTATTTTCACACCACACCGCTCTTCCCAAATACATTCTTAGTATATTATTTCTACAAATATCAAATTTATACGAAAAATTAGGCTAAAATTTTCGAATTTGATTTTGATGATGATAAGAGTAGAGTTTTTGAATTTATTTTGAGATAAATGTAATGCATCTAAAATTTATATTATCTTGACTCTAAATCCTATTTTGGATAAAAATTTAATTAGAATTAAATATTCCAAGCATTAAGGGTTGTTTGGTTGGTTAAAAGGAAAAAAGAATAAGTAAAGATAAAATTTGGTTGAGAGTTTTACAAATTCATGATTTTTTTTCTCTTTAAAAAAATATAATGTAAAGTATTTTGAATGTTTTGACGCCATCGACATCAGAGAATGATGTCAAGCAAATGCGGCTATGGTGGCAAAATGGTATGACCAAGTGGCGGCAACTACAACAATGGTCGATCACTTACATTAAAGATATTTGAATTCCAAATAGAAATTCCAAATAAAATTATCTATAATATATTTGAAATACATTACATTACCTTAAAATTTATTTTACTTCAAGTCAAACAAAAAAGTTAAAATCTTTAATTTCCAAATTCTTCCAACCAAACAACCTCTAAATTTAAGGGAAGATATGAATTAGAAAATAAGACTATAAGTATTAGAGTTGATAATTAAAGTTTTATGCAAACAAATATTAGAAAAAAGATTATTTATCTTTAAGATCATGAAATTGAATCAAATATTTTATAATTTATCACTACTCTTCTCTTTAAAATTTAAAAAAAAACAAAAAAGAATCATGCAAAAAAATGTACAAAACCTTTATATTTGAATCATTCAATTCAATATATATAATTTGATTACATTAATTAGATTCTACTGATATGACTTGATGTTTGTTTTGTCTACTGATTTTTTTTGTTCATTTTGGAGTTTAATTTTATGTTTGATTTATTCATAGTATTTTTATAATTTTGATTGAACAAAGGTTTAACATGTTGAAAATGACCTATATTTAGTTAATTTTTTTAGATGTGTTTTATGCACTCTTCACAAACTTGACATTATAGAGTACTTTAACTTTAGCAATAGGAAAATAATAATATTTGATGCAAATTGTATTATATTTATTTTTATTTAGGCCTAAATAAATGTAAACTAAAGTGATGTATAAGTAGAATTGGAGAAAGTATTAAAGCTATGAATAAGGGAAGGTATAAGAGCAAAGGAACTTTAAAGTAGTCTAAAAAAAAAACAATTATTTCATTTTCTTATTTTATTTTGATATCATATTGTTTATATTGTTGTTTGATGTGCGCTTATGATATATATTATTTTTTATACTAATACTTTACTTGGTAGATACAACATATGACTTGTTGAAATATTATTTTAATTAATTTAAATATTTTAATTTATAAAATATTATTTTTAGCAATTATCAAATTTTTTCTATTTTATGTATTGAAAATTATAATAGATTTCGAGTAGCCTACTGAGTTATGGTTGCTCACCCTTGTTATATTTGCATGTATTATTTCAGGAAAAGTAAGACTCAGGTTGAGTAGAGGTTTTTAATTACTATTCAGAGCATAACTTTAGCTATGTTTCTACTTTAGATATACTCTTTTGACAATCATAATAATATATATATTTTATTGATGAAAAAATCATACCATAATTATTATTTTATGTTGTGATATGATATGATATGACTATTTTTATTTTTACTTATATTTTGATGATAATAGTCACTTTATTTTGTGTAATTGAAGAAAAGAAATTTTCTTCTAAATAGATCTTAAGTATTTAACTAACTGTTACCTCTCACATGTGACCCATCTTGATATGACAGTTTATAGGGTTAGATGTGAAAGTTAGCTAGTCTATTTATTCCATATTTACGATTATCAGAATAATAAGATTAAACAAAAAATGATGGGATTATAAGACTTAACAATTTTTGAATAGATTTTTTAGGAAAATAAGTCTTAATTAATTACATGCAAGTAGCTATAGATAGCGGTGTACTTGACTCAAGCCGGCTTGTGAACTAGCTCAGAGAAGCTAGCCCAACTCAACTTATTAGCTCAAAAGCTGGCTTGTTAAATAAATATTATTATAAAATATATTAAAATTTCATAATTTAAAAGTATAATTTTATAAAATATTTAAAAATTATATCTCATTCTATTATATCAAGTAATTTATTATTATTTTATTTCTAATTTTAATATTTTTTTATTTTAATCATAATAATTATTTAATCAATTATTTTATTTCTTTCATACTAAATAAACCTGGCCAACTTTCGTAAAATAAAGCTCAGCATAAACCAATAAATTAACAATCTGAAGACTCGACCCACTCATTTATATCCCC